>CM053608.1:58420892-58510976 GCA_028646535.1 Procyon lotor | reverse complement strand
GGGGTACATGTGGCCCTTCTTTGTAATGCAACTGCTTCCTTGGGGTAAATACCCAGTAGTGCGATGGCAGGGTCATAGGGTAGCTCTATTTTTAATTTCTTGAGGCATCTCCACACTGTTTTCCAAGGTGGCTGCACCAGTTTGCAATCCCACCAACAGTGTAAGAGGGAGAGATAGTCTTAAGCAGACTCTGCACAGAGCATGGAGCCCAAGACACAAGGCTCAATCCCAGGACCCTGAGATCGGCACCTGAAGCAAAAGCAAGAGTTAGAGGCATAATCAACTAAGCCACCTAGGCGCCTCTCCTAAATTACAGTTAGTGCCATATCCTAATCAGGGAGCCTACTGAATATTCTAAATAGTTCTTTCCCTTTAGTAATTCACTATGTTGGGAATTAAGCTAAATTGAAAACTAATAACTGCCCCAGCCTTGAAAATCTCTCCATCCTCATAATTAAAACAGAAGAAAAAATCAAGTTTCTCCCATGAACATACTTGAGGAGAAAAAGGAAAGAAAGGATTCTCAAGTGTGATATTCTGAATCTCCATTTGGGAGAAAGAGATGCTTTCTTCCATCTTATCCTTCCAACTCCAAACTGCTTAGAACCAACTACTGGTGCCAGGCACAGACTGGATATACTGAGTGTAATCTTGAATTACTTTGCTTTTGTAAATATTGCCATTGCTGCTGATGCTGTCATTGTTGGAGCTTATCCCTCCATTAAAAGTGGATTATTCTTTTACTACCTTTTACTGAGAACCAAAATATTTTTTCCTGCCAACTGTGAACATAGAGAAGCTCACTCTTCACCACCAAAGTATGGTTTAGCACTATATCATTCCCAGTCTCCCACCACCTAGATATACCTGCAAACTAATGATGAGTTTGTAAAGGGCAACTGGTGATTTCCCTTTCTCTGTCAAGGAGAGAGAGAATAGTCCTCTATAATTTGTTTTTTTCTATTGAAACACACACTCAGGACTGTCCAACAACATGCCTGGTTTTTGTTTTCCCATGTGGTAGCTAAGGGTTCAGAAATTTCACCACTTTACATCAGGAAACCTCTGTTGTACCATCCTTAGAAGCTGAGTGGGAAAAACTATTAAATCTTCTTCATGTTGCCCATTTCATTACTCTAGATCTCTTCAGTCCCTTAAAGATTGAAAAACCCACCAACAAACACTGCTCATTCTCAACTATTTTGTCTTACTCTTGCTCTTTAGTTGGGATTGAGGAGTCGGAGGGAAGGGGATCAATGCTGCCTTTCAAAACACCTTTTTCCCCTAAAATGGATCATGATGCTTCTCTCCAAAAATTGTCTGACTCACTTTCAAGATCAAGCAGGTAGGCAACAAGACAGTGGCTGAGAGTGAACCTAGGCTCCATTAGACAGAATGGGTTTGAATCATGGTTCTGACACTAACAAGCTCTATAGCTGAGTAGTTGTTACTTAATTTTTCTAATTCTTAGAAATTATATTTCTAATTATTTTAGAAATTATATTTCTAATTATAAACTGGGGAAAACAATGTACCTATTTCAAAAAGTGTCCCTTGTTCAAAATGAGATTTCAATATTCTTTGTTATTAACAAAATTTATATTTTATTATTATGTCAGTAGTAATCAAAATTCCCTTCCATCATTTATTGATTAGGGTAGTGATAAGGAAATCAATCAGATTTCATGGTAGCAATGTGTTTTGTTTTATTTGGATTTTAACATTTAAGTTCTTGGGCATATTATAATCTGATAAACTGCCAATGCTCTCCATATGTATATACTACAAAGCTGAATATAAATTAAATATGTTTGTTTATACTCTGTATAAACTACTATTTTATATCTATAAGAAACTTGAACTATCAAATTAAAGCAGATCATTAGATATTTGGCTTTAAAATATTTTCAATATATTTTAAACGTCTCAACAAATCCTTACAACACAATGAGGCTGAATTCTGGGATTAGAGAAATAATTTTCACTCTGGTAAAATTTTTACTCTGATTAATTTTATTGGATGCTCTAGTTAAAAATGATTGGTCCATAAGCTTCCCCTGGAATTAAAATTATTGTTTCCAAAATAGTTAGGCACTAAGTGGCTTCCCCCAAAATATTTATTGAATAAAAAAATAAACAACTGCATAAAGAAAAAATAAAAGCCAGAATTTAACATAAACACTGACACTTGTCTTAATAAATATTTAAGGTAGTAAATGGTAGAGTGTATTTTCCAAGAACTACTTCTATTCATACGTACTTCACTCTGAACTTTCCATCAGCCTCACTTCATATAATATGGTCATATAATATGGCACATAATAAGGTCACAGCCCAAGTGCAAGGGACTCTTATACAACTGGAAAAGTTGAACAATTCTGATGTAGAAAAATTTAAAAAGCTTAATGTGTCCATTTATTTCCCAAATATTTTGCATTAGTTGTATGATCATCATTCAATTAGACTCTACAATTTGATAGCTCATGATGAACATACCTGATTAGAAGCCCAGAGTAAGTATACTTTTTTTTTTTAAAGATTTTATTTATTTATTTGATAGAGAGTGTAAGATCACAAGTAGGCAGAGAGGCAGGCGGGGGGGGGGGGGGAAGCAGGCTCCCCACTGAGCAGAGAGCCTGAGGAGGGGCTAGATCCCAGGACCCTGAGATCATGTCCTGAGCTGAAGGTAGAGGCTTTAACCCACTGAGCCCCCCAAGCACCCCCCAGAATAGGTATAATTGATGGCATATGCTCTTTGGTTTGAAATATAAGCTCTGTTGCTTGTAGCAGTGGGTCAATTAGACATAAAAGAATAGAAGGTTACTGTAGACTGAGTATTTGTGTCCCCCCAGATTCATATGTTGAAACCTAATCCCCAATGTAATCATATTAGGAGCTGTTGGGGACCTAATAGGGCGAGGGTGGGGCCTTTGGGAAGTTATTAGGTCTTGAAGGTGGAGCCCTCATCAATGGAATTGGTGCCCTTATAAAAGAAATCCCAAAGAGCTCCCTCATTTCTTCCACTTCGTGAGGACACAGCAAAGAGACAACTGTCTATGAACCAGAAAATGGGATCTCACCAGACACCAAATCTGCCAGTGCCATTATCTTGGGCTGCCTGGCCTCCAGAGCTGTGAAAAATAAGTATTTGTTGTTAAGTCACCCAATATGTATTTTTGTTATAGCAGTCTAAATGAACTAAGACCAAAACTGATCCACAGAATTCCTGTTCCCTAAAACAAGGCCTTTCCCTTTGAGCATAATTAACCACCTAATATTTGAAATTGCTGCTAAATTGTAGGGAACCAGAAGATGAGTAAGATGAGTTAGACGAATAAGAAGATGTTTTCCATGAAAAGGGCATTACTTTTCTATAAAATATGAAGTAACATTTGCTTCAAACATTCCCATCTCTACCATTAACAATTTCCTTGGTAGAATATTATATTACTTGAGGATCTCCAGAGAAACAAATAGGATGTGACACACACACACACATATATATTATCATAATATATATATACACACACATATATAATAGCATGTATAAATCTATACACATATATAATAGGATATATATGTTTATATGCACACACATATATATGCCAATTCTTTAGTTTCACTTCAAAGACCAAGAAGGCTTAAGACCCGGGAAGAGCCTAAGTTTCATTTCAAGTCCAAAAGTAGGAAGAAGCCAATGCCTCAGTTCGTAGGCCATCTGAGGCAGAAAGAATTCTCTCTGGGAGGAAAGTAAGACTTTTTGGTCTATTTAAGTCTTCAATTGATTAGATGAGTGCCCCTTCCAAACACGTGTGCAGGCACGCGCATGTGCATGTGTACACACACACACACACACACACACACTATGAAGGGTAATCTGCTTTACTCATTCTACAAAGTTAACTGTTAATCTCATAAAAAACGCCCTCAAAATAATCTTCATATATCTAAGCAACCCATGGCACAGTGAATTTGACACATTAAATTAAATGTTACAATGTATAGATAGAAAAGGATGTATTTTAAGAAACTGACTCATGTAATTGTGGAGGCCTGGTGAATCCAAAATCTGATAGAGTAGTCCAGCAGGCCAAAGACCCAGAGATTAGTGCAATTCAAGTCTACAGGTAATCTGTTTGCAGAATTCCTTCTTGCTAAGTGATAGTCCTTCTTTGTTCTATTAGGGTCTTCAACTGATTGCATGAAGCCCATTCATGTTATGGAGGTCAATCTGTTTTACTCAAAATTCAACTATTTAAATGTTAATCTCTTCCAAAAACAGTCTTAAAAAAAAAATCCAGAATAATGTTTGACCACATATTTTTTGGGCACCATAGCCCGGACAACTTAACACATAAAATTAACCATCACCAGGGGTGTCTGGGTGGCTCAGTTGGTTCTGATCTCAAGTCTGGGCTCAGGTTCTGATCTCAAGTCACACATCAGGCTCTCTGCTCAGCAGGGAGTCTGTTTCTCCCTCTCACTTTCCCTCTGTGCTCTCTCTCTCTCTCTCTCTCTTAAATAAATAGATAAATAAATAAATAAATAATAAATAAATAAATAAATAAATAAATAACCATCACAAACATTCTTTCAGTTGGGACATTCTTGTCTACAGGAGATAAATATACAATTCAAACCAATATAAGAAGTGTGCTGTGTGGGGTGTTGGGGTCAGAGGGAGGGCATGAAACCCATAAATAGGGTAGCCTAAGAATTCCAAAGCTAAATGATATCTTTAGCTCTCTTTGTTTTTTTTTTCTTTCTGTCTGTCTTTTGGCTCAATATCTCCTACTATCTATGGTTTCCTCTGAGTATTGGGGGAAAAGAACACGGCTGCAGATACATACCTGCTTATATCATCATGAAGTTTAGTAATCCTGTATAAGAAATAAAGAGTGATTATTAGGCTTCATTGCTACACAGAACCATTCAAAAACTTTCCAATTTGGGGGGGAACTTCCCATATTATAAAACGTACCTCTCTGACATAGAAGCTGAAGACTCATTTTCCAGTCTCTCTTGAAGCTAGGTTCTATCAAGAATGTATAGTCTTATTGCTTCAGAAGATGGTAATGTGAAGAAACAGGTTCTAGGCAGAATCTGTTTCTGGTTACATTGGAGCCATTTGTTCTAGCTTTCTGGAGCAGTATGGTAGATTATGACATCCATTAGTATAATGGACACTTAGTATTTACCAAGTACCAACTCTTTTCCAAGCCTATGCTAGGGAAATGACAAGGGGGCTTCTGTGTATCTGCTGGAGTAGCTTTGTGGCATGGTTTGAGTATTGGTCTTGGCTGTATGTTCTCCAAACTCAACTCTCTGGCCCTAAGAGAGATACTTTAAAAGATTCATTTTCCCCTTAAGGAAATTATAGTGTTTCTATTAGAGCTCTGAATGATGAAAGGAGCTTTTCCATTTCATTATCTAGCCATTAGACTTTGATTAGAGTGGCATAGGTTATATGCACACCCAGAGCCAAAATGGGTGGTCAGAATAATAAATAATATGATTGGCTAGATTTCCATCACCCTCTTGCCCCTGTGGTCAGGAAGTTCAAGTATTATGATTGGCAGCTACACAAGAATCACATAGAATAAGGGAAAGGCAATTCTGCAAATGAGGGAGGATGTTGTTTTTAGAAGAAATTGGGACAACAAATGCCCAACATAGTGCCTGATGATGAAAGTGGCTAATTACTCATTTAAAATTGGCCCTTACCTTGGGGCACCTGGGTGGCTCAGTGGGTTGGGGACTCTGCCTTCTGCTCCGGTCATGGTCTCGGGGTCCTGGGATTGAGCCCTGAATCAGGCTCTCTGCTCACCAGGGAGCCTGCTTCCTCTCTCTGCCTGCCTCTCTGCCTACTTGTGATCTCTCTCTGTGTCAAATAAATAAATAAAATATTCAAAAAATAAATAAAATTTGCCCTTACCTTAAGATTCAAGTTGTAGATTTGGGTGGAAACATGTAGGGTTGGTTGACTTGTGCTTCCTCCTGGATATCTCAAAGCTTGTGTATTGAGTGACAATAATTTTCAAAGCACTGTGCTAGGAAGTACAATGGCAAACAAAACAGACATGGACATTGGAGATTGTAGGGCCTCATGCAAGGGCACAAATAATTTAAAAGATAAGTACAGTAAAGAGTGATAAGTGCTATGCTAATGAAAGTATTGGCTGCTCTCTGGAAAAACATAAACCTGGCAATACCAATTTTGAAGTCTAATAAGGGCTTCCTTAAGGAAGTGACATTGGTCTGAATTTGGAGTCAAGAAAGAGCTAGGTTCAAATTCCTGCTTAAACTAGCCAGGTGTGCTTAGGCAAAGATGATCCATAGCCTGCTAGAGTAGACACTTAATACATTTTTTGTAATTACTTGTTTTTTGTAATGGCTTTTAATTTTTTTCTAGGTGAATCAGGGGCAACTAATTCTTAAGTGAAAAGGATGCACATGTACCTTTGCAAAAATAACATGTGATCTTTCAGAAACTGAATGAGTGATCTAGAGAGAGGTCTAAAGAAGTATGAAGCCAACTTAAAAATCTGGACTTTAGCCTATGACACAAAAAATAATACTATAACTTTGAGGAGGTAAATAACGTAATCAAGTTTGTGTTTAGGTGAATCACTTTGGTCTCATGTGGTCACTTGACCAGAGTATGACAGTTATTATGCTGATCCACGAACTTGAATAAGAAGGGGGATTTGTTGGTCAGATAAATTAGGGTAGTAGTGTGGGGCAAGAAAGCTGGCGAATATGAGGTATAGCTAGAAGATTCAATGGACAGAGTTTAGTGATTTTATTGAATGGGGGAGAATATTGAGGTGAAAGAATAGTCAAGGTTTTCTGAACTGAGAAGCCGATTGGATTGAGAAGCCATTTCTTCACAGAGAAAATCCTGGGCAAACTGTGGGGGGAAAGGAGGCCTGTAAACAAAGAGTTGAATATATTGAGTGTGGAGCAGTTGATATGCCTTGCTGATGTTAGATGTTTCTGAGGCTCAAGAGACACATCAGATCTGGGCAGATAAAAGACAGTCATCAGTAGTTGGGTCATAAGTGGTAAGAATTCAAGTGATCATTCTAGGGAGAATTTGAAGAATAAAGGGAAAAAAAATGCCCAGAATAGAATCTTAAAAGCAACAACATTTAGATGAAGGAACAAAAAAGACTCTGAAAGTATGACTGAAGAAGATCCTAAATTAGAGAAAGATAATCAGGAGAAAATGCTGATATCAAAGCCAAGTCAGGGAGTGATCAACAATGTTAAATCTTGCTGAGGAATTCCAAAAGTTATGCATTTAAAACGAATTAAAAGATTGAATTCTTGGGGGAAGGAATTACAATATATTGAGGAGTAGACTGAAGAGTAAGTGGAAGAGACATATGTGGAAACAGAAAATATAGAGCTTTTGTAGTTTGTTTTTTTTTTTTTTTTTTTTGGAAATGAACCCAGTAATGGTTCATTTTTGATTTGGAAAAATAGAGTAGGAGTTTTTTATAATTTTTTGGTAAGTTTTTGTTGTTGTCATTTTATTTTTTTAAGCATAGAACATATTTAAGTATAGCTAAGAGGTGATTTGAGAGCCAGTGAATATGGTCATGTTGAAAATACAGAAGGCTATGGGGATAAAGCAGAGAGAAAGATCCCAGAGAAAAGCTGAAGACATGGGAATTGGAGAACAACTAGAACAAATAACTTTAAGGATAATAACCCCCCCCCCACCAAAAAAAAGAAAAAAGATAATGCAGCCCTTTCTCCTATAATGGGAGAGAAAAGAGGAAGATTGCATTGGGTCTAGGAATCATTACCAATACATAATACCAATACCATAAAATACATTATACGATGGAGCATTGGAAGCCATAACAATTTTTGTTCAGTACTATATGTTTTGTGCATTCAAATTTCTATGATTTAAATATGAGTCAAGGGTAAAGTGATTTTTAAAAAAAAAAAAACTGCATTTTGTTGACAACTTTTTGATAATACCTCTATTTTCATTATGCAAAATGTTAGATTTTTTTATGTTCTCAAAATCAATTATATCTCTGCTACCACTGCTACTTTAAATGATTTTAATCTGAGCCTTGAGGCATTCCAAGATAATGTAAACTACCATCCGTTTTCAAAAAAAATTTTTTTTTAAGATTTTTATTTGTTTATTTGACAGAGAGAGAGAGAGATCACAAGTAGGCAGAGAGGCAGGCAGAGAGAGAGAGGGAAGCAAGCTCCCTGCTGAGCAGAGAGCCCCGATGAGGGGCTCGATCCCAGGACTCTGTGATCATGACCTGAGCTGAAAGCAGAGGCTTTAACCCACTGAGCCACCCAGGCACCCCAGTTTTCAAAAATTTTAATGTAGTACTGATCACAGTTGTCTTTTTTATGTATGTTGAGGGCTGTGGAGTAAAAGAAGGGGAAGGCCATTCATTTATCGGTATAATAATTTCAAATAATGAACTCTGAATATTAGCTGAACACAATGAGAAAGGACAATAGCTTTCTGTTAAACTTGGAAATGAAATCTGAAAAGCTTATCATTGTTTAAACTTAATTGACTTAAGTTTACTATGATAATATTGGCATCAGTGTTATGTTAATATTACATGAAAGAAACTAAATTTATAGCCAAGGGCTATTAGGGGAAAAAAGGAGTTGATTTTCACATTGAGTGTACAGTACTTTACTTTAAATGAGAACAGAAACTTAGATTTGAATTGAAATGACATTGACATGAATATACCCCTATCAACTTGGGGTTATATCTGCACTCCCATACTCTTTTACAATTTGCAAAGGGGCTGTTATTGCAAATGTTATTTTTTCCAATAAAGAGACAGCTCATTAGATCTCATTACTAGTCAGCAGCTGTCGCAGAATATAGATTTCCAACTTGGAGCAATACATCTTTTCACAAATGCTTTCCCTGAAAATGTGGAAAAGATCTATTTCATCGTTAACCTACAGCGACATTATACATGGCTGCACTTACACCTTTGGCTTTTCTGCAGAGCAGTTCATAGTTTAGTAACTTTAAGTTGAATAATTCAAGTTTCTTCTAAATGTAATGCCTGATGCTTACCAATTCTAAGGGGATATTTAAAGTTATTTTTTCACCCCAACTAGTAGTATGTTATTCTGAAATCTGGATAATGTCAATAAATTAACAAATGTGTTTTCAATACTTTTTTTTTTTTTTTTTTGGACAAGGGTATAAAGGATAGAACATGTAAGGTATAATTTAATTTTCCCTATGCTCAAAGAGTTTACACTCTACTTGGGGAAATGAAACATAGATAGTAAAGCTGAGCATAGATACAGTTACATAATGATTGAAAGCAAGTGTTAAGAAAGATAATAAAATAATACATGATTCCTTGTTAAATGCATTGTATAATGAATAAATTCTCAGAGAAGAAATAAATCAAAGTGTACATAAAATGTCTGGTAAGGATTCCTAAGAGAAAAAAGCTTCTTGTTTTTGGATATTTTGAGAGGTTATTAAGTGTGTGTGTGTGTGTGTGTGTTTGTGAGAGAGAGAGAGAGAGAGAGAGAGAGAAATGTGTGTGCAGAGGGGGGCTGGTAAAATATGAAGGACATTCAGGTCAGAAGATCAATGCTATAAGCAAATCAGGAGGTATTTTAAAAGGTGTACTTGATAACACACACACCCTATAGTTAGACCTCAGAAAAAGATCCTGTTAATGTGAGAATTAGGGATTGAAGTTGGAAAGATAACGTGAGGTCAGACCATAGGTTACTTAAAATGCCAAACAGAGTGAGGGATCTTTATCTGTGAAGAATGGAGGCTGGCTTACTCAAAGGAAGCACTGATTTTATAGAAAAATAGCCTGGAAAATGAAAATCCAGCAATGGCTTCACTGAGGGAACAGACAAAAATCAGTTTTGAAATTAGAAGACAATGGATATGTGAAAGTCACAATCATATACTTAAACAGCTAAGGTGTAAGACACTTTATATATCACAAAAAGTATGAGAAATTCATGATATAAAATATGATGAGAAATTTAAGATAAATAATTCCAAAGAGACTTTCTAAAATTAGAAGAATTACATGTCTATAGAATATCAAGTGTTGCAACTAATACTCTTATCGAACACTGTAAGTTGCAAGCCATTATATTTACTATAAAATTTTGTGTGTGTGTAAATCCAATATTTTCTACATTTGACTTTTTTACTTGATACTTTAAAGGACCATCCAATTGTAGATTAATGACATAATTTTCTTCATTCATTCGAAAGTATTTAACATTTTCAGATGACTGTCCTATTTTTTACTTCTTCTCTTTCTAATACTTGGCATTTTGATTCATTAAAAATTAATGGAATAAAAATCTATTTTTCCTCAGAGAATTTCCTCAAATAATTACAGTTATCACAGTAGCTTTTTAAGAAGATAGGTACGAAAAGGATTAAAATTTGTTCCACAAAAGCTGAGGTTGACTATCCTGTCACATTTCAGGAGGAAAAAAATAATAACTATCAAGTAGGGTTAGGTTGACAAGAATCCATCCAGACTTTGTTCATTACTCTCAAGGCTCTCTTCTTAAAATATAGACTTTAATAAAGAGAGAAGAAAAGAAAAAAGAAAAGAAAAGATGAGAAGGGAAGGAAAGGGAAGGGAAGGAGGGAAAAGAAGAGAAGAGAAAAGAAAAGAAAAGTTTACTTACCAACTTTCCTCATGTAGGTTAATTCTTTCATCTTAGACTTTTATTCTTGATCACATATAATTCTTTTTGTTTCCATGTAACCTATATTTGATCATATTCTACTGAAAGTACAAAGTAGGTACTTTAACAAATATACTGCATTTGATAGCCCAGCATTAAAAATATAAGCACATATTTACTCTTAAGAATAATTTCTGCTTTTTATCTAGCAAAGTATTTTTACAATTCCCACTCTATATCTTTTTCTTTTTTTCCAGTTTACTAATACTTTCATCTTTGCATAGAGTTCTCTTTGTCCTGGTATTTGTCGTAAAACAGGGTGTGGAGATCATTCCCAAATACTTTGTTGTCTAAAATATTGTTATAATTTGACTTTCCCCTATTAACCAGGGGGACATGTGATGTAGTTTATGTTTCCTGTTATGTGACTCAACCAAGGTCACCCCTACTCCCTTTACGCAGCATTTAGCTCCTTCTCAATCAGAGCTGCTCTTTTCTAGGCCTCTTTGGTTTTTTTCCATCTGATCACATCTGCTACAGATCTAGAAAAAAGGCCTCAACTTTTTAGCATGTGAATATCACTCTCACTTAGTTTCTATTAGTGGAGCAGGATCAGACCAGGGAAAATTGTTCAAAACAACTCAGGCTGTCTTCTAATTTATACCCAGACATCCTTTCCATTCTGTTTATTCCAATTTTATTTCTAAACTTTTGATTCCATTGAAATACTTTTCCAGTCTGACAAATATATATAGTAATGCATAGCAAAGATCAATGCTTTTAACAAGAAGAATTTCACAGCCAATAGTCACAGCCTATCATGACTTCTCCTAGTAGGTTGATTTTTAGAATAAAATAATTCAAACATAAACTGTAGTCAACCTAATCATTACCATAGCTTTTATACAACTTTATTATGAAAATAGTACAGAAGCTGTCTTTCTACTTTCTGCTGTAATCTATAGATTATAGAGTTTCGGATCTAATTTATTCAAGTAGACTCAGGTTCATAATAATAAATTGTGTTTTAACATCTGAGTTATTCATTTATTAATGCAGATATAGCAAATATATTTATAGAGTAAGCAAATATCTATCTGTTTTGAGAGCTTTTGTATGATGTATTTGGTAAATCTTGGGGACTCACTAGTACCTAATTCCACTTAATGGAGTTGAGAGTCCTAAGTGTATTTCAATATATCTTTCATTTGGGCTGTTTTTAATCATGAGTGTTTTCAAACAGAAGTGTTGAGTTCACATTGTTATGATTTTGCAAATTAATGTAGATTCTTAGGGATATATTTTGTCCATATGATGGATACTATTTAACATATAAAAATCATTATATTTGTTGAAATTAAAAATGATAAATAATATAACAAATAAGAATATTAAAATATAGTACCAATATTTAAAATTTGTCTAAGTACAGAAAATTAAGAACTGGTGATTGTAACAGCATTTTATATATTTTTTAATATTCATTTATTTATTTTCAAGTGGGGAGAGAGGGAGAGGAGAGAGGGAATCACAACAGATTCCCCACTTGAGTGCAGGGCTTGATCTTAGGCTTGATCCCAGGACCCTGAGATCATGAGTTGAGCCAAAATCAAGAATCCGATGTTTAACCTACTAAGCCACCCATGTGCCCCTATAACTGGCATTTTAAAAGCTGCAGTTGGAGGCGACTGGGTGGTTAAGCACCAACTCTTGATTTTGGCTCATGATATGATCTCAGGAATGTGAAATCAAGTCCTGCATCCCTGCACCATGCTCTGCTCTCAGTGAGGAGTCTGCTTGAGATTCTCTCTCTCCCTTTGCCTCCCCCAGCACTTTCTCTCTCTCTAAAATAAATAAATAAAAATCATAAAGAATTTAAAAGCTGCAGTTGGATTCAGAAAGAAGAAAGGTCAACAAAGTTTTCGGTTGGTCTTTGCTTTGAGAAACATCTATTAGCCTACTTAATAACCTTATTTTTTTCTACAAATATCTTCCAAAAATGAGTGATATCAATAAGATAATTATAAGCATATTTGTATAATAATTTTTAATTGAAATGTTCACCATTTCTGAAATACTGTTTTAGTTTACTAAATCATCCATATCAGTATAATTAGAAACAGGTAGAGTAGCATGTATATAACAACCTGCACTTTTGATGTGTTACTTGAAATAAAGCTAGTCATTTATTTTCATTTAAAGAATTTTGCTGGGTCTTAGCCAATGAATAATGTATATTTTATTCCTAAGGCATTGTTACTCATGTTGGAAATCACATAAATGCCAACCCCTTCTTATTCACAGCCTGATTGGAAATTAGTTAATGACTTTTTACTAGTATTTAGCCAAACTGAGAAAATTGTATCTAATCTGTTATTCCCTGTTGTTTTTAGGTGTTTTGTACAACAGGAAAACACTACTACTAAAAAAAACATATGTAAGTATTCATGATTTCCACTACCCATTTCCTGCCAAGCTACAAACCTAGTTTAAAGATGGCCATGGTATTGTTTTTCCTTTCTTTTCCTTTCCTACCCCACCCTCCCTTCCCTTCCTTTACCTTTCCTCAAAATTTAGGGCACACTTGCATTTAGTGGATGGGTATTTTTGTCAGAGTTAAGACAAATTATTGCACCAAATATTAATCTTAAAATCATGTCTATATCTATATCCAGAAGTATATAGAACTGCACTGTCCATTGGATCTGAAATTTCTTATTTGTTAAGTAATTATAACATGTTAATAAAGCCATAGGTTCTAAAAAATATGCTCCAAGTTGAGTCGAGTATGCAATTGATGAATTGATAACTTCCAGTATGCTTCAGTCTTTATATTTGCCGTCTAACTGATTTCTGAAATAAATCCTTACAGTTCTCGCTTTTTAAATCACTTTCCTTTTTCCCAAGGCATTTCAGAAATAGGGTTGAAAGGAAGATATATAGATCTTCAGGTGCTGTTTAGACCACATTTATCTCAACCATATTTGAGGAGTTGATAACCCTTATTCTCTTTAGCTCTTATTTTTTCAATACATCTTCTGATCCAGTTTTATTCATTATTATATGCAGCGCACAGACTGTTAATAGCAATCAATTAAGGGTCCCCTGGTCTTCTAAGGTCCACATCCTAATAAAATGTGGCCAAAATAATGCTGGCTGTGAGCTCTGCCAAATAGACCATTAATCACTGATAATTTGTTTCAGTTAAAACCTCTACCTCTAATAAATAAATAACCAGTTCCAAAAAGACACAGTAAAAACATGTTATTTAGGTGCTTTGATACCTGTGCTTTGTAGACTGATTATTATACTCAACTATTTCATTTCTTACATAGATATTCACTAAAACTTCAAGGTCAAATACTGAGAGATCATATAATAAATAATAACAAAATTATTCAAAGTAGGAAATCCTTGGCAGTGATTTATAGGGAAAAATTAATAAAAGTCACAAGTAGTCATTTTATCACTTAACATAAAGGAATACTATCACAAAAATTTTCTCTTGCCAAATACATCCTCAAGAGAACCTCTCTTATATAAACTAGATACAAGCATAGAATAAAATGCCAGAAATTATGTTGACAGATAAAAAGAGCTTTGTGAATAAAACCAACATCTTGTGAATTAAAAGCGTGCATGAACTAGGTAGTATCCCAAGACTATCACTTTAGTTTTTTTAATTTTTTAAATTTTTAATGCAATGTGACTTCAATGTCTTCCCATAGTAGTTGGTCACAGTTAAGCATGCCTTTCTCTCTCATTAGACTGTGATCTTCTAGAGGGCAGGGACTCTGAGATGTTTTATAGCACTCATTGTTTACAGGCAGCCTAGTATGCAACTTACATTTTAAAAAGCACAAATCACTATGTTGCCTACATTTTATGTCTGTAAGTATGATTTGGGAATAATGGGTGAAGCAGATCCATGTTGTGCTCCATGGGGCTCACTTTCTGATATTTGACTTGTTTCCCCAAATCATTTTTTTTCAAGAAAATTTGGATTTTACTCGTTTTAACATTAAAAATAACAATAATAGCTGGTATGCTTATGAATCATTATTCTGAACTGAAATCTTAAGTTTTATTTGTAAATATAAAATTACTTATTTCTTACAGGTAAAGTGAAGCAATTCTACTGTCTTGTCTAAGAGTACTTGAAGTACAATTATAGTTATTACATCTATATGTGTTATTATATATACTATGTATTATATATTATATATGTAATTTTATATTATATAAATATATATTTTATATTATAAAAATGAATTTATATACATATTATATATCTAATTACATATTATTTATGTAATATACATATTATTTGTGTAATATTATTTGTGTAATAATTTATATGTAATACTTTAAAACATTTGTCCTTATACATGATTCTTTTATTTTTTTATAATTCTTTTTATTATGTTATGTTAGTTACCATATAGTACATCATTAGTTTTCAATGTAGTTTTCCATGATTCATTGTTTGCCTATAACCCCAGTCCAATACGTGCCCTCCTTAATACCCATCACTGGGCTCACCCATCCCTCCATGCCCCTCCCCTCCAAAGCCCTCAGTTTGATTCCTGGAGTTCATCGTCTCTCATGGTTTGTCTCTCCAACTGATTTCCCCCTCTTCATTTCTCCCTTCCTTCTCCTAATATCCTCCATGATATTCCCTAGGTTCCACAAATAAGTGAGACCATATGATAATTGTATTTCTCTGTTTGACTTATTTCATTTAGCATAAGCTCCTCCAGTCCCATTCATGTTGATGCAAAAGTTGGATATTCATTCTTTCTGATGGCTGAATAATATTCCATTGTATATATGGACTACATCTTCTTTATCCATTTGTCTGTTGAAGGGCATCTCAGCTCCTTCCACAGTTTGTCTATTGTGGACACTGCTGTTATGAACATTGGGGTGCCTATGGCCCTTCTTTTCGCTACATCTGTATCTTTGGGGTAAATACCCAGTAGTGCAGTTGCTGGGTCATAGGGTAGCTCTATTTTTAACTTTTTGAGAAGCTCCCATACTGTTTGCCAAAGTAGCTGTACCAACTTGCATTCCCAACAATAGTGTAAAAGGGTCCCCTTTCTCCATAACCTCTCCAACATTTGTTGTTTCTTGTCTTGTCAATTTTTGCTACTGTAACTGGCATAAGGTGGTATCTCAATGTGATTTTGATTTTAATTTCCCTGATGGCTAATGATGTTGAACACTTTTTCATGTGTCTGTTAATCATTTGTATGTATGTCTTCTTTGGAGAAGTGTCTGTTTGTGTCTTCTGCCCATTTTATTGACCTGATTATTTGTATTTTAGGAATTGAGTTTGAGAAGTTCTTTTTTTAATTAATTAATTAATTAATTTATTTATTTATTTATTATTTGACAGAGAGATCACAACAGGAAGAGAGGCAAGCAGAGAGAGAGGGGGAAGCAGCCTCCCTGCTGAGCAGATGTGGGGCTCAATCCCAGGACCCTGAGATCATGACCTGAGCCAAAGGCAGAGGTTTAACCCAGTGAGTCACCCAGGTGCCCTTGAGAAGTTCTTTATAGATCTTGGATACTCTATCTTGGATATACTATATCTTGGATACCCTTTATCTGTAGTGTCCTTTGCAAATATTTTCTCCCATTCCCTGGATTGCCTCTTTGTTCTATTGACTGTTTCCTTTGCTATGCAAAAGCTTTTTACATTGATGAAGTCTCAAAAGTTCATTTTCGCTTTTGTTTCCCTTACCTCTGGAGATGTGTTTTGAAATAAGTTGCTGTGGCTGATGTCAAAAAGGTTGTTACCTATGTTTTCCTCAAGGATTTTGATGGATTCCTGTCTCACATTGAGGTCTTTCATCCATTTAAAATTTATCTTTGTGTATGATGTAAGAGAATGGCTGAGTTTCATTCTTCTGTATATAGCTGTCCAATTTTCTCAAAACCATTTATTGAAGAGACTGTCTTTTTTCCATTGGATATTTTTTACTGTTCCACTGAAGATTAGGTGAGGGTCCATATCTGGGTACTCTACTCTGTTCCATTGGTCTACATGTCTGTTTTTTGCCAGTACCATGCTGTCTTGGTGATCACAGCTTTGTAACATAGCTTGAAATCAGGCAATGTGATGCCCCCAGCTTTTTTTTTTTTCTTCCCTTTTTCAACCTTTCCTTGGCAATTTAGGGTCTTTCCTGGTTCTATACAAATTTTAGGAGTATTTGTTCCAGCACTTTAAAAAAATGCCAGTGGTATGTTGATAAGGATGGTGTTGAAAGTATAGATTGCTCTGGGCAGCATAGACATTTTAACAATGATTATTCTTCTGATCCATGAGCATGGAATGTTTTTCCATCTTTTTGTGTCTTCTTCAATTTCCTTCCTGAGAGTTCTGTAGTTTCTAGAGTATAGATCCTTTACCTCTTTGGTTAGGTTTATTTCAAGATATCTTAAGGTTTTTGGTGCTATTATAAATGAAATAGATTCCCTAATTTCTCTTTCTACAATTACATTGTTAGTGTATAGGAAAGCAACTGATTTTTGTGTATCGATTTTGTATCCTACCACATTACTGAATTGCTGTATAAGTTATAGTAATTTAGGAGTGGAGTCTTTTGAGTTTTCCACATAAAATTCATGTTATCTATGAAGAGAGAGAGAGTTTGATTTCTTCTTTGCCATTTTGAATACCTGTTATTTCTTTTCATTTTCTGATGGCTGTTGGTAGGACTTCCACTACTATATTGAACAACAGTGGTGAGAACAGGCATCCTTATTGTGTTCCTTATCTTAAGGGAAATGCTCTCAGCTTTTCCACATTGAGACTAATATTCGCTGTGGGCTTTTCATAGATGGTTTTTATGAAATTGGGAATGTTCCCTCTATTCTTATACTCTGAAGAGTTTTAATCAGGAAAGGATGCTATATTTTGTCAAATGCTTTTTCTGCATCAATTGAGAGGACCATGTGATTCCTGTCTTTTCTCTTCTTTATGTGTTCTATCATATTGATTGATTTGTGAATGTTGAACCACTCTTGCATCCTGGGGATAAATCCCACCTGGTCCTGATGAATAATCCTTTTCCTATTAGCTAGGATCTTGTTGAGAATTTTGGCACCCATATTCATCAGGGACATTGGTCTATAATTCTTCTTGATGGGATCTTTGCTTGGTTTTGGGATCAATGTAATGCTGGTCTTATTGAATGAGTTTAGAAGTCTTCCTTCTGTTTCTATTTTTTGAAACAGCTTCAGGAGAATAGGTATTATTTCTTCTTTGAATGTTTGGTAGAATTCCCAAGGAATCCATCAGGCCCTGGATTCTTGTTTTTTGGGAGGTTTTTGATGACTGCTTCAATCTCGTTTCTGGTTATTGGTCTATTTAGGTTGCCGATTTCTTCCTGTTTCAGTCTTATAGATTATAGGCTTCCTGGAAGGCATCCATTTCTTCCAGCATAATTTATTGGCATATATTTGTTGATAATAATTTAAGGACTGAGCCACCCAGATGCCCATAGTTTCGTTGATCTATTCTACTATATTTCTGGTTTCTAATTCATTGATCTCTACTCTAATCTTCATTATTTCTCTTCTTATGTATGGCTAAAGTTAATTTGTGTATTCGGGATTTTTCTATTTTCTTGAGTAAGGCTTGAATGGCTATGCATTTCCCCCTTAGGACTGCCTTTGCAGTATCCCATAGGTTTTGGACTATTGTGTTTTTATTCTCATTGGTTTCCATGAATGTTTAAGTTCTTTAATTTCCTGGCTGACCCAAACATTCTTAAGCAGGATGGTCTTTAGCTTCCAAGTGTTTGAATTTCTTCCAAATTTTTTTCTTGTGATAGAGTTCCAGTATCAAAGCATTATTGTCTGAGAATATACAGGGAATAATCTCAGTCTTTTGGTATTGTTGAAACCTGATTGGTGACCCAGTATGTGGTCTATTCTGGAGAAAGTTCCATGTGCATTTGAGAAGAATGAGTATTCTGCTGTTTTAGGGTGGAATGTTCTATATATGATATCTATGAGGTCTATCTGGTCCAGTGTATCATTCAAAGCTCTTGTTTCTTTGTTGATTTTCTGCTTAGATGATCTGTCTATTGCTGAGAGTGGAGTGTTTAGGTCTCTTACTATCAGCGTATCATTATCAATATGTGTCTTTATTTTGGTTAACAGTTGGCTTATGTAGTTGGCTGTTTCCATGTTGGGGACATAGATATTTACAATTGTTAGATCCTTTTGTTGGACAGACCCTTTAAGCATGACATAGTGTTCTTCTGTATCTTTAACTACAGTGTTTAGCTTCAAATCTAATTTGTCTGATGTGCGTATTGCTACCCCAACTTTCTTGTGAGGTCCATTGGCATAAAAAAAAAAAAAACACTGTTTTCCATCCCTTCATTTTCAGTCTGGATGTATCTTTAGGTTCAAAATGAGTCTCTTGTAGATACCATATGGATGGGTCATGTCTTTTTATGCAATCTGTGGCCCTGTGCCATTTCATGGGAGCATTCAGGTCGTTCATGTTGAGAGTGATTATTGAAAGATATTTTATTGGCAACATGTTGCCTGTGAAATCCTTATTTCTATAGATATTTCTATAGATTGTCTCTGTAAATTTCTGTTCTATATCACTCTTGAGGTCTTTCTCCTTTTATAGAACTCCCCTTAATATTTCTTGCAGGCCCAGCTCGGTGGTCACATATTCTTTCAGATTCTGCCAGTCTTGGAAGCTCCTTGTGTCTCCATTCATTCTGAATGACAGCCTTGCTGGATAAAGTATCCTTGGCTGTATGTTCTTCTCATTTAGTACCCTGAGTATGTCTTGCCAGGCCTTTCTAGCTTGCCAGGTCTCTATTGACAGGTCTGACATTATTCTGATGTTCCTCCCTCTATAGGTAAGAAATCTCTTCCCTCTGGCCACTTTCAAGATTGTTTTCTTGGATCTAAAATTTGCAAATAGTACTATTATATGTTGTGGCATCCGTCTGTTCTCACTGATCTTGGGAGGGGTCTTCTCTGCCTCTTGGACACAAATACTTGTTTCCTTTCCCAGATTAGAGAAGTTCTCAGACATGATTTACTCAAATATATCATCTAGACCTCTCTCTCTTTCCACCCCATCAGGGATCCCAATATTTCTGATATTGGAACATTTCACTGGGTCACTAATCTCTTTCAGTTTGATTCCTTGGGTTTTAATTTGTTTTTCCCATGCCATCTCGATTTCCTTCTTTTCTATCATCTTTTTCTCTGTCTCACTAATTCATTCTTCTGCTTCATTTACCCTGGCAGTCAGAGTATCCAGCTTAGACATTTCATTCATAGCATTTTTAAGTTCGGCCTAATTAGATCTCATTTCTGTCCTCAGAGATTCTATACTGTCGTTAATATTTTTCTCAATCCTAGATATTGCCTCGACAATTGTTACTCTGAAGTCAGTTTCTGACATCTTGGTTATATTCATATCTATTAGTTCTGTGGTAGAGGTCAGGGTCTCTGAATCTTTCCTTTGTTGGGGTTCCTTCTCTTAGTCATTCTGTTGGAGGTGGTTGAGGGAATGTAAAGAGTCCAAATTATTGACCACAACCCAAGCAAGATACACCTGTTTATAGGGACATTAAGGTTGTCTGCCTCTTGTTCTCCCAGCTTATCTTCTGGGGGAGGGCCTGCCATGCTGCTACTCAGGCAACCCTGTTTGGGCAGAGTTGCCCTGCCCCTGTGGGGGGTGGGAGGATAGGGGGAGGCTCAGTGAAAAGCAATTTTTTGCAGCTTTTTTCTCTCTGGCAGATTTCCCTGGTGGCTTTCTAAATATCTTCCATGATTCAGAGCAGAAGTGATCATATCTAAACCTTAGTCTCAGAACAGAGAGATCAGAGTCTGCTCTTCACTGAGCTCTCCAGGCCACCCTGTCTCCATTTCTGTCTGTGCTGCTAAGAGCCTTAGTGTCTTGGGGTTTGTGCCCTGCAGCAGCACTCCCAACCCTTGTTTCTAGCTTTGGACATGCCCCTGCCCTTTGTGCTTCTAAAACCACAATTCATCCTCAGTTCTCATGTGTGCCCCTGAAGCTCCAGGTTTCAGTCTGGGGTGCTGCCCTAAGGTGCCTTCCCTGCCAATACCAGTCTGTGAGACTATACCTGTTCGCCAGTGTGAGAGGCTTTTGTGCCCCAGTGCAAGATCCCAGAGGTTCCCTCCCCCTCCTGTTTATTTCCAATATCTGCCTGCACCACAGCTCCATGCTTCATATCTTGAGATCAACCACCAGAGAGGTTCTGGTTGTGGAAATCTAGATTTATCTTCTTACATCTCCGGCTGATTTTGTGGATGTTCTGAATGGCCTGGTAGATATCTAGCTCAATTCAGGGGACTGGTTAAAATAGAGTCCTCTACTCCTTCACCATCTTATCTCTTCCCCCTCTTTTAAAAAGGATTTGAATGTTGATCATTTGAAATATGAACTCAACCACAATAGCATTGTTGAATAATACCCTTTAGCAAATGGCTCTGCAAACAACTGTGATCTCTGAGGTCTTCACTTTGTACCATGTCCTACATTCAAAGATCTGCTAAACATTTCATCCTAAATGCCTCGTGATTACTTCAACCTCAACATCTTATTTTCATCATTTTCCCAACAAATATAATGTACTATACATACATCTATCAGCAGCATTATTATTCTCTTAGGCATCCAAGGCCCGAATCTTGAGATTTCCTTTATCTTCACTAATTCTATCTCAAGATATGTGACAAACTTTCCCCTTGCCTTGCAATCACTCTGCAATTTACTTATCCTTAAAGAACAGATCCAATTCTATCTACTTTGACACATTTTTCCATAGTCACAACAAACTTGGCTTTATTTTCTATTGTAATTCCTTATAATTTTAAAGAGTGTGCCAAAAAAAAAAAAAAAAAGAAGTTATTTTAGGTTTTTCTCCAGAAACTAGATATATGAAAAAAAAAGATAACAAAATATTGTGTATTAATAGTTAAGTTAGAGAATAAAAAGTGTCCTATATTGTAAAGCTGTATCTTTAATTTAATAGTATTTTTTTTAATTCTAAAAAATGAAAAGAATTGTCTTTAATATATATGTATCTTCTATCTTTAGGGATTCCACTCCCAGAATGTACTACCCTTTAATGATTTTAAAGAATTAGCACTGTTATCAGTGGTGCTTGATTTGATTTTTCAAAACAATCTCCCTTGAGGAAGTTCAGATTTCTATCTTTCTCTTTCAAGATTAAAAACCTTTTAAAAATTATAGCCTGTATGATTAAAAATAAATAATTTAGGATTAGTGTTTAAATTTGATTTATAATTATGAAAAAATATGCTTTCAAATTTCATTAGTGACAACTTCCAAAAATCTCAACTAACTTTTATCATTTTATGACTGTAGGGCATTTATATTAGTCCTTCCTCTTGAATATAATAATTAAATAATTTATAGGTGTCATTTAAACAGTAAATGGGAAAAATTTGAGATTGAAACTAAAGTTATTAAAGCTCAAACACCTTAAGTCTACAACTTGAAAATAATTATTAGGAAGATTTTTTCATCAAATATTATGATACATGAGCTCTTATTTGGAAACTAAACTAGTTTAGGATATCATTAAAACCCTTAAAAATGTTTTTGTCTTGTCATGGGCCTCCCAGAGCCATCCAACTTGTATACTAATTATTTTTTCTTGGCTACATGCTGTTTTAATTACATTCATTATTTCTGTCATTCTGCAAAATCTTATGCATGGAAGTACTGGTGGCCTGGTGCATAACCATTGCTTTTTCCTGCTGTGCTAATGGCTTAAGTCCAAGCTGAGGTGCAAATGAAATGAGTTTAGAAGGCTAAATTTGGCCCCCAGTTAATTTGCTTCACAAACCTGCTACCGGATTTTTTTTCTTTCTTTCTTTTTTTTTTTTTTTTGTCATAAGCTGGCTCATTTACAAATCCATGTTCATAAAATACTCAAAAGTTAGACTGAAATTTATAAACTTTTATCCTTAGTGATTATCAATGATGTTTGCAGGAAGCTCAAGAAAGAGAGATTTCTAGGGGGGAGAGAAGAAAAGAAATCATATGTATAGTGATTCTTATTAGAAATTAAATACATTTTAGCAAGGAGAAATAACAAATTAGAAGCAAAAAATTCATTAAAGTTAAAGAAAGAAAAGTTGTGTCTGAAGTGTTTTTGACAATGTGTCATATGAGGAATTTCTGTCATCTTTGGTATTCAATTCATCCTGACAGTATCCTACTTTTCGAATTTTAGACACAAAGAATGATAAATATTTCTCATCTACATCAGTTTTCTTGCTCTTGTGTGTGGTCTTTCCTGTATACCATGATCCCTTCTCTTCTTTTCTATGTTCTAAATCTAATGGCAACACAGCCCGAAAATTCCTTGCAACTGCAAATGGTTTGTAATCATAAACTCTTTCTATGATAGAAAACATTTCAATAAAAATTTATAAATATAACGATAAAGAAATATTTTAAACAAATGCTTGTTAAACCGTATATTCTACATCACCTATACACTCTGTAGGAATTCATGGTATATGTTTATATGCATCTATTAAATTTTAAATGTTAGTTCTTTTAGCAATCAGACAATAATTGGTATATACAGAAGATGGTCTCTTCCTATGTCAAGTTATTAAAAACAAGCCCACAAAGTCTCTCTTACTGTGTCTTTAAAGCATATTTTATTCAATCCATGATATCTGAGGGATTTTGGTTTTTGTTTCATTTGTTTTGCAAATAAAGACTTCAGTGTACATTGTTTATTTTTATGGAAGAACAATGCAAATTGTTACCTCTACTCTCTAGAAATTAGTTTTCAAGTGTGTAAGACAAAAAAGCACACATATATAAATCATACAAGATTCTTGCTTTCATGTTATAATTATCTTAATTTTTATTGTAGCTATTTACAGCAAAGAATTTTTTTTTTAAGATTTTATTTATTTTGACAGAGAAAGAGAGAGCACAAGCAAGGGGAGGGGCAGAGGGAGAAGCAGGCTTTTTCTTTTTTTAATGTTTTTCCTGAATTTTCTGTTCTAGAAGCTTTTCATGAGATCTTCCCATTTCATCTTCTTTCCTTATCTGTAGAGAATACCTAATGGTCATCTCCACCAAAAGTCTGTCCCTCTATTTAAAAAAAAAAATTCTGTCCCTCCATAAGTCACAGAAGATCCCCTAGAGTTTCCGCCTGGCCTCTGGCATAGATCATTTGCTACTCTAAAGATTTAAGTTACAAAAATGTCACTTTAAACTAGAATATATCTTTTAAAAAATCATATTCACTGTATATTAAGCATTTTTTAACAAATAGAAAATGGTTTCATTATACCCTCAAATCAACATTTTTTTTTCTTTTGATAGCAAGTTAATTTATGAATGTAATTAGCCACACACAAAAAGTCTCCTTAAAAGCTTCTATACATGTTTCCCTACTTGGGTTCCTTAGACTGGATTATCATGCTTTATTACAAACTTCCCTCATATTTTCACATCTATTATCTAATTGTATCTAAAGCACTTCTATAGGTAGATAGAGAAAGGCCATTTAATCCCCATTTTATAAATGAAGAAAGGAGAGTACAGGGAAGCTAAATGACTTGCCCAAGGCCGTGTCCATCACTCTGGTAATTCTGTACTAGAACGACTTTGGAAAAACCAGGCACCAGTGCAGACAATGGTTAATCTAATCCCCCAGCAGGGGGATGGGCAGTTAAGATGATATCAAATTAAAAATAAGCCAAAACTACATATTTCATAGAAAACCAACCCTGTAAGTGTCATAATTTAATAAAGCTGGCTAGAGAAAATAAACACCTCTCTACAGTACAAATTTGTCATTTGCAAATAAATGGCTTCAGAAGAAAGAACAGAAAACTGTGGTGATAACAAGCTCAAAAACAGCACAAAATAATGACCAACAATGCAAAAATAATGTTTGGAAATCTCAGCTATATAAAACCACATAATTGTACTCTGAATATGTATTACTAAAGTAACATAAGACATTTTTTAGGATTTATTTTTAGCAAATTGGACTTTGTTTTCAATTACCAGCATATCAAGCATTTGAAATAGATTAGACTTCTAGTACTTTATTTCTATTTCAATGTAAAGACTGTACAAAACAATACCCATCTCTTTTATTTTCCTACATGTATGTTTTATTTCAAAGATAAATTTTATAACAATTTTGTTGCAGGTAGGAGGTATTAAATGCCAACTTTCTGTGTATATCCAGATGCTGGGAAAGAATAGCTCTAGTGCCAGGTAAGGAGGTAATTTACCAATAGCTGGTTTCAAAACAGGAAGTGAAAAAAACAAATGTTCAATAATGTGGGAAAAAGAAATCAGTAGTTGCATATCTTAAAATGGGATGTTTTAAAATTCTTATTACCTTGAGAAAGCATAAAGCATGAATCAAGTAGCTTTATGATTTTGTGATGTGGAAAAACAAAGAGAGTATGTGATAAAGGAAGAATAAAGCTCTGCATTATTTTTATGATTTCAGAATGCTCCTTCTTATTACGCTGGCCCTCTTTTGAAGCTCTTTTGTCAACATAACAAAATGAAAGTTTAGGTGAGAAAAAAAATCTTGAAGCTCAAAAAAAGCTATCATGATCAGCTGAACACTCTGAATTTATAAATACCCCTAAGTTAAATAAGAATCATAGAGGATTTAAATTTATTCATTCAGTAAATATTTTGGAGTCATAAACTATCAGATGTTAATACTACCCTTTTAAAATTGAATAGAAGACTGCCCTCATGGAGCTTAAAGACTTTTTGGATTAACAGAATAAAACAAATGGTCATGTAGGTAGTTAAATATTAAAAATTGTGATAAGGCTATAAAGAAAATGTTCAAGTGATAGAAAAACGTAAGTCACAGAAACTAATCTTGACTGAAAAGACAGTAGTTAATAGCAGGCAAAAGGGATAGGAATGAGTAAAGGAGAAACCTATGTGCAGTCTCTACATTTATAAGGAGCTTTGTGTTTGGAACACTGGGAGAATTTTTGGAGATCAGTGTGGAAAGGGTTATAAGCAGGTTGAGTGGCAGAATCAGAATTCACGTTTAAAGATCACTCTGACATCCTTGTTGACAATGAGGGCACGAACTAGGAGCCTTCTGCAATAGTATACATGAGACATGATAGCACTTTGAACTAGGGGAGAAGGGTAGTCAAGATGGATTAAAAGAAATTGATTTGAAATCTATATTGTACATAGTTTGACAAAAGTAGCCTACCCCAAAAGACAAAAACAAAAATTAATCCCTAGATAAAAAGAAAATGTTCCTTCCTAGAATAGATGCAAAATGACTATAAGAAAAAAAATTGTAGCAATTTTAATTCTGTAAAATTAGTAAAAGATAAAATATACAAACTATAAGTTTTGAAATACTATAGATATTCTGAATATGGAAAAATATTTTATTTATTTATTTATTTATTTATTTTTAAGATTTTATTTATTTGACAGAGAGAAACACAGTGAGAGAGGGAACACAAGCAGAGGGAATGGTAGCGGGAGAAGCAGGCTTCTTGCAGAGCAGAGAGCCCGATGCGGGGCGCGATCCCAGGCCCCTGGGATCTGACCTGGGCCGAAGGCAGACGCTTAACGGCTAAGCCACCCAGGCGCCCCGGAAAAATATTTTAAAATCATGGATGGCCTACTCCAAATTTTTGTTCAGGAGCACTCTTATGTTCTTTTCTGTACTAATTTTTTTTTTGTGGGCTAGAGGCAAAAACTGATGTTGGATCAGAAGAGCACAGTGCACTTGAAGCTTCTATTAAAAAAATATTAGGGGCACCTGGGTGGCTCAGTGGGTTAAAGTCTCTGCCTTTGGCTCAGGTCATGATCTCAGGGTCCTGGGATTGAGCCCCACATCAGGCTCTCTGCTCATTGGGAAACCTGCTTCCCCCTCTCTCTCTGCCTGCCTCTCTGCCTACTTGTGTTCTCTCTCTGTCAAATAAATAATAAATAGAATCTTTAATACATATATACATATATATACATATGTATGTATACATATATATTACTATATATACTAATATATATAGTAGTGTATATATATATTAGTAAATATATATATAGTAAATATATATATATTTACTAATATATATTAATTGCCCCAAGATTTGGGGCAATTAATCCCAAGCAGGACATCTGAAGGTGCAAGAAATTTGTTATTTTTTTGTTGCACTGATAGTTCCTCCTGCATCTGCAAGATGCCAGTCATTTTTTTTTTAAGATTTATTTATTTATTTATTTATTTAGAGAAAGAGAGAGAAAGCACAGAGAGGAGGGGTAGAGAGAGAGAAGGAGAGAGAGTCTCAAGCAGACTCTGCAATGAGCACAGAGCCCGACCCAGGGTTTAGTCTCACAACCTTGAGATCATAACCTGAGTTGAAACCAAGAGTCAGACACTTAACTGGATGCACCACCCAAGTGCCCCAAGATGCCAGCCATCTTTCCTGAATGTTAGGACTTTCTCCAAAGTAGGGAAAAACTTCAACTCTTTTTTCTTCCCCCATTGCATCAGGATTCTATATGTAGACCTTACACAGATGACCACCACCCCACATCATGGGAGTAGAGTTGTGATAAGATTGAATAGAGAATCCTCCCAATAAGATAGGCTTTTTGCATGACAGTTTCAACAGACACAGGAAAGAATGGTGCAGAAATGAAATTCTTTTGTTGGGATTGATTGTCCACATGTGGGCTATTTTCTCCAGATCCACTGGGCTAATGGATCACAGAGCTGATAATAAACAACTGTACATCAACCAACCACTCAGATTAATAACTGAGAATGTTAATAATTCACATTTATTGACTACTTTGTACCTGTTACCGTTTGAAGTGCCTTATGTGCATTTTTCCTCATGGTAATGCTATGAGAAAATTAGTGTTATTATACTTGCATAATATATTGTCAGTCTCTTAACTGAGGCAGAGAATAATTAGGTAAACATCTATAGGTGCATAGATAGTAAATGGTAGAGAAAGACTTTGAATCCAGTGGTCTGACCTGAGCCCCCACTCCGTCACCATCAGGAAATCCCTCTTGGAGGAAGGTTCAAAGGGCATCCTAGAAAAAGTAAAGAAAAAGACCATGGAGGTAAAGAGGGAATAGAGGTGTAGATTTTAAAAGTTATTTTGCCGTAGAGTAAGAGAAGAATGAATGAAAACACGAACTCAAGAAATAAGAATGTGTTGAGGAAATAAGAATATTACAAAGCTAGAGATACTATAGATGTAATAACATATAAATATGTTAATAGCTTTAAATTTTCAGGAAAAAAAGATCAGTTAGACAGGAAGAAAAGGAGCAGATTACTTAACTAGGAAGAAAAATAAAATTATAAAAATAAGTTTAAATGTTCATGTTCTGTAGAACCACTTTTTAAAGAACTACTCTAGAAATCAGAAAGATTAAGCCTTTATCCATGGGACAGGTCATCAGAGAAATGTGCCTGGCTTTATCCAAAAAAATTTGGGGAAGGACAGTGCATGACATCTCATAAATCTGAGCAGAAGAAATAAATTCTTTAAGTCTGTGTGAGAAGATTTTTTGAGCCAACATTTTAGTTAGATTATCTTCTTATTTATGGGACTTGCAATTCAGGCCAAATTCTGACATTCAACACTTACAGAAAGTTTCCATGGGAGATGAGGAGGTGTTTTTTACTTGTAACTGGAGAAGATTTTGGCAGGACTGCTCTGTGAATAAGTCTGTAAATACTTCATATGAAGAGAGAAAGTAAAGGGCTATACTCACAAAACATGGAGTTGCCTATCTGCCTGTCTGTACGTCAGGCATGTACAGACCTTATTCCCATTCTATTAAAATCAATAGCACCTTGTAAAATTGCTTACTTTATAAAATGTTTACAAATGTTCAATACATAATAACTTACTCAAAGAAAACACTCTAAGCAAATGTTATATGAATGAACATGTGTTTAAATCTATGAAGAAAACAGGAAAAGGCAACAAGTAAAGGGATGCTCGTTCTGTTCATCTTCCTGAGCTGTGATTTGGATTTCATTGTTAGCTTTTCCGTCTCCCCCCCATCCCAAACTCATGTGGATATTCTTTAAACTTCTGTAATTGTTCCTTCCCTGCTCTTTATAATTTTTTTGTGCATATCTTTATGGCTTCCACCATTGTCATTATAGACACACACACATATACACACACACTCATTCCACAAGCTCCCTCAAATCTCCTTTTGAGTCTTTTACCATCAAAATAAACTCTACATTGCCACAACTTAATTTTTTTATTTGTTTTCCCTATCTCCACCTGCAAATAATCACCTACCTGCCATACATACACTACTAGAAATACATCTATTTCAGTGCTTTTTAAAGGATTATACTTTAAAAAATTTGAAAATTTTCTTATCCTCCTTTAATAAGAGTCAAATTAAATAAAGTCATGATTTAACTTGATTTTTTTCTTTAGTCTTCTGTCTCTTCCCACTATTTTGCACTAATCCACTATGAGCTCCCTTTTGTTATAAAAATAATTTGATGGCTTTCAGTCTCCAGGCATTCCAATGGCTCTTCAAAGGATGGACACACCTAAAGCATCATGTTCTTTTCTCTGCACTTGAAGCTGAGTAGAGTCTATCCTAAGCATGAGGTCAAATCCCCCACCTGGCCTTCATCTACTGACCCATTTTACCACTCCAGTCCAAATCCCCCTAATACTCCTTAGCAAGTAGACTCCTCTTTGTCCCCTAAGTTTTTATGATGTTCATGTTGTGAGAGTTCTATGACATGAAAGGGGCAAGCTGCTTAGCAATGGGCTTATCACGTAGGAGGTATTTAATTAAGATTTGTCTTTATTTCTTCTTAGTGCAAAAAGGCCTTCAGATAGGGTAGGCTTGTCTTTCCACTGATTTGTTACCTGAGATCATGTATTTTATTTTACCACCACATTGCTTTACTGAGCAAATAATACAAATTTGTTTTTAATGTCTTACCTTTGTAAAGGTTTCTAACTAGCTGGATTTAAATATGATTAACTTTGGAATCCTCTATAATCTGAAAAGTTAAAGACTGAAGGGAGATGACTTTCATTCTTCCAAGGAAGTAAACTTATGTATTGGTGTATATGTATGTATAGACATATATATTCGCATATATATACATATATACACATTACATATTATATATCAATATTTAATTAAACAAGCCCATTTAATAAATTTTCCCTTTTCAATTCACTTTTTTATTATTTTCATTTAAAAAAATGAAAATATATCATTCAAAAACTCACTACAGGTGTGCCTGGGTGGCTCAGTTGGTTGTGTCTGACTCTTGATTTCAACTCAGGTCATGATCTCAGCATCATGAGATTGAGCTCCACATCAGGCCCCACACTCAGCAGGAAGTTTGCTTGAGATTCACCCTGTCTCTCTCTGATCCCCCCCAACACATTCATGCTCTCTTTCTAAAATAAATAAATAAATAGTTTTAAAAATTCAGTATACATTTTCACTAAAATACAGTAAAAAAAGATGGGATTTATCTTCTCCAGAGATTGTAAATCTCACTCATGTCCACACTAGAATATTTTGATTTATAACCAATTCAAAGGAAAAGGTTATAAATATACAGTAAATAATGAGGAGGAATCTAAGCAGATATCATAAAACTTTAAATCCCTAAAAGACTAAAGGCTGTCCAAGGCATTTCAGAGTAGATAAATGTAATAATACAATTACATTCACGGGGCTTTAAAGGATAGCTCTTTGTGGACCATAAACTTTGAGAATGAAAGAAAAACATAGCAAAAATACTGCATCAATAATGAATGATGAGAACCAGAAGGCACCAGAAGATTGCATTCATAGTGTCATTAGAATGCAAGTCAGCTTCCCAAACCAAGAATAGAATAAAACAGGAACCATAGGCAAAATTTTTGTGAGTGCTACAAAATATAAAAGATTTTCTGTGTTTATTTCATTTGAGGTATGTAAGTAATTTTATTTCTTTGACGAAAGTTATGAAATAAGGCCATCAGCAAGTTACAAGCAATATGTAGGTATATAGTATTTTATCAAGCTATTGTTGTCATCACTTTCTATATATTGTGTTGGTATCACATTCTACATTATTAAATAAAACAATAGCAAAAATGAATGGATTTTGTATGTGCATATATTTTAGTTTAAAAATGTTATTTTATGCAATGATGGCTAGCTATAGCTGAGGAAAAATTATCACCAAATGACCTATCAGTGACCTGTTGCATCTTACATACCTGGTTTGGTTTTGAGGCAGCCCAAGTGAGTGCAAGAAAGATGTGAGTGGGTTCAGAAGAGAATTATGTCCTAATTTCATCTTTGCTCTTTACATCTGTGATCTTGGCATAGTCACTCTCCCTCTTTGGGATTCAGTTTCTTCAGTCATAAGATGAATCCATTAGAATGGATGGTCCTGTGATTCTCTGTTTTATAGACTGACTCGTTTTGATGTGGAGAGTAGGTGATAGAAGTTTTACTAATAGAATTGTTCTTTATGAAGGATGATTATGATTTCAAAAGCTCAGGTGCTTAAGGCAGACCTCCAGAGCCATTTGTCATTGTTTTGTACTTCTGATTTTTCTAAAAAATGAACTACATGATAACACTTTAAAGTCAGAACATTTTACATTAACGAAGTGCAGATTTGAATAGCTATATCTGGAAATGCCAAGCACATAGTCCATCACTACAACTCAGCTTTAGGTGATGGAAGAGAGATTTTTCCCTATAAAATGAAGACAATAATATTTACTTAGCAAAGTCACTGTGTAAAAGAAATAATCATGTAAATTACTTAACACAGTATCTAGCACATAGGGGAACAAATAACAACTTCTTCCCATCATATCCATGAATTAATAATAAGAAAGAGTGAAAACATTTGGAGTTTAATCTTTCATTTCTTTATAACTACTGTAGTTTTGGTTATAGAAGCAATCATGTTTACAGAATGCAAATGTGATTTATGTTTTATTATGATTAATCAGTAATATTGAAGTAGAAATACAATCATCAGAATTAGGTTGATAACTGAACCAGGGGTATATACATCCCAACCTTTACAAAAGTTTTAGGGGAAAATGTGATATTTTAGAGGAAAATATATAATGATATATTTTATACTATGATAATCATGTACTATGATATAAGGAAGATAATTTTTCGGTGAAAGATGGCAGGGTGTGATCTCTCCTTGGGCAATTATTCCACTGGGGAATCTGTCCCAATGCCTTAAAGATGTCTTTCTGCTTTTTGATGTATGATATTTGTCATATGATCCAATTAAAAACACAGGAGGTGGAAGCCTCTAGAATTTAAATATAGGAGAACAATTCACAGCTACTTAACCTCTCCAAAAGAACACAAGCCAGGAAATACCTTTTATACTTCATAAAGTGAAAATTTGAAATGGTAAAGGGTAATGGGTCAAAAGAATTTTTGAAGAGTTTCTGATGCCTGAGGACTTTTATTTCTTCAGATCATATATCATTTCTGGCTCTTCTTCTTCTTTGTCTAATTTCCATTTTGTGGTAAAGGTTCTATGCAGCTAGTTCTTGCTCCTCATCCTTCATTATCTAAGTACCTATACCTTTTGGAACACTTCTTTCCTGCAATGCCCTTCTTTGCCTTGGACCCCCTCCATTGCACCAAATTATGATAAGCTGAAGGAATTTAGGTGCTCCTGTTACACTGGCCAAATGAATAGCTTAAAGGAAACCACACGCTACTAATTGCCATATGCTGTGTTTTAGTTCGCTAAGTTATGGCCTAACAGTTCATACCAAGAAATCTCTCGAGTCTCAATTGCCTGAGGTTGCTTGGCATGAACAAAAAGGAAATGAAAGCTTAAAATACCCCCTGAAAAACTCTCAACCCAACATTTTTCTAATAACCCCATACCCTTATACTTAGTCACACCATTAAATATTTTCATCTAGTCTAACATTTAATTGTCAGCTGCTGCTTCTTATTCTTTTTTTTTTTTTTTCCCAATTTGGTTTTTTGAAGGTATGGTAATTTATTAGAAAATGGTGGAGTACATAATGTAACTTCTCACACATGGAGCATTTTGAGAAACAGAGGCACACATTAGTTTGATTTGACCTTCAAAAGTCCTTTATATCTAAGAAAATGATCATGTGGTATCATTATATTAGTTTAGAAAGGATTTCCTCTGCTACATATTAATGATACCTGTCAACTGTCAAAAGGTTTTTTAAAATGTGTTTTAAAATTCAAATATGCTATTTTGAAAAAACTTCTATTTAGTGTTATCCCTAGAATGTAAATTTCGCAAGAGCAGAAACCTTATACGTTTGTTTATTTACTAGGTCCCTTTAAGAATGCTTTAGTACACTCAAATATTATTGAATGAGAAGTGAATATATGAATCTTTCTAGCCTTAATGCTCCTTAGCATGTTAAATACTGTCTCCAGTAATAACCATGAACGACTGGTTTTGTTCTGTTTTTGCATTTACTAGTCAATATAGCAGTGAGTAAAAATACTATTCTGGTAACCTTTGGTAAATCAACTTACAGAAAGAAATTTAACCATCTGTATTAGTTTCCTGTGGCTGCTATAACAAACTAGATGTCTAACAGCAGAAATTTATGCTCTCACAGTTCTGGAGCCCAGAAGTCTGAAATTAAGGAGTCCATAGGATTGCGCTCCTATCTCTAAAGGCTCCAGGGAGAATCCTTTCTTGCCTCTTCTAGCTTCTCGTGAATCCAGGCATTCCTTCGCTTGTAGCTGCTTATCTCCAGTGTCTGCCTCCATCTTACATGGCCTTCTCTTCTCCCTGTATGTTTTTCCTCTGTGTGTCTCTGATAAAGATACTTATTATTAGATATAAAGTTCACTTGGATAATTCAGAAAGATCTCATCTTTGAGATCCTTGACTACTTCTGCAGAGATGCTTCTGAATAAGGTCAGATTCACAAGTCTCATGAGTTAAGATGTGGACATTTTTGCGGAGTGGGAGGAGGGTGCCATTCAACACATTATACTACTCTAATATCAGGAATAGTATGGCTGTGCTTCAGCTAAATAGGCAGTAAGCTTAAAATAGCTGATATAATATAATTCTAGGATTCTGATGGAGTAACTTCACGGACATTGTCCCAGGGCTAACCAGGGATTGGAGAGAGGAGAAAGAGCCTAGTAGCTGTCTCTGGGATCTCACTTTACCTCCATGAGCACATCAAATAATCTCATCTGTTAGTTTTTCATACTTTGGGCTTCCTATTCAAATCTTGTTTCAAATATTTTGAAAACTAACTAGCGAAAATAACCTTATGGAGACAGAGTTGAGATCACTCCTTTTTTTTTGTCCAGGACCATGCCCATAACAGATGACTTGTCAACTCAGAAATATTCAGAGGCTTCTTTGTTTTCCTTGAAGTAAAATAGATAAGGATGTTTAAGTACATTGGCATACCCTAAGATTGATTGAGACCCCTAGGGATTTGTAGATTTGTACCTCTAGGGAGGCTGAAAATAGTTTTTCAGCTCCATTTCCCTTAGAGTCTTCAGTGCTATACAAGAAACCTATGAAAAAAACATACAGTGATGAAGGTCTTAGCCTCCAATTTTAAAGCATTATGAAAGAGATAGGACTTCTAAATTGCTCTTCATCATCATTTCCTGGCAACAAAGGTATCAGTTTCCCATATGAAACATGTCACTTACTAACAATGCCCAAAGCAGCCAAGAAAGTTATCATAAGGTTTTGGCAAAATGCAAGAAGGTCTTTATTAATGATTTCAGTTCCTTTTTTTTTTTTTTTTTGCAACTCAAAAAAATAACCTACTTGACCCAAAGTTCTCTAGACTCTGAATTGAAGGAATTGCCTAAACCAAACTCATTAAAAGACCAGGGTAAACAACAACAACAACAAAACAAGTATCCATAAGAACGTTCCTGAGTTACAATTATATGGGGGTTTCTCTTAAAAGAATACTAGAACATTGGCTTCGCTCTTCACTAGACCATGTTTTCATATGTAACAAGAGTTACTCTTCTCTTTGCCGACAGAGACTATATATGAAAGGTCTTTGAGATTTCTGTCTTTTGTGTTAAACAAATCACCCCTTTTTTCAGCTCCTTATATTCATTTCCTATTTGAGAAATTAAAAACCTGAAAGTCTTATATTTTGACTGATATTTTTCTTTCTAAAGGGACAACACATAGCATATCATCAAAGTTGCGTTGTTAACATATTATTTACTTCCATATAGATATAGAATGTGTACAGTATTCCTATTCTTCTGAGAGCTCCGGACAAAGAAAAACTATAACAAGTATATATAAGTGAGTGAAAATGGACTAAAGATAAATATAATGTGCTACGTGCAGGTTTAGAAGACCTTAAGCTCAGAGGAAGAACAAAGGCGTCTGATTCTTACAATTAGAAAACCCTTTTTTCTTTCCTGATACCAAGAAACAATAAAAGAATGAAACAAGGACAGACAACTTCAACCCCAGAATTGCTGGAAAACTGCTCACTGACTAAACCACAAACTGTGAAGCAAATCTGCCTTAACTCATAAAATTTGGACCAGATTAAGAGACGATTCTGAGACCATATAATTATACCGAGTGAAGCACTTTTCCAAAGCCAAGGATCCTAAAGACAATAAATTACTGTCACACTATAAATAAATAAGCAAATACATGAATAAGCAAGTCAGAAAAAAATAAACAGAAACTGCATTTTTTGTGTGTGGAAAACAAAGTAAGAACACAGATTCCACGGATTTTAGGGAAAAGTCCAGGGCAATGTCAACCTGATTTGGCAGAGAAGGAGAAAATAGTCTCATCAACTGGAGAAGCTTGATGGAGAGAATGGAATTTCACAAGCTATTTAAATAATGTGAGAGAAATTTGAAGATTCTTTCCCCATCAAACCATGCATGAGCTCACATATATATACACACTCATGATATCTTAGTTATCAAAAATATATTTAATCCGGGGCACCTGGGTGGCTCAGAGGGTTAAGCCTCTGCCTTCGGCTCGGGTCATGATCTCAGGGTCCTGGGATGGAGCCCCACATCGGACTCTCTGCTCAGCAAGGAGCCTGCTTCCCCTTCTCTCTCTGCCTGCCTCTCTGCCTACTTGTGATCTCTCTCTCTTTCAAATAAATAACAAATAAAATCTTTAAAAAATATATATATATTTAATCCAAATTAATGTAAAATGTCTATAAAATTATATATTTATGAGGAGTTATTAAAGCTATCATTTAGATAAAAGAATAGTGTGCTTGGATTACTGAGGATTCTCTCCTTTCCTCTTCCTGACATCAAATATAGGGAACAAAAATGACTGAACTTGACTAATACTGGCCATAGAGGATTTTCCAAGCTAAACAAGCTTTTGACAAATAGCATGTCTTTCAAGGTAGATAAATCTAGACCCAGTGTTAGCAGGCACTAAAAACAGCAGCCCATCTTTATCTTTGATGGTTCCCATATTCAGCAGGAAAATGTTCGTTTTTCAGTTGAATGCATTTAAATGATAAATAAGTAGTTGTGAACTGAATCCTAGAAGAAAAGAGAAAAACAAAAACCAATCACTCTAGGTTTTTTGATGTGACATATTAAAGATTTTCTTGAACTTCAAAACAATATATGGCATATGATTTATATGATATAACTGTGGAGACCAAGTTCTTACTAAATAAAAATGAAAAGTAAAATAATATAAAATGGGAAAAAGATGATTTCTAAACAGTGAGTTTTCTAATTGGAGTAACTCAAGTTTGAAAGGTATGTTAAAGGTTACCAAATGCCTGATGCTGAATTGCTCTCTTGAAAATCCTTGAGGCAATTTATGCCTCATGTCATTAAATACCTAGTGATCATCTATAATCTGGCCCCTACATGTAATACAATAGAAACATGCATGAGTAGCCTGTGTTTGACAAACTACATGTGTTACTAGATCCTATCAAACATAGAAATTCTGAAAACATTAATAAATTAGAGCTTATCATTTATTTATTTTTTAGATTTATCCAGCCCACGTCAATGTATTTATTTACACATTTCAATATTATAAGAACTTGTTGCAGTTTTAGCAAATAGAATTCCTGTTTTGAATGATAACAGATCTATGGTGTCATATTGCAAGTGAAATTGGAAAAAGAGAAGGAGATGCATTCAGTAAAAAAGAAAACACCCAAGGTGACTGGTAGATAGTATTGGACAATGGAAGGGGGAAAAAAGAGAAAATAGTGAAATAATTATATGACTTTATCAACTACTAATTTTGGAGTTAATGACAATTGGCTTTCCAACATCACTTTCTAATCTCTCTGGTCTCAATTTTCTTTTTTTGTTTTGCTTTGTTTTTTATTTTTATTTTTTTAGTTTTCTTATTTATAAAATGAGGATGGGTTTTGTTGTTGTTCTTATTAATAATTCAATCACATAGTCCCCCAAAATATTTTGTGTCTTACTGATATGGAGCATTTGATAAAAATAAACTGTTATTATCATCTTTATTACCATCATCAATACTAAGTGAGAATCTCCTCTCAGAGATTCTGAGATGTATTTACACATTTCAATATTTTAAGAATATATACATATATGTATATATATACATATATGTGCATATATATACACCATTGGAAGGTTAATTTACTCAGTCCAGCTGTCTCCAGCTTTTCCTGAGATATTCATCATGGAATGACCATCTATTGAAACTAGTAGATTAATTTTAGAAACTAAAAAAATAATCCACTAAAATTCTATTTTTTTCTTTTTCTGCCCTAAATCCTTGCTATTCCTCCAATGAAATCTGCTAAAAATAAAATCTGCTTTTCTACTTATTTTCTTCTTCCTTTCATTGATTCTGATCAAAATGAGTATACTGTTTTGTTCTTTTTTCAATAATCTATTAAAATGCACAGCACTTCATAAATTTGTGAAAATATATTAACTGATGAGAGAAAGTGCCTTTTAAATTTTCCCAAAAAAATGCAAAAGGAAAAAGTTGATCCTTTCTACAGGCCAGTGGATGTGACCTTGCTTATTTTATAGGAAGAGCAAGATCCCTATATCCTTTACCTATTCTTTCACAATGCTCCCAAGAGACAAGCAGCAATTACTGAAATCATGTGCTGGTGCATTTCACCCATTAAAAGAAAAGAAAAAAAAGACCAGTGTTTATTTTTTCAGCCCCTTTTCCAAGATATTTAACCATAAGTTCATAGTTTTCTGACAAAAGTTCAAAGTTTTTGCTTTAAAATGACGAAATAGTAGACCTGGCCAAGCGTGTATAGCATTTTGAGTCTTCTTCCAGGTAACCTCTGGTAACCTCTGCCTGAGGTTTTGGCTCAGAATCCCAGACAGAGTTTTCAATAGCAAAATGAGCTAGTGTGGCTTTCCTGCTCCCACCTTACCTGTCAGGAACAATTAGACAAGAACTAAAATGTATACTCATGTGGAAGAGACCCTTGAATGGGCTGCCCTTAGACCTAGTGTCTCTTCCATTGGACACTTATTCTAGGAAGCTGCAGTAGGGGGCAGTTCTGCTGGTATTTTTCCAGAGGAATATTCTGGCAGTTTTCTCTGAACTCTCCCCTTTAAAAGTTCTTTCAAAGCTTTGTATTTCAAAAAGGGAGAAAATTCAATTAGATAATAATAATCTTCAATACCCATGAATTCAGATTTTTATGAAAGTGTGTCTACCCAGGCTCAAGGGGAAGCTTTATCAATTCATTTTTCAAGCTTTGGAGCCTCCTGACAGGGAAACAAAACAATTAATACACTGAAACGTTGACTGGATTCAGACTTTCATTTTTTTCACTTACTGAAGAGCCTGTCTTGAATTATCCTATCTCCATCTTTCTTTCTTCATTTCCTGGGGGTCAGTCTTTGACCTGCCATTTGAGGTTAGGAAGTGGTGAAGGAGGAAGGGTGTTCTTGGCTTTTTGACCTACCCCAAAACCAGAATGGACTTCTTTATGCAGTTTATAGGAATTAGGGTTTTGGCATTCTAACCACAGAAACAATCTCTTTTCCAGATTTTTTATAGTCTAAAATAACTTAAATTTTCTCAGAAATATGAAAGCATGAAGTAAAATTATTCAGCTTGAAAATGTTTTTTGTTCATTTATTTGGGTGACTGTGAACCACGTTGTTTCTTCATAGTTATAAACTTTCGACAGGTACCCTCTACATATTTGATATACAGTAAATTATAGCTGGAGTTGAACCTCATCAAGTCATACTTTAGTTAAAAGACTTTAGGAATTTACTAAAAATGAGGAGTAGAAAAGGAAAAGTGAGCTCAGAGAGCAGCATGTGGCTAGAAGTCCCAAATACCCAGACTTTTCAGTGCTTGTAAATGAACACATTGCCACTGCTATTGTGTGTTCATCTTTCTTGTATGAATACTAAGCTTATCATAATTCATTTTAATATCATTGGACTTTTGCATAGCTAAGGCCATATTTCCCCATGCAGCAAATTATCAGGAGAAAAGAATGTGCTGAGGACAGAAAGCTTAGAAGCCAGTGCTGAGAGAAGCAGGGGAGAGATAACTTCCAATTCTCTCTGAGTAGTATGTGAAGGGAAGAAGACAGAGACAGAGATAAGAGATAAAGAGGAGAAGAAAAGAGAGAAGTTATCCTGGACACTTTCTACTCAGAATTGAGGTTCATGATGTAATAATGTCTTCTTCTAAATGCAGAAGCTCAGGCCCTGAGCCCTCATCATTCTAAATCTGCATAAGAGAAGGTCCACAAGTGAGTCATGTGAACATTAAAACTGAGGAGCCTTGCAGGAGGAAAACAAGTCAGTTATACTTTATTGTGAAATTAGCTATGTGTTGACCCATTCCTTGTAATTCCTTTACATTTTTTATATTTTTTAAATATGATTTACATTTTATAACATTATCTCAAATATTTTACAGAGAATGAAGGAAGAGTTCCCTGTCCAAGGAGGAAAAAAAAAAGGCAGCTCCTTAAGGTCATATCCTGAAGCAGGAGTAATAATAGGGCTGGGGGGTGGTTCAATGGCCAAGTAGATCTCTGAGAATGAAAGAGGAGGTTCTAAGTTTTGGTATGCTTCACATGGAGATTCTGTTCAATATAGAAGCTACTATATATATATATGTGTGTGTGTATATATATAGATCTCAAGATATCTCAAGACACACACACACACACACACACACACACATATATATATATATATGCGCAAAGCATATTAAAGTCCAAGAGTATTCAGGCTTTGAGTAATCACACATGCATAAAATCAAGATTCCAGAATGCCAATTTATTTGTTCTTTTACAGTGAGAGATAAAGTCATCATCTTCATGTAGTCAACGTCAGTATAGCTAAACATAAAGTCAATTTATAGTTGTGAAAAAGGTTTGTAAATACCAGATCCCCCTCAAAAGGAAAGCAGACAACATTTCTTTTTTTTTTTTTCAGACAACATTTCAATTAGGTAATTGAAGGAAAGTCCTTTCATTAGGATAGTTTCTGATAATGGGGCCAGAGACACTAAAGACCAAGTTTGTCTAATTCCTATACCTAGTTTGGACCACTGTATCTCCCTAAGACAGTCTTCTGAGCACATCCATTTTTGTATCTTTTTCCCCTTTACCACTAGGCTATGCTATCCCTTGTTGCTGTCTCATTTTACTTCCTCTGCAGACATGTTAATATAATTTTCCAGGCTTCAGGTTTATTTTAATAAATATAACTTAAATCTGCTTGTATCAGTGTTTCTGAGAATGAAGTCATAGATATCTATATCAAAATCACCAGAAATGTTAAGTGACTCAGCTTCTTGGCCTCATCTGAACCCACTAAAGCAGGACCAACTTGGAAAGATCCCTGGAAATTTGCATCTTAAAAATTCCTCAGATGATATTTACTTTTCCAGCTAATTTTTTTTTTAATAATTGGCTTGTGCCTCTACTTTGGTTGCTTAATTAGGGAAAACAAAACACAAAAAAACTATACCTACCAGTTTAAAAGTTGTTTGAGGCTGGTGCTTTTAGCTAAGTCCTACTTTGCCAACTAAAATTGACGGTTTAGTTTAACTGTCAGAAGACTAATTTATTTGATGTTCTTAGAAGATTCTTCATTCAAAGGCCCTTAAATAGTAATGACAAGTATATGGTCATTTTATGTCATCAAAATTTCAAACCTGAATCTACTTCACTGTTTTTATTTTTTTACAAATGTTCATATATTATACATATATGATAAAATTTAATCCACTTATGCATTCATTGCATTCATTTGCCAACTATTTTAAGTAACCCTTTCAGATATAGTTTTTATAAATGATTTTTGCTAATGTTCATATATTCAGTTATTTTCTATTGCTTTTAATGAATTTCATTAACCAAATCTTTTCTGGGGATCTGTCATACGTCAGAAACTACCCTATGCACCAAAAATTCAATGATAACTAAAACAAGGTAATACAATACAAATTTAGTGCCTGATCCAGTTGTCACTGGCAGTATATTCAAATGGAGAAAAATTTCTCCAGAGCACAACTTTGTAAAAACTTTGGTTTCACCTAATTCTCCTCAGCAAATCTTGCAGCTAATAAAGTGCAGTTAAGTTGTAGCTGCTTTCCACATCTGTATTTAGCAATATCTCAAGAGCTATTTCTAAAATAACAAAAAACTATTTTGAAAATTTGTTAGAAATGATAGGCCAGTAACCTATAAAAATAAGTGTATTGGGTTTATTATACACATTATAAAAAAACCTGGTAGATTATAAATATGTGATTCTAATAAAAATAAAAGGTCTAGCAATAACCTTTGGCCAGTGTAACCAAGGGTAGGTTCTGTTGTCATCTGGGTTCTCATCTCTCTTTTCTCTTTTTCACTCAAGAAATGACTGCTGAATTGTTGCTTTTTGCAAGTTGTCAGGGTGAGGCTGGGAGAGAACTGGATTGTGATATGAAGAGTCATATCTTGCTTGGTATCCTGGTTAAAATGGGTTTTTACTTTGAGGAGAGATTGGATGCCAGAGTATATCCTAATCAACCTTACTGAGACATTTTTCTCCACCCTCCTTCCAACTTCTCTCTGGAAGGCATTTAGGACAAGCTCAGGTTAATTACATCAGGTCTAATATTCCCAGGACAGCCCAATGTTATACAGAAGACATACAATAGAAATCCAATTACAGTTTAGCATTCCATTTGATTTACGTATTTTTAAATTCTGGCAGATGTTAAATAGGTTCAATAAACCAACAATAATTTAAATTCTCTATATTATATTTAAAATAGTTCTGAGGAACTAAGTAAAATGTCAATTTCCCCTGATTTGTTACTACATTGCATATTGGTTTCTATGAGACTATTAATTTTCCTGCCTCACAGCCGCTGTCCTCATCAGTTCACATTTATGTCCCCTAATTCCTTCAGATGCAGCTCTGAATGGGCTGAAGCTCCCACTGACATGCCCAAAGGCATCAAGAGAGCCAGATCCTGACAGGAAGCCAGGAAGATGGACCAGCCATCCATTTGTTAATGTGTCACACTCGAATTACACATGGCTGGCTGCAAAATTAAATTGCTCTTTCAGGATATCAGCGGAGACATAGATACAGCATTATAGCTCTGTGTTCCTATTGTTTTCGGATCAGAAAATGCTTTACTTGTGTACCCTTGCTAAATTGTGTTCACTGAAAGTGCAGATTAAAAAGGGTATTGATTGCAGCTTTCCCCAGGCCGGGAGTGGTTCTGTGATTTCAGAATTGAACATTTAGAAGGAAAAAATATGTGTTTCCAGCCTTGGCACCTGGAAAATTTGGGAAACCTTTAAAGACAAGGACTGATAATGAGATGATGATGTTACAGTTCCAGGTAGTGATCTGGGCAGCTAAGCCCTTTCTCCCCTTCCTAATCTAAAGTACTGCACTCAGGCTTAATAATTTTTCCGTATATAATACTCATGACCTGCAAATATGGTTGCATCCATAATAATGGCTGCTCTATACACAGTGTGATCAAGAGACAGAAAGCAGCTTCCTAAAGTCAGTACACATCACTAGCAACAGATAAACACTGATAAGTTCAACGATTCAAATTTTCTCTGCATGAGGCACATACAGATGAAGAAGCCATCATTTGCAAGTGATTTCAATTATGCTTAAATCAAGGTCGAAACAAATTATTTAAGAGTGTGGAAATAAATAAAGACCACCCAAATGAGAACAAACAGAAGCTGTTTATTCAAAGCTTACTATAGCAAGAGAGTCAGTCACCATGACTTGCGTTTGGCAGAGAATCCATGGCAGGCAGTGAGATGGAAAAGCTTTATAGTCAAGAGGGCACAAAAGGCTTCAGGTGTGCTCTGGTTGGAGGACATGGGCATGGGGAAGCTCGAGGTGGGCTAACTAGATGTGGTGCATCCTATATGATGGATAAGGAGAATATTTGGCTTTCTTTGCTTCCTCCTGAGTCAAAAGTAGGGGCAAAAAGAAGTAGGAAAGTTGGCAGTCACTGAAAAACTTCTTATGTGTTTTTAGCCAATTGCTACAGAGGCTGTGGTTGCTGCAGAAGTTTTAGATCAGAGTTCTGTTGTCATTTATGACATCTGGTCAATGTCCATTTGTGTATACAGCCTTTCAAGAGTGTTTTTAAAAATTGTCATTTAAGAATTAAGTTCAAGCAGGCAAATTACTGCAATGAAAGCAGCATTGATAATTCTGCTTAATGGAAGATGCTGGTAAAAACATATCATCAAATAACTTCTTTCTAGAGTTTAGGACCACTGGCCTGACAGGGTGATGGTATCAACATACTGAAAATAAGGAAGGTGCTCACAGCCTCTTTGGCTTCAACGTAAAGAGGCAGGCAGTCAAAACAGCTCTGAAAATAAATGAAGTGAATTTGGATTGTGAGAAACTGCCCCCACATGCTTCAATGGGTGTAAGAGCCAGATGATGTAGTAGGTCATGAAGGACCTATTTATTGTGCAGACAATGACCAGAATTGAGAGAAGAAAGGGATCAGTGTGAACTAGCATTGCCATGGAAGGCTTTCACAGAGAATGTGCAGGTGAAGCAAAGCTGTCCACAATAGGATTTCAGTCTGGTGAGAGCAGATGGGGAAGCAGCTTACGTAGTGTGGATAAAATTGGTAAAGGTGTATACTTAGAGATGAGATAGTACATTTGATTACAGATTCTGCTATGGAAGAGTGATAGCAGAAAGAGTGAAATGAAAGAAAGAAAGAAAGGTGCAAAGGATAACAGAGTATGAAATGCTATACCATTCAGAGAATACAAAAGAGGAAAGAAGTAAGGTTGGTTTAGGAAAATGTTGTATTCAAATTGGGTGAGTTTCTTGGAGGTGACAGTAGGATATTGAAAAGGAATTACCTGTAGGGAGCTGGATGTCTTCTGCTACATTTTAAAATGGGAAATCATGGAAAGTATATATTTGAAATACTCCCCAAGAAACTGATATTTTGAAGTTGTAAATACATTCCCCTTAAGGGAAAGATTATATAGGGAAAAAAGTACAGACCTCTTGAAACTTGAGTAATGCCCACACACAATGAAAGGGGAAATAGAGGGTTCAGAGAGGTAAGATTGGAAATCCACATATCATAGTGCCAAAGAATCTTGGGAAAGTCCATAGAGCTGGTGGTAGTGGTGGGGGGAACATGTCACATAATATGAAGTAATCAGGGAGAAGAAATACTATGGAAGGCACTGTATGAACTATATGAAATGTAATATTTTGAAGTCTTTCCTTAGCTGAGGAACTAAAAAAAAATTATATTTTAAGCCCAAAATGAATTTTAAGAGTATTCAGTGCAAAGTTTATAGCTTTGGCTAATATGAAAATTGAATACCCAGAAAAGGAGGATCGGCTGTGTCTATTTGGAAGCCTGCAAGCTAAATTATTTATACATAATTAAAATGAACAAATCAACTGAAGGAGTCACCATTCACACCTCCCTAATAAATAACTGGTTATACGGGAATATAAGAAAATATATTATAAATACAAGTGGTTTCCAACCAGTAGCAACTGACTACAATCTTTTTTTTAATGCATAGTTACTGATATCAGAGGCAGTTTGTGTAAATTTTACGGAAACACACTGAGTTGGGAAGAATTATGAAATGTATAACACAGAATAAGTAGAATACATACCGAGAGAATTGATGACACAATTTTTCAAAGAATGAATCTTCTCACACCTTTTAAAAAAGGGGCCCTCCTAAGTACTGAAACTCAGGCAATTATTTTGTTAGGGCCAAGCTGTTTTTTTATTTTCTCTCTCTCTCTCTCTCTCTCACCAAAGTATATGTAATAAAAGAGTAGGAAATGAGTTCTCCTTCCCACTCATCCCAGGTATCTTTCCTTAGAGTCTTAATCTTTTTTTATTTTTTTATTGCACTCAAAATACTAAATATGATGACTCCACGAGAAAGGATACTTTCCAATTCTTTCGGTGGGTATGAAAACTGGGGGACAATAAGCAAAAGGCATCACAATTTAAATATGCATACGTATGACTTAATATTATACTGTTAAGAATTTGTGCAAAATGAGGGCGCCTGGGTGGCTCAGTCGTTAAGCGTCTGCCTTCGGCTCAGGTCATGATCTCAGGGTTCTGGGATGGAGCCCTACCTGGAGCTCTCCGCTCAGCGGGAAACCTGCTTCTCCCTGTCCTACTCCCCCTGCTTGTGTTCCTGCTCTCGCTGTGTCTCTGTCAAATCAATCAATAAATAAATCTTTAAAAACAAAAAAGAATTTGTGCAAAATGGTTAATGTGAAATGTTTATGCAAAGTGAATACTGAAGGCAACCTAAGCATTACGAAAAGACTAATCAAATGATGTGATATCTATGCTATGCAGTTCTCAGCTATTCAAAATAACAAGCCATTAAGAAAAGTAAAAGTACGATCCCAGAACTCCCCTGCCAACCTGCACTAAACTCCTGACGCCTCAAGATCTCGCGAGATCAGGCGTCCTTTAGAAAACACGGTTTCTCCCAAGACCCAGGAGATCTGGCTTTCTCTCCGCGGAGCGGTCTACCGAGCAGTTCCTGCGCCTTACTGTGGACTCCGCCGTCCTGTGAACTGCCTCTGATGTGCGGTACACCCCAGCCCAGCTTCTTCCTGTCTCAGGTAAAAGCTAAGAGCTGAAAAAGTATGTGGAGTCTGATACCATTTCAGTAAATTATTTTTATGCATTTGAATAGAAAGTTGAAAAAAAAAGGTCTTGGAAAGATGCGTATCTGTTAATGAGGGTTTCTTTAGCAGTTATTTAAGCAGGATGGTGGAGATAATGTTTAGGCACGTTCCAGTCATTCACAAATATGTATGAACTTGCTTATTTACATTTTTATATTTTTAGAGCTTTTATTTTATTCTTCTAGTCACAATTCTTTTTTGAGATGAATTTATACAAATTAGTAAAGTACTGTTGGGAGGGAGAAATCATTCTCTACCCTCAAGTTCTTCCAGCTGACCTAAGAATTCAATTTACCTGAGACAGATTAACAAGAGAAAAAACAAGGTTTTATTACTAGCGCAAAAAGGCTCAATAATGAAATTGAGACCCCAAAGAAATGACTAAGGCAGATAGTTTCTTTTTTTTTTTTTAAATATTTTATTTATTTGACAGAGAGGATAGAGATCACAAGTAGGCAGAGAGGCAGGCAGAGAGAGAGAGAGAGGAGGAAGCAGGCTCCCTGCCAAGCAGAGAGCCCGATGCGGGGCTGGATCCCAGGATCCTGAGATCATGACCTGAGCTGAAGGCAGAGCCTTAACCCACTGAGCCACCCAGGCGCCCCCATGCAGATAGTTTCTGTATATTTTAGAGATGATATATTTATGAAAAATTTATAGGACAACGGAAACATGTGTTTGGGAGCTTAATTAGTAAATAATTATAAGTGGAATTTGGGCTGAGGCAGTAGATTCATAGAAAAGGTAGCAAGGTTTATTCCTGTCACTTTCTCATCTTGAAAGTTCCTATATCTGGTAATAAAGATGTCTTTTTGTTTCTTTGGACGGGGAGGGCATTTCTCATATGGGAAATTTGTTTCCTGTTTTCAGAGAGACAAAGTAGGGTCTGAGTGTCTTTGTACCAGTCATTTCCCAAGGAACTTCAATTCAAAATAATCAGTATGCCATTGTGCTACATTTAGGGGTGGCCTGCCCTGGGCCCTACAGTACAGAAACCTTAAGTGTTGAATTACATGAGTTTTTGACAAATATATACACCCTGGTGAGCTATACCTTTATCAAGATAAGGAGCATTTTCCTCACCTCTCCCTGACCCCTTCTCAAACAATTTTCACCTGTCTGAGGTAACCAGTGTTCTGTTTACACTAAAATTTAGTCTTGCCTGTTCTAGAAATTCTTATAAAGAGAATCACACAGTAAGTACCAATTTGTGTTTGAAAGGAAACTATTCAAAGCCCCACCCAGAGCCAAGCTTATAGACAAAATTCACAGGTGTCTGACCTTGACTCTGTTAACTCTTTGCTCAGCAGAGAGCCTGAAGTGGGGCTTGATCCCAGGACTCTGGGGTCAGGACCTGAGCTGAAGGCAAAGGTTATAACTCAATGAGCCACTCAGGCACCCCAAGATACTGTTTTATTCCAGCCTTCACAGTTTTAGTAATTGTGATTAATATTATTATTATTAATATTGTTTAATTATTTTGTTTATATTATATAACATATACAATATATTGTATTTATTTCACAGAGAGGGATCACAAGTAGGCAGAGAGGCAGGCAGAGAGAAAGGGAAGCAGGCTCCCTGCTGAGCAGAGAGCCGGATGCGGGGCTTGATCCCAGGACCCTGGGATCATGACCTGAGCTGAAGGCAGAGGCTTTAACCCACTGAGCCACCCAGGCACTCCATATACTGTTATTTTATATACAGTCAAGTGTATGTGTATATAGATACTTATATATTATACATACATATGCATAATAATAACCACCAATTAAGTGATGACTATGCTTATGACTTACTGGGTTTCTCTAGGAAAACCGCTTAACTTCTCTATATTTCACTTACCTACATGCAAATAAAAATAACTAATCTGAATGAGAAGGTTACTGAGGTTAACAAAGATAATTAAATTTGTTAGAGGATTTGAGCTAAGTTTTTTTCTTTATATCATACCATATGATCTCTAAATAAAATTTCTTGCTATTTCCTCAGAGCGTGGCATTATTTTGTTCTTTGTTTTTTTCTAAAATAAGGCAATGCAAAGTATTTTGAAAACCATGTGCCTGACCTTTTTTGAGACTTATTTTTAAAGCCAGGAAGATTAGAATTGCATATTGTTTGGGCCTGAAATATAGCTTTAGTGTTTTATATTGTTATCATTTTATGTAAATACCTTTGATGGTAGGGAGTCTTAGAAGATTTTGATATGGTTAGCTCCAAGGTTGTTTTCATAGTGAAACAAATATAAAATCAAGGGCTAAAATCCTGGGCATAACATTTTTCTGCTTTTGTTTTCATTTTTTCATTTTATTAAGAGGATTTTTGCTTTCCCAAATACTTTTGATGCCTGAGTGTGTCAATTCACTTTCATAAGATTCTGAGACCACATAATTATAAATGAGAAAAGTTCTTATCTGAACAGCTTTCTGATCATCAGCTTGTTTTCCGTATGGCAGCCATTCTGAATAATGTAATGAATACGGTATTTCCTACTCCCTCCTTCTTTCTTTCATGCTGTGATGATCTCCAAAGAAAGTAAAAATGACCCAGTGTAATTACAAGTTCAGGGTAATATCTATAGGAGTTTAATGCGTTTCTTATACTTCTAAGGATATAAGCCTCTCAGTTAATCATAGTTTGAATTATCCAACTGGTTATTTTAATTTCTCCCTATGCATTGAAGGTTTCTTCCTCCTTTGTTAGTTTTGGAAATAGAAAATATGCTCAGTGGACATCTTACGTTTTACCTCTAAAATTATATCCCATTCTTATGCTCGTATAAAATTTCAGTCTGTTTTTGTAAAAAATGAGTTAGCTCTTTTAATATTTGGCTCAGTAATCAATAATGAAACAGATCTAGATCTTTGTGAATTTTCTAAGTCATGACTCAGTTTTTAAAAATTAATGCCATGATTACCATTAAACACTTTGAAATCAAAGTGATGTTATCTCTGTGTCATCTCTTACACATCGAACATAGTATGATAATGAGGAGGTAGTGAAGGCAGACTGGAAAGTGACAATGTAATATCACATTAAGTCTACCCTTTAATATGGTTGGCCTTTCCGGGTCTCTTCTGTTCTGATTTATGTACTTTTACTCTATATCTCATCTGGAATGTTTGTAACTTGGTTTGGTTTTACTTACTGTTTATATAGAGGTCAAATCTACTTTCCCTGGCAGTTGTTAGTTCCCTTCCTTCATAACAACAGATTATTTTTTTTGCTTTGAACAGTCAACTATTTTTTAAAGATTAAAAATGAGAAAATAAGTCTTTTTCATTCATGGAAATACTAGTCATTTTTGTGGCTATTCATTTTTGTGAGATCTATATTTCTGTCTGGTATCATTCTATTTCTGCCTGAAGAACTAATTTTAATATGTCTAGGGGTACAGGTCTGGTGAAAATAAATTTAGCTACTGATTTTTGGAGTTTTTATTTTGCCTTTATCTTAAAAAAAAAAAAAAGGTGTGCTGGGTATAGTAGTTTATGGTGGCAAGGTTTTTTTTTTTTTATTGTTGTTTGGGTTTGGTTTTTACAATATTTAAACACATTGATATAGTTTGATTTTTTTCCTAATCTTACAAAGTTTCTGATAAGTTGGCTATAATGTGAATTTTTGTTTCTCTGTACATAATTTGTCTTTTTTTCCTCTGGCTGTTTTAATGATGTTTCTTCTATACCATTTGGTTCTGTCGATTTGATTAGAGTGTACCTTACTGTCTTTATTTGGGGTGTTTACTTGAGCTGCTTTGTTTTGTGGATTTGTAGCTTCTATAACATTACATAAGTTTTGACTATTGTTTCTCCAAATGTTTTCTGTTTCTTTCCTTTCTGAACTTCAAAATATTAGATTTTTTTGATATTGTTTCACAGATCAATGATGTTCAGTTTACCTATTTCAGTCCTTTATTTACTCTGTGGGTTTTGTTTTTGATGGTTTATATTAATATATTTTCAACTTCACTGATCTTTTCTTCTGTGGTTAATCTAATTTGTTGTCATGCCATCTACTTTTACATCCTGTATTTTTCTTCATAGAATCCCATTTTGGTCCTATATCATTTCATATTTTTCTCCTTTTTCGTGAATATATGCAGCATATTTATAATAGTTATTTTAAGGTAATTTCTTTCATATGGGGTCTGTTTCTGTTGATTGTGTTTTATTCTGCTTTTATTCTGTTTTTCCCTTTTCTTGATAACTTTTTATTGGATTGCAGACACTGAATTTTACATGTGTTTTCTGGATTTTGTTGGGTTCTTCTTTCCTATGGTTGCATTTGCCTGGCATACAGTTGAATTACTTAGACTTAGTTTTATCCTTTCAAGGCTATTGTTAAACTTTTTAAAAGAGGAACTAGAGTATCCTTTAGTCTAGGACTAATGTAATCTCACTTCTATGGTGATATCCTTCTAGGGACTCTTCCCAATGCTCTGTATACTATAAGGTCTTTTGAGATAGAGCTTAAACTATTGCTAGTACACTTGAACTACTGTTTGGTTTCTTGGGACTACTGCTTTCCAAGGTTCTTTATCTAGCCTCATATAGTTCCTTTCATATAGGCACTAATTATTATTTAGCCACAGATTGGAGGGAACCCTACTTCAGATCTCCAGAACTCTCTCCATTTCTGTAGCCCTCTTCTCTCTGATACACTGCCTCCCAAACTTTAGTTGCCTTGGCTTCCCTGACTTTCAATTTCCTCAACTCAGCAAAGCTGTCAGTGACTGTTGGGATCTCTGTCTCTTCACTGTGGCCAGACAATTGCCTCAACACAATAAGCTGAGGAAGTTGTGGGCTTACTTTCTTTGTTTCCCTATTATCTAATGTCTGAAAACATTGTTTCATATATGTTGTCTATCCACGCCATCATTTCTGAAGCATTCTCCAATAACATTTTAAAGTATGTAACCAGAGCCCAAATAGAGCTCTTATTTAAATTACATCTATGCTATTTTCATTAACTTCCACAAGCCTGGAAATTTGCTGTGCTGCTTTGTAACTTCTTTACCTGAAGCTTTCCAGAGGTTTTAGTAAGTCCTATGTAGTTTTACTTACAGACAAAACTTATCTTTCTTTGAGATTGTGCTGCATCAAACTTGCAAACTCTTTATTCATTTTGATGGTTAGCACTTAAATGGGCTTTTCTGAGGGTTACTTCAGTACAACAATTTTAAAGCAATGGGGCAAAAGATGCCAAATATTTTTAAACTTTTTTGTCTCTTCAAATTTTCCTTTAAAAACTCTGAGCGTGGGGACTGTGCAATCTGTATGCTGTTCTATTGGCATCCCTGCATTTCTGCAGGTTTTGCTATAATTACTTCATGCTAGATGCCCACAACCAAACCCACCGTGAGCCTAATGCATTGCCTTCATATTAGGAAAGGAGCTGTTTCTATGAAGGTATCCAGGAGTGCAGACAATGTCTTAGTGCCAGGGAAAAGATGTCCTCTTCCTCCCAACTAATGCTGCCTCTGCTCCAAAGAATATAGCTAAGAGAGTGTGACTAGGTGCCTCTGCCAAATCCTTTATGTAATTGTATGTAGAAGAATTGCCCTCAATTTTCAGTTTTGTAGATCCAGAAAAATTAATTGAGAGAGATTTCTTAAGGTGACCTCTTTAAAAACATTCTAACATTTTTTAAAAAAAATTATAAAACACTAAAAATAAATTATAAAACATCATAAACCTGTATTTTAGTACTCCATAGTTTCCCAATGCTGAATGCCAGTTGTTTGGTTACTTGGAGGAGATTGGTTTTGGAGTTGTCTATCCACAGCCTACAGAAAACTGTGTTTGGGTCTGGGTCTGCAGTAATCATTTTTGAAACCTTTGGTGTCTTGGGAAAACTGCCTCAAAGACAATGAGTAGTACCAAAGTATACATAATACTTTGTGGTTGAAAAACAAAATTGTGATGGAAATAGCATGTAGTGGCTGAGGACAAGGACCTTTCTACACTATAATTAATAGCCTGGCTCGACTGCAGCTTATATAATGCTTCTAAGTCTTATTTATTGTGCCTTCAGAATAATATTTTTAGAGGAATTACATAAAGTAATTGGTTCATGTTGTACTTTTTACAGTACCAGTCACTACTAGTTCAAGAGTGGAAGCCTTGTGAATAGAAATCGTTATTGTTGTCACTGTCATCCTTGTCATTATCATGGTCATTGTAAAATGCTAAATAGGTTAATTTAACATTATTTATTAAATGCTTATCCACTTTACTACTGCAGTGAAACAAACGATTAAGCTTCTTAAGTTAGGATCCAAATAACAAAATTTGAAGTTTAAGATCTACAACTATATAAACATGCACATACAGTTCAGCAAAACTATGTTTTTGAAATGATAAAACAAGGTCATAGTAAGCTATTCTTATTAAAGATAACTTGTCTGAAAATTTCAGTAAGGGTTGTCATATGTCAATGGTAATTCTTCAGCTGAAATTCAGTTTGAGGATTTTGTCTCTGGCTATCATCTCCCTAAAGATACTTTATTTAAACATCCATAATGGCAGGCTTTCCAGAAACTCTGGAAAGCGAGGAACATGCCCTGTCACTCCTTCTTGAATGCTGCATGGGGAGTAGAACACCCAAGAAGGTGGCAAATCTGTTGAGAAGAGCAGTGAGGCTGTGTGACTTGAATTCCTCCTCCTGCATCCAGCAAAACAAGTGATCATGTGATTGAGACTAAGTTTGACGTCAGCTTTTTCTGTTAAGTGTTTGGTAGTTCACCATTACCTTCTTCCCTTAGTATGGAGGAATACATTCTTTTGCTCAAACTCTCTTCTCCAGTTCTCCTGAGGCTCCTATTCTGCTAATAGTTATCACTCATTACTTCAGTTCGCACTTCTCTTGCTTTTCTCTCCGTGATACATAGCCTGTGGAAGAATGAAAGTTCAGATGAGATCAGCTTTATTCATTTGTGACAAAATTACTAATATTGCACTAATCATTATAAAAATCTAGATAAAAGGATTAATTATACTCTTACTTTTGCCTTCTAGTTGATTATAGATCTTAATCAAGGCCTTCTCTGTTATCAAAAATAATAATTGTTTGTGTACCTGAAAACCTTTCAACGCCATCTCTATTTTCTGCCCTGAAAAGTGACTGGGGGATCTTCTATACTAACTTTCCAAATGGGTATAACGCTCCAGGACCTATGTGAGTGGATGTCCTTGTAGGGTTAGAAAAAGAGGTCGTCACTTAAATATCCATGTACTTCCTTTAGTTACTTCCTTCCTTTTCTTTGTCCCTCAGAGCCCAGGACATACTTGCCCCTTTTCTGTTACTTCCCAGTACTTGCTTGTGGGCTCCCTATTTTGTCTTTACTCCTTAAAATGTGCTGTTATTGCCCAAAGCTGTTGATCATAAGAAAATATGAGAGGATCTTCTTAGATGACCACCCTCCAAAACTGTATCTGCATTAATGAGTACACTAAAGCAAATTGCAAATTTGCCTATATAGTATTATCTTAATTTGTATTATATATAAGGATTTGTAAATATTCACACGTACATACAGAAAAATGATTGGGAAAACACATGAAAATTTAACAGCAACAGCCTCTTTTGATATTCTCTATAATGTTTTCCACTGAGAGATGCACAACTTTTATAATTTAAAGAGTCCATAATATTGTTAAAATTTAGAGTCAATAACTGGTGAAATGGAAAAGTTAAAGTATTAGTACTAGGAATACTAGTTCTAATAAAAAACCACCTACATTTTATTTTAAACTGTGTGTGTGTGTGTGTGTGTGTGTTTATTTATTAATGTATAGCCTAAGACCATTTTTGGAGGGTGGAGGAGGCTTCAAATCATGAGAGCAAATGTTCTAAATATTTTCCAAATTTTCATTGTCCCTTGTTAAAGGTCTAATGTTATTAGATTTCTGAAAACAACTATGATGCCTTTGCGGGTAAAAGAATTTTGAAATTATCTATGTAATTTTAGTCTTCTGAATTATGCCATATTATTCTGAGGTTGACTAGCATTCACAGAGTTAAACACACACACACGAGCAAACATACAAAAAACTACTCCATCAATATGCAAGAAATCGAGGACACCATCTTGTTATTAAGAGGGGAAAAAAATGATACAAAAAATCCCCTGTGTAAAATCATGTTATATTATAAATTCTCCACAAACACTGAAGGTTACTTTTCACAAATTGAAGTTATAGTCATAACAGCCTCAAGACTCAAGTTAAATATAAGCACAAAAACAGTATACTTGTTGTAAATAGAGCAATCAAGCAGGTAGTGCAAATTATGCATAAGAACTACTTCAGTCAAGTGAGGCAGAAGGTGAAAAATCACCAACCCTGATCATCTTTAGACCTAGGAGACAGTAAGTTAAAAGAAGATAGAAACAAACCTGGCAGGATCATTTTGAAAAATTAATTATTAATGAATGAAGCAAATAACCTTATGTAAATATTTATCAAATGGATAGCTTTCCTAGGGGTTAGGTCATCATCTTTAGTCTTAGTATTACCACAGTCTGTACTCCCTGCTCAGGCAGGAAGGTGGCCATGTGAATTCTTTACATAAATACCAAGTTGTGGTGGTAGAATTGCCTTATTTAAGTACTAAATATATGAAATCTGGAATCCCTCGCTGGAGGGGAAGAGAGGAGGAGTAATGAGGGTTTGGAGAACTGCAACAGAGGGTGGTTATAGACATGGCTGCTTTGATAAAGACTTAAAGCCTTTGCAGTAATGTTCCTGTAAATGAAATTTGCTCTCTGCAACAGCAGATCTTCTTACTACCACTCTTGCTGTTATGAGGACTGCCTTTCCAAGACTCAGCTGTACAGTTTCTCATGTCCCTCAAATTCACTTTTAACTGTCACTGAGAACCAGTGAAACAATTCGGGAAGAATTCAGAAGTTTTGGGTGGTAAAGAAAGGAAATCTGTGTTTAGGAACAGTCACAGCTAGTAAGTCCTGCCTTCAGCATATATCATTAAAGATCCCAGGGCTGGCACCATCATGCTGATACTGAACTCTTAACTTGGGTGTGGAAGGCAGAGGTGTGGGAGAGGAGTATGGTGAACAGAAAACATCTGATTCCCATCATTTATGTAATTGGGATTTTCTGCCACAATGATCACATACTTTTTTTTCTATACCCTCTGTATGTACTCAAATATATATTAACTCTAGGTTTTACTCACCCCCCTTTCTTCCAAAACATAAGCTTTAATAGTCATTTAACTGCTTACTATGTGTTTGAGAATCTCCCTTCAGTAAGTAATTGTTCCTATGGCCTTCAAATCTCACACTCTCTTTACTAATTTGGTGAGAACAACATAATTTTCTCCTGTACCATGCAAAATTAAAGTAGCCATATTTCTAATTAGCCACCGAAGATGAGAAAAGTACCAAATTAGGGAGAAAATTGGAGTTTATGAAGCCTAATCAAGCATTTTTTTAATTAGGGAATTCAAATCTATATAAAATACAGTAAGAAAAAAATAGACAAAACAATATAATAGCAAGAATCATTCAACCAACTTACTGTGTCCCAGGCATGTTCTGGATGCTGGGAGAAAATGTTTTATATGTTTTATAAAACGCAGTCATTGCCCTAATAGGCCTTGCAGTCAAGTGGGGAGACAGACTTGTAAAAACCCATTATGGTGAGAGGTAGTAAAGGAGTGGGAAAGAGATGAGAAGCTAAATATCAGTAAGGGGGTCAGGGAGGCCTTAAAAGAGGCTCTGACAACAGAACAGGGAAGCATTCCAGGCAAGGAGAATAATGTTAAAAATATGTGTGGTGGAATTGAAACCATGATTTTTTTCATAAATATCACCCTCTCTATTTTGATTTTTTTCTAACTAAATGCTAGGATTATTACTTATATTCTGGCATAAAATGATATTAAATGGCTTCCGAAATTACAATAGAGTCCCTACTAAAGTGTCATTGAGTTTTATTACCTGGAAATGAAGGTTAAGGAAGAGAGCAAAGAATTGGAGGCATTGTAGTGAAGAAGTATAATTTATACACTATTTTCTGAGCAAATTAATCTATGATTAAGATTCAACTGCCCAGTAGCTTCAGCTTTTTGACCTTAGGATTTTTCACTTTCTGCCCTTCCTAGCCCTCCGAAGACCCAGGTATTTTAAAGTTTAATTTGGTTTTCTGCTAGGTAAGTTTCTTATCTTCCTCTGAGCCAAGTGCACAGCCATGTTTTTTGGTTGACTTTTACTAGATTGGGACAAAGTGAAGACAAGGTTTATATTCCCATACCTTTTCCTTCCTCAAGATGACAGCTCCTAGCCCTCTCCAATCATCTGTGCCCTTAGGTTTGAGGCATGTGTCTCTTCTCCATAGGGTTTTTCTATAAGTTTTCTTTTTGATAATGGAATGGAAGATCCAGTGCCCAGCTGACTGCTTCTTATGCATAGACAATAGATAATAAGGCCAGGTGATCTGGATGTAGGAAATCTTTCTGTGCTCCACTAACTTAAACCATTTGTCTGAGCCACCCATATAAGACTCCTGAGTTCTAGCTATTCTTTTGTTTGTCATCAGCAAGACCTTTGAGTCTAAGAACTCTGAGAACTCTCTAGCTCTCCTCTCTGAGAGGATAGATGAAAAAGAGAAAAAGGGAGGGGAAAATATTTCAAGTAGTAAAAAAGGGAGTGATACTGGATTACTTTTGTCTTGATCACACAATTACTAATCCTATAATATTTGGATATAATATAGAAAGTTAAAGTATCGACTGTGTTTTTGATGTTCATGTCTGTTTGTATTTGCAGAATATAAAATATATAGAACATAAGAATAACGGGCAAATTTTAAGAAGCACTTGGATCATAATGTATTCCTTGAGTCATAAAATAATGTCTTTGGTACCTCCTGATATGAAACCATGTTAAGTTAAAAGCCATAGGAATTGTATCAACACTGCTTTTCTTCCACTTTAATGATAAAATTGGAGAAAGCTAGGGTGATGACTTTATTGGAAATGGTGAACTAAATATAATGATTGAACTAACAATACATTTACAAAACTGTAAACAGTTTATAGTAATTTCCATTAGTAGTTCATTCAAGGTGTGTTCATGAATATGTAGTTTCTTATAGTTGATTAAACCCTAAAGGCCAAATAAATACAAAGCATAGGATAATAGAAAATCTTCTGATGTTCTATTTGATAAATTTTTAATTTTTTTGGTCTTCACTAGAATTGGACAAGATTGTATTTTAAAGGCAAACTATTTTATCAGAGTTTTATTTTATAAAAAGCAAGGGACAGATTCAATAGAAGCCCGTCAAGATTACCAAAACCGAAAAACTGTCTCTAAGTATAAAAAAAACAAAAGATCCATTTTCAATGAATAGGTTTAGGATTTTATTTTCATTTTTTGCTGACTTAGCATGATTGGTGACACATACTTGACTAATAAAATCTGAAAATCTAAGTTAGCTTCTCAATTTTTTTAAAGAAAGTAAACAAGAAGATAAGAGGACAGAAGAAAATTGAGGCAGTTGGGGGGATTAGAGAAAGAAGTGCATGCCATCCCATGAACTGAGATGCTAAATCCATAACTCATGCCTCCATACTTTTTGTGAGTTTCAGACACACTATTTGCACATTTAGTGTATGCAAAATTTATGTGAATATTTCCTTGACGGTAAAAGTGGAATATATAAAACAAAGTGAAAATTCCTGCCTTTTTCTTTCAACTGCTTATTTCATCTTAACAAATGTAGATCCTCCTCAAACATCAGGACAGAAACCTGGTTTTTCCTCTTGACTGTACCTTCCCCAACCCTCCTCACATGTCAATCCCTCACTCTACCTGTCATTCCCCTACTCCAATATTTGGAGCATTTGTTCAGTTGTACTATTTTACTCATCCTGGCTATTACTATCTTGGATTGAGATAATTACATTTTTCACTTGGATCTCAGCTATAGTTTCTTTGGTTTTTATATGCTTATGGTTTCTTATTCTGGTTTTCCCTTTGTTGGTTTGGCAGCTTTATACTTACTCTTTTCACAGTTAAACTTGATATCTTATCATGTATACCTAACAAATACTAAAATTACCCACTAATCCCACTTTCTGAAAGATGCCTTAGAAAACTGAATCTTGTTGAATCTCTTCCTGACATATGTTGTAATACTATATTGGCACAGTATTTTAGATTATCTTAACCTCATAAATTTGACATTTTAATTTTGTATAGATAATATGTTTTATTTAAACTGTATAATTTATATTTTTTATGTTTATTTATTTATTATCTCTCTTCACTAGAATGTAAGGTCTGAAAATGAAGTTCATCAGTCTGCCTGCCTGCCTGCCTGCCTGCCTTCCTTCCTTCCTTCCTTCCTCTCTCTCTCTCTTTCTTTCTTTCTTTCTTTCTTTTTTTCTTTCTTTCTTTCTTCTTTTCTTCCTCTCTCTTTCTTCCTTTCTTCCTTTCCCTTTTCCTTTCTTTCTCTTATGTTTAATTAGCCAACATCTAAGTATCCTTGGTAGAAGAATCTTTCTGCTTTTCCTTAAGTATGTCTAGCTGTGGATTATCTCTTTTCCACACTCCTTCTCCTTCTCTGTCTCATAAAAATTCTGCTTCATATCTGTTCTTGTTTCTATATATGAGGATTCCTATATTTCTCATTTGTAGAACATTTTCAAACATTACTTTTAAAGTATATAGTCTCTGCTCTATTCTCTTTGTTTTCTCCTTCTGAGACTCCCAATTGGATCTTACCTCTTCCCATTCTGTCCTCCTTGTCTCTTCCTGAGATCCCATTTTGTTGTTTCTCTTTATTATATCCTGATTATATTATTTAGATTCACCTTCTTCCTTTTTCCCCCATAACTGCCTGTAATATACTGTTTTACTCATTTTCCATTTTTCAAAATGCGTTTTTCTTTATATGAACTTAATCATTTTTTAAAATATCCTGTTGCGTCCTCATTTTTATTTCTATCTTTGTTCCTTAAATACTTCATCCATAAATATTTTTTAAACTGTATTTGATAATTCTAATATCTTTGTCCTTGCAAGTCTAAATTTGTTTTATTCTCTGCTGATTGTGATTCATATGGCCTAACGATTTATATTTAACCTAGGATTATATTTGATTTTAAACTGTGGAAATCATGAAGGCCCAGTGGGGAATAGTTGATTCTAGAGAGATTGTTCTACCTGGATGCAAGTGACTGATAAGGCCCAGGACCCATTTTAGTTCCAGGTCCCAGGCTTAAAACTAAAGGCTGAGGTTCATATTTTTCATCTTGTTAATGGCTCAAAATTAGTCTCTAGAGCTCTGATATTGTCACCTGCTCTTAGCACAGCCTTTCCTTTCTTGTTTGCTTACAGCTCTCAGATCTCTGATTCACTTTCTTTTTTCTTGATTACATTTACTTTTGTATTTATCATGGGTGACACTCTTCCCTCCTTTGAACTTAGAAGCTCATTAAAAGTCCCCAAAAGGAAGGCTGAGCCTCTGATATAGTTTCTTAACAGCTTTCTGTCTTCCATTATGTCTCTTGCCTTTCCATTTTTCATATCACAGCTAGATCTGTTTATTTACTAGAAATCCTGCTTTCTTCAGTTTAGTCCATATGCCTTTGCTTTACAGATAAAATGAATAGTAAAAATTCTTAACATGTTTACCAGGTCCTCAGTAATTGGTTCCCAAGAATATTTTCAACTTCATGTTTTGCTATTCCACCTCTCTCTCTACTCCAACATACACAGATTCCTTCAAGTTTTTCAATGTGTCATGTTGATTCCCACTTGTAGGCACATATTGTTCTCCCTTCTGTTGGTTTGCAACACTCTTGGGAGCTTCTCTGATGCAATATGACTGAAATTGGACCCCATACACAGAGAGCAGGGAGAGACCGAAAGAAGAGGCAAGTCACTCCAGGTTGGTAGGTGGTAGTTTTAATTAGGAGAGGGAAGTTACACATAAGGTTTGTCTTAGGTGACAAGAGAAATGGATCCCCACACTGTCCCACCAAATCTTAAAAGTTTAGAAAGGGGAATTAACTGGGTTCAGTTATGTATACCATGCAGATGTTCTCAACACCACATCATTATCTCAAGGCTATGTCCTGTCCTTGAGGTAGCTTCTGGGAGGGGAAAGGTAAATGGAACCCACATTCCAAGGACAAGGAAGAGATGAGTACCCTTCAGTGACCCTGATGGAGCTTATTAATCAACTGGTCGTCACATCTTTTTGATGACCTTTCCCAACATTCCACCCCTCGTGACCAACTCTTACAATCTCATATGCCCTCCTCTTCCACAGTGGGCTCTCAGTACTCAGTAAGGCATTTCATTAGTATGGAATTGGTTCCATTGGTAGTCATCTGGTCAATTGCAGGTGATGCTACAGCCACAATACAGGCACGTGTAAGAGAAACAGATTAAGCTGCTAATCCTCCAAATCAGTGACAACTTTTTCTACCAAGATCCTCAGGACCCAAACCATTGATTTATTAAATCCCCTAGGCTTGGGATCAGATCACTCAGGGCATTCACTTGTGTCCTCATGTGATTTTATCAAGATGATATATTAGCAGACTCATCAGGTATGAACACAAAACATTCTGTTTTGATAATGGCACAGGCGCTTCTTTGCGAGGCAGTGATAATGTCTAAGGTCATCTTGTTTTGGAGGACAGTTTTTCTCAGGGTCATTTTATTGTTCAGTAAGGGCAGGGTTTGTTGGCTATCATTTAAGACTTGCTGAATGAATTCAGTAAGGGCTTCTGTATATGCTATAACATCTTTCAGGCTAATGAAAATAAGGAGAGAGAGAGAGAGAAGTCAAATGACTGTTCTAATAACAACAGAATGTTCCTACCTGGCCTTGAGTAGAGGGAGGTTAACAGCTTTAGAAACTTGACCTTATCATACATACCATATATGTTGGCCAGGGAAGGCAGCATCATCAGGCATGAGATGACTGGAGGTGGGTTATGTCAGATCATGACCCCCATTTTCTCCCCTTTCGATGTTGCGTGTTCCATTCCAGGTGTAGTGTATTTTAAGTCTGGTTTATAGCAGAACAGTGGGATCCTAGTGGAGATTGTGCATTTCCCCTTTACCCAGGGAGTGTGAAGTAACCCCCCACACATCTTGGTGGGACATCCTCTTGTAAATTCCAGTAGATAATTTCTTTCTCTGGTGTGATGGGGCTAGATGTTCTCAGCCGCATAGCATGTTGATCCACAGTGAGAGTCAGGGCAATAGCTATTTCCCACAGCTTTTATACCTTGATGGTATTGGGTGCCTCAGCAGGGGCCCCCAGTCTGGTATATGGGGCAACAGGCCCTTTAGTTGACCATTCAAATGTATGAAAGCCTGGGACAGTACTTTACTACACCTAGCCAAGGTGATTTTACCTGTGAATAATTTAATCTGCTGCTTTAATACTCCATTTTTTCTTTCTACTAACCCTGTTGTGGCTTGTAGGGGGGATAGAACATCAATTTTTTTTTTTAAATTTCACTTATTTATTTGACAGAGATCAGAAGTAGGCAGAGAGGCAGGCAGAGAAAGAGGGAAGCAGGCTCCCCACCGAGCAGAGAGCCCTATGTGGGGCTCTATCCCAGGACCCTGAGATCATGACCCGAGCTGAAGGCAGAGGCTTTAACCCACCGAGCCACCCAGGTGCCCCGGAACATCAATTTAATGTCATATTTTTGTTGTTGTTCAGTCCTGTATTTCATGTGATATACATGTGAAATGTGATACCTGATCATTATATATTTAATGAGAGAATCCATACTGGGTACTCAGCTTCTGTAATCCCCTAATAGTAGTGGTTTTGTTTGCATGGCAACAAGTAAAGCTTGGGTTAGTTAGGCCATTTACAAACCAAGGCATTTTTAGAAACCTTGCTCAGAGTGAGGAGGTTAACATAATCAATTTGCCAATCCTTTACTGGTTGGGAACTCCAGTGGATGGCCCTGGATTCTTTTGACGCTTTGACTGCTGCTTAGAACACAAAAGCCATTCTGTTATGGCATTAACCAAGTCACTATGCTTTAAGGGCAATCTGGCATCCTCAGAAATATGCCATCTTACATAGTCACTGTGGTAGCACTTCTTTCTCTGTGTCCAATCTCCTATAACAACTGAAATGTCAGTAACTAGCACTGGTACCCAAGCTAGGGCATCAGGTTCCTGAGTGTCAGTATCTTATGAACTGGGGAATTATAAACATTGAGGGTTGCTTTAGACTCCTGCAGATGGACCCAAATGTCCTTCCACGTATCGTGCCCCCACAAGGGCTCACTTATGATCACTATCCTTTGGCTTTCCATTGTCTAAGCCATAGGGTTAATTTTTTTAGAATGGTCCAAAGTCAAAAGGTTAATGGCCAGGGCTCATGAGTGATGATGACTGGCTAGACTGTTCTGAGTTCAGCCCCCTGGCTGCTGCATTGGCTTTTATGTGAGAACCTTTAAAGAAGCCCTGTGTACATTGCTAGATGCTGCTGCTGTATGGTAGCATATCAGGTTTCAGAATGGGGACCAAAATCCGAGGGTCATTCTCCCCCTCTATCATCCACAGTATCTGACCTATACCTTCCTAGTAACAAACACATCTAACTCAGATGGTAACCCTGTGTAGGAGATGCCCAGATGTTTAAGCTGCTTCACTATTGTTTTTGCTTCTCAAAGGTGGCTTGTTGCTCTAACCCTCAGTCTCATATATTTCCTTTTTTTATCAAGTGATATAAGGAATGGAGGTCCTGTGCCAGGTGGGGAATAAAAGTCCTACAAAACCCCCAAATCTCTACAGTAAAGACTTGCACCTCTTTCACATTCTTAGGGAATGGATAAACTTATGCCTTATTAGTCATAGCTTTTGAGACACAGCTTTTAAAACATTTTTAAAATGTTTAATTTTAAAAATTTTAAAATTTTTGGGGCGCCTGGGTGGCTCAGTCGTTGGGCGTCTGCCTTCGGCTCAGGTCATGATCCCAGGGTCCTGGGATCGAGCCCCGCATGGGGCTCTCTGCTCTGCAGGAAGCCTGCTTCTCCGGCTACCATTCCCTCTGCTTGTGTTCCCTCTCTCGCTGTGTTTCTCGCTGTCAAATAAATAAAATCTTTAAAAAAAAAAAAAAAGATTTAAAAAAAAAATTTTAAAATTTTTAAAACATTGTGGCAATGCTTGGGCCTTGCTACTCATTCTCTGCCTTGTAGGTGTTCCAACAAAGCTTGCAAGGTGTTGTACAGCAGAGGAAAATCTTTACATGTTAACATTATATCATCAATGTAATGGGACCATTTTACTGATGTGGGGACGGGGTACAGGGACAAGTCGCCATTCCATGACATACTGGAACTATGCAGGTAGCCTTGCAGGAACACTCGAGAAGTTTATTATTATCTTTCCCACAGGAATGCAAATTGATCTTAGTTATCAGAAACCTTGTCAAAGTCTTTTCCATAACTCTCTTGAAAAAGAAGTACTTATGCAGGAACACTTTATGCCAAAACATTAAAGTACAACAATAACTGTAATTGACAAGACTTAAAAATGGCCATGGTTAAGGATCAGATGGGAGTTCATTATAGTGCAGTTGACAAGGGAACTTTAACTACAGTCTGTATTTTTAAAAGCCTCCCTCTGGCCTCTTTTCTTTCAGTCTCTCTGAGCAGTGTTTTGGTTATCTCCTGGAGTGTTTACATTTCTTTTCCTTCTTTTTTTTTTTTTTAAGATTTTATTTATTTATTTGACAGAGAAGAGAGAGATCACAAGTAGGTGGAGAGAGAGGGGGAAGCAGGCTCCCTGCCGAGCAGAGAGCCCCATGCGGGGCTTGATCTCAGGACCCTGAGATCATGACCTGAGCTAAAAGCAGAGGCTTTATCCCACTGAGCCACCCAGGCATCCCTTACATTTCAAAGATATGATAAGATTTACAACTTTAAGGGCTAGAGAAAGAATGCAAGTTTTCTTCTAGGAGTTTTAGGGTAATAGCTATTTGAAATTCTCCTTTATATCAGGGCCCACAAAACATGGGGCATTGCCTCTTTTATGATCAGTCACCAAAACATCTTTCTTTTCATTTTCATCACTTTCTCCAAGATTCTACTTCCTCAGCCTCCTAATCATAGACTTTGTCATAAGTGCCCAGATCTTAATCCATGGGAGGTCTCCCTCTCCTTTGCAAAAGAGCTTGCTAAGGTCTCTAACTTACTATTGTGTTCTCCCACCTTGTCTGCCAACCCTGAAGCTAGCAGAAGATGGACAACCATGTGCCCTGGTCTAACCTCAGCTCTTCTAACCTTCTGACAAGAGCTTCAGCTTCTAATTGGGCATTGGTCACTAGCCAAACTGCCCACAGAAGCTAGCACCCTGCAGCAATCATTTGTTTCTCTTTTTTGCCACTCTGTGCTTGCAGTTCTTCTATGTGCAGTAGATTGGCTGGCATTTGGGGGATAGCCCCATTCTCACATGGTGTCCTGCAGCATCTAACGTGGGTCACTTCTCCTCACACAGAGGTGGATGGCTAACTCAGGATTTCCCCTGTGGATACCTCATTCCTAAGGCCCGTATCCTTGATCTTCTGGCTGGTTACCAGTTATTGGTTCACAGCCCTCTTGGGAACTTCACATGTCATCTGAAACTGGCCCCAAACAAAGAAGGCAGCAAGAGACTGAAAAAGCAAAGTGAACTTACATACAAGATTTATCTTGGGCAGCAGTAAAATGAGTAGATCTCTGCTCCTGCCTGCCAGATCTTAAAAATTGGTAGAGAGGTCTTAACTGAGTTCAGCTACATATACTGTGTAGTTGTTCTCAACACAACATCACTGTCTCAAAGCTGGGTCCTTGGAGCAGCCTCTGGAAGTGGTAGAGTCAGGTGGAACATATATTCTAAAAACAGAAGGGATAGTGAGCCTTGGAGTGCCTGGTCCAGGTCATAGATCAACTGGCAGTTACATCTTTTCAGTCACCTTCCCCAGCATCTTTAATTCGCCTGGATATATTGGTCTTTATAAAGTTTATTTAAATGTTCAGTCTGTGCTTTCATTCAACATGTAAAATATTCAGTGGACAACATAGAAAACTCTGATATAAAAAAGCTTAAACATGTTTATTTTTAAATCTTGTTTTCTCATTTCTTTAAGTACTCAAGTAAAAAAATAACTTCACCATATACTAAATAATATGCATCAGATATGCACATATATAATCCACCTTTCTAAACACACACACACACACACACATACATACACACACACACACACAAAACACTTGACTGTGGGCTCTTACTCGCAGTAACGTGAATTGCTGTTTCAGTTGTCGTCATTTATCAATGGTTAAAATGGTTGAAGTGATTGATCAGCAGGTATGAAAGGAAATTGACATCCTTAATGTGTCTCTGAGTCTGAGATCTGTGAGAATTTAACAAAAGGAAATTGAAGCTGCAAAATCTATTTAAAGATGGAAACACACACACTGGGTCTCTGTTTTTATGCACAACAATTGATGTCCCCTTAGGCTAAACCTACTAAAGCTTTCATCATAATGGTAATACACCTACAATGGACCTTAAGAGCTTGTGTGGTGAATCTGAGGGGAAAGAAGAGCTCTTCATTACTTAGGGTATATGTGACAGCTCTTTGTTCTCCGGCAGCTGGTAGATTTGCTCTCACTTTGCAGAGGACAATAGATCTCCTATGAAGAACTGGTGCTGTTTTATTTTTTAATCTCATTTCCTCTGTCCTTAGCTGCCTTATTTCTACCTGAAATTCAAACAAATAAAAAACACCAAGTCATTGGTGCAGCCGATCACTGCAGCCAAAAAGGAAAAGAAAGGCTAATGTTACCCTAAAGCACTATTGCAAACACAAAGAAAGCATAATTCCATGTCATGGGTATAACCTGGAATGACACATTGGCATGAATTACCTCTTTGAGTTTTTGACAGGAGAGAACAAAAAGTGGCTAATGAAGTCACGAGAGGCTTTGGGAGTTCAACTTATGAAACCTTTACTATTATGACAAAGTCAGGACAGGTCAGTCTTACTGTTTCACTCACAAGATGGAACATACTTGTGACCTCATGATAAAATCAGACACTGAAAAAATTGTGGACTCAAGTGAATTCTGACACCCTTATCGTAACTTTGCTATCTGAATATATATTTGGGTTTCCTTCAATTTTAGGAGTGTTATATTTTAGTATAGTTAAAAATTAGTGCTATACCATTTTATTTTCTTAGCACGTATAGCTTATGCATCTTCTCAATACAATAAAATATTTCTTGGCTGAGAGAGAAAATTAAAACTGAATTTGAAAGATGCCATATATATTTTGTACATCTGTGTCGTTGTCCCCTGAACTCCAAGAACTGACCTTGGTGCACTACCAGTAACAATCCATGTAGATACATAGATGTTCTGGGCTCTTCAACAATAGGACCGAAATCTGTTCCTATTGCCTGTGCTAACTTTGAAAGATGAAAGATGGCTCGGTCACTTACATTGTGACATTTAGAGGAAAACAGAAAGTTATTTTCCCTAAAACATGTTCTTCATCATTTTATCAAAAACGTATTTGAAATATAACATGAAATTAGTACAATATAAAAGTTTAAAATAATATTCTATGAGATTTAGAGTTTTAAGATTGATCTCACAAGCCATATTTAAACACTAAAAGGTAAGCAAGACATGTGCTATTGCAATCATTTTTATCAGACAGGCAAGTAAATTTATATAGCTAATAAGGGAAAAGATAGACTCAAATACCAGGCTATCTAATACCAGAAGTTCTTTATATTTTACTAAGAAATCATGGTATTTTTCATTTAAGTCCTTTCTCTGTGTTAAAGTGCAAATCTTAAAAGAATAAACCTATTTAAATTCATTAGCATAAGTGATCTGAATATATTACTTCAAATTACAAAGGAAGGAGAGAGGGAAGAAAGGAAGGAGGGGGAGGGAAGTAAAGAAGGAAGGATTATATGACAAGTGATGATAGAGCATTAGAATGGAGAGGTGCAAGACCAGGACACTGATAAGTTTATCAGGAATTTTGGTTGCAAGTAACTAAAAGTTAACACAAACTAGCTTAAGGCTATAAGGGAACCTCTTAGAATATACAGAGAAAGAGGAAAAGCAAGCAGCTGGGAGAAAGGAACCAGGAAGGTTTTAAGAGTACAGCAACTGAAACTAGGGAATCAACACATCAGAGTTTCCATCTCTGCTTGATTCCTGCTTCTCTTTTCAGATTAGCTTCATTCTCTCTTCTACCGAAAAAATTCTTTACACTTGAGGTATATGGTCATGTGTAGTTGTAGTTTGCATCCTCAGGGTATCTTATTAAATAAGAAAGTTAACCTATCTACTACTAGTCCTATTTCAAAAGCTAGGCAAAGCCCTGACTTGATTAGGTCTCTTGTTCACTCCTTGATGGAATTGTAGCATATAATATAAAATATTTGGCTCCACTTAGCTCAGGTGCTTACCTTGAGTGTATAATTTGAAAATAAATTAACAGTTATTTGTTCCCTCTAACTAGCGTAAGTAGTAGAGGTAGCAGAGAATTGACCTCAGAGGAGCTTTCTGTGCATCAAGGCAGCTACTCTAGTACAACTGGATGAGATGCCCAAGGAGAATATGTCTTAACATGTGATGTACATTGTCTTGGACATTTAGGAATTAGTAAAGGGCCCCTCTGGGGAATCTATGGTATTACAGAGAAACAGAGGTAGTAGTAGAGTGGGAAGCAATTGAAGATAAATTTGCTATTGATGTAATTATTTCAAGTGTCATACTAACTTTAAGGGATTAGCTCAAAACCAGAACAAAGCAGAATACGTTGTGAGGAAAGAAGCTTGAGAAAATTGGAGCACTGTGGGAGTTCCTGTGTGGAAAAGAACCATTTTTTTTTTCAAATTCTATAGGTCATTACAAGTAGAAATTAAGACCAAGAACATCAGATGAGAAAAAAAAGCACATGACTACTGTAAGACTATAGGAAGGAACCAGGATCTAGAAGGAGGTAAGTTCAGTAAAAACTTGTCTAGGGTAGAGAGTCCTTCTCTCCCATCGGAGTGTTATGGTGGTAAGAGCTTTGCTGTTGGGTTCAGAGAGACCTGGTTTTGAATCCTAAGCCTGTGCTTAAGTAATCTACATTCATAACTATATCACACATGGTCTATTTTCCCCTCTATATCTACTACCTTGGTCCATCGTGGGAGGCTGATCTTTTTTGATCAATAACAATTGCTCTTGTCCTTCAGCTTCCTGTGGTTTTGACCAGTGAGAGATTCCAGCAGGAAGGAGGGCAGTATCGTAGCACATCCCGTCTTTTGATTACTACAAGCTCCAACCTCATAAGCAGCTCTCTCCTACAACTATGCCCAGTTTCCTCTATTAATTACTGTTCTCTATCCTTGACTTTGGGAGCTATAATACCAACATCTATTTCTAGCCCTAGAGTATTGCACTGCTCCTTAATAGTTTTCTTTAATCCTGCTCCTACCATTATAAATAGATCCTCCATTCAACTCTACTCAATTAGTGTACTGGAGTGTGATGATCTGTTTCTTGGAAGTTTTCTGACTGATAAACTATTCTTTTTTCTTGATCAAATCAGAATTTTAAAAAATGTTTTTAATCACCTCAGCAGAAATTCCAAATTCCAATAACATATTTAAAACTTTGTGATTGAACAATTAATTCCCTGTTGATAATGCATGTTATCCTTAAGATCATACAGATCTTGAGACCAAGACCATCTCATGGTTCTGTCTCACATGTAACATTTGTCAGAGTTCTAAATAGGACATGGTATAGAGTTCAGCGTACATTGCAGACTGATTGATCTATTATATTTGATCTACTTTAGTTTGTCAGTTGGGCATATATTTCTCACAGATCAAAATGTCTGTCACTTAATAAGTGATTCCTAAGATTTTATTTTGTGATCCTCTCATTGATATTATTGTATGTTCATATTTACATGTTACAACAGAATAATCCTGTTAGGCATCTTTTACATACTATTAAAAGGAGAATATTGTTTTTATTTATGCTGTAGGAATTTAGAAGAATGTAACTATAACTTAAACATCCATTGTTAAGATGATTTTTCCACTATTTTATCAGGATATAATAAGTCAATATTTAGTCACATAAGCCTGTATAATATCTATAATGCAACTGAGTAGAAATATGTTTTATTTCTACTATATTGGGTATTGAATAAAATTGGATGTTGAGACTTTAAAATTAATGTTTAGAGTTAGTTTAATAAGATAGAATTGCTTTCAGTCCAATCCCCAAGACAGTATTATTTAGCAGGTCTTTGTGTTTTAGTTGTGTATTTGCAGGAATTCCACACTACTGCTGGGACTTACTAGATGCATTTCTGCTTTGTTCAGTAGAACTTTGTTTCCATATTCAGGCAGTCTGACAGGGACAAAGAAAAGTAGTCCTCAGGCAGTGACTCTACCTGCTGGATATAAATATTGCTGTGATTTGTGTTTATTGATGTGTTTGTTTTATTTCTTCCCATCAGTTTATAAATGGATGGATAACAATGTCTAGGTCTTCAGTTTTTCCCAAACTCACCTGATAGTTGCAGAGTTCATGAATTGGGGGAGCTACTATTGGTTCGTGATTTCTTCTATGGCCGTCACCTCCTGTCCATGTCCTCTTGTCTCTTTTGTAATATAATACAATTCTGTGAGGCTTCCTCATACAGAACTTTACATTTTTATAAGCAGTTATAGAAAAAAGAATTTTTATGTGTTCATGTGAATTTGAATATGAGTTAAAAAATAATGAAAGAGCAATTTGAGGGGAAAAACCTATAAACATAAGAATTTGTCATAATCTCTTTTCTGAAATATGAACTCTACTTTTAAAATATTAACAATTCCATTGTGATTTACTCACAGTTCTCATGCATTGATTAAATTTATAAATTCAAATTTTATTTATTTGAATATGTATGTGCATATATACACACTCATTTATATAGTAAAGATAGAAATGCTACATTCCAGTAATCAAAAAACATTAGAATTTCTTGAGCAGTGAATGGCCCAGAGGGAATCATGGAATACCGCAGGGACTGCATGCATTTCTCTATTGGTGGTCAGATGTTGAACTTCTAAGTTGGCCTCAGTGTCCTAGAATCTGAGCCAGAGTAAAAGATAGGAGAACAAAGCAGAACATTGCCAAGTCATGTAGCTTTTAAACCTGTCAAAATCTGGCATTCTCTTTTACAGGCTTTTCAGTGTGAAGGCACAGGATATCACAATAGGATGTTAATAGTATTCTAAAGTGACTAGAAATGGATACTTCCAAGTGGGTATTGAAGGGAAAAATGGACAAAATCAAACTTCCAAAATAAGAAGAAATGCTAACATATTTAACCTAACATCCAGGAAGCTCAAGTTTCTTTTGCCAACTCTTTTTTTTTTTTTTAAGATTTTATTTATTTGAGAGAGAGCGAGGGAGAGAGAGTGTGTGGGCATAAACATGTGCAAGAGAGCATGGGAATGCCCGCATGAGTGGGGAGAGGGGCAGAAGCAGACTCCCTGCTGATCCCAGGACTCTGAGATGAGACCTGAGCTGAAGTCAGATCCTTAATAGATTGAGCCACCCAGGCGCCCCTAACTCTCTCTGTCTCTCTCTCTTTTTTTTTAATTAATCTTATTTAAGTAGCTAACTCTTCAGTGCCTTTTTGCTTTAAGAGTTTAATAGGCGATGTGTTTGTCATGTTTCATGAACATGTTGTATAGACTAATGAAGAATGTGAAGTAATAAATATTTTTCTTTGAAAAATGGAACTGTGTTAGTGTAAAGATTTTTTTCCTTGATTGGTTGGCCATAGCTAGTAAGATTGTGAAAGACAAATTTATTAGTTTGAAAATAAGAATCACTGTCACAATCACACATTTTTCTAAGTGTTTCAACCAAACAACTTTAAAAGCATGCTTTTTTTTTTTTTTTTTTTAAAGATTTTATTTATTTGACAGAGAAATACAGCGAGAGAGGGAACACAAGCAGAGGGAATGGTAGTGGGAGAAGCAGGCTCCCTGCCAAGCAAGGAGCCCGATGCGGGGCTCAATCCCAGGACTCCAGGACCATGACCTGAGCCGAAGGCAGACGCTTAACGACTGAGCCACCCAGGCGCCCCTAAAAGCATGCTTTTGTATGAGCTAATATTTATGTTTCAGTATTTATATGTGGTACTTATCTATTAAATGATCTTCAAATTATCTGCTTAGCTAGTGGTTTTGCCAGTCAGCCAACAATTTAGACTAGCCTCATCCGAGAGGTGTTTCTGGTCTTATCTGAACTTCTTTGTGCCTTTGTGGCCATTTGCTGGTGACTGAGGCACTTTGGTTCTCTTGTTCAATGTCTCTTATCATCTAGCAGACTAAAGCGGGCTTCCTTTTGTGGTGGCTGGGTGACATTCTAAAAGGGTAAGCAGAAACATGTTAGGTATCCTGAGATAGGCTCAAAACTGGCACATTGTCACTTCTACAATATTCTTTTTTTTTTTTAAAGATTTTATTTTTTATCTGACAGAGAGAAACATAGTGAAAAAGGAACATAAGCAGAGGGAATGGTAGCGGGAGAAGCAGGCTTCCCGCTGAGCGGGTTGCTCGATGTGGGGCTCGATCCCAGGACTCTGGGATCATGACCTGAGCCAAAGGCAGACGCTTAAGTACTGAGCTACCCAGGTGCCCCTCTACAACATTCTTTTGCTAAAAAAAATATATTGATGAGGTTGAGGCATATACGGTTGAACACTATGAACACTATGAGTTGAACCTTGAATACAGTTTGAACTGTGCAGGTTTTTTCCAATAAATTCAGTACAGTACTGTAAATGTATTTTCTCTTATGATTTTCTTGTAAGATTTTCTTTTCTCTAGCTTACCTTATTATAGACATATAGTATATAATATTATATGTCATACAACAAAATATGTGTTAACTGTTTATGTAATGAGTAAGGCTTCTGGTCAATAGTAAGCTATTAGTAGATAAGTTTTGGGGAAGCCAAAAGTTATATGTGGATTTTCAACTGCATGGGGGGTTGGCACCCCTAATGCCCACATTATTCAAGGCTTTAACTGTATTTGCCTTTTAAGAGTAAAAGCTACTAACTGGTATTGTAAGGGCATAGACTGTGGGAGGGGAATAACTGAGGACAATTTGAAAACAATCCCACTATATAATGACATAGTTAAGGTCTTTAAAAATAGTTACTTCCTTATTTGTATAGCATGTAGGAGAATACTTGACTCCTCTTGAATACACAACTAGATTTAATATATCAGTCTTCCTTGAAATTAAGTACGATCATGTGACTGAGTTCTAGCCAGTAAAATCTGGGTGAAGATGATGTGTGCCATGTTTAGACTTGATCCATACAAATCCCCCAATTGTGATTGTATATTTTTGTTTTCCATCTCCAGTCAAATGAAATGTCTCTGAACCCTGGCTTAAAAGAATGTAGAGCCAGGTACCACAGATGACTGCACAGAAGTGTATTTACCAACTGGGAAGGATGATTGCACTTGATGCCAGTGAGAAATAAACTTCTGTGTGTTAATCCACTGAGACCTAGGACTTGATTTGTTAAAGCAGCTAACATTACTTACATAAAATTACTTAATGTAATTTTATTTGACCTAAATATTAGTGACCTAGGTTCATCCTTCATTGGCCTTGGTTTTAAATAGCTTTGTTAATATGTACTGGGTTATTTATTTAAAGAATTAGTATTGGAAGAATACTACATTTGCAAAGTCTACAAAGATTAGTGTTAAAGAAAATTAACAATAGTTTACCAGTCAAGATATTTGCTTCCATATTCTAGAGTTGAAGGAAGATTTCATGGTTAGTTGTAATATTGACTTATTTTGCCTTGAAATTAATAATTACCTTCTTTTCTGCCGTGTTTTCCAGTTGTTTAATGGTTATAACTCAAATATTGTGCCCTAAATTATTAGTCTTTGTCTTTTTTCTTATGTGCAAGAATATTGGAAGAGGAAAAACCCCAGAGGAATACCTACTCCACATGTTCCTGCTTCCCATAGGGAAAAAAAATCCTTAAGAGATTAATGGGAGCCATTGATGAAATACCAATTAAGCAATATGGTTTTATTAAGTATAAAAATTAAAGTAGTAACTCATTTCTCTAAAAAAAAAAAAAAAAAAAAAGAGCACAAATGTAGCCATTTTAAATGTTCGTGTTGTTTAATTCACAAGCCCCTGAGAGAACCTAGGGATCATATCAGATCCATGATGTTACGAACTTTCTCTCTAAATCATAAGCCAGATATAAAAGACAAAGAAAATAATGATGACAACGATAATATCTTGGGAACTTTACAAATTATAAAGGAGTTCACAGTTCACAGAGTTTATTTAATTTTCTGCATCCCTGTTAACATTTAACCTATGTGCCAGAGATTGACTTAAGGAAATCTTTTTTTTATATGGTATTTGTAAACGAACCCAATAATTAAATACTCTTATATTCTAAAGTTTTAAGTGTTAATGGAGTTAATTCTTAAATATAAGATCTTCCATTTAAAAATAAATCTGGTTACTTTTCACATATCTTGCCTGTAGCACCATGTTTATAAGACATAAAAAAAAGACCAGATATTAGGTATATTGATTGGTTAAAAGGTCAATCAATCCACGAGCACTTTTGTAATTATCATGTGCATTTCTTTCCATAGAAAGCACAATGTCCACAGGCTATTTCTAACAGATGACCAATGGAATTCTTTAAAAATGAATTTAGTCAATACATCCCAATTATATATGAATTTTTCTACGTCCTTTGATAGAACTACCATCATTTAGAGACTGTCCTTCAGAATTTCATCATGTTTTATCTAAATTTTATGTCATAACTTTTGGACCTTGATTTCACCCCATATTCTGACTAAAAATAATATGTAAGCTTTTGCAACAATGAATTTTGGTGAGTTTTCTCTGGTATTCTGAACTTGAAACAAATGGTTTCTCCTCTTTTTCTTAACTGTTAACCATGCTTTAAAAAAAAATACCTTTTTATTTTAGAATAGTTTTAGATTTACAAGAAAATTTACAAAGTTACTACAGAGTTGCCATATATCCCACATTCTGTTTCTCCTGTTATTAAAGTTTACCTCACTATAGTACATTTACATTATTAATAACTAAAGCACATATTTAATTCATATTTTTATACTTTTTACCTAATATATTTTTTTTCTGTTCCAAGGTCCAATCTAGTATTCCATATTATATTTAGTCATTATGTCTCCTAAAACAACTTACGGCTGTGACAATTTCTCACATTTTCTTTTTGATGACCTTGACAGTTTTGAGAAGTACTAGTTAGGGATTTTCTAGAATGTTTCACTAATATAATTTATGTGATGTTTCCTTTGATTAGACTAGGGTTGTGGTGTTGGGGGAGGAAGACCACAAAGGTAAAGTACTATTCTCACCATACACTATCAAAGGTACATATTATCAATCTGACTTACCATTGATGGTGTTAACCTTTATCTCTAGCTGAGGTAGTGTATATCAAGTTTCTCCAATGTGCTTACTCTTTTTTTGCCCTTTCCATAGTGTACTCTGGATGTAAGTCATGAGTCATAGACAATTGATCAAACTTTTTATAATTTATTTTTAAAATTTGGATCCATCTTTTGAAAATTATTTTATTTCTGTAGCAGAACTATGGTAGTTTCTATTCTAATTTCATTTAGGATTCTATTTACCAGGATTACTTATATTTCTGAATATCTGTTATAGTATCATAGTGTCAGGGTATATTTACATTATTTCAGGATAGTGTACAAAGTATAAAACCATCCACATGCTTCAAACTATTCAAATGTTAAGTGACCCAGAAGAGTGTATTATATTGAAATTTAGTTTTTGCCAAGGGTTTACCAGAGAATCAGTGGATGGGTCAGGGTCTAATGATTATTCATGGATAAAGTTATATGGCTAGTAGGGTCTTAAATAGGACATAGCAAAAGAGAAAGTACAAAAAAACGCCATCTGATTTTTGTGATATATAAATGTGTAAAATATAAGAGCATTTTGAAAGTTTGTCCAAGTTAATGATTTAGTAAACTATAAAAATAGGCAAAGAACAATGAGATGAGAATTGAAGGACCATGAGATAATATGGTGGAGAGATTCTAAACATCTCATTGATCTTAAGGTCCTTAACACAGACAATGGACTGTCTTTAAGTTCTCCTCATTTTACTCTGTGTATGTGTGACAGTATGTGTGTGAATGTTGTTTGTGCCCTTAATGTAAGCCGTTTTATTAGACTGGATCTTTAAGACCAATTGCTTTCTGGTGCAGAATATAGAACTGACAAGTATAAGCCAAGGCCTCTGGTCCTGCAAAGGCTAGAAATATGGTGGCTTATCACATTAGGACTTCAGTCACAAGGAAACAACTCCATTTTCTGATTGCTAAACCAAAGGTAATTTTCTTTTTTTTTTTTTCAAAGGTAATTTTCATGTTTAATTGTAGGGACACAGACTAGAGAATACCAGAATTCCACATATAAAAAATCCCTGATCTTTTGTTAACCACAAATTCATTATGCCTGTATAGTAAAATAGCTGCTAAAATTTAGTGCAAGTTAGATGACATTAATAGAAGAATAATAGTTATAATTATTATTATAATTACAAGGTGCTTTATAGTCTAAAATTCATTTTCACATATATCCCATTTTAGCACAAATTCTAATAAAATTCTGTATATCTGGGAAGGCATGATAAAACAAGTAATGTGTAGAGAAACAAAAACTCTAGGCAAATTTTTTTTCTTTAAGATTTTATTTGAGAGAAAGCACACAGGAGCAGGGGGGAGGGGCAGAGGGAGAGAGAGAATCTCAAGCAGGGTCCATGCTGAGCACGAAGCCTTACATGGGGCTTAATCTCACAGCCCTGAGATCATGACCTGAGCCTAAATCAAGAGTTAGATGCCTATTCGACTAAGCCATCTAGACACCCTTTGGCGATAGTTTTAAGGCAGGACTTGGTTTTGAAAGTCTGAGCTTTGGACTTCTTAGAGTTCTCAGGACTCATTCAGAGAACTGGAAAGTAGACACAGTTTTCATAATGATACTAAGAAATTATTTACCTCTTCAGTGTATTGACATTTTCACTGGTGTTACAAAAGCAGTGATGGGTAAAGTTTCTGATGCTTTTGCTTAAATCAAAGCAGTGGTATAAAACTATACTAACAGTCATTGTATTATTCACTAGAAGACATTCACAGAAAAAGAAAAAGCAGTTTCATTTAAGAATTTTTGTCCTTGGGGCGCCTGGGTGGCTCAGTCATTAAGTGTCTGCCTTCGGCTCAGGTCATGATCCCAGGGTCCTGGGATCAAGCCCCACATCGGGCTCCCTGCTTGGCGGGAGGCCTGTTTCTCCCACTACCATTCCCTCTGCTTGTGTTCCCTTTCTTGCTGTGTTTCTCTCTGTCAAATAAATAAAATCTTTAAAAAAAAAAAAAAAAAAGAATTTTTGTCCTTGATGAAGCAAAAACATTGTTTGTATTAAATATCAGCCCTTGAGTACATGTCTCCTTAATATTCTGTGTGAGGAAATGAGAAATACACATAAAACATTTCTGCTGCACACTAAAATGGACAAATATTTTCCAAATGAAAAATGCATGATATTTCAAGATTTCAAAGTTATGCATGGGGGGTAAAAGTTCCAATCAAAGGATAAGTTAGACCAATAGATTTTTGTGGGACAGAATAAAAACATTTATTGGTACAGTTTTGGATTCCATGTTGCAGCCTTTAAGAAACTATGTCAAGTTTGGATATAGTATCAAAAATTAATATCCACAATTACCCGAAAATGTTGTTAGAATACTCTCCCTTTTCAACTACATAGTGTGTGGAGGTAGATTTTCATTAAAACAATGCAGAATTTTGCTTTTGGGGCGCCTGGGTGGCTCGGTGGGTTAAAGTCTCTGCCTTTGACTTAGGTCATGATCTCGGGGTCCTGGGATCAAGCCCCACATAGGGCTCTCTGCTTAGCAGGGAGCCTGCTTCCCCCTCTCTCTCTGCCTGCCTCTCTGCCTTCTTGTGATCTCTCTCTCTCAAATAAATAAAATCTTAAAAAAAAAAAAACAATGCAGAATGAAGACAGAGAAGATATGAGAATCCAACCACCTGGAGTCCTGAAAAAAATTTGAAAAACATGTAAAACAATGCCATTCTCATGAATTACTTCTTAGAATATATACTAATTTCTCATAACAAGTACAATAGTTACACTAATAGGTAATAGGTTTATTATTGTTATTTTGTAGTCATTAATAATTAAACATTTTTAAGTTTTCCATTTTAATTTTTAATATGGTAAATATCAGTACATATAACTCACATATGTAAAATTTCTTGGAAGTTCTCAATAGTTTCAGGAGTTTAAAGAAGCCTTGAGACTGAAACACATGAGAAGTGCTTGCTTAAGTAAGCTTAATAGAAGAATAATGAAACAAAATGGTAGGTGTCATTAAGTGTTAGAATACTTGGACATCTTTTGTTTTTACCTGCTTAGTCTATAAAAGAAAAACACCAGTTTTCCTTTGATGAATCAGACTGCCCCTTTTTAAATTGGGGCTTATCTTAACTCCTCGCTACTGGGGTAGATATTCTAGCTAGGCGTCGCCAATAAGTACATTTTTTATAAGCACTATCTCTTCCTGTGGCAGCCAGAGTAATTAATCAGAAATGGGTACAAGCCAACAAGACTCAATTCTTAGACTTTTGTAGGAAGCTTTGGAGAAGAGGCTATCTCTTTTTGTACGGGTTGATAAACCACAAGGCTATTTGGCTAGAACTGCTGCTTGGCATCATTGTCACCATTTGGAGACACCATTCTCAAAACAAAAGCAATGCAGAGGAAAATAAAACAGAAAAATAGTTATATCATTTGAGCACCTGGCTCAAGCCATATCAGTTTTGTGAGACAATAATTCTTTATTTGCTAAATTCAGTTTGACATGGATTTCTCTCACATATGTCTAAAAAGATCCTGTTGAATACTACTCCAGAAAGAATGAAAATTATGATTGACCATCTTTATTCTTAATATAAGGGAGAAATTTCTGGAAATCAGTGCTTTTAGTCATGGTACAAACTGCCCCATGGAATTATGTACTTTTTAAAAAAAAAAAAATATTTATTTGACAGAGAGGCAGGCAGAGAGAGAGGGGTAAGCAGACTCCCTGCTAAGCAGAGAGCCCGATGTAGGGCCTGATCTCAGGACCCCGAGATCATGACCTGAGCCAAAGGCAGAGTCTTTAATCCACTGAGCCACCCAGGCACCCTGGAATTATGTACTTTTTGAGGTGAAAGGAAATTTAGAGATGAAAGGGATAAACACTTCTTTATCTTTTTTTTTCAGGAATAAAAGCACTGAGATCCAGATTTTTTATGTTATTTCCATATACCTAATTAGTGATAGATTAATAAATGAACTCATTCTCACTTAAGTATTTATAAACAACCTATGACAATTTTCCAGTGATAGTGCAGATATAAAGCATTCCTAAAGGGCTAGTGAGGATCTATATAATTTCAAGATTATATAAATTATATCAAAAGAAACAAAGTAAAGAGTTAAGAGAAATATCCAGAAAATCTAAAACGACAATACCAGCTAGGGAATATAGTGGTCATGATGAGGTCAGTTATTGTTCATCAAAACTGAGAGTTAAAATACAGGATAATTATTCAGCAATCGATTTTTTTCTTAGGTCAATGTAAAATTACTTTTATGTTCTTAGTCATTGAGAATTTAGTTCTACAGATAATTCTTAAGGGAATTAGCAGATTTTTATACGCATATACACACATGATTGTATATTAGGATTACTACAATATATACTGTAATGTACTTTTTTAGCTAATTGAATAGGTTTCTTGAGTTTATCCTCTGTATTGAACAAGATTTTCTAGTATATATGCTTTTCTTTTGTTGTAATTTAGGTAGAAATTTAGGAAATTACTTCAGTCTAGTAGTATGATGTACACTGTATTAAGTAAACACCAATTTAACTTGAATTGTATTGTGCATGAGCACATGAGCCATTTATTACTGGGTTATAATATGGGGTAGTTTGCAGTTTTTGTCCCATTTGCACAGTAGGGAATGATGTTTCAGCATACATTACTTTATTACTATTTTATAGCTTTGTACTCTTATGCTGCTGTGGGCTTGAATGTAGTTTTCTTCAAAATATGAAAGAAACAAGTTCATCTTTGACATAGGTTTTCTTTTCTTTCCAGATATTTATCATTTTAGATATCCCAATAAACACTCACTAAATTATCTTCATTCTCTTGGAGGGAACAGCCTTAAATTCTTAAAAGTCCAGTATAGACAATTTCTTCCCTCACTAAAATACATCCTGTAAGTACAAGTTCACTAATCTACAAGAAAAACAAATGAATTTCCTATTTGGAAACATAACAAACATAACAAATTCAATGAAACAAGAAAAAATAAGGCTTAATACCTTAGGGTACAAATTTAATTTATTTCAGATTTACCCAGCAGTGCTGTAATTCTGTTGATGAAAGGTGAAGCTTGACTTTGAAGATATAGTTGTAGCAAATCAAATTGAGAAACAAAGAGCAAAAAAACCAAGTGAAAAAGGAGAGTGAAAAATGTCACTGATTGTATGTATTCAGCTACTTTATGTATAGCAATGAGTTCTCAAATTTGAGTCATTTGAAGATCCTATTAACATCCATATACATGGATTATGAATCAATCATTCTAATTTAGTGACTTTTAGAACCAAGGAATCTGCATTTTGGGGGAAGGGAGAAAAGAAACCCAGGGAATTCTGATAGTGATGATTCATATATTATAATAGGCGAAACAAATCTACATAGTTACATATGAACTTATGTTAAACTGTATAAATTATACAAAGCAGTTTTTTAGCTTAATAAAGGACATTTAGGAAATAAGTCACAACTGAATGTCAATGTTATGTGCTTGATTTGCCAGAAATTTCTCTATTAAAATACCAGAAAAATATCAAACAATGAGAGAGAGAAAATAGAATGAGAGAAACTCTTTTGCTTGAAGAACAGAGTGAAACACCTTTCTTGCATTTTAGTAACTTCTGTCTAGGGCTAAATCTCTTATAAATTGCAGTCCTATTGTAATTGATTTCATTCTTAACGAAACATCAAATCCTCTTGGGGAGAAACAAAGGAAAGCGAGATTAGCTAAAGAAACAGAAAAAATTCTATTCCAATGATTAAAATGTATGCTTCAGGAATTAAGCAGGCTTGATGCTTTCCTGGATTTACAGCATTTCATTTGTTACTGCCATTAGCTTTAACTGCTTTGGGAAAATTTAACAACAGAGCTATAGCATGGCTTACAACCATCATGAGCTTCAAAGATTCTAGAGCATGCGAAACATTTCCTTGCAAACTGTGCTTTAATAGGATTACATGGATAGCGTCTTTGAATATTTATTCTCTCTACAAATCAGATAGGATGCATTTTAATGACACATTTAAAATGTTGTCATCTTATGATCCAAGACAATGACACCTAGGAACATGTACATTTTTGGAAAAGAAATCACAAGCTTCAAAAACTTTCTTGAAAATATCTAGTATGCATAGTATCCACTTTATTGAACAAATTGAAAAGTAGAATTCATGAAATAATGGTATTGTGTATCTGTTCAACAGTGAATTTGGAAAAATGAGGTTAAACAGAATCATACAAACAAAAAGCCAAAGTGGCCACCCTAATCTTTCACGATATTTGCTATGAAATGTTTTTGCTTCTGAAAAGACAATTATGATACACATTTGGATGGGTATCTCTTGGTTCTCATGCATAAAAAATAAACTGACAATACATAATTAATGCAAATAATGAAGCTGAAAACAAAATCTGAGACCCTGTTCAGATTAATGCCAGTTGCTTGAGTTGCACATGTTCTTATAGTTTATTTTGAATTTTGACTGGATTTTCTTAAAATAGTCCTATTTAAATATTTCTAATCTAAAAAATTATGATGTAATTTGAATTTAGGCATTCTGTGTTTGTATAATTTCAAAGTCATAAAACTTTCTTGAAGTACCTACAATTAGCCTGGAGGTGACTTGAATAAAGTTGTTAACAAATGAACAGAGTCATTGTTAATATTAATCTGCATATGCTCATTATTCTCTTGAAGGACATTTATTCAACTTTGAGTTTCAGAGCTAATTAGAAGTCTTGGTAAGTTGATAAATATTGGAAATAAGGCTAAATACCTAGGAATAAATTTAATCAAAGATGTAAAAGACCTATATACTGAAAAACTACAAGGCATTAATGAAAGAAGTGGAAGGAGATATGAATAAATGAAAAGAGATTCTATTCTATTGAAAGAATCAATATTGTTAAAATATCCATACTGCTAAGCAACCTACAGATTCAGAGCAATTTTTATCAAAATTTCAATGGTATTTTTCAAAAACATAGAATAATGTTGTGTATGGAATCACAGTAACAACAACAATAACGAAAACAGAATCTGACTCCAAAAGTAAAAGGAACAACAACAAAAATAGCTACATTATACTGAAAAGGTTCTACACAGCAAAAGAAACCATCAACAGAGTTAAAAGGCAACCTTATAAATGGGAGAAGATGTTTTCAAATCATATGTCTGATAAGGGACCAATATCCAAAATATATAAAGAACTCATACAGCTGAATAGCAAAAATACGACAAATCTGATTAAAAAATGGAGATATCTGAATAGACATTTTTCTAAGGCCAAGAGGTACAATAAAAAGATGCTCAACATTATTAATATCAGAGAAATGCAAATCAAATCCATGATGAAATATCCTTTCACACCTCTTAGAATGGCTATTATCAAAAGAATAAGTAGCAAGTGTTGGCTAGGATGTGGAGAAAAGGGAATCTCTATGCACTTTGGTGCGAATGTAAATCAGTGCAACACTGGAAAACAGTATAATTGTTCCTCAAAAAATTAAAAAATAGAACTACCACGTGTTCCAGCAATTCCACTTTTGGGTATTTATCCAAAGAAAAGGAAAGCACTAACTTGAAAAGACATATGCAACCCATGTTTATTGTAACATTATTTATAATAGCCAAGATATGGAAACAAACTATGTATTCATTAATGGAATGATAGATAAATTCATTAATGGATTAATGGATAATTATAATATATATTTTTATATATATTATATAATGAAATATATATATTTGTATATATTGTATATTATATATATATATATAGTATTATATATATATTGTGTATATATATTTCAGCCATAAAATACAATAATGCCATTGGGTCTTGAGGACGTTGTGCTAAGTGAAATAAGTCAGAGAAAAACAAATACCATGTGATTTCTCTTATATGAGAAATCAAAAATAAAGAAAAACACTCATAGATCCAGAAAATAGATTAATGATGTCAGAGTAGGGGTTAAGGGTTGGGAGAAATGGGTGAAAGTGTATAAATTTATTAAAAAACTAAAAATAAAATGTTTATAAATTCAACCAATGTTTAAATTCTCATTTGTATCAATCAGCTTTGCTGCTAAACAAGGAATCCAAACTCTCAGTGTTTTACAGCAGACATTTAGTCTTTGCCTCTGTAGGTGGTGGTGACTTCAGGTTATCTGTGTTTGCTGTGACTCTACTTCATTCAGCTTTTCCCTTCTCAGCAAATTTACTTTAAGACCAAGGCTGAAAGAGATGATACTACTTATTTTTTTTTAATTTCCACTTTTTTTATGAACCTACAATACATTATTTTTTTCAGTGATACAGTTCTGTGATTCATCAGTCTTACGCAATACAAAGAGCTCACCATAGCACAAACCCTCCCGAATGTCCATTGCCCAGCCACCCCATCCATCTCCCACGCCCCTCCACTCCAGCAACCCTCAGCTTGTTTCCTGAGATTAAGAGTCTGTTATGATTTGTCTCCCTCTCTGGTTTCATCTTGTTTTATTTTTCCTCTCTTCTCCTATGATCCTCTGCCTTGATACTATTTAGGACATCCTCCTCCTTTGGCAGGGGGAATTAGCAGGGACTAAGACAAACTCTACATGTAAAATTTCTACTAGGTTGCGGTGTATTGCAAATCCCCTTACATTCCATTCATAAAAATATATCACTAAGTAAGCCCAGTATCAATGGGATAGAATGTATACTCCAAGGGTAAAGAAGATGAGGGTGTATGAATGAATATTTGTAAACATCATACATAAATCTTCCACACCACTGTAGGCTCTTTCATATGGCTATTAAACTCAATACAGTTTCAGTATAATATAGGTGATTTGAAATTAAAGCAGATTTGTATTATTCAAGGAGGCCTCCCTGTAGGTTTATCCTGCCATAGCATTTGTATTCTGGGCATGTTTATTTAAGAAAAAAAAATTAAATCTTATTTCTGTCTGGAATTTCACTTAAGCTGTATATTCTATCTACTTTCCACTGTAAAGACTTTCTGTTGCTGATTCAGATTGTATTTTCACAAATTATTTTAATTCTATACATGAGAACAACCTAAATACAGAATCCTAACCAGAGGAAAAATCAAAGCTGATTTATTAGAATAAAAACTGATGTGTTGTCACAACACAGGGGGAGGAGGGACTGGGAGAGATTAATTCACTTCTAATTCTATTTGAGTCTCCTCCTTACTGCTCCAGAGTGAGATACCTTGCTGGTTCCAGGACAGATACACTTTCTTTCTCATCCAGATAAGCCATTTGACCAGGACCTTATATCTTCCCACATTTCTTTCTATGGATAGTAATGGTTAAACTAATCAATTTGTGTGTTTGTTCATATATAGGTGGAGAAATAATAACACTTTGTTTAGAGCCATTTTTTTTGCAAAGTTTACCTGATGACTTTGTAATGCAATAAACCATTCCCTACTCCTTAGAAATTACTATTATTTTTTCACCTGGAAATGAGGAACCAGAATTCCACAATATGGGCCCAAATCAATCTAACTCAACTCGATATGCCCTGCTTTGATCTTCCTTGATGAGTTAGCATCTCTGCTGCTTATTTAATCTCTTCAAAATATCAAGATCACATCCATTTTTTTAACTTTATTTTAATTATATTAATAAACATGTAGATATAATTGGAAGAACTACCCATAAAATATGATGAACATCAGTTTAATAGAAGGAATAATTTGGCTCCTTTCTCTGGCTCACAAAACTCAACCAGTAACAACCATTCTCTATTTTGGCTTGTGTAAAGGCTTTGATACTGGTGACTCACCCATTGACATAAGGGATTCTCCCTCTACTATTTTTACAGAGTTGGCAGGGCTGCCTCTCACATACCAGGTTAGAGTGATGGGACAGGGGTTTGCACTTATTTCTCTCTCTCTTTTTTTTAAGATTTTATTTATTTGAGAGAGAGAGAGAAAGCAAGAGCGAACAGGGAGAGGAACAGAGGAAGAGGGAGAGAGAGAATCCAAAGAAACTCCATGCCAGGAGCAGATGTGACAAGGAGCTTGACCTCACAACCATGAGATCATGACCTGAACCAATATCAAGAGTCAGATGCTCAAACTGACTGAGCCACTCATGCCCCACACCAAACTTATGCATAAGCTTTAATGATGCCAGGTAGATTTGCCAGAGTCTCATGGATTACCTAAAACTTTAGAGCTATTAAATTATGTTAGTTATTGATTAGTTACCCATTCAAATTTATTTTATTGTTTTTAAAAAATATGCCTCTTGCTGCCTTATAATTAGTAAACAAAAATATCTCTGCATATTTTGTGTCTCTTTCTGTACATTGTAAATATGTACACTTAAACATATTTTGTTTTTTGTAATATAAAATTTGTTGGCCATATAGTTGTATCCTAGGACATTAATTTTGATTTATGAAGAATAAATGGTCATATTCAGGAAAATATTGCCAATAATATTATTTTCTTATTTAATGATTTCATAAATAGCTAAAATTATTTTATTAAAATGTTGAATACTTGTGCAAAAATCTGAAAAAATTGATAAAAGGAAAACAAATGCCTCACTAGATTTCATAGAAAAGGGAATTAACAGTAAATGTATTCCTTATATAGAATTATCCAAGAACAGCCAATTTAAACCGTAAAATGTGTAATACTACCTATATAATAACAAAGTACATGGTACTCAGTGCTAGTGATGATACTATAAAATGTGCATTACTGATGCGTTGTATAATTTAATGCCATTTTTCCTAAAGGCAACTTGGCCATACATATCTGAAGTTTGAAAGTGTTTTCACATCTTGTCCAAGTTAATCTACTTTGAAAAACATATTCTAAAGGAAATATTTGTATATATCAACTACAGGAGGAATTTTAAGTTAAGAAAATAAGTTATAGAATTATGAATTCATAAATGTAAGTTGCTCCATGAAACGAGAGGTCACTTCATTATTTGTATATTTAAAATTAAACTGTCCAACTAGCTATAAGAAAAGCCTGATATCAGCATTTTTTCAGGGTTTACTGTCCTTACCTTGTATCAAATCATGTAATAAGCCTGGGGAATTTGGGATATTAGAAAAAAAATTATGTTCCATCTGCCTTCAACTGTCTTCATTATAGTGGCTTTTATTTCTTGCAAGCAAAAGTCCTCAAGGGATAAATATTGATTTCAGAATTTTAAAGTCTAGTTTGATCAGTTCCTGGCCCATGACAGCAAGTTCTTTTTAGATATTATAGTAGTGGTGACTTCGATACTTCTGTTGCAAGCTTAAACATTGGACTCCTCATGAAGAACCTTTAGGAAGTAGGAGTTCCCATAGCCAGTTTTTACCAGCACCCCTGAAACCAAGCCGAAGGCACTGATTTTTTTTTTTTTTTTAAAGATTTTATTTATTTTCTCGCTGAAAGAAACATAGCGAGAGAGGGAACGCAAGCAGAGGGAATGATAGCGGGAGAAGCAGGCTTCCTGCTGAGCAGGGAGCCCGATGCGGGGCTCAATCCCAGGACTCCGGGATCATGACCTGGGCCGAAGGCAGACGCTTAACGACTGAGCCACCCAGGTGCCCCCCGAAGGCATTGATTTTTAACAGCAGAGCTGAATCCTATCAGGCTGAGATCCACTCTCTGTCTCCTATTCCATTTTACTCCTTGGAATCCAAGTGCTATGGGATTATGCTGCTTCCTATTCAACCATCAAAGCACCTTAAAGAACCATATTGGATTCCCTGGTCTACTTATACAGGCCTAGACCCAGGAACCCCTTATTCTTCCTCAAGAACATAAAGATAAATCCTTGAAAACTTTATCTGTGGTTGGACTCCATTTCATTTATTCTGTCCCAGTCACCGTTTTCTAAACATGTTTGAAATATTCCTTATACTAGGTTTATCACTATGTCCCTATACTAGGGTATACTAGTCTCCTATTACTAAGTAAAAAATTATTCCAAATTAAGCCACTTAACCCAGCCATTCATCTATTCTTTCATAATTTCTGTTGACACAGTATAACTGAGTTTTCTACTCAGAGTCCCAAATCGAGATATTGCGCAGGACTGAGATTTTGTCTGGAGCTCAGTGTCTTCCTCCAAGATCATTCAAGTTGTTGGTAGAATAGATTCCTTGTGATTGATTGTTGTCTCTCTCTTTTTTTTTTTTTTTTGGTCTTTTTTTTTTTTTTTCGGGGAGTTGTTTAGGGATCTCTCTTAGCTCTCTAGAGGCTGTCAATAAGTCTGTACTATGCGCTCCCTCCATAGACAGTTGACAGCATGGCTGTTTTTTCTTTCTTCCAGGCCATCAGGAGAATTCTGATACTTTACCTTCTTTAAAATGCTCATCTGGCTACATTAGGTCATCCAGGATTATCTCCCTTGGATTATTTCAAACTTATCTGATTAGGAGAGTGATAATTTCCAGCATACTCACTAACACTTACTAAAATTAAGGGGAGGAGGTCATATAGGGAGGAAAAATCTTGGAAACTGTATTAAAATTCTGGCTACTGGAGTTTTCCCTCTGTCTGAATCAATTATTTCATTAGAGTTTGCATTTTTCCCTTTTAATGTAAAAATTTTTACTGTATCAAATTCTAGAAAGTTATATAACTAAGTTATACAACAGTAAGATAATAACAGATCTAATCTCTAGGTGGTGAAATTTCAGAGATAGTTTTACCTTTTTTATCATACGTTTATATTTTGTATACTTCAGTATTGAGGTTTTACCAAGAGTATAAATATTTAACAACTTGTTCTTCAAAAACAAAAGACCTTATTTGTAGGATTTGTGGATCTGTGGTGTAAATATCCCACCATGGCCTGTTCTAAGCTACCTATATGTTGTTACCGAATGAAAAGAGTCAGCAGGAAATGCATACCATTGACTCCAGCAAGCTCCAGAACAACTATTATTATTATAATAATAATAGTTATTATTGTTATAAAATTGTTATAAAGTTGTTATAAAAATGAGCTCTTTTCATTTTAGAAGAAATGGACATTCCCCTGACACCACGTGGATATGATAGAACTCTATATTGGACTAAGAATCACTGAAGTAAAATTTAGAAATCTCTCAAATGGGCAGCACTAGGTTTTACACATTCCATTTAAAAGACAAAGTATTTTTACAGGATTGATTAGACTAACTCTTGAGACAATTTAAATATATAGTAATTCAGTCTGATCATAGGATTCTTCTGAGAATTTAAGTCTTTTGTGATAGTCCAGCATACTTAAGAGAAAGCATAAGCCTTTTTGGGGGCCAGAGCAGATTTTCTTTTTTCAATCAGTATAATCAATAGAAGTATTATTTAAAAACATTAAATATTCTTACTCATGTAAAGGTAAATGTAAAATTATTATTTTAAAAGTTACAATAGTATTACACTCTCTCAAAAGGGAAAAACTGAACACAAAAGCAAACTTAAAGATGTATAGAATTTGATATAATTTTTATAAGCATATAAAGCTAATAATCAGGATGATGAGCTTAATACTCAAAAAAAATCACAGACTAGATTGTACAAATGTTTAGTTTTTGTTTTAAAGCATTATTATTTTCACTTTTTTCTTTCCTTTTTTAGGAAACAGATTTTAAAAAACATGGAAGGAAATAACAGTAAAAGGCAAATTACAGTTTCATTGAATTCACTAAATGAGTATATCAATCTTGTGCTAATGTGTCATATTTACTGTAATAAAAGTAGCATGTTTCATTGACGGGAAAACAGATAAAGAATCAAAAAGTAGTTCTCAACTCCTAAGTAGAGACATCATCAGATCCCTAAAGTAGAAGCTTAGGTATCTGTATCACTTGTAAATTAAAAAGAGATAAATTTCAGGATATGATAAGATCAGATATTTCTCCCTAAAGGGTAAACAAGTTTATAGAATTGTGACTGGCATACCCAGTACTTTTTTTTTTTTTTCAGGAACGGAAGTATAATCAGTCATTATATTCAAAGCACTCTAGATTCTAAAACTTGGTATGATCTATAAATAGGAAGTAAGTTGGGAAAAGTGGATAAACAGGTAGCCAAAAGTAAATAATGAAAATGTCAAATCAGGAAGGACCAAAATAAAAACTATTCCAGTTTCAGAGAAGAGAGAAATAGATGATTTATTTCAAATAAATGTTAGTTTATTCAAAGCCTTTAAAATTTGTGGAGGATATGATATGATTGAATCGGGTTAATATTTACTAAAATCACATATAGATTTATAAAGGTTTAAAAAAGAAGTTATTTTAATAAAGTTTTTCTTACATAATTGAAGTTATTGGTGCTATGACATATCTTTGGTCACTTGAAATTGGGAAGAAATTTCATGTCAATACCATGGACTGACAGCCATTCAGGCAACTTTGTAACAAAAATTGCTCAATCTTGTCTGTTATAAAAACTAGTGGCATTAATTCAAGGTCACCTCTGAGTTTTCTTTATCTTAAATCTCTCTCCAATTCCCTAATTTTACAAATTAGTATCACTTTACTACTTCCCTATTGTTAACTCCCTCCCACCTCTGTCATAGGAAAAGGGAATACACATTCTAGGTCTTTAGGCCATTGGTTCAGAATCCGGTCAGTTTCATTGCTGCTTCCTTTTACATAATTTGTTATCTTCCTTCTAAGGATGTGTTGCATTTTAGTTAATAGATCTCAGCCAGGGTCCTTTAGGCAAAGCCATTATGTTGGTACCAGGTATCTTGTCCTGAAAGCCAACACCTATTGTGCTTTCTTCTCTTGAAACTCCTGAATGTTGTGTTCTGGATGCTTTCTGTGAATTATACGAGATATTTATTGTAAATGCTTTCTGTGCATATGACACATCTAATTACATCTTTCATCTTATCTTTGGGCTATCCCTTATCCAGCGTGTGCAGGCTTATCTACCCTTCATGTGTCACCTTTTGGTCTGGCATATTATAGCCCCAACCAAGCACAGAGTACACTATGAGTTAGTAATATATCACAATTTTCTCTATCCATATACCCCGCAAGTTCTACAAAAAAAAAAATTGTTCAGGGTAATTATAGTGGTTGGGATATGTCCACATTTGCTCTATGCAGTAAATTAAAGAAAGTAGATTTACTAGAGAATCATTCTGAACAACCCCCTTTTAACATACCTATGTGTCGGGGCACCTGGGTGGCTCAGGTCATGATCCCAGGGTCCTGGGATCGAGCCCCGCATCAGGCTCCCTGCTCGGCGGGAGGCCTACTTCTCCCTCTCCCACTCCCCCTGTTTGTGTTCCCTCTCTCACTGTCTCTCTCTGTGTCAAATGTATAAATAAAAAATCTTTAAAAAACAACAACGACAACAACAAAATGTTTATGTTTCAGAGGCAACAGTTGGTATAAAGGTTCAAAATAATCTCAGGATGACAGGTGAAAGATGAGTATCCCACAGCATGGAAAGCTTTTATACTAAAGCTGTCCCTTTTGGATTCCAACAATATAATCCCAATAACTCTAATACTGAGCAAAATCCTAACCTTAGTAGGGCTGTATTTGGCTTGTTTCTT
>CM053608.1:58402743-58420392 GCA_028646535.1 Procyon lotor | reverse complement strand
TATTTATTTTTTCATAATGGCAACATTTGACACAATTGATCATTCATTTCTTTGTGAAGCACCTTACCCTGGCCTTGGGACTAAACACTGTACTCTCTTTCGGTTATCTTCCAGAGCTAGTCATCCTCAAACTGCTTTGCTGATTTCTCCTCAACTCTCTGACTTCAAATGTTGAAAGGCTCAGTCCGTGAAAATACTCTATCTAAACAGATGCCTGAGATTAATCCTTCTAGTCCCAGTCTGTTTTCCCCATCAAGTCTGTTTTCTGATGATTCACAAAATGTCAAAATATTCTTCCTTGAATACCAGGATTGTATATCCAGTTACTTAATCCACTTTATGTCTCAAATTTTATATGTAAACCTGAACCTGAATTTTCCTTGCTGTAAACTAAATGTTCTTGTCCCTTCAGAATTTGTACGTGGAAATTTGATCCTTGAATGTGATGGTATTTGGAGGTATGGGCCTTTGAGAAGTGATAGTACAAATGGGATTGGTGTCCTTATAAAAAGAGGACCCAGAGAGTACCTTTGTTCTTTCTACCATATGAAGACACAGCAAAAAGGTAGCCTTCTCTGACCTAGAAAGAGGGCTTTCGCCAAACACTGAATCTTCCAGTACCTTCCAGGGTTTCAGGCTTCTAGTCTTCAGAACTGTGAGAAATAAATTTCCATTGGCTTTATAAACCACCCAGTTTATGACATTCTGTTCGAGCATCGCAAATACACTAAGACATTACCCAAGGTCTCCCTATCTCACTAAATAGCTTTGTTTCCATTGCTCAGGATTTGAACTTTGGTGCTATCCTTGACTCCTCTCTCTCTCACAACCCACAACCAATCCATCAGATAATATTTCAAAATATGCCTACCATATCTCCCCAACTACACTGTGATACCTTGGTCTGTGTCCTTGTCTTTTACCTGGATTACTGCAGTGGTCTTCTAATAGGTCTCCCTCATTCTGTCTTCATCTGCCTATAGCCAATTCTTAACACAGCAGCCAGATGGCTCCATTTTTAAACATTTTAATTATAGTAGTCCTTTGATCAAAACCTCCAGGGTCTTCCCATCTAATTCAGAATACAATCTAAAGCCTTTAAAATACAGCTTGGTCTCATATTCTACAGCTCTGTCCTTTCACCTCTGGGTTCTTGATTCACACAGGCTGTCTTATTATTCCCTGAATACTTTCAAGTCAGGATATGCCCAGCAGCTTTTCTACTTGCCTAAAATAATTTTCCCAAGATCTCTCTCTATGATTTGAATTTCCTTGTTTCTCAGATTTCAGTTCAGTGAGGACTTTAATGATTTTCATATGTAAAATAACTACTTCTATTATAATTATCAATATCTAATAGAAAGCTATATATTTATTTCTTTATCAGTCTCCTACACTAGACTTAAACTCTGGGAAGGCAAAAGGGGTTTTGTTTTGTTTAAGTTTTTTTTTTTTTTTTTTAATTTTTCATAGATGTTCTTAGCACCAAGGACAGTACCTAATATGTAACACGCTAAGTAACTGTTTATTTGGTGAATAAATGGATGAATGAATATATCATCTACTCAGCATAAGAGTGAAAGTACTCACCCTCAGGGCACCTGGGTGACTCAGTGGGTTAAAGCCTCTGCCTTCAGCTCAGGTCATGATCTCAGTGTCCTGGGATCAAGCCCCACATCGGACTCTCTGCTCAGCAAGGAGTCTGCATCCCCCTCTCTCTCTCTCTGCCTGCCTCTCTGCCTACTCGTGATCTCTCTCTCTCTCTCTTTCTCTGTCAAATAAATAAATAAATAAATAGATAATAAGAAAGTACTCATCCTCTTTATCCCTCCTTGTTCAATTTCATACTACTAAATGTTCAAATTAGAAATTAATCTGCTAATTCACTAATTGCTTAATGTATATGAAGCAGTTTTCTTATGTATAAGAAAAAAAGTTAAAAAATATCTTTTTGCCTTCTAATCAAACAGGTATTAGACTATCATCTCTACCTTTAAATGTTACTTATTTTTATTTAAAAAAAACTTTCATTATTATAGTTGACATGTAGTGTTTACATTAGTTTTAGGTGTACACCATACTGATTTGACAATACTATATGTTATGCAGTGCTCACCACAATAAGTGTAGTCACAATCTGTCACCACACAAAGTTATTTAAATATTATTGACTATATTATCTATGTTCTACTTTTCATCTCTGTAACCTATTTATTTTATAGCTGGAAGTTTTGAACCTCTTAATCCCCTTCACCTTTTCATCTACTACCTACCCTCCTTCCCTCTGGCAGACACCAGTTTGCTCTCTCTATTTATGAGTCTGTTTCTGTTTTTCTTTGTTTCCTTTGATTTTTAGATTCCACATGTAAGTGAAATCAAATGGTATTTGTCTTTGTCTGATTTATTTCACTTAGAATAATACCCTCCAGGCCCATCCATATTATTGCAAATGATAAGATCTCATTTTTTTGGGGGGGAGATGGGTAATATTCTATTGGGTATATATAGCATCTTCTTTATCCATTTGTCTATTAATGGGCACTTGGGTTGCTTCAATATCTTTTCTATTGTAAATAATGGTGTAGTAAACATAGGGATGCATATATTTAGGTTAGTGCTTTTAATTTTTTTGTGGTAAATACCCACTACTAGAATTACTGGCACTATGGTATTTATAATTTTAATTTTTTGAAAAACTTCCATATGGTTTTCTACAGTGGCTATACCAATTTACATTCCTACCAAGAGTATATGAGTGTTCCCTTTACATCCTCACACTTTTTTCTTGTCATTTTGATAACTAGCCATTCTGACTGGTGCGAGGTTAGTGATGTTGAGCATCTTTTCATGTATGTGCTGGGCATCTCCATGTCTTCTTTGAAAAAATGTCTATTCAGGTCCTTTGTCCATTTTTGATTGGATTATGTGTGGGGGAGGGAAGGTTAGTGTCAAATTGTATGAGCTTTTATATATTTTGGATCTTAATCCCTTATTGAATATATAATTTGAAAATAATCTCCCATTAGCTAGGTTGTCCTCTCATTTTGTTGATGGTTTTCTTTGCTGTGAAAACGATTTTTATTTTGGAGTAGTTTCAATATTATTTTTGCTTTTGTTTCCTTTGCCTAAGGAGACAGCCATAAATATGTTGCTAAGACTGATGTCAAAGATATTACTGCCTGTGTTTTCCCTAGGAGTTTCATGGTGCAGAATTCATGTTTAGGTCTTTAATCTATTTTGAGTTTATTTTTGTATATGATATAGGAAAGTAATCCAGTTTCATTCTTTTGCATGTAGCTGTCCAGTTTCTCCAGCACCAATCATTGCAGAGACTGATTTTCCCCCATTATATATTCTTGTCTCCATTGTTCTAGATTAATTGATCATATAGGCATGGATTTATTTCTGGGCTCCCTATTCTTTTTCAGTAATCTATGTGTCTGTTTTTTGTAACATTAACATACTGTTTTGATTCATAGAGCTTTTTAGTATATTTTGAAATCTAGGATGGTGATACCTCCAGCTTTGCTCTTTTTTCTTAAGATCATTTTGACTATTCGAGGTCTTTTCTAGTCCTATACACATTTTAGAATTATTTGTTCTAACTCTGAAAAATATTGTTGTCATTTAAGTAGGTATTAACTCTGTAGATTGCTGTGGGTTGTATGGACATTTAAACTATATCAATTCTTCTAATTCATTAAGTATGAAATATCTTTCCATTTGTTTCTGTCATCTTCAGTTTCTTTCATCAGTATTTTGTAGTTTTCATCATATAGGTTTTTCACCTCCTTGATTCAATTTATTCCTAGGTATCTTATTCTTTTTGGTACCACTGTACATGAGATTGTTTTCCTAATTTCTTTTTCTGCTGCTTCATTATTAGTGTAGAGAAATGCAACACATTTCTGTATATTTTGTATCCTGCAACTTTACTGAATTCATTTTATCTGATTTTTGGTGGAATATTTATAGTTTTCTGTATATAGTATCATGTCATTTGCAAATAGTGCCAGTTGTACTTCTTCCTTGATAATTTGGATACCTTTTATCTCTTTTTCTTGTCTAATTGTTCCAGCTAGGACTTCTAGTACTATGTTGAATAAAACGTACATCAATGGACAAATGACACAGTTGAAAATCCCTTCTCTTCTCCCTCCCACTTCCCTTCCCCTCTCCCCTTTTCCTATTATTACTGTATTTTTAAATTTTATTTCTCCCACTTTTTATTTATTTTTATTTGTTTGTTTAAAGATTTTATTTATTTATTTATTTGACAAAGAGAGAGATCACAAGTAGGCAGAGAGGCAGGCAGAGAGAGGGGGAAGCAGGCTCCCTGCCGATCAGAGAGCCTGATGCGGGGCTCTATCCCAGGACCCTGAGATGTGATCTGAGCAGAAGGCAGAGACTTTAACCCATTGAGCCACCAGGTGCCCCATTTCTCCCACTTTTTAAAATTTAAATTCAGCTAATTAACATATAATGTATTATTAGTTTCAGAGGTGGAGGTCAGTGATTCATCAGTCTTTTATAATGCCCAGTGCTCATTACATCACATGCCCTCCTTAAGGTTCATCACCCAGTTACCCCATTCTTCTGCCCCCTAGCCCTATAGCAACCCACAGTTTGTTTCCTATGATTAAGAGTCTCTTATGGTTTGTCTCCTTCTATGAATTATTGTCAATTTCTCCCTTTATATTTGTTAATGTTTGCTTTATGTATTTCGATGCTCCTATGTAGGGTACATAGATATTTATAATTTCTATATCTTCTTGCTGGATTGATCTCTTTATCATTATGTAAAGCTCTTTTGTCCCTTGTTACAGCCGTTGTTTTAAAACTTATTTTGTCTGATTTAACTGTTGATATCCTGGCTTTTTATTCCCCCACTTCCATTATCATGGATCTATATCTTCCCATTCAGTCTGTATGTGTTCTTAGGTCTGAATGGAGTCTCTTGTAGGTGGCATATAGATGGATCTTGGTTTTTTGTTTCCAATTCAGTTACACTGTGTCTTTTGATTGGAGCACTTAAACCACTGAAATTTAAAGTAACAATTAAAGGTATGTATTTATTGACAGTCTCCTAATTGTTTTGATTTTTCTTTGTAGTTATCTGTTCCTCTCTTCTTTGTCTTCTCTTGTGATTGATGACTCTTTAGTGTTATGCTTGGATTTCATTCTCTTTATTTTTCTGTGCATCTATAATAGATTTTTGGTTTGTGGTTATGTTGAGTTCATCTATAACATTATAGAGGAGTCTGTATTAAGTTGATGATTGCTTCAGTTTGAACATATTCTAAAAGTACTATGTTTTTACTCCCCACTCCACTTTTTGTTTTTTTAAGATTCATTTATTTATTTGAGAGAGAGAGTGAGCATGCACATTGGGAGTGGGGTGGGAGGGGCAGTGGGAGAGGGAAAGAGAGGATCTTATGCAGACTCCTGCTGGGTCTGGAGCCGATTCGGGCTCAGTCATATAACCCTGAGATCATAACCTGAAAAATCATAACTGAAATCAACCTGAGATCATAATTGAAATCAAGAATTGGACTGAGCCAGCAAGGCACCCCTCCTCAGTCCATGTGTTATGTATATGATACCATATTTTACTTTTTAAAAAATTTTATGTGTCCCCTAATTATGTTTTAAATATAACTGATTTTACTACTTTTGTCTTTTAACCTTCATGCTAGCTTTATAAGTGATTGATTTACTACCTTTATTTTATGTTTTCTTTTACTTGTGAATTTTTTTCTTTCATATGTATTTTTCCTTTCGTGTGTGTGTGTGTGTGTGTGTGTGTGTGTGTGTGTGTGTGTGTTTGTGTGGATTTACTTCTGGTTATGACCTTTTCGCACCTACTTAAAGAAGTCCCTTTAACATTTCTTGTAAGCTCAGTTTAGTGGTGGTGAACTCCTTTAACTTTTGTTTGTCTGGGAAACTCTTTATCTCTCCTTCAACTGTGAATAATAACCTTGCCAGTAGAATATTCTTGGTTGTACTTTTTTTTTTCTTTTAGTGCTTTGAATATATCATACCACTCCCTTTTGACCAGAAGATTTGCTAAAAAATCTGCTGATAGCCTTATCAGGTCCTGTGTAGGTAACAAGTTGCTTTTCTCCTGTGCTTTTAAACTTTATATTTAATCTTTAACATTGTAACTATTATGTGTTGTGGTATGGACATTTTTGGGTTCATCTTCTGTGGGGCTTTCTTTACTTTCTGATTAGGAAAGTTTTCAGTTAATATTTTCTCAAGTAGGTTTCTCACCCTTTCTCTTTCTCCCTTCTGGAAAGCCTATAATGTAAATGTTAGTACATGTGATATCTCAGTGATTCCTTAAACCTATCCTCCTCTCATAAATTCTATTTTTCTTTTTGATGATCACTTTGGGTGCTTTTCAGTACCCTGTCTTCCATTTCACTGGAAGACACTATTCTTCTCCATCTTGGTTGTCTCAGGGATGCCCTGTGCCTATTGTTGCCTGAACAAGATGGCTGGAGCTGTAGGGGGTATTGTTCAAGGGTGTCCTGATGTGTGCTGCACTGGAGCTACCTTTTGGGAATGGCTGGAATTTGGGTGGTTGGGGAAGCCTCCTTGTGGGGATAGCTGGGGCTCATGTGGGCCATGGTCCGGGGCTTGCTCTCATACTCTCATACATGGTCTGGGGCAGCACTCATACTCTGCTCCTCTCTGCACTATCAAGATGTAGGCAGAAATGAAACATGGTGTTCAGTGCTCCCTCCAACCCCAGAAAGCATTCCTGCCATCCCCCTAGAACTATTTCCATTATATTCTTTTTTTTTTTTTTAAAGATTTTATTTATTTATTTGACAGAGAGAGAGAGATCACAAGTAGGCAGAGAGGCAGGCAGAGAAAGAGGGGGAAGCAGGCTCCCCGCTGAGCAGAGAGCCCGATGTGGGGCTCGATCCCAGGACCCTGAGATCATGACCTGAGCTGAAGGCAGAGGCTTTAACCCACTGAGCCACCCAGGTGCCCCTCCATTATATTCTAACTAGAATTAGTTTTTAAACTGTGTCATTTTTTTCTGTGCCCAAGGCATCTGGGCCCGCTGTGTGCTAAAGTTCTGAAGGGTCAAGCTGGCCAGAGTGCCCAGACCCTGCTTCTAGAAGTCTGTGTTATCAAGGTGGAGGAGAAGTATAGACAATGGTACTCTAGCCTCTCAAACTCCAAAGAGCATTCGACAGGTTGTCTTCCATTTGGCAGACATGCAAAGGCTGGTTCCTTTAGGTTCTAGCTGCCATCTTAAACATGATTTTTTTTTGTGCCCCTGGGCAAATGAATGTGCTCTCAGTCCCTCAATAGTTTCCTTCCCCACTATAGTTCAATGTCAAGGCTGAGATCTTTGTCTTTCCTGGTGTTCTGTTTGTGGTCCCCTCCAATTCTCTGCTGTGGAGAAGTTTTTCAGTCAGCCCTTAGTTTTTCTTCAGGACGAATTGCTGTATGTGAAGGTACATATTCAATATATCCAAGGAAGAGGGGAGTTCAAATTTTTCCTATATTGCCATCTTGGACCTCCCTTTATCTTTAAAGTAACCTATGTCTGTCTCCCAAATTACATTACTCTTCCTACACCCCAAAATAACTACTATTCTGACTTCCATGATTATCATAGAATGATAGTTTAACATATATGCTAAACTTCATAGTTTTTTAATATTTTATTTATTTGACAGAGAGATCACAATTAGGCAGAGAGGCAGGCAGAGAGAGAGGGGGAAGCAAGCTCCCTGCTGAGCAGAGAGCCCGATGCAGGGCTCAATCCCAGGACCCTGAGATCATGACCTGAGCCGAAGGCAGAGGCTTTAACCCACTGAGCCACTCAGGTGCCCCTAAACTTCATAGTTTAACATATATGGATGAATTACTAAATATTTTATAGTTCTCCTTTATTCTGTTCTATGCAAATAGAATTATATGATACAGATTTTTCTGCAACTTGCCTTATTTCACTTAAAATACTTTTAAGATTTGTCTATTTATTCATTTATGGATTCTTCAAAAGTTTGGGAGCATCTTATATATACCACACACCCTTCTATGGTCCCAGACTACATCAGTAAATCAGACAAAGATTTTATCATAGGGATCACATTCCAGTAAAAAAAAAAAAAAAAAATAGTAACTAATAAACATGAGTAAGTAAAATAAGCAAGTTAAATATGTAACATATTTAAGATGAAATATATTGAAAAAACAGAGTATGGGGAATCAGTAGCACTATACAGGCAATGGGGGAGGAGGAGAATTTCCTGTATTAGGTAGGGTGGCCAGGGGAGGCCTTATTCAGCAGATAACTTTGAGCAAAAACTTGAAGAAAATAAGAAGGTTAGCAATATGGATTTTAGGAGAATAACATTCCATGCAGTGGAAACAAGCAGAGCAAAGAACTCAAGGCAGGAACATGACTGGTGTGATTGAGAGCCAGCAAGGGGCCAGTATGACTGGAGTAGAGTGAGCCAGAAAGGAGATCAGGAGATGAAGTCAGAAATTTAATGGGGATCCATCACCCATATTGTTTTGTAAGCCACAGTATAACTATCAGCCTTTTCTGTGAGTAAAATGGAGAACTACTGCAGCATTTTTAACAGAGGAGTGACACAATCTGCTGTTCTCTGTTGCTCCAGTGAAAATCAATGGTAGAGGACAGAGATGAAGGTAAGAAAGCAGTTTGGAAGCTATCACAGTAATATAAGCCTGATAGAATTTCTTGACAAATTGGATGTGTACATGAAAGAAAGAGAGAAATCAAGAATGATCCCATAGTTTTTGCCCCGAATAACTAGAAGGATGCAATTTCCATCCACTGAGGGGCTTATACCGTCACAGTCCCATTTAACTTTGGCCTATGTAGAAGGCTGATGGATCATAGAGAATGATAGCAGACTATCATAAACTCAATCAAGAGGTGTCTCCAGTTGCATTTGTTCCTTAATGGTGATAGTGAATATAGTCCCTGACACCTGGAAAATTAGCTATCAAGCTGATTGATGCATTTTTTTTCTCAATACCAATAAACAAAGAGCATCAGAGTCACTTACTTTCAACTGGCAGAATATAACTGCACTGTTTTTCCACAAGGCTTTATCAATTCCTGGGCTTGGCTCCATAATTTAGCTCAGTGGGACCTTAATTATCTTGTTTCCTATAGGAAATCATCCCAATCTATTACATTGATTGTCCAGGCTGATAGGACATATTGATTGGTAAGTAGCAGGTATCTTAGATACCTTGAAAGATACATGCATACTAGACTATGGAAAATAAGATGATGGACTTTTAGGTGCTTGCCACTGAATTAAATGTTTTAGCTGTTCAGTTGCCTAGAGGATGTTGAATGCCCCTTTCAGGTGTTAGATAAATTGCATTTCAGACCCCATAAATCTATGAAAAGCACAATACCTGGTGGACCTCTTTAGATATACAGATGACATAGGCCAAAGTTTAATGGATTGCTCAATTGATACGCGTATTTGGAAATGCTATCCCTACCTATTTACCTGATAAGCCATAATACTGAGAGCTTTGAGTAAGACACAGAGCCATGCAGACCTTCTAGGTTGCCCAGATCGTAGAGCAAAGAATGTTATTACTTGTGCTCATGATCCATTAAAATCAAGAGTGTTCAGGGTGCCTGTTATCAGACTGCAGTGCTATCTGGTGACCCTGTCAAGTACTGATGGGGAATTGCAGTATGGAACAGTGAGTTTGGGGGGAAGAAAACCTGAGCTGTTCATGTTGAACTAGGTATTATCTAACAAAATATCAAGTGGGGCATAATCTCATAAAATCATTTGAGGAGCATTCCTTCATTTTTCATTTTCTAGAAGAATGAAGTTAAAGTTGAAATTACTATTTACTGAATACCAAATATTCCTAGAAAGCCCTATGAGCCTGTTGTATCTGTTTGGGATGTTTTTTAAAATTACTTAATATGTATCATTAATATTACTCAAATTTTCTGTGACTTCTTGGTCAGTATAGGAATTTCTCATTTATGTTAAAATTTCTCAAATTTGTTGGCATATGGTTGTATGTAAAAATCTCTTAAATTTTTAATCTCTGCTGCATAGATGTTTATGTTCTCTTTTCATTACTAATAATTTTTCCTCATACCTTGTTATATTTTGTCCCATCTTCCAAATGTGTCTTAGACTTCCCTATTCTAAAATATATACACAAATACATATCCATTGATTCAGCTTTTCTTTTAAATTAAAACCTTAATTCTTCCCTTTTGCAAACAAACACCTTTAAAAAGTAGAGTACAGTAGTGAGCAACAATATTTTTATCACTTATATAAAGCTAGATTGAAAAAAAAATCACTCCAAACTTAGCTAAAACAATGATTATTCTTTAGGATTTTGTGGGTTAACTGGGAGGTTCCTTTTATGAGTTCTCTCATCCCACTCATATGGCTACACTTAACAAGGGAGGAGGTTAGGCTGAATAGTCCAGGGTTTTTTCAAATGCCTCCAGTTAGCTAGGACACTTTGCTTCTCCTCCTTGTGGCTTCTCCTCCCTATACTACAGTAAATCTTCCTTCACTGAAGTGTCAGTGTAGCATTCTAAGGGGTAAAGGGGAATCTGAAAGTCCTCTGTACCTTAGACTTTAGAATTGTCATTTCTAACACATTACATTTATCATAACTAGCCACCACAAAAGCCTAGATTCAAGGAGTGGGGAAACAGCCCTCACCTCTTGATGGAAGAAGCTGCAAAAAAATTGTGGCAGTATAGTCTCCTGTGGTCTATCTTTTGGCCACAACTAATTACACAGTTCTTCTATGCAAAATGCATTCACCCTTTCAAAGACCCCCACCAAAATCTCATAATATCATAGCATCAGGATTGAAGTTTTTTATTTCATGATCTGTATCAGTTCTGGGTGAGGCTTTTCAGATATAAGTTTTCTTAATCCAGAGACTTATGAAATAAAGAGATAATAATTTGTTTACCACTCCCACTTCCCAAAACATATAATGATGAAATGAGTATAGGGATCACTACCATTTTAAAAGGAAAGGAAAAGGAAGGACATAGCAGCCAGCGGACTGTAGAAATTCTCATGGTTCTGAATTCCAGGAAGGCATATGCCACACTTCTCCCAACTCCTAGAATAAGAAATTAGACTTGACAATGATCCATTTCCATTTTCTGGGAATGGTTCTCCAACCTTTTTTTTTTAATTATTATTTTTTTTATTTTATTTTTTCAGTGTTCCAAGATTCATTGTTTATGTACCACACCCAGTGCTCCATACAATACGTGCCCTCCTTAATGCCCACCACTGGGCTCACCCATCCCTCTAACCCCCTTCCCTCTAAAATCCTCAGTTTGTTTCTCAAAGTCCACAGTCTCTCATGGTTCGTCCCCCCCTCTGATGTCCCCCAATTCACTTTTCCTTTCCTTCTCCTAATGTCCTCCATATTATTCCTTCTGTTCCACAAGTAAGTGAAACCATATGCTAATTGACTTTCTCTGCCTGACTTATTTCACTGAGCATAATCTCCTCCAGTCCCATCCATGTTGATAGAAAAGTTGGGTATTCATCCTTTCTGATAGCTGAGTAAAATTCCATTGTATTTATGTACCACATCTTCTTTATGCATTAGTCTGTTGAAGGGCATCTTGGCTCTTTCCACAGTTTGGGTATTGTGGACATTGCTTCTGTGAACATTGGGGTATATTTGACCCTTCTTTTCAATACATCTGTATCTTTGGGGTAAATACCCAGCAGTGCAATTAAAGGGTCATAGGGTAGCTCTATTTTTAATTTTTTGAGGAATCTCCAAACTGTTTTCCAAAGTGGCTGCACCAACTTGCTTTCCCACCAACTTACTTTCCCACCAGTGTAAGAGGGTTCCCCTTTCTCCACATCCTCTCCAACACTTGTTGTTTCCTGTCTTGTTAATATTTGCCATTCTAACTGGTGTAAGGTGGTATCTCAATGTGGTTTTGATTTGGATTTCCCTGATGGCTAATGATGAACATTTTTTCATGTGTCTGCTAGCCATTTGTATGTCTTCATTGGACATACATATGTCTTCTGCCCATTTTCTGACATGATTATCTGTTTTTGGGATGTTGAGTTTGAGGAGTTCTTTATAGATCTTAGATATAAGCCCTTTGTAGTGTCATTTGCGAATATCTTCTCCCATTTTGTGGGTTGCCTCTTTGTTTTGTTGACTATTTCCTTTGCTGTGCAGAAGCTTTTTATCTTGATGAAGTCCCAAAATTTCATTTTTGCTTTTGTTTCTTTTGCCTTTGGAGACATGTCTTGAAATAAGTTGCTGTGGCTGATGTCAAAGGGATTACTGCCTATGTTCTCTTCTGGGATTTTGATGGATTCCTGTCTCATATTGTGGTCTTTCATCCATTTTGAGTTTATCTTTGTGTGTGGTGTAAGAGAATGGTCGAGTTTCATTCTTCTATACATAGCTGTCCAATTTTCCCAGCACCGTTTATTAAAGAGACTGTCTTTTTCCACTGGATATTTTTTCCTGCTTTGTCAAAGATTATTTGACCATAGAGTTACGGGTCTATATCTGGGATCTCTACTCTGTTCCACTGGTCTATGTGTTTGTTTTTATGCTGTCTTGGTGATCACATGCTGTCTTGGTGATCACAGCTTTGTAAAAAAGCTTGAAATCAGGCAACGTGATGCCCCTAACTTTGTTTTTCTTTTTCAACATTTCCTTAGTGATTCAGAGTCTTTTCTGGTTCCATACAAATTTTAGGATTGTTTGTTCCATCCCTTAGAAAAATGCCAGTGGTACTTTGATCAGGATGGCACTGAAAGTATAGATTGCTCTGGGCAGTATAGACATTTTAACAATGGTTATTCTTCCAATCCATGAGCATGGAATGTTTTTCCATCTTTTTGTGTCTTAATCAACTTCTTTCATGAGTGTTCTGTAGTTCTTTGAGTATAAATCCTTTACCTCTTTGGTTAGGTTTATTCCAAGGTATCTTAAGGTTTTTCGTGCTATAGTAAATGGAATCGATTCTCTAATGACCGTTTCTTTATTTTTTTTTTTTAAGGTTTTATTTATTTATTTGACACAGAGAGGGAATACAAGTAGATGGAGTGAGAGAGGGAGAAGCAGTTTTCCGGCTGAGCAGGGAGCCCAATGCTGGGCTCGATCCCAGGACCCTGGGACCATGACCTGAGCTGAAGGCAGACACTTAATGCCTGAGCCACCCAGCTACCCCTCTAATTTCTCTTTCTTTAGTTTCATTGTTCGTGTATAAGAAAGCAACTGATTTCTGTGCATTGATTTTTTATCCTGCCACATTACCGAATTACTGTATTAGTTCTAGTAATTTGGGAGTGGAGTCTTTTGGGTTTTCCATATAAAGTATCATGTCATCTGCAAAGAGAGAGAGAGTTTGACTTCTTCTTTGCCAATTTGAATACATTTTATTTCTTTTTGTTGTCTGATTGCTGTTGCTAGGACTTCTAGTACTATGTTGAACAACAGTGATGAGGGTAGGCATCCTTGTCATGTTCCTGATCTCAGTGAGAAGGCTCTCAGCTTTTCCCCATTGAGAATGATATTCGCTGTGGGTTTTTCACAGGTGGATTTTATGAAGTTGAGGAAATGTTCCTTCTATCCTTATACTTTGAAGAGTTTTAATCAGGAAAGGATGCCGTATTTTGTCAAATGCTTTTACTGCATCAATTAAGAGGACTATGTGGTTCTTCTCTCTTCTCTTATTGATTTGTTCTGTCACATTGATTTGTGAATGTTGAACCACCCTTGCATCCCAGGGATAAATCCCACCTGGTCATGGTGGAAAATCTTTTTAATGTACTGTTGGATCCTATTAGTTAGGATCTTACTGAGAATCTTAGCATCCATATTCATCAGGGATATTGGTCTGAAATTTTTCTTTTTGATGAGGTTTGGGGATCAAGGTAACACTGGCTTCATAGAAAGAGTCTGGCAGTTTTCCTTCTGTTCCTATATTTTGAAACAGCTTCAGGATTATTTCTTCTTTAAATTATTTCTTCTTTGAATGTTTGGTAGAATTCCCCAGAGAATCCATCAAGTCTTGGGCTCTTGTTTCTTGGGAGGTTTTTGATCACTGCTTTAATCTCATTACTAGATATTGGTCTATTCAAGTTATCAATTTCTTCCTGTCTCAGTCTTGGAAGTTTATAGGTTTCTAGGAATGCATCCATTTCTTCTAGGTTGCTTAAGTTATTGGTGTATAACTGCTGATAATAATTTCTGATGATTGTTTCTATTTTCTTGGTGTTAGTCGTGATCTCTCCCCTTTCATTCATAATTTCATTAATTTGGCTCCTCTGTTTTCTTTTCGATTAGTTTGACTAGTGGTTTCTCAATCTTATTCTTTCAAAGAACCAGCTTCTAGTTTCCTTGGTGTGTTCTACTGTATCTCTAGTTTCTAACTCATTGATCTCTGCTCTAATCTCTATTTCCCTTCTTATGCGTGGGGTTGGCTTAATTTGTTGTTGATTCTCCAGTTTTTTAAGGTATAAAGAAAGTTGGTGTATTTGGGATTTTTCAATTTTTTTGAGTGAGGCTTGGATACTGACTTTGCTATATCCCATAGTTTTTGGGCCGATGTTATCTTCATTCTCATTGGTTTCCATGAATTGTTTAAGTTCTTCTTTGATTTCCTGGTTGATCCAAACATTCTTGACCAGGATGGTCTTTAGCTTCCCCTAACCTATTTTTCTCTTCAGCTCTTGGCTCTTTCCTCTGGGCTTTTAGCTCAAGATCTTGGACTCATGGTCTGCCCTCAGTGACTATTAGTCACTGAGACTGTCTATCTCTTTTTCCTTCTCTTTCCTTTCTTTCCTTTCCCTTCCCTTCCTTTTCCTTTCCTTCTCTATTTCCTTTTTTTCCTTATTAATAAGAAATAGTTTCTGTTTGCTGCCGTGTAGTTTTCCCAGAGGCCTCTGTTCATTTTAGTCTACTGTCGTCCCTTTAGCTCAGGTCAGTAGTGTTGATAATTTCTCCTTATAATTTTCTAGTTTGCTATGAATCTGAGTTATGTTCCCTCCGTGATCTAAAAGGTAAATCCATAATTCATTTTGAAACAGACCACTATTTGAGAAATATATGAAACTTCTAAGAGATAATGCCCTTATGATTTTCAGAAGACATTTTTTCTTTTTTCCAGCTGAAAGGGTTTACTAGTAGTAACTTAACTTTCTGAGATCTTAATGCCTTAAATTTCATAAATACCATTAAGACCAATTTTTATGGGGACAAGATGGAGAAGAGAAATAGATTTGTTTTCCAACCCATAATGTACACTGTATTTTCTGTAATTTCTGAAGATTTTTCTTGCTGCTTGAACTTCAGTTTATGTCTACCTTCTCATACCTTGTCATATGAACCTGTAAGAAGCCAATTGACATTTTTTATATTCTGTCTGGAAATTTCCTTGGCCACATTCACAAGTTCATTGGTTTTATTTTTGATCTTCCAAGTTTTTCAGATGGCATTGTTGTCTCTTGTTTTTCCACAACATTATACCAATTACCCTACCTAATACACATCACCCTTTCTCCAGCCTTCGGTAGCAATTTCTTCATTGGTCTTTCAGAATCCACTAACACTCTCTTTGCTGCTTTTATAATTTCTTCCTATTACTTTGTTCAAAACTAAATGCCACACATTTTAGATTTTTTATGGCAGCAACCCAGTTTTAGATACCAATTTCTGCATCAACTGTTTATTGTTGCATGGCAAATGTCCCCCAAATTTAGTGGTCTATTCTCAAGATCCATGGGTTGCCTGGGTGTTTCCTCTGCTGCTTTCCCATGGACTTAATCATGTGGCTCATTCAGCTGCATCTTTGGCTGAGTTAATTATTCACATGTCTGGAAATCAGTGCTAATTTTTCCCTGGGGCACTTCATTTCCAGTTCATGTGGCTAATAGGCTAGGCTAGTATCCTTTCATAGTATCTCAGGACAGTATTTTTAGAGAGTGAAGGTAGAAGCTGCAAAGCCTCTTGAGGCCTAGCCTCTAGAATTCAAGCAGTATTCCCTCTGCCACATTCTATTTGTTAAAGCAAATTGTAAGGCCAGCACAGATTTATGATTGTGGTAACACTGACACCACCTCTGGATGGGGAGAGCAGCGAAACATAACGCAGAGAAGTATATGCACTGGGAAATAATCTGTGTTTGTTAAGAGGAAAGGTTTTAGAACAAATTGACCAAGTTCAAATCCTGGTTCTATTATTTGTGGCTCTATATCCTTGGATTAACTACTTAATTTCTTTCTGGCTCAATTTTTTTTTATCTCTAATGTGGGACAAATAATCATACATACCTCACATGGTTATTGTTGAGAGTTAAACATGTAAAACTATGTAGAATGTTTATAACAGGGCCTGGAATATTGTAATCTCTATATAAGTGCTCACTTCTTATATTTCAGTTGTTGCTTCCACTTTATTATCTCTCGTTTACTTTTCACTCTTTTTTAGTATGATCCCTGTTCCTCCTACTCTATTGATTCTGCTTCTGTGATGACCATTAGTGATCCCATGTAACAGGTTGTTATATTGTATGTTTTTATTAATTCTCCTTACTTCTATATCACACTAGTGATTTCCCTGATTATCCTTTAATAGGACCCCTAGGATCCTATTTTTCTCTTCCTGCTTCTTCATTTTATTGTTCACCAGTGGTTTTTCCCTTTGTGCCTTTTCCTCCTTTCACAGTTTTCTCTGCCAGGCAGTCTCATCCAGTCCCATTTTGTGAACTTTCAACATATGTTAACAAATATTAATACCAAATATTCATCTTTATTTCTCAACATACCAGTTGCCTATTTGGTATCTCCACCAATAGGAACCACAAGTTCTTGAAATCCAAATTTTCCACCACAAAATTTGTCTCTCAGGACATCTGGGTGGCTCAGTTGATTAAGCATCTGGCTCTTGATTTCAGCACAGGTCATGATCTCATGACTGTGAGATTGAACCCCACATTGGGCTCTACACTAAGTGTGGAGCCTGCTTGAATTCTCTCTCTCCCTCTGCCCCTCCCTGCCTTGCTTGCATGCTCTCTCTCTCCCTCAAAACAAACAAACAACTTGTCTCTCAAACTTCATTGCATTCTACATTCCCATCATGGGAAACTGTATTATCAAACCCTGTCATCCAAACTTGTACCACCTTGTACCCTTCTTCCTGTCACTTAATCTCTATAGCTATCTTATTTCACATCCATACTCCAGTTGTGATATCATATCTATATTGAACCATTAAAGGAAATACTACCATCGGTCTTCCTGTCTGCACTGATAACACTTACTCTACTCTGTTGCCTCAGTTACTTTTGTATGTACAAATCTGTCTATACCTCTACTCAAAAAATTGTTATTACAACTTACTGATTACACAGTTAAAATTAAAATTCTTGATGAGGAAATCCCCATTTCCTTCATGATCTCTTCTCACCCTGTATCCCAATATTCTTTTTCTACTGCCAGCCCTTTCCCTGCATGGGTACACATATACTTGGTTCTGAGTACTTCCAATCATTTCATAATTCCAAGTTGCTTTTTGGGGGGCTCTTTTTTCTGCTTTCAATATGTTTCTCTGCTTCCTCCACTTCCTCTTTGAATGTGT
>CM053608.1:58379342-58402243 GCA_028646535.1 Procyon lotor | reverse complement strand
ATGTTGTGGTATATCTATAAAAATGAACACAGCATAAATGTTCATATTCTGGGCATGGGTCTTCCTTGTAACAATTGAATTGTGTTTACATGTCTAACATGGAAGACTTGTTTATATTGTAGATCTGAGCAATGCCACTTTAACAAAATTCATTGTAAAAATAATGTGCCTAATGTTAAATATTTTAAAATACAGAAATATATAGAATAAGAATTAAAAGTCTCAAGTGAAACCCCTGTGTTCCAATTCCTTACTTAGAAATAACCCCTAGTGATATATCCATGAGCATCTTTCAGTCTTTTTATTACTCATTAAAAAACATTTATATCCATTTGACAAATGAGGAAACTGAGCTATAAAGAGATATATAACTCACCTAAAGTCACATAATTAGTAAGTGGTGGAACAAAGGAATTAAAAAAATGCAGGCAGTGTTATAAGTATTTTAGCCAGCTATCTTGTACTTCCTGTCTTATATTTAAAATTAAAAATATAATTTAGCATAAGGATATTATACTGTGCTTACTGTTCTGTGATGTGATCTTTATTCCTAATGTATTTTGCAAACATGACCTAGTTTTTATTGTTTTCCAGTATGTGTATGGTATTTAAAAGTTAGCACTCACTGTATGTAATTTCACTTATACATATAAAATTTAATAGGCTGTTAAATTTTTGACTGTTAAAATTAAGGAATGATCTTGATACATACATCTTTGTGTATTTGAGTGTGGGCATTTTTGTAGGAGAAATTTTTTAGAGGGGGAAATTGCCATGTCAAAGTATGTATACATTTAAATTGACTTCCTTAAGGACTTCGTGTATGAGAGCTTGCTTTCCTAATTTTTTACCCACACAGAATATTTTCAGTCATTTCAAACACTTTTCCTTTCTTCTTTTAGGATTTTTATTTGAGAGAGAGACAGAAAGAATGAGTGGGCTGAGGAACAGAGGGAGAAGCAGACTCCCTGCTAGAGCAGGGAGCCCAATGTTGGGCTCAATCCTGGGATTCCGAGATCATGACCTGATGTGAAGGTAGACGCCTAACTGACTGAGCCACCCAGACACCCCTCAGACATTTTTCAAGGTACTGTGTAAAGAGCAGGATTGATTTTTTATTTGTGATTTTGTGCTATTATTGAAAGTTGACCATCTACTCATGGACATGTTAATTGAGTTTCTCCTTTTTTGAATTAGTTGTATGTTTCCCCAATGATATTAGTTCAGTTACTGTTTGCTTATTGTTTGGAGGAACTCTATAGTTTCTATATTAAGCCTTCATCTGTTGAATGCACACTGCTAATATACTCCCACTTAGTCTATCTCATGTTTATGAGATTTAGTTTTATGATCTTATATAGTTAAGTGTGCCAATCATTCCTTTATCATTGAGTCATATATCACTGTTTGAAGAGATATCAAAAACTTGTGGAGGTGTAGTAAGAGCATAATTGAATTTATGGCCATAAATAGAAATGATTCACACCAAGTGGTGTTGGAGAAGGGGATTCTGGGTAGAATTCATCACATGAGCGAAGGAACAGTGATGAGAGAAGAACACACAGGTATGCTCAGGGAAAATATTTATCATTTGGTGTGCTGGAGCTTCAAATATGAGGTAGGCAGTGGCAGCAAATGGGATTGGAAAAGGTAAGTAGGTAGGTTCTCAATACTAAAGAAAAAGCTGTAATCAGAAACTTGGAAATGTGCTTTATAATAATGAGGAACCACATATGGGGATGTGAAATGGCCATATTTGCATTTTATTAGTAAAGTCTGAAAATTGTAGGAAGGCCGGATTTGACAAATTCATGGTATAGAGGTGACCTAAGGAGCAAGCTGTAGTAATAGAATAAATGGTGCTCAGCTAAAGCTAGGGTGCTGGTATTTTGAGGGAGAAGAAAGGAGATCCTCTGTATTAGTATTGAAAGGTGCTAAATTTTTAAAAAATCAAATACTGTTTATCCTATCTAAATCTTTTATAAAGATTTTATTTATTTATTTGACAGAGAGAAAGAGAGCACATACAAGGGGAGGAGCAGAGGGAGGGAGAAGCAGGCTCCCCACTGAGAATGAGTCCTATGTGGGGCTTGATCCCAGGACTCTGGCATCATGATCTGAGACAAAGGCAGTCGCTTAACTGACTGAGCCACCCAGGTGCCCCTAGCCTATCTAAAATTTAAAAATTTTAATTCCTAGAAGTCTTTAGGCATATTGTTCAACAATATGCCACAAAAAGCTGAAATCACCACTGGAATATTTTCTACTGACAATGTTTAGAAAGCTTCTGCTACTTCTATAGATTTTGTATAATATAATATATAATACTTAATGTGATTTGTGAATAAAAACATAAATGTATGATTAATTTTTCTGTACTCTTAAAAAGCAAAATTCAACTGCATAAGTTTAAAGATCAAATTGGCTTTGTTTAAATGATCCATAAATCTAGCAAGTAGAGGAGAACTCTGTAGAGTCGTACAAAATGGAAGATTTTATAGGGAGAAAGGGTGAGGTAAGAAAGTTATTAGCAAAAAAAAAAAAAAAAGGATTGTTCCAGGCAAGGTCACTTTCCATTAGGGGGAAGAATAGAAGATCTTATGCAGATTACCTCATCTTACTTTGCGGGATGGAGAGGGCCTCTATAACAGATTACCTCATTGGGGCTGATGCGAAAATTCCTGACTGACTGGTAAGACTTACATTTCTGAGAGAAGTTGAAACTGCCATTAGATTAGGTATTAAGTCCCATTTGGTAACTTGGCCTAAGTGATCCCATTTGGGGCCTGTGGTTTTTAACAATTCTCCCCATATGATCAGTTTAACAGAGAGATGTGATAAAAATTTAAGGCATTGGTGGAACTCTCAGCTACCGGTCTGCACTTTTTGTAGCTTTTACTTATCCTGTGTGTGATAGTCAGAGGTCATGGGTGGATGTTTGTTTATTTTTCTGAATCCTTGTGATATTCATAGGCCACAATTTAGGTCCACAATCCTTAAATTATTCTCTTCACTTCTCCTCTGATGTTCCCATCTTAGAACATCTGCTTGGTATTTAGTGGCTGTGAATAGACATTTAAAGCTTTCAAGAGGATGCAATGCACAGGGAGATTATTATGATAACTATAAGCAAGATTATTCCCAAATTTGGAGTGCACTTCAGAGCCATGGTCCTCAATATCCAAACCAATCAAAGAAAATCCTGATTGAAGGAGTTATCCTTTAAAGCCAAGTGGCTTATTTAGTGATCTTTTGTAACTGAGTTTTAACTTCCACAGAAATGTTAATCCAGATACAGCAGATGGTTGTAGCCACAGCACAGACACCACCTTGCTCACCTAAAAGATAATCAGGGGCTATCCTATTATCAGGAACTATTTTGGCTAGAGAATTTAAGGATCTTTGTTGGACCACTATTGTTTTAGCAGCAGATTCTGCAATAATTTTAAGATTTAAGAAGTTCTTGATCATAAGCTTATTTACATTTATCCCTAACCAGGTAAATAGGGACCTGACAAAAGGAATAAATTCTGAATCACTAAGCCTCCTGGTAGGTCCTTTTTAACTCAATAATGTAAATTCAGAGAATTGGCCAATGAGATGTTTTCTTTTGCTTGTGAAAAGTTAGGAGCACAGTTAAATTTTCTCCCAGCTTGAAATAAAAGTTTTGTTGTGGTTGTTAATTCTAGAGCTCATCCTCCACCCCCTCATTTAGCAATGGCCTGGAAGATACAGATGAGGACATTATCTTTCCAGGCCAAACAGGGGAAAGGAAGAAACATTTAAAGTATGAAGTTTTGATTTGCTGTCTTGGGTAAAAGCAGTCTAACTAAATGTTAGCTATTTATCTTTCTTGGCAATTGGACTTAGAGGTCTCCAGCATCAGGTGGAACCTACTAAAGCTGTGTGATATGTAGCCAAAAGCCTTAATATCCCCTAGTTGTGAAGCATTATCAGTAGTCATGAACACTTGGGAAGGTCCTTTTCAGCTGGGCATGTGAACTGTTTTGCTCTGATGAGGTTTCCAAAATAATAAATAGGTCAATAGGTTGTGATCAACAGGATCCTTTAAATTGGAATCCAGGAAGTCATCTTTGTTAACAGTCTTGAGCATAAGATATTAGAGACTTACAATAGCTTCTCATACCAGCATAATACCTTCTAGGCCCATTCATCTTTTCAAAAATGCAAGCTTTCATTCTTCGTTATGACTGAATAAATATTACTGTGTGTGTATGTGTGTATCACATCTTTATCCATTCATCCATTGATGGATATTTGGGTTTCTTCCATATCTTGATTATTCTAGATAATGTTGCAATAAACATAGGAGTGTATATATCTTTTTGAATTAATATTTTCTTTTTCCTTGGGTAAATATTCAGCAGTGGAAGTACTTGGTGCTATGGAATTTCCATTTTCAATTTTCAGGGGAATCTCTATACTGTTTTCCACAGTGTCTGTACCCATTTACATTCCCACCAATGGTGTGTGAATGTTCCTTTGTCCACTTCCTCACCAGCACTTGGTATTTCTTACCTTTTTGATGTTAGCCATTCTGACTACTGGGAGGTAGTATCTCATCGTAGTTGTGATTTGTATTTCCCTGATGATTAATGATGTTATGCACCTCTCCATGTACACGCTGGCCTTCTCTGTCTTCTTTGGAATAATGTCTCTTCTGCCAATTTTTTAATCAGATTGTTCAGATTTTATTTTTAATTGGATTGTTGGTGTTGGGTTTTAGTTCTCTCTCTCTATATATATATATATTCTTTATATATTTTTGATATTAACCTCTTAGTGCATATATCATTTGCAAATATCTTCTCTCATTAAATAAGTTGCCTTTTGCTTTGCTGATGGTTTTCTTTTTTTTCCTTCTTTTTTTTTAGCTGATGGTTTTCTTTGCTGTGTAAAAGCTTTTCCTTTTGGTGTAGTCCTAGTATTTATTTTTGTTTCTCTTGCCTGGAGAGACCTATCCATAAATATATTGCTAAGGCTGATGTCAGAGAAATTACTGCCTCTTTTCTTCTAGGAGTTTTATGGTTTCAGGACTCATATTTAGGTGTTCAGTCCATTTTGAGTTTATTTTTCTGTATGGTGTAAGAACGTGGTCCAGTTTTCTCAACACATTTATTGAAGAGACTGTCTTTTCCCATTGTATATTCTTCCCTCCACCATCATCAATTAACAATATAGGTGTGGATTTACTTCTGGGCTTTTGTATTGTACGGATGGAGGTTTCTGTGATTTGTCCTGTATAACCAACTATCCAGACCTGCACGTACACAGGCAGGCTAAAGAATGTTTGTGAGACTTGTGTTTCATGAATGATCTTGGGAGCCTGACTAGCTGAACTTAGCTGGCCTCCAGGTTAGAACTGGCCCTTCTGGTCTGGACTCCAAGAGCAATAAATTTTGCCTTATATCCCCATCCACTCTCTGGAATGGGGACACCTAGCCCAGGCTCCTTGAGTATGTAAAAACATGATAACATAGGAATGCAGCTGGCTCCAAATTGCACATAGGCAAACAAATTTTAACTTCAGACCACACCGTTTGCCCAATAAATGTGGCCCTTATGGGAATGGTCAGTTGGAAGTCTTACCTGAGGAGTGGCACTTGGCTGAGGCCTCTCAACTGGGGCTCCAGCCTGGCTGTTTCCATGGGGCTTCCCCAGCTGATAGGTTGGATGTTATAAGTATCCTGTTTGATGTAACTGCCTTATTCTCCTTTACTGCTTACTATTGCCTCATCTATGTGCAGATTTCCCTTTTCTTCTGTTTCTATTAGATTTTTATAATGTCAGTAGAGTGTTTTTTCCTCTTCAAAACTGAGACTATGACTGCCATGAATCTTTTATTTAGAACAGCTTTCTATCCCATTTCACTCAACTGTGTGTTTTTATTCCATTATGATATTGTTTTGATTACTGTAGCTTTTGGTGTATCTCAAAACCTGAGATTATGATAACTCAAGATTACTTTGCTTTGGCTATTAGTCTTTTGTGGTTCAATACAAATTTTAGGATAATTCTAGTTCTATGAAAAATTCTGTTAGTATTTAGATAGGGATTCCATACATTTGTAGATTGCTTTGGGTAGTATGGACATTTAATCAACTCTTCCAGTCCATGAGTGTAGAATGATCTTTCCATATTTTTGTATTGACTTCAATTTCTTTCATCAATGTTTTATAGTTTTCATCAAAAGGTCTTTTACCTCCTTGGTTCAGTTTATTCCTAGATATTTTTTTTTTTTTGGTGCAATTAGAAGTGGGGATATTTTCTTAATTTTTCTTTGCACTTTGTAATTAGCATATAGGAATGAAACAAATTTCTGTATGGTAATTTTGTATCCTGCAAATTTACTGAATTCATTTATCAGTTTTAATAGTCTTAGTGAAGTCTTTATGGTTTTCTATTTATAGTATCATGTCATCTACAAATAGTGACAGTTTTACTTATTCCTTTTAAGTTTGGATGTCTGATTGCCATAACTAAGACTTCCAATACAATATTGAATGAAAGTGATGAGGTAGACATCCTTGTCTTGTTCCTGATTTTAGAGGAAACATTTTCAGTATTTCCACACTGAATATGATATTAGCTCTGGGTTTTTTGTTTTTTTTGTTTTTTTTGTTTTTTTAAGATTTTATTTATTTGAGAGAGAGAGAGAGATCACAAGTAGTCAGAGAAGCAGGCAGAGATAGAGGGAGAAGCAGGCTCCCCGCTGAGCAGAGAGACCGATGCGGGGCTCGATCCCAGGACCCTGAGATCATGACCTGAGCTGAAGGCAGAGGCTTCTGAGCCACCCAGGCGACCCAGCTGTGGGTTTTTCATATGTGGTTTTTATTGTGTTGAGGTATGTTCCCTCTAAATCCAGGCTGTTGAGAATTTTTATGATGAATGGCTATTTTAAGTTGTCCAATGATCTTTCTGCATCTATTAGATCATATGGCTTTTACTTTTTAACGTTAATGCATCACATTCATTGATTTGTAAATATTGAACTGTCTTACATCCCCAGAATAAATCCCACTTGATCATGGTGAATGATCCTTTTGATGTATTGTTGAATTTGGTTTGCTAATATTTTGTTGATTATTTTTACATCTATGCTAGAAATGTTCGACCTGTCATTTTTTGGTAGCGTTTTTGTCTAGGTTGGGTATTTAGGGTAATGTTGACCTCACAGAATGAATTTTGAAGTTTTCCTTCCTCTTCTGTTTCCTAGAATAGTTTGAAAAGAATAGGTATTAACACCTCTTTACATGTGTGAATTTATCCATTTCTTCTAGTATGTCCAGTTTGTTGGCATATAACTTTTCATGGAATTCTCTTATAATCCTGTGAATTTCTGTGTTATCAGTTATTACTTTCACTCTCTTGGTTTGATTTTTTTTTTTTTCTTTCTGGATGAGTCTGCCTAAAGGTTTATCAATTTTAACTTTTCAAGGAGTCTTCTCTTTCATGATTTTTCCTATTTTTATCTCTATTTCTGCTTTAATCTATATTATTTCCTTCCTTTTACTAAATTTGGGCTTTATGGCTTTTCTGTTATTAGTTCCTATAAATGTGAGATTATATTGAGATTTTTCTTGTTTCTTGATGTATCACTATACCACTGTGTATCATCACTATAAAATTCCCTCTTAGAACTACTTTTGCTGCATCCTAAAGATTTTGTCTATTGGATTTTCATTTTTATTTATCTCCATGTATTTTTTCATTGCTTTATTTTATTGACCCATTGCCTGTTTAATAGCCTGTCATTTAGCCTCTATATATTTGTAGGTCTTCTAGTTTCTTCTTGTGGTTAATTTCTAGTTCCATACCATTTTGGGTGGAAAAGATACATGATAGGATTTTGGTCTTAAATGTATTGAGATTTGTTTTGTAAACTAATACATGATCTATCCTGGATAATGTTCTATGTGGACTTGAAAATATTGTGTATTCTGTTTTTTGGGTAGAATATGCTGAATATATCTGTAAGTCTATCTGGCCTAATGTATTGTTCAAAGACACTTATTTTCTGACTATGTAATGTACCTTTGATATAAGTGGAGTGTTAAAGACCTATATTATTACTATCAATTTCACCCTTTATGTCTAATATTTGCTTTCTGCATTTAGGAGCTCTAATGGTGGGGTATAGTTACAATTATTGTATATCCTGTTGTTGATTGACCCCTTTATCACTATATAATACCCTTTGTTTTTTGTTTTTTAAATTTTATAGTCTTTGAATTTTATTCAAAGACTATAAACTGGCTTTTAACTGTAAACTGACTGTTAACTGGCTCAGTCAGTTAAACATTTGCCTTTGGCCAGGTCATGATCCTGGTGTCCTGGGATTGAGTCGAACATTGGGCTTCCTGCTCAGGTGGGAGCCTGCTTCTCCCCCTGCCTTTTCTGTTGCCAGTCTCCCTGCTTCTGTGCTTTCTCTCTCTCAGAAATAGATAAACTTTAGTTTTTACATTTTTTTAAGATTTTATTTTGTCTGATATAACTATTACTATACTGGATTTTTTTTTTTTTTTGCTCCCATTTGCATCGACTTTTTTTTTTTCTATCCTTTCAGTTTCAGGTCTGAAGTAGGTCTCTTATAGGCAGTATATAGATGGGTCTTATCCTTTTATTCATTCCACCACCCTATATCTCTTGATTGGAACATTTATACCATTTACACATAAAGTAATTATGGATAGGTATGTACTTATTGCTATTTTATTATTTTTTGGTAGTTCTCTGTCCCTTTCTTCTGTTCGTCTCTTGTGATTGATGACTTGGTGTAGTGTTGTTTGGCTTTCTCTTTATTTTTTGTGTATTATAAGTTCTGGTTTTGTGGTTACCATGAGATTCATATAAAACATCCTAAGTATATAGCAGTCTATATTAAGTTGATAAGTTAGAATAAATTCTAAAAGAACTTTTATTTTCCCCTCATTTTTATATATGTTGTCATATTTTACATATCTTTATTCATAATTTTCTGCCTTTCTTTTCCACCTAAAGAAGTCCCTTTACTCTTTATTGTATGACCAGTTTAGTGGTGGTAAACTCCTTATTTTTCTGGAAAACTTTCTCTTTCCATTCTGAATGATAACCTTGCCAGGAGAGTATTCTTGGTTGTAGTTTTTTCTTCCTTTCAGCACTTTGATTATATCACACACTCTTTTGTGGCCTGCAAAATTTCTGCTGCAAATTCAAATGATGCCTTAAGGGATTTTCCTTGTAACATTTTCCTTGCAAATTCTCTTTATCTTTAAACTTTGGCATTTTAATTATTATTGTCATGGTGTGGACTTCTTAGGTTCATCTTGTTTGGAACTCTCTATACTCCCTGACACTAGATTCTGTTTTCTTCCCCAGTTTGGGAGGGTTTCATCTATCATATTTTCAAATACCTTTTCTGCCCTTTTCTTCTGTGACCCCTATATGTGAATATTTGTTTGCTTGATGTTGCCCAAAATATTCCATAAGCTATCCTCATTTTTTAAAATTCTTGTTGCTCTTTAGTTTGATTGCTTTCCATTACCCTGTCTTCCAGATCATTGATCCATTCTTCTGCATCTGCTAGTCTATTGTTGATTTCTTCTAATGTATTTTTCATTGCAGTTATTGTACTCTTCTCTCCAGTCTTCTGACCATCTTTATGATCAGTACTCTAAACTTTATCAGACATATTGCTTATTTCATTTCGTTATTTTTCTGAAATTTTGTCTTGTTCTTTCATTTGGAGCCTATTACTCCATGTCATTTTGCTTAACTTTCTATGTTTGTTTCTATAAATTAGGCAGAACAGCTGCTTCTCCTAAACTTGAAGGAATGGTCTTAATGTATGGTCATCCCCTGTATAGACTGTGTGGCTGATGACTGGGATGGCTGGAGCCCACACAGAGGGTACACTGGCAGGACAGCCAAAGTGGGTGTAGGACAGGGTACTCATTGCAAGGGTTACCTGAGTGTGGGAACTGGTGCCAAGGCTGATATGGACTGGGGTGACATGGGGTACAATATTCAGGAAGTACCATTGGGGGTGGCCCTGGCTAAAGCCAAAATAGACATGAGCAAGGCAGTCCTAGAGCACTCTGTTTCACGTATTCCCTAGCAATCCATCCAGAGGTCAAGTTTTACAGGCTGGGAGTGTTGCGATGCTTTGTGCTGGTGTGACCTTGGCATGATGGATAGAGCTAGAGTTTGTGCCATGCTGAGGCTGCTTTAGTGGAACAGTTGGGGATGGTAGGGTGTGGGACTCAGGACTCACTGAGATCATAGGACAGCTATGGTATCCAGATCCTGTAATCAAGATGGACTGTGATAAACTGTGGTGCTCATTATGCCCTCCAACCCAGAGAGAGTTCCATCAGCTACCTCATTGTTTGGCAGGGTTCCAGGGATATTTCCTCTGTCTCCTATTTACACTTTTAAACTACAGCTTTGTCCTGTGCCCCAGGGCATCTGATGGTGGCTAGACATCAGGGATTGCTGAGGCAGCAGGCCAACTGTGGCATCCAAACCCTGTTCCCATTTGTACCATTAAGATAGAGAGGAAATGTGGAGCATGGATCTTGCCAGCTCCTCAGACCCAGAGAGTTCCAATAGCTATACCTGTATTTGGCAGTGTTCTAGGGCTGGATCTTTTATATTTTGGTTGCTGCTTTAATCTGTGGCTTTTTTTTTCTGTGCCCCAGGGTACACATATCTATTTATGATTTATCAGCACTAGCCCTCCCACTGTTGTTCTCGGCATCAGGTGGGATTCCCTTTTGTACTGTGTCTCTGTCTCTCATGCTGTTCTTTACGTGATCTATCGCTTGTTGTGCAGAAGCTGTCTTTATTCAGCCTTTTCTTCAGGAAGAATTACTCTATAAACAGATTTAGACATGTTATGTCCAGGAGGGGGTGACTTCAGGATCTTCCTATATTGCCATCTTGGATTGGAACCCCAGGAGGTAATTCTTATCAAAATAAACAAAATTAAAAGAGGGGAAATGTTATTTGGAACTTGACTTGGTAAAGACAAATACAAACCCTAAGTATCTTTTCTACAAATATTAGATAAAGCTTTATGCATCAAGACAGATAACCTTAACTTCTACCACCTACCCAAAAAACATACTCACATTGAGCTTTTATAACTATTGAATTTTGTATGTATTTCATGGTAACAATTTTAAAGTGAAAGCTAAAACTTAGCTGAGTATATTCATGTATGTTATAGATATGTGGCATTTTCTACTTCTGGGTAGTAGTATTGGAATTCTTACAAGAACTCTACTTGGGTGGCAGGGTGAGGATTAGACGCTGTAAAACCTTCAGAAAGATAGATACCAATCCAAATGTTACTCAAGTTCATGAGATCCTAAAAAATATTTGATATTGGGGCACCTGGGTGGCTCAGTGGGTTAAAGCCTCTGCCTTCAGCTCAGGGTCCTGGAATGGAGCCCCACATCGGGCTCTCTGCTCAGCAGGGAGCCTGCCTCCCTGCGATCTCTCTTTCAAATAAATAAATAAATCTTTAAAAAAAATATTTGATCTGAAGACCAGCTTAAGATTGAAAGTCTAATTAAAACTTAGGTGTCTTTAGAGTTATCAACATTAAATATAAAACTTTTATTTTACCAGAGTTCACAAGCCAAATACGTTTGTTAGCTTAGAATAATGGCTGACTTTACCTAGAAAAAACTTAAAAGTTTTTAAAAATGAACTTGCGGCAATATTTATGCCTACTTTCCACAGCTTTTTGGTAACCTAAAATAGTGAAGTTTCTCAGAGTTAGGTTAAATGATGAGTAGTTAAGTTAAATTCGTCAAATATCTAGATCATTTCCTAATACGACAAAATACTAAGGAATTACTCAGTATAGGTTTATTTACTTTTGCTCTCTTATTTCACAAACTAAAACAATGTTAATGCTATACTGGGGGAAAAAAAACTTATGCTTCTAGAAATTATGAAGTATATTCATAAATTTACAAATGTAAAGAACGCTGCTGTAGCAGATAACGATTGGTTATTTCTTAGTTTTCACTAGAAATTAAGATTCTGAGGTTTAAGAATTCTAATATATATCATTAAAGCTACTGAAAATAATAAAAATATCTCCATGTCCTGGAAAAATGGGATGTCTTTTCAGTAAGATGGGGTATAAGAAATGGAGATGCATTTTTTGTTGAAAAGAAAGTAGTTTTGTCCTAAAATAAGCCTGGTTGTTTAAAGAGGAAAAATACAGGACAAAATCAAAATGTAGAAAAATATATTTGAAAAGGAATTTTACTGTGTGGCCAAGCTAAGATTGAAACAAATTTATTTAAAAATGAGTCTTAAAATCAAAAGTAAGCTGGTACATATTTAGAATTGTTTTTCTGTTGAAAAGTTTTCTTGGACTTTTTCTCTGCTTTTGATAATATTTTAAAGGTAAAGAAACTTTCACAATCAAATTTTATAATCTGTGACTGTTTTATCAAGTGCTTAAAATTCTTTTTAAAACATTTTTATCTGGAATTTACCAAAGGATTTGTTAAACCAGTTAGGCTTATTTGATATGTAAATTACGTGGGAAGTACTATCAAATAAGTAATACTAAGGTTTACGTTGCATTTGCAAGACTGTGGCACACTTGGACAGAGTCCATTCTGCTTCGCAAAAAAAAAAAAAAAAAAAGGAAGACCCTAATTGCAGACTACTGCCGTCCTCACATCCTTGTAACATGGCAGTAATCTACTCCTCAATCAGAATTAAGACCGGTAAATGGTGACTCTATGTTAAGGATCAGTTGGGGCTGTGGAAAATCCAAAATGGCTGTTTAGGTCCTTCCAGCTCCCTGACAATTTTTTTTTTTTTTTTTTACACTCCTTTACACATAATAGTGCCTTAAAGAAGACTCAAATTAGAGAGAGTAGCAGTAAGATTGCAGAGTAGGAGGGTTCTGAGCTCATGTCATCCCAGGAACACATTGAGATAGCAACTAAATTTATACAACTACTTCTGAAAATGAACTAAAGACTGGCCAAACAGATCTTCCATAGCTAGTTGTAAAGAGAAGGCCACATCAGAAAGGGTAAGAAGGGCTGAGATGGTATTGGGAAGCAAAAGGATCAGGTACTACCACTACTAGGGACCTACACTAGGAGGAGAAGGAACAGAGAACCACAACCCAAAGACAGTTAACAAAATGGCAATACTTACTCTAAAGGTAAATGGCATAAATGCTCCCATCAAAACATGAGGGGACCTGGGTGCACAGTTGGTTAAGTATCTGTTGCTTGGTTTTGGCTCAGGTTGTGCTCTCAGATTCTTAAGACTGAGTCTCACGTCAGGGTTCATGCTCAGCATAGAGTCCACTTAGGATTCTCTCTAAAATAAATCTTTAAAAAAAAACAAAACAAAAAACACCCATCTATGTACAGTCAAACCTGAGGACACATACACACTAAAAGGGGATGGAAGAACATTTATCTTGCAAACAAGTATGTAACAATAGAAAGCATTAAATAACGATAAAAGATTAATCCAACAAGAGGACATAACAATAGTAAATATCCATGCACCTAAATACATAAAGCAAAAATATACATACAGGGAAAAATGAAAGTAATATGACAGTAGGGGACTTTAACACTCCACTTACATCATGAATATATTATCCAGACAGAAAAATCAACAAGAGAAGCTGTGGCTTTAGAAATATCAGGATACATATTTTTTTTTTTCAAGTGCACATGGAATGTTATCCAGGAAAGATTATATTTTAGGCTACAAAACAAGTCTGAATAAATTTAAGTAGGTTAAAATATCAAGCATCTTTTCTGACTACAACAGTATGAAACTAGGTATCAGTTACAAGAAAAAAACACAAACATATGGAGGCTAAACAATATGCTACTAAATAGTGAATCAACAAAGAAATAAAATTTTTTTTATTTATAAGGCAATAAAAAAATACATGCAAATAAAAATAACACAATGGGCCAAAATCTTTCTTAGCCAAAGTAGTTCTAATAGGGGACTATAACAATATAGGCCTGCCCTAAGAAATGAAGATCTCAAATAACCTAATGTACACCTAAAGGAAATAGAAAAAAAAATGTCCAATGCTAGTAGAAATAAAGAATCAAAGCTTAGAGCAGAACTAGAGAATAGAAAACCATGGGAAAGATAATAAAATTGATAAATCTTCAGCCAGACTTACCAAGAAAAAAGTAGACTCAAAAGTAGAAAAGGAAGATAAACACAAAAGTTTGTAGGAAAATACTATGAGAAGTTATATGCCAAAAATTGAACCTAGAAATCTAAAAGAAATGGATATATTCCTAGAAACATAAAATCTTCCAAAACTAAATCAGGAGGAAATGAAAAAAATCTCAACAGATTAGTACTAACAAAATGGAATCAGTAAAAAACAAAAACAAACAAAAAAAAAAACCTACCAACAAACAAAAGTCCAGTTCCAGATGGTTTCATGGGTGAATTCTACCAAACATTTAAAGAAGAGTTAATTTTTATTCTCCTTGAAAAAAATAAATAGAAGGAAAGCTTTCAAATACATTCTGTGAGGCCAGCATTACCGTGATACCAAAACCAAAGACAATACAAAAGAGAAACTATAGGCCAACATCCCTGATGAACATCAATGCAAAATCATGAACAAAATATTAGCAAAGTGAATTATCATTAAAAGAATCATTCACCTCAACCAAGTGGGATTTATTCCAAAGACATAAGAATGGTTCAGTACTTGCAAATCAATGTGATATATGAAGAAAACAAGATAAAAATCATTTGATCATCTCAGTAGATGTAGAAAAATCATCTAAAAAAATCAAACATTTTCTCATGATAAAAACTCTCAACCAAGTATGCTTAGAGGGAATATATCTCAACATAATAAAGGTTATATATGAAAAACCCATAATTATTATCATACTTAAGGAAAAACTTAATTTTTCACCAGGATAAGGAACAAAACAAGCCTATCCACGCCCACCACTTTTTTTCTTTTTTTAAGATTTTATTTGACAGAGACACAGGGAATGGGAGAGGGAGAATCAGACTTCCTGCTGAGCAGGGAGCCCAATGAGTGGCTGGATTCCAGGACCCTGGGATCATGACCTGAGCTGAAAGGCAGATGCTTAAGGACTAAGCCACCCAGGGGTCCCTAATCTCACCACTTTTATTCAACATAGTACTGGAATTCTTAGCCAGAGCAATCAGACAAGAGAAACAAAAGGCATCCACATTGGTAAGGGAGATGTAAAACTATCACTATTTGCAGATAACATGATACTATAAATAGAATACCATAAATACTCCAGCAAAAACCATTAGGAGTAATAAATGAATTGAGTAAAATTTCAGGATCAAAATTAATATAAAGAAATGGTTGCATTTCCAAATATTAATAACAAGTTAGCAGAAAGAAAAATTAAGAAAGTATTCCCATTTACAATGTACCCCTAAGAATAAAACCCCTAGAAATAAATTTCACCAGGGAGGTGAAAGACCTATCTGCTGAAAACTACTAAATACTGATGAAAGAAATTAAAGATGACACAAACGGAAAGATGTTCCATACTCATGGGTTAGAAGAATTAATATAGTAAAAATGTCCATACTACCATACTACCTAAAGAAGTCTATAGATTCAGAATGATCCCTATCTAAATCCCAACAGCATTTTTCACATAACTAGAATTATCCTAAAATTTATATGGAACCATGAAAGACCTCTAATAGCCAAAGCAATTTGGAGAAGGGAGAACAAAGCTGGTATCATAATCCCAGATCTTGAGATATAGTAAAAGCTACAATAATCAAAACAATATCATACTGGCACAAAAACAGACACATAAGATGAGTGGAATAGGATAGAAAGCCCAGTAGTAAATTCATACCTATATGGTTAATTGATGACAATGGAAGCAAAAATATGCAATAGGGAAAAGATGGTCTCTTGAACAGATGGTTTGAGAAAACTGGGCCACTTTCTTACACCATAAACAAAAGTAAACTCACAATGGATTGAGCATCTAAATATGAGTCCTGAAACTATATTTCCTAGAAGAAAGGCAGCAATTTGAGTTTGACATCAGTCTTAACATTTTTCTAGATACATCTCTTCAGGCAAGGGAAATAAAAGCAAAGATAAACTACTGGGACTACATCAAAATAAAAAGCTTTTCATTGCAAAGGAAACCAACAAAATGAAGACAACCTACTTAAAGAGAGAAGATTTTTGCAAGTGAGAAATCCAATAAGGGGTTAATATCTAAAATATATAAAAATTCATACAACTCAATACCAAAAAAATTAATAATAATCTGATTTAAAAATGAGTAGAGGGACCTCAATAGAGATTTTTTCCAAAGAAGACATACAGATAGCCAACAGCCACATGAAAAGATGCTTAACATCACTCATCAGGGAAATGCACATCAGAACCACAATGAAATATCACCTCACACCTGTCAGGTTGGCCAGAATGAAGCAGACAAGAAGTAACAAATGGTGATAAGGAAGTGGAGAAAAGGGAAACCTCTGCAGCTGTTAGTGGGGATGGAAATTGAAGACACTGGAAAAATTAAGAATAGGAATATCATACAATCCAGTAATTCTGCTGGATAGTTACCCAAAGAAAAGGAAAGCACTTCATTTGGAAATATATATGTACCCTTTTGTTTATTGTAGCATTATTGACAATAGTCAAGATGTGGAAGCAACCTATAGATGAATGGATAAAGATGATGTATATAGAGAGAATATTACAATTACACAACCATAAAAAAAGGAGTGAGATCTTGTCATTTGCAACAACAGAGATGAATCTAGAGGTTATTATGCTAAGTGAAGTAAAAGACAAATACCGTATGATTGCACGTATGTATAGAACTTAATGTAAAAGTAAAGAGAAAGCAGAAACAAATACAAAAATAGAACTGATGACTGTCAAAGGGCAGAGGTTTGGGGAATGGGCAAAATGGGTAAAGGGGAATGGAAGGTACAGGCTCTCAGTTACAGAGTGAATAAGTCATGGAAATAAAAGGTACAGCATAGGGTATATAGTCAATGTATTATAATAGTGTTGCATGGTGACAGATTGTAGCTGTACTTGTGAGCATAGCATACCCTATAGACTTATAGAATCACTATGTTATATACCTGAAACTAATACAATATTGTATGTCAACTATACTTTTGTTAAAAAAAAAAAAAAATGAATTATCTCCCTGAAGTCTGCATTTAAAAGATAGGGTAGATAAGCAGTCCTGGACAAGATCAGATAGAACTTTGAACAATTAAATTTTAATGCACAGGGGAGAGAAGCAAAGTGCTCCTAGAGGAACTTTTGTTCCTTCAAGGCCATAATTTTTATAATACTTATAAGACTTTTGAGATAAATAGAGTTTAGGGGATTGGTAAAAAGGATAGGTTATCTTTGATTTGTTTCTGGTCCTATAAAGACTAGATTTGTAAAGCAAAGATAGTTATTTTTAATTCCTCAAATAATTATTTTGCCACTTGAATCATATCAAAGGACAGACGGATCCATCCACCTATGAAAATGTTTTTACCTCTGATACATTGAGCTTAGGGGAGAAGACCTAAAAAGAAAAAAAAATTATATCAAGCTCTGAATTTCAGCTTCCAATTTGGCCAAATTTCTGGTCATATAGTTATGAGAGGATTTCATAATATCTTGTCAGGCTTTAGCCAGGACAAACAGTAAATACTTCTGGCAGGATTAAACAATCTTATGGACTCAAGAGGTGTTATCAAAGAGGATGCAGAAGATACTGTCTTCATAAGACCTAGAGTCACTCCTAAAGATATCCAGAGAAACAACCAACCACCTGCATATGCCAGGCAGCTAGAAAGTCAAGCCCTGTTCTTGGGACATGGAATGAAACAAGCAAGAAGGAAATAGCTATTTATAGGAGAGGAAGGATCAATAACCAGTTGGTCTGGATTGAGAGAGGAAGAGATAATGTGAAATTTTACTTTCCTTTCTCAACCAGGCTCAGGAGGTTTTCTGTTTATAAAAATTCTTTAGCCTCCTCCCTAGGTTCAAGAAATTTTTTTAACTATTGGTCCTTAGTTTCACCTTTTACCAATGAATAAAAGATACCTCAAGAGGATCACCTATAGCTTTGAGTGGTCCTATTCTAAAATGTCACTGTTTAATAGTCTCTTTAGAGTGGAAAAGCAACTTATTTTTTTATCTTATTTAAATTCAGTTAATATATAGTGTATCATTAGTTTCAGATGTAGAGTTCAGTTATTCATCATTACATATAACACCCAGTGTTCATTATATCACATGCTTTCCTTAATGCCCATCACCCGGTTATCCCATCCACCCACCCACACCAACCTCCCCTCCAGTAATGCTCAATTTGTTTCCTATAGTTAAGAGTCTCTTATGGTTTGTTTCCTTCTTGGATTTCATCTTATTTTAGGTTTCCCTCCTTTCCCCTATGATCCTCTGTTTTGTTTCTTAGATTCGATATGGTAAGATTTCATCCTTTTTGTTGGCTGAGTAATATTCCATTGTGTACATTACCACATCTTTATTCATCTGTTGATGAACATCTGGGCTCTTCCATAGGCAATTTAAACGAAGGTCAATAGGATGAATGCTCAAAGGATAGAGGGTAGCAGTGGAAGTTGTATTGGTCTTATGGTCTTTAATTCTGGGTATCTTTCTCTTTAATTTTTTTTATTAGCTTTTACAATGAATCTTTAACGAAACAATTTTGGAATTTTGAAAACTTTTGGAGGCTTTTTTTTTTTTAGTTAAAACTGGTATCCCATTCATTTTAGGAACCCTTGCTTTCAAGAGTGCTTTTTATATGATCTTACCTAATTGGAATGCTCCCCAAAATGGCCAATGTAATTCCACCTTATTTTTTAGTAACTTTTTTTTTTTTATCTTGCTAGATATCTGGACTATCTGCAGTTCTTGGACATAAAATAAGCAGGTATGCTGGAATGTGGCTCTCTCAACTCTGGATATAAAGGATTTTTTTAGCTAGGACTTTGGGTTTTGGGCTTCTTAGAGCTAAACTAATACCTGTGAGGGACTTGCCCTGGGGTTGGGATTTGTGGGTGCTTTGCAGTGTGCTTCACTACATGGGCCTAACACAGGAATCTTGGAGTTAGATGGTGGCACTCTAACAGCTTTTAAATGGTATGCTCCTGCCTACCATTTTTTGAGGCTTTTTGGCCTGAGATCCCTATTAGCAACAGCCATTATTTGCACAAAACAAGAGATACAAACAACGTCAGCATACCAGCAGTAACCAAAAGATGTCACTGCAGACTGGCTAAGACTGTGCACATCACCAGCTAATTCCCACTGTGGACTAAACCAACAGATTTTATTCAGTGAGATTGCAATCTAGAAATGGGGAAAGGACTAAACCTGCAAATACCAGTAAATGGGGACTGTGAATTGGAACTGGGGAAGTTATCCTAATGTGAAATTGCAGATTAAACCAAGAGCTAAAAACTGGAACTGTTAGAGCCTCTAGGTGGTCTAGACTGACTTGTTAATCTTGAATTGGAAAACCAATTAGATCAGTAGCCCAAATGCAAAAGGAGTGGAGCTGAAACCTAGAGGGACTTACCAATGGCCCTTAGAAAAGGCAAGAAAGTGAATTAAAAATGATTCACAATGTATCACAACTTGTTTTTTGTCCCCAAATGCTGTCAGAAGTTTGTTTCAGATCTTACCACTGCCACCAAATCTGTTAAAAAAAAAAAAAAAAAAATTTGGGGCGCCTGGGTGGCTCAGTGGGTTAAAGCCTCTGCCTTTGGCTCAGGACATGATCTCAGAGTCCTGGGATGGATGCAAGCCTGCATCAGGCTCTCTGCTCAGCAGGGAGCCTGCTTTCCCCTCTGTCCCTGCCTGCCTCTGTCTACTTGTGATCTCTCTCTCTATTGGATAAATAAATAAAATCTTTAAAAAACAAAAATTCAAGTGAATTTGAAGATCTGATTGGCTTTAGTAAGTGATTTATGAATCTAGCAGTATCTCATCTAGAAAGTAGAGGAGAACTCTGGGTAGCTTTAGAAAATGGAAGCTTTTTACAGGAAGAAAGGTAGGGCCAGAAAGTTATGTATGTAAGAAAAACAAAAGGATTATTCTGGGCAAGGTCTCTTTCCTTTAGGGGTAAGAACAGGGAAACTTATTCGGGCGGATTATTTCATCTTACTTTAGTAGATGGAGAGGACCCATGTGACAGGCTGCTTCATTATTGGTGATCAGAAAATCCCTGACTGGGTAAGATATATTTCTGGGGGTGGTTGAAATAGCAGTTAGGTTAGGTGTTAAGCTCTGGATTGGTGACTCAGCCCAACTGATGCAATTTTGGGCCTGTGATTTTCTTTATAACAACTCAGTCATTAACATAAAGAAAACAGGTATTTTCTGAATCCTTACTGTATATCTGTACTACTTTCTATATTATCTTTAATACAAAGAAAACAATATAGGATAAGTATTGTAACTATTTGACATAGAAAATGGAGTCTTAGGAAAGTGAGTAAATATCTCACAGAATGGTTCTGGATTTTAATCTAGATCTTTAGTTTTAAAATACATTCTTTGGTTTAATAATACCTACCACCTAGAACTTAAAGGTTATTCTTCAAATGTATAGTATCGGAAATCGAAGTCAGAAAATTTTAAATTATATAAACTTATTTTTAGTTTCACAGATCCTAAAAATAGGAGAAATTTACATTCAAAGAAATAGTTCACCTTTACTAGTATTTTGGTCTTTAAGCATTTAAATCATTTTGACATAGTGTTTCACATTTGTTCAAGTAGAAAGTAAGTCAAACTTTTATCATCTCGTTTATCTCTAAGACAAAAAAAGCAAACAAAAATTTTAAATTAAATCTTAAAAAGTTGATAGTATCATAGTTTATATTAGAGTATTTCAGTTGGAAATTAATTATAGATGAACAGTAAGAACATAAATAACTTTTCTAATTTATCCTTAATTTTTTTATATGATTACTCATGTGCTCTGAAATATATACATAAAACAAATAGATTATTAAGTGGTCATTTTTACTGACACAATTTAATAAGTTAACTCTTTTGGAGGAAGATATTAGTTATAGGCTTTGACATGGCTTGGGGTTCAAAATATTAAGCTACGTATTTTAACTTCATGACTTACAACAGTAACAAACTATGTATAAATGTTTAATCCCAGTGCTGACATTTTCCCTTACCAAGTGTTCTCTGTTGTTTTTGGCAGTCTGTGTCAGATCCTGGTTTGATTGGTAGAGCATTAGTTTACTCCTTGTCATTAGGCTTCTCTGCTTTAATCACTCTTCAAATTAAATGGATTTTATTGCACCTGGAAATAAATAACAGCATGTAGCAGTTTTGTCTTAAAATAGATCAAACTTAAGCTATGAACCAGAGGCATGTTTTAGAGCTGAACATCTTCTGTTTTGATTGGTGAAATCTATCTGAATTTGCATGAAATATGCATATATATGTATAATTAAGTAAATGGTTTTTTTCAAAATTTTAGTTCTGTTTGAGTGATATTAATAGATCATTGCTGTATCTTGTAGAGGTTTACTTTTATTTACATGAAACATTTTTCTGTGTTCATAGTACTAGAATGAAATTGAATTTTGTATTTAAGGGATCAGAACAATGTATACACTATACAGCCTTTCAGATTTTCTCTTAAAACTTATTTTTCTTGAAGTAATTTTTAATTAACCACTAATGGAGATGCAACAATATGAATTGGATGAAGGAGAAATTAAACACAAAATTTTAAGACCAGGAGACATCTTTTAAAGGCTGTTTCCAGTTCCTTTAGTGTGTTGATTTCCTGCTGACCTACTTATTTTACATGTTTTAAATGCTTACATCATATGGTTTTTGGTAAGAGTTTAATAATGTCACTGATGATGTGAATATAAAGTGCAGCAAAGTAATCACACACTTTAATTGGTCAAGGAAGGAACAAATAAATTCACATTAGTCTTCTCTTTCTGTGCTCACTTATTGCCATGACACAAAATGCATTATAGGAGAAAATGGAGGAGAAGGATTGATTGGTGTCATGTCCTTTACCATCCACTTCTAAAATAGGTGGTTGACTTGTTTGTTGAAAACAACTTGAACATTCTTCTTAGCATTTCAGCTGAAGAGGGGGTCAGGATATTTGCTGAAATCTGGTCTTTATAGTCAGCAAATGGAATTGTTAATGACCTTAGCAAAGCAACTTTCGTCACTTGGAAAAATGTTACCAGATTGTACCCAATCAAGGGGAGATTGGGGAAATAAGGAAGGAGAGAAAGCAGAGTAGCAATACTTAAAAGTGGCCTCAAAAGACTGGAAGGCATTTTAAGATTTAAAATCAAAAGAGAACTTTTTTTAAAGTTATGACAAAAAATTGAGCACATTTATAAGCAGAAACCATTGGTGACAAAAAGGTTTTGGACTGCAGAGAAAAGGATTGTTAGATAGAGCAAAGTCCCTGAGTATATGAACGAGAGTGGGAGAGAATTGGGAGATGAATTATCTTTCAGCATGGGGAAGGTGATCTCTCTTTTCATTTTAGAACAAGATTTTCTAAGTCATGTTTCTACTTCCCTGAACCTAGAGATAAGAACAGTTGAGGAAATAGGAAATCAAGACAGGACTCCCCACTAGACAGATGAGAATTTCTGAAAATACATAATTATTTTTGTTCTTTTAAGAGGAGATTAATTATGTGGTAATTTAACTATATAGCCAAGACTCAAAGAGTAAAATCTTCAAATATTTTACAGTTTAGGTTTATGATCTTTTCACACTTCCAGTGAACATTTTATATTTTCTTTTGACTCAGTCCAAATGTTATCAAATCAGAATA
>CM053608.1:58319474-58378842 GCA_028646535.1 Procyon lotor | reverse complement strand
TTGTTTTGTTAACGGTTTCCTTTGCTGTGCAGAAGCTTTTTATCTTGATGAAGTCCCAAAAGTTCATTTTCGCTTTCGTTTCCTTTGCCTTTGGAGACATGTCTTGAAAGAAGTTGGTGTGGCTGATGTTGAAGAGGTTATTGTCTATATTCTCCTCTAGGACTTTGATAGAATCCTGCCTCACATCGAGGTCTTTTATTGAAATGGAAAGAAATTTCTTATATTTTTCCAGAAGTATTTTCTGAATACACATGTTGTAAAATTTTATTTCTTGATGCCTTTTTTAATTTACTTTTCCTTGAGATGAATGACCCTTTTTTTCTTTTAGAAACCATTTTTATTCACTGCTCCCTAGGAAAGGATTCCAATCTCCCCAAGCCAATTATGGTTTCCATTTTTAATAGAATCTCAGCATATGTGGTTTATATCTTCAGGTTTTAAAAACATTTGTTCATCTCTAATTTTATTTGAAGTGTGTAAGCATGTATAGTCCTATGTCTTGTTGGAGAAATTTAGTAAAGAATACCATTTTTAGAACTGACTTAGTTCCTATTTTGTGAAATGAGAGAATGTATACATAGCTCAGACCAATTCCTTTGTATTTATTTTGGAGGCAACAAGAACAAGAGAAGTCATAAGAAAAAAAATTTAAGGTTTTATTTATTTGAGAGAGAAAGAGAGAGAAAGAATGCACAGGAACCAGGGGAGGGACAGAGAAGTAGACTCGCTGCTGAGTAGAGAGCCTCATCTGGGTGTGGATCCCAGGTCTCTGGGATTATGACCTGAGGTGGGCAGACACTTAACCAACTGAGCCACCCAGGTGCCCAAGAAAATTTTTCTAAGGCAAATTTTATTTCACCCATTTGAGTTACTTACTACCACTTTCTGTCTGATAAGAATGATTTCAGTATGGGAGTAAAGAAAAAAGTATTCAAGATAAACTCTACATGCCAAATTACCATTTGTCTTTGACACAATGTAAACACATATTCTCTCCTCATCTCCTTAGGACAGACAGACAAGAGGATGGCACAGAGGTTGTGTATACACAGTGACAAAATAAGTGGATCACTGCAGTCTACTCCATCAGAAGTCAAGTGAGCTAGATGGTTTAACTTAAAACATTTGGATTATTTGAATTTTTAAATACATTTAAACAAACTATTTTTTTCATCTTAAAGATATTCAGAACAAAATGCAGGTGGGAGTGATTATCAACTTGGATTTTATGATTAAAATTCAAATGACTTTTGCAGTTAGAACAAAGTGTATGTTCTTTTTAACATTAAGTGAAAATGATGAGATAACTATGAGAATAATGAGCAAACTAAAAATTAAAAGAATAGTATAATGGTAAATACCAATATTAGCATATTCCTCTGTTAAGTTGAAAGGCCCAAATCAAATTATAGATATGGAACTTACTTCAATTAAAGTTAATATAGAATTAACAGAAATCAAATTCATCTTCCTATTTCATTTTATTCATGGCAACTGTCACCATCTTAAATTTCTTACTAATTCGTGTATCATTTTAGTGTCTGTTTTCCCCATCTAGATTCAGATGAAATGATTTTACCTGCCTTAATAGATTTTAAAAATCTGTTATACGGTGACTAATAGTGGTTGAATAAACTACTAACAATAAGTTTTCAGAGGCAGATAATCAATAAGTGCTAAGAACTATTTTAAGCATTTATACATATTAACTTTAGTCCTCACAGTTACACTCCTGAGATTGTTACTATTATCATCCACATCTTACAGAAGATTAAAAAATGTGGAGAGAGAATAAGTAACTTGTCAAATGCCCCACACTAGTAAGTGTGGAGAAAAACTGCAACCTACCTGGCTTTCAGGACCATAGGTGCTATGATAATTTTGTTTCTCCTGACATAGGGATGTTTTCAGTGTTGCTGTAAATATCTGCATATAAGGTGGTGTTAATTGTTATATATTTTAACTTATAAGCAATAACATTCCCAGAAATTTTCACTATGAAAACCATAGGAAAATTATCTTTCAGTAGTAAACCTTGCTGAGAATAATATTTAATAAAAAAAGTTGTGGGATACTTACCAAGATTACTTTAATAGATTCTAAAATCTGAGATCAGTTCCTATTGTTACAACACCAAGTTGAAATATCATTCAATGCAGTTTTTAGAATATTACTGGAAAAAGAGATTTCGAGGCCAGATATAAATTTTAATTCCAGCTCTGACATTTATAATCCTTCTTAGATTTATATAAGTCACTTAATCTTTTTGAGCATCGCAGAGACTCATTTTCTTGATCTTTAAAATGGTTATAATGATGATGCTTAAATTGTGAAGACCAAAAGGGAAACATGCAAAATGCCTGGAATGTAATGGAAGCTCAAGAAAGGTTAGATGTGGCTTCCCTTAGACTCTGTATAGTGGAAAGAGTAAATGGGTTAAAACCATTCAGTAGTTACAGCTTATCACATGTATTTTCTGAATCTTTCAGTATATTCTTCAACCAGTTATTGAGCTGTATCATAGGTCAGACATAAAATTACATACCAGGACCTTATGTTGGCAGTATGGAATAAAACAGGTATGGCTTTTAACCTCATAGAGGTTACATTCTGGTAAAGAGGAAAGACATTTAACAACTCATCATATACTTGTTAGAAACATCTCCAAAGAGAAAAGAAACAAAGGCAAAGTGAACTATTGGGACTTCATCAAGATAAAAAACTTTTGAACAGCAAGGAAAACAATTGATAAAACCAAAAGATGACCCACAAAATGAGAGAAGATATTTGCAAATGACATATCAATAAAGGGCCAATATCCAAGATCTATAAAGAACTTATCAAACTCAACACCCAAACAACAAATAATCCAATCAAGAAACGGGCAGAAGACTTGAACAGACATTTCTCCAAAGAAGACATACAGATGGCTAACAGACATATGAAAAATTGCCCAACATCACTTGGCATCAGGAAAATACAAAACAAAACCACAATGAGATACTAACTCACATCAGTTAGATGGCTGAAATGAATAAGTCAGGAAATGGCAGATGTAGGCGAGGATGTGGAGTAAGGGGAACCATCCTATGCACTGTTGGTGGGAATGCAAGCTGGTGCAGCCACTCTAGAAAACAGTATGGAGGTTACTCAAAAAGTTGAATATAGAGCTACCCTACAACCCAGAAATTGTACTACTGGGTATTTACACCAAAGATACAAATATAGTGATGTGAAGGGGCACTTGCACCCCATTGTTTCTGGCAGCAATGTCCACAAAGGCAAACTATGGAAAGAGCCCAGATGTCCATCACCAGATGAATAAAGATGATGTGTGGTGTGTGTATATGTGTGTGTACAAATTATATATATATATATATATATATATATATATATATATATATGCACACACACAGAATGGAATATTACAGTCATCTATGTCTATATATAGATATGCAATGGAATATTACATAGTCATCAGAAAATGAAATCTTGCCATTTGGAATGATGTGGAAGGACTAGAGGGTATTATGCTAAATGAAATAAGTCAATCAGAGAAAGACATTATCATATGATCTCACTGATATGTGGAATATAAGAAATAAAACAGGATCAAGGGGAAGAGAGGAAAAAAAATAAAAGATGAAACTGGAGAGGGAGATAAATCATGAGAGACTTTTAATCATAGGAAACAAACTGAGGGTTGCTAGAGGGGAGGGGGATAGCGAGATGGGGAAACTGGGTCATAGACATTGAAGACGACATGTGATGTAATGAACACTGGGTACTATATAAGACTGATGAATCACTGACCTCTACCTCTGAAACCAATAATACATTATATGTTAATTAATTGAATTTAAATTAAAAAAAGTTTTAAAAAATAAAATATATAATTACAGGTTATGATATAATTTGGAAAAAAATTAAGAATGAGCTGAGGAAATAGACTATTACTCTTCAGATATAGCATGAGGTTAGTGATTCAACTAATTTAAAGAAGACGGGTATATCAGAATGATAAATGGCCCTGTAAGAGTGGCCATATTTGGGCTAGAGATGAAACAGGCCTGACCCTATAGTTTAAGTTAGGAAGTTGAACTCTATTTGACAGAAATAGGAAGCCAGTGAAGTCTTACAAAAATAGTACAAAATTTATATTTCTGTGGTATCACTTGTCTATTCTGCGGAAAATGGATTGGAAAAGGTTAAGAGTAGAAGAGTAAAGACTAGCTGAGGGAATTTATAGTATTCCAATGCAGAGAATATTGTGGCAGGGCTAAGGTGACAGAAATCATGAAGGAACAATGTACCTATTATAAATATGCTGCAGAGGTAATCTCTGAGGCTTGGTAATAGATAGTATAGGTGTATACTAATACTATACTATACTATACAGGTGAGGTGTATTCTCTTACCTGTATAGGTGAGAGAATCGAAGCTTTGAGAATGCTCCTTCTTAACCTATGGCCAAAAAAAACACCTCAAACCACTCCCCCCCCCCCAAAAAAAACTGGGTAGGTAGAAAAGCCATTTATTGAGAGTGGGGAGATTAAACGAAGAGCATAAATAAGGAAAGGGGAAAAATTGAACATGTTAATTTTGAGATGTTTAAGTAATCCAGATGGATGTCAAGTATCTGTTTTGTAAACCTGAAAGTTAGAGGAATGGTCTGAGTTGGAGATAAAATTTTTGGAAAGTATTAGTTTATCTGTAGGAAGTTGGTAAAGCCATGGAAATGAAGAGATCAAGAGCAGAATATAGATTGAAAAGTGAGAGGCTTAGACATTAGCCTTTCTTTGGTTTCTTCCAGAAATTGACTAAGTCAGGGATTTAAGAACAAGCAGTTTATTTGGGGAGAGTTAGAAACACTGGCAGAGCAGCATGGGAAGGACATAAGGAAGAGAAAATAGCTATACAAAATGCTTATTTAAGTTGGCTACCATTCTAAAGTTCAATCCCATGGCACAATTCTTGGAACTTAAGAAAGTCACACACTTTAGAATTAACCTATGGAGAGGGCACAAGAACTGGACTATTTTTGCCAAAACCCACCTATCATTGAGGATAGCTATTCCCAGAAAAAGTTAATTATCTAACCCTTTCAGTCTATTCCAGGTGAGTAAAAGGGCATTCTTTGTTTCCAGGAAAGCTGGATTAGCAACAAAGATATCATGTCTGACCAAAACAAGAGCAGTTTTGGCTCTTGATGGAAGATGAATGTTTGGGAAACTTGGATTGCCGGATTAAATATATGTAATGCTTGAAACATTTATACTAAAAATTATTTATCTGAGTCTTTAACTACTCATACTTTTTGTTTTGTTTGCTAAATCTTGTAACCCTAGTTGAAATGAGCTGAAAGGTGAATGGAAGAAGAAAAACTAGTGACATGAAGCAGTTGATATTGGGTGTGTGTGGAAATAGAGCAGGGAAGGGACTCAGACTGTATTTTGGATAGGTGGTACTATAGCATATATGAATGCTAAGGGGAAAGATATGGTCATGAATAAGAAGAAGAAAGAGCAGGGAGATTAGTAGATTGAAGTAGTATACAGGAAAAACGGGTTTTTCCTTCCTTTATAGGGGAAAAACCAGATTCTTCCCTACTGTAAGATTTTTCCTGAGTGAATCTCTATCTTTGAATTATTCATTTATATAGAACACTTCACTTCAGACAACTTATGGTCACCAAATCTATGGAGGCTTTATCCCTCTACATGAATTTTCTGTGACACCAGCTGGAGTCTTAATTCTGATACTCTACCCGAAGATAGTGCCAGATCCCACAGGTTAAGGGTTCAGTTCCCCAAGACTGCGCCCCCCCCCCCCAATCTCCATTGCAGAAGCTAGTCACAAACACAGATTATCACTTAAACTTCTGACCAACTAGCTATAGATTAGAGTTTCCTGATCTATAACAACACCCTTCTTGGGTTTAATTTGCTAGAGCAACTCAAGGAATTTAGGGAACACTTAACGTTTATCAGTTGATTAAAGGATATGATAAAGGATACAGCTGAACAGCCAGATAAAGAGATACACAGAGCTTCCGACCCCATAGAGGTGGATTTGTTCACCAACCTGGTGTGGAGTTCAGTTTTAAGTTCCTCCAAGACAGGCCTAAGGGTACAAGGTAGGGGCGTGCCAGAAAAAGACAGGCCTAAGGGTATGGGCGTGAAACTATTCCTGGAATTTATCTTCCCTGTGTGATGCCTAGACCCCTGAGTTGTTCAAATGCACCAATGAAATGTATAGATTTAGGTAATTGCCATATAAAGAATAAGGAACTCGCCTGCGGGTGTAGTGACGTATGTGCTTATTTACTCGAATGCATAAAAATGCTGCAAAGGGGAGAGGCCGGGCTTCTTGCCTTAACACTGTGCTGCGTCCTGTGTGCCGGTGGGAGCCCCAGCTAGCTGGAAATAAACCCTCTTGCTGTTGCATCCAGCTTGCCTTTTGTGGGTTCTTTTGGGAGGGTCTTGATCTGGACATAACACTGGAAGCTCTCTAAACCCTATTCTATCAGGATTTTATGGAGGCTTCCTCACATAGGCATGATTAGTTATGTTTTTTCTAGCCCTCTCCCTTTTCAGGATGAGGACTGAGGGTGGAGCTGAAAATTCTAAGCTTCTAACCAGGGCTTGGTCTTTCTGGTGATCAGGAACCCACCCAGAGTCAGTTCAGTAGAACAAAAGATGTTCCTAGTACTCTTATCACATAGGAATTGATAAGAATTTTGGGAGCCTTGTGTCATAGATAAGTCAAAGATCAAATGTTTGGGCAAAACATATTCCTAGTACTCCTTTCACTTAGGAAATTACAAGGGTTTTTTGAGCTCTGTGGCAGGAACCTGGGGCAGATACATCTAGATCTAGATATAGATTTTTTTTTTCTGTTTTCTGACATATAGAAAAGAATGGAGGGTGTTTGGTTCAATGGATGAGGATGGATTACCTTTGATTGGAAGTGAGATGCCTGCATGGTAACATGGAGGAGACAAAAAAATTCTTAAAGAAATGAGGAAAAATACCAGGTATTTTAACAGGTAAGGAGTCAAAATTTCAGCAGACATAGGGGAAGTGTTTTGGAGACAAGACAGGAGCAATATGTGGTGTGGAAGAGGATGCAGGGCTGTGGGCATATGTCTGATCATCAGAAGGGCTCACTGTGGGAAGGGATAAGTATAAGCAGGAACAGAAGACAGGATGGAATCAGACTGGAAGAGACTGCAGGCATGAGTCTGGTACAACAAATATGTTTATGAGCAGAATAAAAATCTTTTAAAATGATATAGTTAACAATACTCTCTCTAGAACGTTATCAATGTGTGTAAACACAGACACACACACATATACTTGAGGATGGATTATTTAGGCATAATTGAAATGCTTTAGGTTTTTCAGAGGTTAATCACTTTTTTCTTCAAGTTTAATATTACTTAAAAGATTGGTAAGTGAAATCCTTTTTCAATATCTCAAAAATGTGGGGTGCCTTTGTGGTGCAGCCAGTTAAGTGGTTGCCTCCAGCTTGGGTCATGATCCCCAGACCCTGGATCGAGCTCAATGTCCAGCCTGCTTCTCCCTCTCCTTCTGCCCCCCCACCCTAAGCTTATTCTTGCTCTCTCTAAAAAAAATCTCTAAGAAAAATAAATATCTCAAAATTAATGGGTTTATAAAAGTTTTTAGTCTATTGAGTGTTTTAGCAATTATTTTTGTGTACTTTTCTAATGCACATATAACCATGACAGAATTAGTGACTGACTTTAAAATACAGAGCAATAGTTAACCAAAGGTAAGTTAATTCATGTACTTATGCTGTGACCAGTTAAGTAAATCTCTTAGGACATGAAAGATAACAGATCCTACTTACTACCTTGAAACTACAGAGGTATAACCATAGTTCTGTGCTTTGGGGCATGATTAATGAGCTCTGTCTTCAGTTGTATTAAGAATTGAGTGAGAGTTTAACTACCAAAGAACACATACATCACTCCAAAAAGAAGCTGCGCTGTGTACAATTCCCTTGGAGATAATAGGGAATTTTAAGAAAAATAAGCACTGAAAAGTCAATAGTTGGGTCCTTCTAGGTAAGTTATTCAACTAACTGTGTAATGAATCACTGCAAACTGAAAACTTAGAAGCAAATTGCATATATTTGAGTTTGAGGCATAAAAATAATTAATAACACACCCTAATCTGAATGCTTAAATGGAAAAAAATGGCAGTTCAGTAAAAATCCACCAGGTGTTAGTCACCATTTTGAAATATATGAAGGAAATAGATTTATGAATGTAAGTTAATGTTTTAAAAAACTTAGGGGTGCCTGGGTGGCTCAATTAAGCATCTGCTTTTGGCTCAGGTCATGGTTCCAGGGTCCTGGGATTGAGCCCCACATAGGGCTCACTGCTCAGTGGGGCGTCTTCTTCTCCCTCTTTTTTGCTCCCCCTGCTTGTGCTCTGTCAAATAAAATCTTCAAAAAATAAATAACCTAAAAAGTTAAGAATTAGGAAATAGAGACTACATGTTGCATATCAACATGTATTCATTTTATTTTTTGTATTTTGAAATATCTACTTCATATTAAGATGTATGGTCTTTTAATTTTTGCCATGTATTTTTTACCTAACAAAAATTAATCTAGACAAATATCAAAAGTACACTTACCCTAATAGCCAGTCAGAATATTTTTCTCCAGTAAATGGTTTTATTCTGAATGATTGATTTTTACTGGTTCTGCCACCAGATGTAATGGCAATAAAACTGATTCAACTACAGTTTTAGCGAATCAGCTCTCTGAAATCATTCTAACTCACAAAATATACAGTTATATCAGGTTTTGTCTTTTTTTTTTTTTTAATCCTTATTGTCTCTACATTACCATAAGGTTGTCAGGGGTCTGAAAGTGTTACTGATACAGCGTCTTGTGATGCTTTCTTACGAAGGGTATACTTTCATTACTCTTTTGACTTTCATGTGCCTTTAATCCTTTAAGCAAATAGAAACTAGAAATAATAAAGGTAATCAAAACATATATAACAAATCAATCACTTAATTATGTGGCATTTAAACAAAGGTAGTCTTAATTCATTAAAACACACACAACCAAACACTAATTCAATTATTGATTCAACAGTGGAGCCTTGCCTAACTTTCTAGTTCATATTGTAACTAAGGGGAAATTCACATGACAGCCCACCGCCACTTAGGCACGTGCAGTCACAAAGACAAGACTAGAATACTCACCATGACTCATTTGCTTTTCCAACTAAGGACTATTCATTAATGACTATTTCCTTGAAGTAGCTACATGATTTTTTCCATTTTAACTGTTATGATAATGTCAATTTGGGAAATCCAGAGGATTTAAATACCAATATATTTAGTAACTATTGGCAGTAAACAGCCAATTTATTTACTTCTGTAATTTAATTTATAATATATTTTTCTGTATTCTCTATTCTTTGTTCAATTTGTAGAACAAATTAGGATCTTGTAATGTACTTACTTGAAAAACTTACTAGGTTTCATGTGAAAAATAAACATTGAAATGGCCTTATTTCACTCATTTACTATTAACCCAATGTAAAACCTATTATGAGATGCATATGAATGGAGAAAGGCAGGTTGTTGCCTGTAAGGAGAATATAGAGAAATTACATGAACAAGAGGAGAAAGGTTTTGCTTTAATAATCTCAAAGACCTACTTGGTTTTAACTGTGAAGACCTGAGGTCAGGATACTTTTCTGGTTTATGGGAGTCAGTCTTGGCGGGGAGATTTCTCCAACCTGTGGGTGCCATGATATATACTCAGCCCTGAAGAAGTATAACCATGTGCACAAATTTTAAAAGCTTTCTTGGGGGTGTGTGCTCACTTGTAAGTGCTGTCCTTGGCTTAGCGTTTTTTCACCATGCGGTCTGTTCCTGTGTCTGTAATCTGGGAAACATCCTCAAACTAAATCTCACATAATATTTTTGCCAACTCTATTCTTAGGATGGCATCCAGAAGGTGGTCAGTTTCAAACTTAGACACCCACTCAACAAATATTTTGTAACATTAGATTCTAGTGCCATGAATTAAAACCTTCAGGCATGTGAAAGAGATTAAAAAAAAAAAAAAAACCAAAAAAAAAAAGAAAACCTTATAAAGACTTTATTTGAGAGAGAGAGAGAGCACAAGAGAGAGCATGAGCAGGGTGAAAGCAGAGGGAGACACTGGCTTCCTGCTCAGCAGGGAGCCTGATGCGAGGCTCCATCCGAGGACTCTGGGATCGTGACCTGAGCCCTAGGCAGACACTTAACTGACTGAGGCACCCAGCTGCCCATGAAAAAGATCATAAACATAATATTCAGAACCCAGTTCTGTGTATCTTTCAATAAAATGAAAGATGTTACAGAGATCACACAGTTGAAGGCAAGGTCAGAGCAAGCACAAAGCACATTGTGTGCTAAACAAATGACTATGCGATAAGGTAGACATACAAGTAGGGAGCTTTCTGGATTATCTGATAGTCATTCTTTTTGCTTGACAGGAGAGATTTTGGTGCTGGACTCTGATCAAGGCTTCTAGAAACTTCATCATAAACCATCTTTGCTGACTGACTTAGTCTCATCCTGTTGGCTGGAGGACCATGGTAGCCCAAAGCCAGGGTTTGCTTCTCTCTCAGCATTGGCCAGCATGATGCTATACAACTAAACTTGTTTCTGGCAGTCAAGAAGTCAGATTTCTTACAATCACCAGAATTCTTATCTTCTCTTAAGACACCAGAAGCACAGCAACCCTAAGACCACTTTATTAATTAAAATGATCAATTGGAGCTGATTGTTCAGAAAGGAACACTGCTTCTCCAGCTCAGCACAGCCTCTGTCAATCCCTGGGGCATTCCCCCACGCTGAGGCTGTCAGTCACCTACCTGTCCATGTACTAAAGCCTGGCCTAAGTCACTCATCTCCATTACGCCTGGCTGCCACTGGCAACCCGTCTGACCCCTTACCATCATGCACTCAGTCTACTACACTTGTCTGCAGTTAACAGGGCTGCAGTAGGGGTTTTACTTCAAGGTCCCTTTCATCCTTCCAGACAAGAACATTTTTTTTCCGTTTGCTTGCTTTGTCCTGAGGGAATTGTTTATGCCACTGCTTACCCTTTCTCCTTTGGGACCATTACTTGTCCAAATATTTTATGTCTATCTTAATGTCTTTCATGTAATAAAGGACAAGTGAAACCAACAGAGGTTTCAGCTAGTTTTTAAAGAAATAATAAGCTGAAAAAAGTACAAGTTCTGATACCAAGGGTAGAGATGTACATACCGTGATTCTGAGCACTAGGACCATATGCATGTGAATACATGATCCCTGATCTTTATTTCTCTCAAGATCTTATTTTTCTGGCATATTTCAGTGTGTTGGGCAGCATTTATAATATTAACCACTCTGTCCTCTTTTACTGTTCTGCTTTCAAACCTCTGTCTTAAAAATTAAAACACAAAGAATGATGCAATAAGCATTAATTTCTAAATACCCAGAAAATATTAACACTTAGTTTTCCTTTATACTGAAGAATCATTTGACCCATATTCAGGCTGATTTCCCTCCTTCTCTCTGAAGAGTCACCAGTATCATTAATTTGATATGTATCATTCCAGTGTCTTTAGTTTGCATTACAGAAAAATATAGTTGATTTATCAATTTAAATGAATATAAATTTTTTATCAAATGTATAACTAAGCAAAATGGTTCTTCAGCTATATTTTAAATATATCCATATTAATAGGTTCAGTTCATATATTTATGTTCTGTATAATATCCCATTATATAAACATCATGTATACATATATGTATACCCTGATACTTCTAATTTTTTTTCCTCAAATGGTGGCTATAGAAGTTCTCCCTGGAAAATATTTTCCATTCCTTTATTTCCAATGATTTTGGATTATGTTGTTTCAAGTATATGGCTTATTAACTGTGAAACAACTATATTTTAATTAGATAAACTTTTCCTTATTAGGTCATTTGAATGTCTGCATTTATTATTTTTTTTAAATATTGTATTTATTTATTTGAGAGACAGAGCATGAGCAGGGGGAGGAGGGAGAGGAAGAAGCTGACTCCCCACTGAGCAAAGAGCCTGAGGTGGGGTTTGATACCAGGACCTTGAGAACTGAGCCACCCAGGTGCCCCTATTTTGACTTTTAAACATGTTAATTTGTCTCCTATTTAGCACATTTGTCTTTGTCCTCTTTTTCTCCTTTCCTAGCTCCTATTAGACTAAGTATTCTTTTATTCTGTTTTCCCACATACTGGTTTAGATGTTATAATTTTTTCACTTACCAGCAATTATTTTTAAGGTTATACTTAACCACGAAGCAATCAATATCTCTATTCTCTCAAATGCTGTATCTTTTTCAAATGCTTTAACTCTGAGCTCCCCAATTCTACCTTGCATATTATTCAGAAATTTCATATTTTTAATTCCCCCAAATTGGTACTCTTATAGTCAACATTTAAGTTTACGAACATGTTCATATTTGCTTCCTAGATTACCTTCCTTACCATTGACTCACACATATAGAGACAGAATTTAGGATTAAAGACTTTCCTGAAAGAACTATTAAGGGAATTAATGCTATTGGAAAAAAAAATAAAAAATTCTTTGACATAAAGGAGTTGTAAGAAGGGATGATGAGCAAAGACACTGTTGAAGGCGGATCCATTTTCTTACTTAAAAAATGGCTTTAAAATTTTTCTTTTCATTTTGTTGGGATCAGAGTGAATGTGTCCAGGGCCTTTCCTGGAGTTTGGAATTTACTAGGATTTGTTGTGGCTTCTCTGCCACGTATCTGGTTTGCTTTCCAGATTCATTGTTCACCTCCTCCCTTCTGCTATCCCAAATGTCTGACCTACATGGAATTGCATCAGTGGATTTCTCACTTTTCTGGCTTCTAGTTGGTTTTGTCTATTGAGAAGCCACAGCAGGGAAATGGATGAAGGGAGAACAGAAGTGTAGGGTTTATTTAATTACCCTTCTGTGTTTATAACATCTCCCCTCTGCTGTCCTCTTGTGCCTGTGAACTCTGGTCCTGGGTTATTACAGCATTCCTTCTGCTCCTACCCCAACCTTTGTAAAAGTCACTTTATAAATAAACCCTCCTTAAGTTATAATTTAAGTGTGGAATTTATTCCTGTTGGGATAAACATGTGGTAATCCTTTTGGCAACTTTTTTTTTTTAGGTGTTTAGATAGAAAGGAAGTGTATTTGTGATAGAACACAAACATCAAAGATGTATAAATAACATTCAACCTTACTAAATTATTCAAATCTTTTGTACTTTCTTTTTATCCATTATGCTTAAAGATCAGTTCTATGTTTAAATTTCTGTACATTTATGTATTTTTCCATTTCTCCTTGAATTTCCAACTGTTTTAAAAATTATGTTACTATCTTTCTCTTTATTTCCCATGTGTATTAATACCCTTTAGATATTAATAATTACATATTTTTTTATCTTGACTTATATGCATTTTCCCTAACTTTTGACTTTTAGCATCTTGTTTAAATTTGCTTTTTGTAACGTACAATAGGCTATCCTTTGCTGCTTTTGCGATAACAACATTCAAAGTTTCTACCTACTGATACTGTTCTAAGAGTCTTTCTTATTTAAACTAACTGCACCATCAGGTGGGTATATTATAATCCCCCTTTAAAAGTTGAGGAAACTAAAGCCCAGAGTTCTGAAGCACTGTTAAACCCCAGGAAGCCTGGGTTTGTAGTCTCAAGTGGTCTGCCTCCAGAGTCCATGTTCTTGGCATTAGACTGTACTGCTGCTCATGGTAGCAAATTTAAATCATCGGATGGCATGTCTCATTTGTGTGATCTTATGTCAATTAATTGTCCTAGCTTTTCCTTTAGTGACTAAAGACAAAAGATGATAGTATTTTGCTTCCTGTTATTCAAGATGAGGGATTTGGTGTGTTTTCACTCTCTCGCTCATTTTGAGCTATGTTAATTTAATGTGGGCTTATAGTAGCAGACAGTAATTATTTTTAATATTAAATATATTTAAATATCTTTTTAAGGAACATTTTGATTTTTCTTTCCTCAACTTATTTCCAGTCAGATATTTCCTATTCCAAAATATCTCTATTTATGTATTCTTGATGCTTATCTCCCATATATTTTTTAAATCGGACTTTTCAGTGTTATTTCATCTTTCTTATAGCTTGATTATGTGTGTATGTAAAAATCTGTATCTATGTCTATATTCATAGCTCTATATTTACATTTAATATTATTGGAAAATATAATAATATACACATATAGGAATATGCTTAGATATTCTTATTATTTAACAATGAATTCCCATTGACCTTTACATAGAAACTATATAATATAGAATTCTTAGCTTATGAACACAATAGTCTTCCTCAAACTGTTTTCTTTCAGTATTCACTGTTGAAGGAAAGTCTAACATAAATTAAGTTTTTAATGTATATGCATTTTTATTTGGAAATTTTATGAATGTCAAAGTTTCTGGTAATATTTCAAGTATGTTAGAATTGTGGGTTTTATTGTCTTAATTATGTTTGAAAAACTGGTTTAAAATGTTTAGATTAAAACCTTGGTTTCCTTTTCATGTCAGGAAAACTTTTGCATACTACTATTTATTCTTTTTTTTAAGGATCCTAAGGCTTGTTTTTTTTTTAAAGGCTTGTTTTTATGTTTCTAATTTTCCTATAATCTTGTTTATTGATAATATTCAAGAAGGGTGTGTATGTGTGACTTGTACCCAGATGTTTGTAAGTGAGCTGTGACCCTTGATCCAAACCTTCTCCCTTGTATCTTAACAGGTTCAGTGAATCTGATACTATAAATGTACATTACATGAACATAGCAGATTGCATATTCTGACAGTTTTGACTAGACAGGTCAACATAGCTATTCAGAATGAATTAATAGATTATAACATTTTTGTGTATCTAAACAAAGATCTGTACAATGGCCATTAATAAACTACCTGGCTAGACAAAGAATCAGTGTCATCTTATGTGTACTTTATCTCTCTACCTCCTCTGTTCTCAGGTCCCAAGCAAGAGCTAGTCCTTAGATATTATCTAGAATAATGAAATTACAGATTTTTAGAACTTAATCTATGCCAGTTGGTTCAGAGTGGACTCATCTTACTTTATACTCCCATATGATATAAAACATATGTTTGGAGTAAACATTCTGATGAAACATTTTTTTCCCCGTGATGAAACTCTTAAAAAAAAAAAAAAAAAAAAAAAAAAACCTCTAAAAATGTTTTTTGGTTTTGGAGTTTCTTTGTAAGTTGAAGGCTTATTGTGTTCTATAAATGTGCTGTCTGGTTTTGAATATTAGAAGTAAAATCCAGAATACTGTCACTGCTGTATTAAGTGCAACCATTGCTTGTCCACTATTAATTTTTCTGATACGCAGCTGTGAAACTCTTGAATTTTGTCCCAGTGTTTGAGATTACTTTTTCAGTTTCTGAAATATCATAAGAAGTTATGAATGCTTAAGATGGCAGTCATAGATCAAGATATAGGAAACTAACATAGCATGATTAATTGTCTTTAATATATACACTTACATTTCAATTTATACCATGTTGCAAATGAAAGTCTGTAATACATGCAGATCGTGGGGAAAATGCTGATTGAGCTCAGTAAGTAGCTTTTGTGCTTTTAATCTTGTTTACCCTGTCATGCCAAATATATTGGAGCCATAAAAGTGATTGGGTATGACATTATATAAAAGAGACTTAATCAAATACTAAACATTTAACTTAATTAATTTTATAATTTTCATATATATATATGCCTAAGAATAACTAATCAAGTACACAAAATTTAGAGATATTTTTGTGGAAAAAAATACTGCTGTCACTACCTGAAAGTGATATTATTTAACTAAAAAATAAATTGCTGTTCAATGTGTGTCCTGCCCACTGGTCTCTGCTATAATTTTTGTAACCTTTGAAACTGGTATATACAAAGATGAACCCTATACTTTCAAAGTATTCTTGGTTGTTTTTTCTTTCCTAATCTTTACCCCTCCTGTACTTATATCCCTTAGATCTAAACTGATATTATAGTTATCTCATTCTTTTTTTTTTTTTTTTTTAAAGATTTTATTTATTTGACAGCGAGAAACACAGCGAGAGAGGGAACACAAGCAGAGGGATTGGTAGTGGGAGAAGCAGGCTTCCCGCAGAGCAGGGAGCCCGATGCGGGGCTTGATCCCAGCACCCTGGGATCATGACCCGAGCTGAAGGCAGACGCTTAACGACTGAGCCACCCAGGCGCCCCTGTTCTTTTTTTTAATCTCATTTATTCTTATCAGAATCTCCCTCCTACAAATGCCTGCCCAACCATCCAGTTTCTCTACATTATAAAATTCTAGATCAAGCCACACTGCCTCCAGGAAGATGCCCACCATTACTCACTGTCCTCATTTACATCTGAACAATATCACTCATCCATTCCACACCATTTAGCATAAAATAACAGGTTGTAGTGTTGCAACAGTAACACATACACAGTTATTTAACAAAATCTTGATTGATAATCTGTTATTTTTAGGCATGATGTTGAGTGTTTGTGCAAAAATAATTGCAATGATCAAGCCAAGAACCCAATCTAGAGAAAAATAACTGAAAATACTATTTATTAGAGTTAATGAATTTGAGCTCTAAATGAGGTAAAAGATTATTGCAGAGACAGACTGTTCAAATAAGAAGAAATAAAATAGATGATTTTATGGTTGGCACAGTTCTTGGTTATACTGATATCAAGGATGGGATCATAGAGGTGAGAGCCCGAGATGGAGTAACAATGATATTAAGATCAGAGCACAAGATAGGTTACCCCTGAGGATTATCAGTTTTTTAAGTACACTATTTGATGGCCAAGTGGATAATATCTGTTCTCATATTTTACTATATTCTTTGTATAGGTTTGTTGTACTTTATTAATTCTGAAATGTGTGTTCCATTCTAATAGGAAGAATTCTTGATTTAAGTTTTAAAAATGCATGTTCTCCATTGTATTAAATTATGACTTATTCCATGTTACTCCTTTTATATTCCCTTGTCAATAGTAGTTCTGGCATTTTGCCATTTAATTACTTCAACCTAACTATCATGAGGATTAAACTTGCTCTACTCATTGATCTCATGATTTTCCCCAAATGAAACCAAAAACTGCACTAAATTGTTTTGGTCAACAAGATCTCATCAAGTTAGTAAAATTCTTTATCATTTTTTAGTATCATTACTTTCTGTAATACTGATACTTTTTATGGCTTTAGTTTAGGATAACTATCAGGAAATGAATTTGATAAAATAGGCAAAGACATAAGAAACTAAATTATAAAATCTTCTGAATTAAGAAAATGACAGCTGCATTCCTGGTGAAGAAGTTAAATATAATGTAAATACAGCTCACAAAATTATCCTTCTGAAAAATCTGATTATAATATATATAATGTATATTATTAAGTTGATACAAATTTATCTTCATTCGGCATAGAAATCAGGGTCATTGCTAAAAGAAAAAGAAATATGTCTTCTCTTGTGAAAAAGGCAATTAATTGCCCTCCAGAATTTCCTGTCTGGTATAAATAATAGGATCAGCTCAAGAAAAATGAAAAAAAAAAAAAAAAAAAATTCATAGTAACCACTCTCCATTTTATAAAAACCAATTAATGCTTTGGTGTTCCCTAGTTGTTTTTTCCTCATTGTTCGTACATAATGTTTTTTTTTTAAAAGATTGCATGATTCAAGATTATGCTTAATACATTGCAATAGATTCAAAACTACTCCATACTGGTTTATTAAATGTTTTAGTATTTTAGGCTTCACTATCATCAGAAACAATTTTCTTTTCTTCATTTTAATGTAATTAATGTTTTAATCTAAAAACAATGGGTACTTAAAAATTATAGAAGTATTACTCAAGAGATGTTCCTTAAAAAGAAAAAAATGTGAGATGTTGGAAATAAATGTCTGATTGTTAAGATAAGTAGAAAGACTTACTGCAGTCTTTGGCTCTAAAGGCTGTAAATGGACAATTTAAAACAGGAAGATCACTGAAGACTTTTCTGGGTGTGGATTAAGAATAATGCTTGCATTACTCTTGCATCAAATAATGCTTGTATAGTAGAAATGAAGTATCTGACTACAGTTGCTTCTGTGTGCGTGTGCATGTGTACGCATGTGTGTGTTTTAAAATGCTTTATTTTAGGAATTTTAAAACTGGAAAAAAATTAGACCCATTTATTTCACAGAAGAAGAAGTTGTGTCTAAGGTGAAACAGCACATAAGATTTAAGAATAATCTAATGGGGGGAGTATCCAGAGAGTACTTGTTGACTTTACTCCAGGACTCTTGGTTTTATCATTTTAAGAACTTACCTATTTCACGTGGAAAAGTTAGCTATTACTATTTATTAGAGACATGTATATATTGGAGACATGTGTTTGCATGCACTGCAGAGTTGGCAGAGAAGTGTACTTAGCTATATTGGAAACAACTTTTCATGGAATTATTAATGATATGTTTATACAAATGAATATAGGTAATAATGCATATTTGTTACTTTGAAAATACTAAGACAAAACAAAAACAAACCTACTTCTCCAAACTTCATTGTTGAAATACAGATAGCCAACTATTTGAGGATGTCCCTTGAGACTTTTGATTTCCAGAGAATTCCTAATGCAATAGCTTTACAATTCCATGTAGATCACAGGGTGTCACAGCTCACTTCCTGTAATAGGTACATGTGAATTAAAGCGAGTATGAAAGGAAAGGTGTTGGAAAGAAGGAAGATCCTGAGGTTATGCATGTTGTGAAACAGCATGGAGGTAATTAACAACAAAGTCAAATAGGAAAACAGTCATATGTTATTTGATATAAGATAAAATGTTTAAGTTTGAAAGCAGCACAATGACAAATTTCCATAACATGGTTTTTGATTCTATTCTATTTCACATTCCCACTGGAATTCCCCATAGTCTCCATAGGACCTTTAATTTCTTTTATATGTACTCTTTGCCCATTTAGGAGAAATCTTCTCTACATTTTAATGGGCACTTTAGAACTTCTTAGTCTTTTACTATAACGTTTAATGTTTTCATATGGAAATTTTATACATATTTCACATATGTATACATATATACACACATCATCTTTCTTAACCTTTATGGTGGGTAACGACTGTTTCCTTTATCTTTACTGACCAGAACTAAGTATTCTGTGGGACTGACCAAGAAGAGTCCTTAGTGAAATGTTTTGTCTCTTTAAGACTATTCAGGGGTTGTTGTGTTCTGTTTTTTACAGTGTCCCAGTTGACAAAATTATAGAGCAAAGATAGATTTCATGAGGTTTTAACAAAGCCACCTGAGGTACTAATAAGTTCAGTAGATGGAACAAACTGCAGAGTTTAGAAGTTAAGCACAACTCTATGAGAACTGTTTAAATGTTAGGTGCACTTTATCCTTCATGGGAAAATGCATTAAAAGAAATTTCACACACTAGTTCTCTTGAAGTTTCTCTAAATTCAACTTATTTTCTGCACTGTCTTTATGGAGTGGACAAAAATGACCATCTGCCTGTTCCAAGTCAAGACCTCTTTTATATTTCTTTATATTTTTATTTTTTTTTTTTAAAGATTTTTTTATTTGACAGAGAGAAAGAGAGAGAGATCACAAGTAGGCAGAGAGGCAGGCAGAGAGACAGGGGGAAGCATGCTCCCCGCTGAGCAGAAAGCCAGATGTGGGGCTCGATCCCAGGACCCTGAAATCATGACCTGAGCTGAAGGCAGAGGCTTTAACTCACTGAGCCATCCAGGCACCCCTATATTTATATTTTAGATTTCTTTCTGTTTGCATGCTTGTGCCTCTACCATTGCCAGAAGACAAACAAAAGAAGGGGGGGATGAGCCGGGGTTAATTTGCTAATTATTAGGATAGACTTATTAAGTACAGCCAATGCCCAAGTTCAGCCCAGCCTAGATTTGCTAACACCCTTCTCCAGCCCTGTACCAATTCCTAGTTAACAAGAGCAAGCCTACCCAAAGTTATCAGTGTAGCCAGGTGAGCCAACCTTCACCCAAGTGTAATTCTAGGAAAATAAAGTATTATTAATTTAACATTTTGTTTAGGTATAGTTTGTTACATATTTTTATAGCCTAGGAAAATGATGGTCTAAATAACAAACTATTCTATCCATCTATCTATAATAAGTCCTTTACTTATTGATCAATCTATACAGAATATAAGATCATTAATAAAGAATCTGTCTTGTATCATGAATACTTAGGCACTGCAATTAACATGTACATAATAAATATTTGCAGTATGGATGTAGCACCATAATTTTCCAGTTTTGGAAGAACAAAAGATAAGTGTCATTAACAAATACGTCTAAAAACTTTAAAAGCAGTTGAAATTTACCAGGATTAGAATGGGAAGAAGTAAATATAAGAAATTGGGATGGAGTTTTCAGCAGCGGGTGCATATTTTTGTTGAATGCTTTCTGAGATTCAATGGTGAAAAACACTAGGAAAATTTTTAAAATGCGTCCTAAAAGTGATGGGAACACTCTCAGATGCAAAAATGCACTGTTTGCTGTTGTTTGTTTGCTGTTGCAGGTTGGAGCACTGCAGAGAGAGTGCTGTTGCAGGTTGGAGCACTGCAGAGAGAGTGCTATAGCAAAAGCCAATGGACCCAATTTGGTTTGAAAAAGAAAACAGATGGAATATTATTCAGCCATCAGAAAAGATGAATACCCAACTTTTGTATCAACATGGATGGGACTGGAGGAGATTATGCTGAGTGAAATAAGTCTAGCAGAGAAAGTCAATTATCATATGGTTTCAATTGTAGAACATAAGGAATAGCGTGGAGGACATTAGGAGAAGGGAAAAATGAAGGGGAAGAAATTGGAGGGAGAGATGAACCTTGAGAGACTGTGGACTCAGAAACAAACTGAGGGTTTTAGAGGGGAAGGGGTGGGGGAGGATGGTTTGGCCTGGTGGTGGGTATTAAGGAGGGCATGGAGCACTGGGTGCTATACGTAAACAATGAATCTTGGAACACTACACCAAAAATTAGTGATGTACTGTATGTTGACTAACATAACACAATTAAAAAAAGAAAAAAAGAAAAGAGTTTCAACAAGAGGTACAATGCCAAGGCATACTTGCAGGTATAATCCTATCATGTACACCTGAAGGAAAAGATTGTGAAAACTAATTAGCCTCTCTATGTTGAATCATATTAACTGTGTGCATCAATTTAGATCTATAAAGATAGCAATTTCCTATGGTTCAACCTGAAACATGGCCCTATCTCCATCCTCTACTCAAACTCATTCAGTGTGATAATTAATAAAAAGAAATTAATGCAGAACAACAAGATACTAGGAGAAGAAAAATGAGCAATAGAGCAGAAAAATTTTACCAAGAATTTAAGAATGGCCCTATGTTAGATATTTACTATTTGTTCCTATTACACGTTTCCTTCTTTGATTTGCTAGGAATTTACAGAGGCTGGTCATTGTGAACCCCCTCAGCCATTCTCTTTAGCTCCTCCAGATTGACTTTGGTCAGCTGGGTTGGTGGGAGTAACAGACAGCAGATTTAGGGGTAAAAGATTTAGGTCAGGACATCTGTTCCCCAGCTTTCTTCCCACCAGGACACTGGTGTGCCATGTTCCTCCACTAATTGTTACAGCTCCTGATAAGTAACCATCTCTTACAGCAACTGCCTTTTCCTTTGGCTTCCAGTAATTGTTTCTTCCCTTGAGGCCTTCAAAAGATAATGTGTTTCCCACTGTTGCCAGCTTTAGGTGCTTCACCATGTTTATGAGCTTGCTGTAATAATCCTTTTATTAAACTTGCCTCATTAGTGTTGTCTCATTTGAGTAGATCATCTGTTTCTTACCAGGATTTTGATTATTATAACCACAAAACAAAATGGGAACTCAGAAAAGATAGCAGAAAGTAATGACATAAGAGTTGGTAGAAATCCTCAAAGCATAGGGGAAAAACAGATAAAATGGAAAAAGCCTAAGAAATAACTGTGGAAAGCTTTGGTAAAGGTAACGGTGTATATAGTTGACAAAATTAATCAAAATTAATTTGAAATAAAGTGTTAAGCTCTTAAATAGGACATAAAATTTAGAGGATTTAATAAGGAGAAGACTAATTGCTTAGGTCTTCATTCAACCTACTCCCCTCAAAAAGAAATATACAATATTTGAAATTATAAATCAAGAAAACTTCTCTGAAATCAAGTTCTTTAAAACTATCTTAAATTTACATATCAAAAGGATACTATGTGGAGTGAGGAAAACTGACACAGAATTGTCCATATCAATGTATATCCTAAATGTCAAAGATAAGAATTCTTTGGGAAGCAAAGCCAAAAGATCAAGTCTTTTATGAAGAAAAATAGAATTCAACTAGCCTCAAAATTCTTTAAAACTTGTATGAAAGATATAGGAGCAACAATACAAGGCACTCAAGAAAGTGGGGCTATGGATTTTATGTATGGAAAACACACTCTTCAACTATGAAGCTTGAACATACATAAAGCTTAAAAATATATTTTCCCCAAGAGTACTTCTTAAGTAAACTATAAGAACTTTAGTGAACTGTGGAAAATCTCAAGAGATTATGTAAAGGATGAGGTTATGAGCATTAAATATATGAAATTGTGGAGTAAAATCTAAGATCTATATAAAGTCTAAGGTGAGGAAAGAAAAGTAAAAGTGATAGGCCTCACAATGAAAAAATGATTAAAAGAATATGTAAGAGAAAAAAATTGGGAAGTAGAATAAGTTCAGTTACCTCATCCAATATAGCTAAAAATTAAGTGATATCATTGAAAGTATCTTTGGGGATGAAAAGCTAAATAATAAAATAGTACTACTGAGTAGAATCAGATGTAGATAAGAGGGGGAGAGAAAGTAGTAGAGAAAATATAGTAATATATTTTTTTCATGATATGCAATAAAAGACTATGGTTTCAAAGTAAAGATGACCACTATAACAAAAAGCAACCCTTCCTAAATATCAGGAAAACCTACATATTAAAAAAACTAAAGCAAATATACAGCTTGAAAAATAAAATTTTAAAAATAAATGTAACATTACATTAAAAATATGCAAACATACTTGGAAAAGCAAAGAATTTTTTTTTTAAGATTTTATTTATTCGACAGGGAGACAGTGAGAGAGGGAACACAAGCAGGGGGATGAGCGGAGGAGGGAGAGGCAGCTGTCCACTGAGCAGTGAGCCAGTTGCAGGGCCCCATCTCAGGACCCTGGGATCATGACCTGAGCTAAAGGCAGATGCTTAATGACTGAGCCACCAAGGTGCTCCCCAAAGCAAATAAGTTTAAATGAACTAAAATTATCCAGAGAAATAATTTCATATTAGTCTATAATGAAAAAAATCTATGTAAAAATATACCTAAGATCTATACAAAAAGCATTCTTTGAAATGGAAAAAATAAGCAAAAATACTGAAGTAAATGAACGTATGGAATTCTGGAGCTGTATCAGAAAAAATTAACAATAGATAGAATTGACTAAAATAGTATCACATAATAAATCTTTAGACTATGAAAGGAGAAAAAGAATCCCAAGGTTTATTTTAATTCTTTTAGAAAATCAAAAGAAAAATAACATAATAATGCAGTACTAATTGATTTATGTACATAAGTATGTATAGATTGATGTATTTTTATATTTATAAATATGTATATATATGTATCTGATAAATATAAAATTTGTACATATAGAAAACTTGTACTCCAAAATTTGATGTTATAATTTCATTTCAGGGCATATTAATAAGAGTTGAACATATATTTGACCAAAGATAAAGCTTCCATATCTATCAAGAAAAAAGAAATACAGAAACTATACTGTGACCATAAGTCAATAAAAATGAAAATAGTATAACCAGAAAACAAAATTTCATACTAACTATAAATTTTAATACTGTATTTTTAGATAATTGGTTCATGAACATAAAACATAGAAAATCCAAAAAACATGATAATGAATATAAAACACTAAAAATTTGTGAGATTTATCTAAAGGAAAGCTTGGAGGAAAGTGAATAACTTTTACCACCTAGAGCAATACACAAACAGAAAATGAATAAATATTTAATGCTGATTCAAATATTTAGAAGTTTTAAAATAACAAAATTAAAAACAATCAATGAAACAGAATTTAGGGAATATGACAACAAAATAATGAAAGCAAATCATTTGAGGCCCTGAGGCAGTAGGGTGCCTTGTGTATTAGAGGAACAGAAAGAAAATCCATGAGACTGGAGCTGTGAGAACAAGAAGGAAATCATAAAGGATGAGGTCAGAGAACTAACAGGAGGTGCAGACCACATATGGTCTTGCAGGTAATAGCAAAGACTGGCTGTAGAATTGAGAGTAGGTTTCAAGGAAAAAGACAGACCAGAACAAAAGTTAATGTGTTCATCCAGGGGAGAGATGATGTGGCTTTGACCAATGTGGATTGCCAATTGGAGATGGTGAGCAGCAGTTGACTTCTGGATATATTTTGAAGTAGAGCCAATAGGATTTATTATTGCAACTGATGTGAGAAAGGAAAAAAGGCAAAGGTGACATCACTTGCCTCAACAGGTAGCATAGAGTTGTCAGTGACTGAGATGAAGAAAATGAGTGATAGGGTTGGTGTGGGGAGAGATCAGGAGTTCGGTTTTAGACAAATTCATTTTGAGATGCCTATTATATATCCAAGTGCAGTTGCCAATTAGACAGTTAAATATGTAGGTCCAGAATTAAGTGGAGAGGTCTGGCCTGTAAATGTGAACTTGGGAATTATCAGCCTAGATGTTGAATGAAAAAATTAAGGGGAAAATATTCAGTTTTCACTATCTCACTTTTTTTTGTTCAGACTTCCATGTCTGAAAGGAAAGAAATGAGGAAATTGCTTTTGCCAAAGCAGTGCATGTTAACCCACTGAGTGCCAAGCTAGTAGATGTGTTTTATCTGCTAACCTATTGGATACAAATGGAAGTTTGTGAACAATGGAAATACGACCATGATGAAGTTTGAAATTATTCTGGTAAATCTGAATACTATGAATGGATGAGGTGCAGAGACAGAAATAGGGCTTTGTACTAAGAATAGAGGGTAGAAAATCCAGGCTTAAGATTAACGTAGTGGAAATGGAGATGAATAACTTCTTTTTTCCCCCCCTGAAAGATTTAACTACACATGGATTCAAATGTTACCAATTTAAATGTGTTCCCGTAACCTTAAGTGAAATGTAGCTGCTTTCATTTCGAAGAGCCAAAAGCAATATGCTTGTATTTGCAACAATCACAATAGTAAAACATTTTTTCCAGTGGAGCCATAAAGAATATTCTTTCTATAATGGATACTGCCCCTTTAAGTAGCAGAAAACAGCTTTAGAAGATAATAGTTGTTATTATGATTGTCAATCTGTCCCAGATCTGCTATTCCGTATTTTGTCACTTACAGAATGGTACTTTCAGTGTGAGGATTCTATTTGTCTCAAGACAAAGTGTCAAATCCCTGATGGATTGAAAAAGGATGAAATCCGAGAAAGGAGAGAGAGAAAGAGAGACAGTGAGGGAGACAGAAAGAGCTCAATGCCAAGGAAAAAAAAAAAATTATAGTTCTAGACCTCTTAAATCAATCCGTATCTATCTTAAATTAACATCCTAAAAAAAGAATTAACTGACAACTTTTTTTTTATTGTCTCATTCGGAAAAGATGTCAAACCAGTACGTAGAAATATCATATCTTTGATTTCTACTATTTGTATGTAATGTCTTTGATAACATGTAGTTGGCCTGAAACTGTCACATCAGGTTTATATTGTATCTTGATTAATCTTTTATTAGATTGAGTAAACAGGTAAAAGGATCAAAAGCCTTTGCATTTGAGGAGGTTGTAATTTATTTTGACCCCAAACATACATATAATTTCCTTAGTTGGTTAATTCATCTGTTAAATAGGTCTCCCCATATTTACAAATATTTGATGATGTTCCATCAATAAGAATGCCCTAAAGTATCCTGCTAAATATTTCAGAAATACAAAATTTCCATAAAAGAAAAGTCAACTTCTTTTACTGATGGAGGAGCCATTGGTTCATTGCAGTAAAATCTTGGTCCACTCATTGGTTTGTCATCAATGATGAAGACAAGTTCTCTGGGTTTCTGGTAGAATTCCCATACATTATCTAGGGTGAGATTTTATTGTTAAAATTTAGTGTCAAATAATAGTACTCTGCAAGATGTTAGTTCAAGAAATAAAGAGCAGTATAACTTGAGAAATGAAGGGTTATTTATGCCACTGGGAAAGAGAATAAAATACTCCTCAGGAAATTTAAATGCCAAATAATATATCACATTGATCATTAGTTGATAAAGGAAGCATATTTGGTGAGTTGAGAATATTTATAGTTGAAAGAAATTGGGGCTAGGAAATATTACATAATTAACAATGAATTAAGGAGATTATGGATCATGTGGGAAGAGTTATTTGGGATAAGTTATTATTTGGGATAAGTTTAACAATCTATCTTGTCTTCCTGACTGGAAAATGGAATAAAAAGATATCAGGAGTTATCCTTCAGGAGTTAAAAAATAATAAGCATAAGCAAAGGGCTGAGCACAGTGCCTGGAACACTGTAGCACTTTACTAAGGGTTTATTCTATTCCTCTTATAGAAAAACAAGCAAAAACAATATAGCAAACGAAAAGACTTTCAATTTTTGGCATATATGTTTTTTAAAAAGCTCTGAAGGAAGAATTTAACTAGCTTTGATATAATAGTTACAGAAAATACAAAATGAAATTCAACTACCCATGCAAAGACAAGAATAAAATCAGTCAAATTGATGGACTTCTGGTATGCTCCAAGAAAGATGCAGTTGATGAGAACAGAAATAACAAAAGTTAAATAATCCTGGATACTGGTTCCAATTTACATAAAGATTAGTATAACTGTGGATTTTGCCTTTGTTCATGAAGATTCATAATTAGTTTGACACTGTTCTTTATTATTAATAATTTGTAATTATCACCACTTTGGGTGGGAACTTAGAGAAAGAGCCTTACTCTGGAAAGATGTGGATTCTAGTTACAATTTTTTTTTCAGCAGTCAGTAAATGATTTTCACTGGCCTTTGTTTCCTAATCTATAAATTTAAAATTTTTAACTCTTCTGTTTCTAAAACTGTCCTTTTTGCTATACGTGGGTCTTAAGGCTGATTTTTAAAATTTATTTTAAGACTCTTTTCAGAGGGCTTTAAAATTTCTAGCTTCTTCTACTACATCAGTGTCTTACTAGTGTTTCTACTAATTAAAAAAAGACTGTGGCCCAATGGTTTAGCAGACGTTCTGTTAAATTTTTTTCTTCAGAAGTGTGAAGCTTTTTACATGTGACCATGAGTCAGTGTCCATAGTAGGAGTGTGTGTAGAAGATTCACTACGGAGATAAATGTTTCAACTCTCTTTGACCCTGGAGCAAAATAAATGAGTGTAATAAAGTTCACCCCTTTGAGTTCTGCCTTGTTATCAAATATTCCCCAAATCACGAAGCCAATAAAAATGAAATAGTCTGTCGGGAAAAACAACAACAAAAATCGTAGTTTTTCCCCTTAGGCATTTTAAGAAAACTTCAAGTCTAGATGTATGAATGAAATTACTTCTAAAAATTAGAAAATTCTATCAGCTTGGAAGTATGTGACTATCTTTAGCGGGAGGTTAGACCTCTACCCTGAGAAAAATAGTGATTGCATTTCACTTTTTTTTCTTCCTATCAACTGGGAGAAATTTTTTTTACTCCATTTCTCATATTTTTTTAATAGATCCACATAAGAAAAAAAAATAAGAGATTAAAGTAACTCTTTAGAGGAATCAATACTTCTCCTCACCAGGTGGGAGAAGAGCCTTCAACACCCTGTTTAGTTTGTCCTTCTGCATTCAACAGCTAATGCTTAATGAAGACAGAAAGAAGGCAGGCCTTGAACACAGGACCCACTCCAGTACTCAGCTACCGCTTGCCTTGGCAGGGGCTGATTGTCCCCCTCTGCTGCCCTCTTTTCCTCTACTTCCATCTCTCATATCAATTTTATGACTCTTTAACTGAGATTTTTCTTAGGCCTCCATTCTTCTATCCCACTGGTCTCACGTTTCCTGGACCTGCTCCCAGCCTGTGCAATGGTGTTCAAGAAATTTATGAACTGAAGCAAAGTCTCAGGACATTGATATGTCCTTCATCTTCATGTAGAAGCCCCCCATTATCCTTCACTACCTTACCACAAATCCTTACCACATTTCCAGACCTTTTCTTTTTTCATTCCTCATCAAAAGAAAAAACAGGATGCCTTCAATTTCCCTTTCTACCTCATATTTTCTTCCAGTCTATTAATGTGCCTCTGTGACAGCACATCAGAGTAAACAGCAGGCTAGTCTCACACCCTGGCATGTTCCCTTCATGTTTCCCCAGTACTTGGCTCCATGGCTGTTCCTTGCTTTCTTCCTTTTCAGTCCCTCTCTCCTCCTGATCCATCTCATTGGGCTTTTATTGATCACCTAATTCTATTTCTTGAATATTTTCCTTTGAGTTGAATCTTCCATTGCTTCTACTGGTTTTCCCTCACTACCCACTGCCTTGTCCACTTACTATATCTCTACTTTCTGTTTACCTCTCAACATCCCAAATGCAGATGTCCTCAGACATATAACTTATGGCCTATTTTTTCTTCCTCCTTAGAAAACTTATCCAAAATTCATAGCTTTACTTTGCTTTGTTGATGATTCCCTTATAAATTTAACTTTTGTTTCTATTTTGAGCCCTAGCACCATATTCTCAAATAGCTACCTCATCATTTACAAATTCACATTCTTTCCTCAACTTTTATTTTTATAAGTGATGCCTTCATACACCTCCCTCTCACACACATACACCTGTCACCCGAATCAGGAAGAGCTCAGCTATCATTCAATCCCTCTTTCTCTATCTTTACTGCTAACAAATTAGCAAATTTTATCAGTTATACCATAGTACTACTATTTTACCAATCTTTTGGAGGCCTGAGAGAAGAAAATCGAAGAGAAAGAATTATATAAATTAGCAATTCTCCCTTGTCTGCTGATATGCTTCTCCTCCCTCTCCAAGAGCATGCATAAGGATGACTACTTAGGCTCCTCCACCTTACATCAAAAGCCAAATGGCTTTTCCCAAGTGACTTAAAGAGAAACTTTGTACTGATATTTCAATTAGAATTTAAATTTGCACCCTTTGTTTACTTTCTGAAGGTGCATATTCTTTGGGCCAGTAGAGAATATGTCATTTAATCTTATTCATAGAAATATCCTGAGACAATTTTTGTTGACTTCTGTAGTTTCTTTTTCTTGATTACATGTAACTCTAAAGCCCAAAATTATCTGAGTTCCTCCTAAAGTGAATATAGTAAGTAGCATTACAATTAATTGAAATAAGCTCACCTATAAGGGAATAATCCCTTATGAATCTAAATCCTTATTTTGATTTTAGCTTTCTAAAATTTAGAGATTTTACTATACAATTTAGGTAAAGTCATCCAACCACGTACTTCAAATTATGGTGTTGCCAAGATAAAAACCTTGCTTCAAGGCAACATAGAAAGGTAACAATTGAAAGTCTCCAGCATACTCACTTTTTGTATGTAAGAACATTTTATAGCTGAGATTCTCAGTAATGATTATTACAATGTATATCTTCATTTAAATTCATCTCAAAATTCTATTTTAGCATCAAAGTGCTCTGACATTGAATACTCCTGGAATGCATTCTTTTAAGGATTCACCATTGATCCTACCCTGCAGTTTACTTACTGCCACAAAGTGGAAATTATATTTAATTGAACTGAACAAGAGAATCGCACAACAAAGACCTCTTTTATTCAATTCCCAGATACTTCTATGGTGAGATGACTAAAATATAATGTTGGTGGATAATACATATTCATTTGCCACATAGTTTTAGTCATAAAAGCATATTTTTATCTTCATGCTAATCAAAAACATTTCAAAGCACCTAACCTCACCCAGCAGTTTTAAACTAATGGTGGAGATTTCAGAGGGGAAGAGTTCACATATTTTAAGACTATAGAGTGGTATTAAATAAATAGGATGAAAAGCTTCTCCCAGTTAGGTATAAATATTTTACATTTTCTTTCTGTTTATGGTGCTAAGAGCAATCATACAAAGTGTTCTTATAAAAACTGATTAAAAAAAAATATTCCTTCTTTCTCATTTAAAAATGGTCCCAGTGGACTTGCAGTGTGCCAGGCTCTAAGCTATTTCCTAGGAATGCAAGGATTTTACAGCCGATTGGGGTTCTTAGTATGTATAGCTCAGTTTGTGTAGGAGATCTTCCTAAACCTATATAAGGATAACTGAATTCTCATGTTACCTGCTATGACTTACCATTCTCAATTGTGTATCTTATTTTTGTGATAAATCTTTCATTTCTTTCACATGATTTATATCTATCATACCTTTTGCTACCACAGTCATTGATCCATTTTGTTGTACTCGCTACAAAAGAAGTTTCTTCTCAGTACTCAGGATGAGAATAAATAGGTTGTATTAGATACCTTACCTAATCATGGGTCCTACTAAGAGCTACCAAAATGGTATATCATAGAATGCCCTCCCACAATCATATGGTGAAAGCCTCTATTAGACATATTCTTATTTCATATATCTCTGACTAGCATTAGACAGTAGCTTTTGTGAGTGAATTGCTGGGCATCAAAGCAATAATCTTATAGCATGGTTGCATGATCATGTAACATATTTTAGAGAAGAATCACTTTCTCTAGAATCAATAAGACTCACAACCCTTACCTGACCTAAACTCAGAAAAACCACCTGATTTTTTTTTTTTTTTTTTAAGATTTTATTTATTTGACAGAGAGACACAGCAAGAGAGGGAACACAAGCAGAGGGAGTAAAAGAGGGAGAAGCAGGCTCTCTGATGAGCAGGGAGCTTGATGCGGGGCTCAATCCCAGGACCCTCAGATCATGCCCTGAGCCGAAGGGAGATGTCCAATGACTGAGCCACCCAGGCACCCTATCACCTGAATATCTACTCAAAAATTACATTCACTGAACATTTTTTTCCCCCTTTAGTTGATATATGAACTGAGCTTCAAGTAATTGATTATTCTCATGTTTAGCTCCTACCATCTAGACTAGATCACCTAGCAGGCCTTTTTTGCTTAACGACACTATTTGATTATCTAGAATGCAAATGCATTCTTAAGGTTGCTCACTTTATTGATCATTGAATATACAATTACTTCGCCATATCAAAGTACACTCAAATTTCAGACACTCTCTGCTTATGTATATATTCTATACTTCCCTGATTTAAGAGTTGTCAAAATTTCTATGTAGATACATAGAATTTTTATTTTTTGAATATATTAACCATTTAATTCCAACCCAGTTGGCATACTTCTGTCCTTAGTCAAAAGCAAAAAAAAAAAGACTGCCTACAGCATTTTCCATATCTCTTGCTACATTATATATATAGATAGATATCTATATATATATAGATATATATCAAGAGAGAGTGAGAAATTATTAATGCAGTTTTTTTTTTTTTGGTTTTTTTTTTTGTTTTTTGTTGTTTTTTTAGGAGTTTAATTTTTTTTTTTTAACTCCAATGCGGAGCAGTTATGACTCTTCCAGGTTTTCCCTGTATTTCTCAGAAATTCATATCTGTCAAACTCAACATTTGATCTTTAATTTCTTGAGGCTATTTAATACTGACATATGTGCTGACTATCTTTAGTTCTTCAGAGTTTGGTTTCATTCATTCCATCAGGTATTTTAAGAAGCTTGAAATGCTCCCAGGATCACTTATCTAAAGGGATTTAAAGAAAGACAATACTAGTAGGATTTTATTATATACCATCTGAAAGGAAAATTAATTTTGCCTCAGGTTTCAAATGCAAATGAGAACTCCATCATATAAAGGAGCCTTGTCTGAATAACCTAACTGAATTAACAGAGGACAAATATTCAGATATTTTATGCTTTTACTTAAATGATTAAGATTTAACATCTAAACATTCACCAATTTACTAGTTTAACAATTTTTCACTTTTGTTTATATATTTCCTATAATATCCTAATGAAAATGATAAAATGACCCCATATCATCAAGATTTGACAGTAAGGTACATAGATTTAAATGAAGAATGACAAGAGGGGACTTAGAGATGTGAGGTAAGATCAATCACGGATAATTGGAAATTATATTGCTTTTTTGTCAGTCTTACAATAATTCTTCCAAAGAGACTATCTTCTGGGATAAACTGCTCCTCCCACTTAATAATTTGATTCTATTATACTATAAATAAAATACCAAAATCTCCTTCAGAGTAATTGCTGGCAGAAAACACAGGCTATAAATAGGCATATTTCCCCATCATTTTTATGTACAAATACCTAACATCTGACCAACATCAAATGTGTAGCTTCTGGCAGCTGGTATCAAACTTTGTACACCAAGTGCAGTCAGAGTGTTTTCTGAGCAGGTCACTATATATGATCTGGGACACATGTTTGATATTATCTGGGAAAATGAAAACAATGAGTCAATGACTTGAGCTCTACTTGAAACTAAAAAAAGTTTGGCTCCATAAATGGTCTCGGAGAAGAATATTTCACTTTGAGCATAGCAGCTAAAGGTTCCATTATTAATGTAAATAAATGAGAGGGAAGAGGGAAGCCTTGATGATTGGCATGGTAAAAAATTAAACAGCCCTGGGACTGTCGATCAGAGTTGACTTTAGTAACTGGCTGGGAATGCAGACATTTGATCCAGCATACATGATTACCAGAATTTGCACTGACCAATGTCCTCTCATATAAAGTATTTGCACTCTGGGGAATTAGAGGTTTCCAATGACACTTTTGAAATTTCCTAACTTTCTGGAAAGGGTTTTTGTAGTAAATGCTACCTGATTTTAGAGTAAACTTAAAGGTATTTTTTTGTATGCACACAAGCATGCGCGCGCATGAACACACACACACACACACACACACACACACAGAATTTCCCCTTTAACTAATGTATAGATTTAAATAATTTAGAGGAGTTATTCTGATAACAGATTACATACTCACCTACAGGTTAATGTTTCAGGTCTCAGCATAAACATGACTAATCTTCCTGAACATCAGTTTTACTTAATGGTATGAACACATTAGTTTGATCTCCAGAACAATTTCCCACAAGTGATTGGCAATGACATATATCTTCTAAAAATATAGAGTAAAATTGTATTTGAGATTGCTTGATTTTGATGTAAGTTTTTAATAATAATTCATAAAAGATTTTCCAAAAGGAAGATGTAGATCATCTTTGCAAATTCCTGTTTAGACTAAGCTTATGGATATGTTGCCATGAAGTGTCAGTTAATCAGAGCATGGACCAAATGACCTATGGGTATTGCCCTAATATTGTTTTGTCACTCATATGTAAACATAAGAACAGACACAAACACACACATACACACTAACATTCATTCCTATTTGCTGTGATAGGGAAATACCTGTCTCTAAAGTAATAGGAATGATTCCCTAAGTGTCAATGTTTATTACTCCAGGAGAATTCTACCTGCTTGCTAGTGGACCAAATTGTTAAACTCATTCCTGTACTAATCCTCAAAAATTAAAAAAAAAAAAATTAAATGACACAAAAATATGATAATCACTAGCAATGGCTATTTCCTACCTCCTAAAATTATATACACTTCAAATAATAATCGATTAAAGTAAAAACAGCTTATCACAATAAAGTGATTTGTAAGATTATTATTCTTCATGATTTTTAGTAAAATAACTAAGGATAGTTATTATTTTAGTAAAATAACTAAGAAGAATGAATTATGGCCAATTCAACTAATAAAAGGAATTAATAGGAAGTAAAAATCTGATGATTCAAACTCGTTTTTAGGTTGATAAAATGCAAATGAAGGCAACACGGAGTTATCATTTTATAACTATTATATTAAAAAAATTAAAAGTCTGACAACAAATGTCAGAAAGTATATAAACCCATAGGATCTCTTCATTTTGGGATAAAGTGAACACACATAACTGCACGTAATTTTAGAGAAGTGAATTATTGCCATCAAATGTCAGGTGACAAATGAGTACGAGAGGTAGGGAACATCTAAGATTTTAGTTTTTGTGTTTAATGGTGGTAATTTCATGAGTGTATATTATTAAAAATAAAAAGTGTAAGCAAATTTAAAAAGGACGTTCATAAAAATGAGTGTTATTAACGAAAGACCATATTTAAGCTAATTCTATGTATTAGAGTAAAATATATAAATCAATCATGCTGTAGCTCTGAGAAAACTTATACCATATTCATTAGAAATGACTTATAAATACATGTCATATACGTGAATTTTATTTTATTTGGCCTTCCTTTGTTTTTAAATTTTAATCAAAAAGGAACAGAAGATGGGAGAATAATTGAGTAAAATTTAGGAGAACTGTTCTAATCTCTACCTTAACAAATTGATTATCTTGCATTTTATGCCTCTAAGCTTTTGTTTCTTCATTTGGGACATTAAGAAATTTACTTATTTCTGGACTAAAGAAATATTTAAAAAACTTTATGTGCCAGATATTATTTTAAGTAGTAGAGGTACAGGTGTGAAAATATATCAAACCTGCACTCAAAATTTACAGTCTAATAGAAGAAAAATTCATTCCACAAATCAAATACCCCAACAGATATATCATTGCCCCTGTGATCAGTGCTATGAAGGAAAAACATAAGGAGCATGTGTTTAAGATGTTATAGGATCATAGCAAATTAGAGTGAATTTATGTCATCTGAAAGATAAGGAAAGGTTTTCTAACAAGTGATGACTACACTGAGATTTTTAAGGATGACAAGGGGACTTCCGAGGGAGGGAGAGAGAGTAGACTTCATGCGAAGGAACTAGCATAGACATGATGGACAGAAGGGCACAGCCTATTCCAGAGGATGAAGCAAGCAGATATGGTTCTAACAGGGTGAGAGAGGCTGTGATACTAAAAGGAGTTGGAGAGCAACACAGGAACAACAGACAAAGGATTTATAAACTAGCTAGAGTATTTTTATCTTAATCCCAAGAGCAGAATTCCATTTATGGTTGAAAACAGAAGATAAAGCATTCATATATAGGCTTTTAACAAGATCTCTGACCCAGGTGTGAAGACTAGATTGGGGTTAGTCAAGAATGGATAGAAGTACAATCCCTATCAAAATAACAACAGCATGGGATGCCTGGGTGGCACAGTAGGTTAAAGCCTCTGCCTTCAGCTCAGGTCATGATTTCAGGGTCCTGGGATCGAGTCCCGCATCGGGCTCTCTGCTCAGCGGGGAGCCTGCTTCCCTCTCCCTCTGCCTGCCTCTCTGCCTACTTGTGATCTCTCTCCCTCTGTCAAATAAATAAATGAAATCTTAAAAAAAATAACAAGAACAACAGCAGCACTTTTCACAAAACCAGAATACTAAAATTTGTATGTAACCACAAAAGATCTTGAATAGCCAAAGCAATCTTGAGAAAGAACAAAGCTGGAGGTATCACAATTCCAGATTTATACTCCAAAGCTGTAATCATCAAAACAGTATATTACTGGCACCAAAACAGACCTATAGATCAACGTAACAAAACAGAGAGCCCAGAAATAAATCCACACTTAGGTCAATTAATCTATAACAAAAGAGGCAAGAATATACAATATGATATCCAATTAATCCAATATAATAATATATATATACAATATAATATCCAATATACAATAAAAATCCTAGAAGAAATATAGGCAGGAATGTCTCTGACATTGCCCATAGCAACATCTTCCTAGATAGGTCTCCTGAGGCAAGGGAAACAAAAGCAAAAATAAAACTATTGGGACTTCAAAATAAAAAGCTTTTGCACAGCAAGGGAAACAATCAACAAAACAAAAAGCCAACCTGCTGAATGGGAGAATATATTTGCAAATGATTATTGATATTAACCCCTTCGGGATATATATTTAAAGAACTTCTATAACTTCACACACACACACATACACACACAAATAAATTCCAATTAAAAAGTGGACAGAAGACCTGAAGAGAAGTTTTTCCAAAGAATACAAATGGCCAACAGAGACATGAAAAGATACTCAGCATTGCTAATTATCAAGAAAATGCAAATCAAAACCACAATAAGATAACACCGTATACCTGACAGAATGACTAAAATCAAAAAGAGATAAGCATTGATGAAATGTGTAGTAAAAGTAACCCTTGGTTACTGTTGGTGGGAATATCAATTTGTACGACTCCTATGAAAAACAGTAGAGATTCTTCAAAGAATTAGAGGGGTGCCTGGGTGGTTCAGTCAGTTGACCATTTAACTCTTGGTTTCTGTTCAGGTCATGATCTCAGGGTGGTGAGATTGAGCCCCACATCAGGCTCTGTGCTCATCATAGAGTCTGCTAGAGATTCTCTCCCTCTCCCACTGACCGTCTCCTGCTTTCATGCTCTCTCCGTTTCTAATTTTTAAAAAGTTTTAAAAAATTAAAACAGAAATGCCATCTGATTCAATAATCCCACTACTGGGTATTTACTCAAAGAAAACAAAAACAGTAATTGAAAATATATACATAGCCCAATGTTTATCACAGCATTAGTTACAGTAGACAAAAAATGGAAGCAATCTAAGTTGCTTCAATAGACGAATGGATAAAGATGTGGTATACAAATACAACGGAATGTTACACAGCCATAAAAAAAGGAGATCATGCCATTTGTGACAACATGGATGGATCTAGAGGGTATTATGCTAAATGCAAGAAGTCAGACTGAAAGAGGAAAAATACCATATGATTTCACTTATATGTGGAATAAAAAAAAAAAAAAAAGACAAGACAAAAGCAGAATCAGATCTATATATACTGAGTTGGCAACCATATATAATGGTTGCCAGAAGGGAGGGAAGAGGGTAGATGGGCAAAATAAGTGAAGGGGAGTGGGAGATATAGGCTTCCAGTTATGCCAATGAATAAATTACATGAATAAAAGACAGCACATGGATTATAGTCAATGGTATTGTAATAGTGTTGTATGGTGACAGATGGTAGCTATGTTTTTGTGGTAAGCCTAGCATAATATATAAACTTGTCAAATCACTACAGTGTATACTTAAAACTAAGGTAACATTCTATATCAAAAAAAATTTAAGGAGTAGATGAGGATAAAAAAAAGAGTAGATGAGGATAATGTGATAGAACATTTTCAAAGTACATTTCAGACAGAAAATGAGAGTTTGAAGTAGGATGCTGGTGATGAAAATGAATATATAATGGTGAAGTGAGTAAACCTATAGAAAGCAATATATAGGACTCAGTCCCCAATTAAGGGAAAAGGAATAATGCAGCACCAAAGATAACATTTCTATAAATGATACAATTATTTGGATACACGTTTGGCATTGTCTTGTCATAGTGGTGCCACTCACAGAGATAAGGAAGAGTGGGAAAGCATCTGATACAGTAGGAAGGAAATACGTATGTGTCATCATGGACAAGTTGAGGTTGAGGTGTTAAAATTCTCCAAAAATGACTGGCTTTGAGGTGTGACAAAAATGAGTGTTCTACCATAAGTCTTGTAGAAATTTCACTTTCCTCCTTGCTGTAAAGCTGTATTTCCAGCAAGTCATATTAGAGGATATTAGGATAGCGGACCCTGGAAAGCTCTTTGGGTCTTCTAATTTCCTCTCAAGTTATATGTTCTCCTTGATGGTGATGTATTTTAGCTGCTTTAGGTGACATCCTGCCAAGATATAGAACGTATTAAGTGTTTAACAAGCTTCTTATTATCACCGATCATGATAGACCCAGACCTAACTACTGTTCTGTGCACGCTTTCTAATTTTGTTGTTACCAGCTTATCAACATTGACCTTAAACAATTATCAATAAACTCAATGCATGGAGATGGAGAGAGAGAGAGAAAGAGAGAGAGAGAGAGAGAGCGCAATTATTTACTGAGGACCAGTCTATGGGCTTACACCAGCACTGTAACTTTTGTTACAGAGATGCCTAGTAGGGACTGAACACAATAGACCTAGCCAAGGCCTACTAGAGACACCATTATGACAACCATGAGAAAGCTTTCAGTGGTCTGGAGATGTCAGGAGATATTTGTAATCTTTTTGAGTATAAATGGCCGTTAAAGCAACAGGCTTAACATTTTACAAAGAATGTAGAATGAAAATAGAGCTTTAAAAGTACAGTTAATAAAAAAAGATGACAACTTTAAAAGAAAAATGGAATTCTAACCTCAAGTATAAAATATCTATGGGTCCATAGTGGTATAAATAAATGATCTAATAAAGGACAACAGATAAATGTTAGATGAAGAATTCTAAATAATTTATTTGAATACTCTACCCTCAAGAAGGTGGAAGATAACCCCTCTATCTTTACCTTAGAGAAAACCAACACTACCTCAGCGGGGTAATTAAGGTCAGCATCATCAATGATAAGTCAGATTGATACTATGTACCCTTGATAGGGTGTGATGAGAATAGCACTTCACCTCTGTGATCTTCCTCCCCCCAAACCCCAGGCTAATGATGAGGAAAAACATCAAATACCAATGGAGATAACTTTTACAAAATATTTACCCAGTACTCCTCAAAAATGTCAACATAAGCAAAAACAAAAGGAACTAAAGTAACCTCATGTTCTCTCTTAAGGTCACCTCAGATTTTCTTTGGCTTTTTTTTTTTGGTACATCTATTCTACACCCCAACTGCCTTCTTCAGCCAGCTTCCTTAGCTTAATTAAACATACTAAAAACTGCTAATGCCATCTAGCTTTCAAATCTGCACAACCTTATAGCGTCTGCATTCACAGACCTACCTGGTATTTTCCCTTTTTATCTCTAAATTTTAATCTCCGAAATGGATGATTTACCTAACCAGCTTATCTTCTTCCCTACAAGGTATTCGAGGTGATAAATTACTGGTTCAAATGTAAATGAGCTCTTTCTTCAGTTAAATGCTCACCCTAGCTCCATTTAGTTGGGAACAATGTTGATGAATTTGAGAAGGCTATGCTTAGGGTGGGCAGTCTAAGACATTACTGCAGCTGTGTTAAAAACAAACAAAACAAAACACAACATTTTAAAATGGAGTGGTGGGCAGTATAGCGATCCCCAAACATGTCCATGTCCTGATATCCAGACACTGAATAATTTATGTCACATGACAAAGGGGTACTAAGGTTGCAGAGGCAATCAAGGCTGCTAATTAGCTGACCATAAAATGGTGGATCCAATGTAATCAATTGTAAGTCCTTAAAGGTGGAAGAGGGAGGCTGAAGAGTTAATGGTAGCCTCCAGTAATGTGAGAAAGCCTTAGGGGACCATTGTTGGCTCTGTAAATAGAAGGGGCCCAGGAGCTAATGAATGTGGGTGGTCTCTAGGCTGGAAAATTCAAGAAATAGTATTCTGTAGATCTTCCAGAATAGAAGGTAGCTCTGCCAACACCTTAATTTTTAGCCCAGTGAGACCCTTTTTTGATGTCTGCCCTATGGACAATATGGAAAGAAATCCATGTTTTAAGCCACTAAATCTGAGGTAGTTGATTACAGCAACATCAGGAAGTAAATGCAATTGGCTTGCAGAGGATATATGTATTCTAACCTATATCTAAAGAATAGGTCAGTAGAGTCAATATATCTGTGGTAATTGTGGCTATTCCTGTATAGAATACACTTGATTTGCTGATTTTTCATACATAAATAGAGATTATTCATACACAGTAGATAAGTGATCTGGATAATTAATGAGTAACATCAACACAGTAGTTTCAGACTACCCTTCCACATAATAAAATGCATATGAAAGGTTTCCATAAAATATTTTGTTTTGAGGTAATGCTGTCCAAATATTGAGGCAATGAGATCTCTGCTTATTTATGTTCTGCCAAGTGCTGTTTTCAGACACGGTCTAATTGTATTTGCCATAGTCAAATGCTTATGACTTTAACACAGTAGGCAATGCTATATAAAGAAGCTGAACATTCAGGAATATCATTTGCTAATGTGTGCAGGTTCAATGTATATATTAAGGCCCATAAGAAAAAGAATTTAAAGCTAGAACTGTTTGCTTCAGTAAAGACTCAACATTTTCAAAACAAATCCAAGGTTCTCAAAAAATAAATAAATAAAAAAGAAAAGCTTCCAAATGCCTTTTCCTCATAAATATTGTAAAAGAATGAATGAATAGATGCTGATGTAATTTTGCTATACTTAGAAAAAAATTTTTTTTAATATGAAGATTGCTTTGTTTTTACAGCTGCAGGATAACTAGAATTTCTCAACAGAGAAAGTTCTGCATGTTTCTTTCTCGATCTTGTCTATGCTTTCCAGGCCTCAAGGTTTTTCTAGGCATCAAACCTACTGAGTTCCATTCCATTAGTTGCTGTATCACACATATCCTAGAACAAAAGGGTATCCTTAATCAGCAACCCAAATTAGAGAATGAAAATTTGGGGTCAGTGGCCAGCATTGGTCTGGACTTGGGTAAGTTACACCCTCCCAATTGCAGTTCTGCCAAACATAGACTTTCCCACATTTTAATAGGACTTTGATGTGACAAATGCACATACTCTTATAATCAGACTTGGTCTTGGAAGGAAGGATACAGTCTTCTGGAGAGCAAAGGAAGAGAACACCTGTTACTAATGCTAAGTAGGAGTGCAAGAGCAGAAACAAAATATCGTAGGCAATTTTTAAAAATAGACATATGTATTTTCAAGCTCTCGGTAATCATTTCTTGTCTCTATCTCTAGAAGTTGCCTATCAGGAATAATCAAAAAAAGATGCCATAAGCCTCCTGCTTATTGATATTATCAACTAAGAAGAATAGTTCTTAAGGTATCATTCTAGCATCTATAGTTCTCAGAACCAGAAACAAGTGGCTCAGCAAAAAAGGAAGTAAGCAACCATCTCATATGGACAGGACCCATAGGTTTTTACAAAAAATAAATAAAAATAAAAAATTCACTGGGCAGAATTTCTTAGAAAGCCAGAAATGATTCCTGTTCTCTTTGCCAAGAAGCTATACTTCTTGATTTTTAATTCAATATCTAGCTTAAGGTAATTAGGTAAATATTTAAATATTTTTTAAATCAATAAAGCTAATGAAAAGGAATTAAATATGGGAAATAAATTCAGTCCAATTTTAAGATACGGTTTTAAAATGTCAAGTATCTGCCTTAATGAATAAATAATATCACATATCCCAAAACAATTACATCTGGTGACACTTTGTCTAAAGCTGAGAGCCAAGAAACTTGGTTTAAAAGAAAATAACTTCCCCAATCCAGCCACTTTGCAAGGCCAAGAGGTCAAGTTCCATCTTGGGTGGGATTTCTTGGTGTTTTCTGCCACGTACCTCTTCTGTAACCTCCAATGCCCTTAGAACACGATGGGAGCAGCATTCACAGAGGATAACAATGGTTCCATCACTCTACCCCTGCCTGTCTTCCACAGTTATCTAGCACAGTTTTAGGACAGAAAAAAGGGAAAGAAACAGGATTCTTTGCAATCTCCCATTTTGTTCTGCCCAGTTTGTTCTCTCTTCAGTTTGAGTATTTAGTTCAACCCATTAAGATCCATTGGATTTAGCAAATATTCAGTTATTGCTTTCTGTTGAAGGAAGAAAAGTAAGTTACTTACTAGAATAGGAGTCCATACCTGGCTGCATGTTTAAAAGAATTGTTAAACAACCAGTATAATAACATAAGTCTTTATATAAACCAAAACCTTTAAAACTATGTTCTTTTATTCTTTTATCTTTTATTAAATAAAAGGAAACTGTACCACCAAATTTTGGTTAAAAATTTCTAGTCTCCCAGAAAAATAAAATAATAAAAGCAACTGCCAGATAATTAAAAAAATTTGATTTTTGAGAGCAAGTAGTATAGAGTATACCCTCAGTCTCTTATTCCAATTTGTTTCAATAGAACATAAAGGCAAGGCCATAAGTCTCCCATTATTACAAATACCAGAGTGTTTATTCATTAGAATACATGGTTCTGTACTGGGCAGCTCTTGACGTTTTCTCTAGCTGCATCTCAGACACAGAACTTGTGTTTCAGGTAAACCTCATTGCATTGTTCCCCCAACCTGTTCTTTAGATTCCCCATCTTGGTTAATATCACCATCCATCTACTCACCCAAGCTAGAACTTGAATCATTTTCATTTGCTTCCTTTCCTTAATCTCTATATATCAAATTGCTCAATGCAGTTTATCAAAGTCAATTTTTGAAATGACTCAGAATCCTATCTCTTCTCTTCATTCTTAGAGCCCTCAGGTTAATTGAGGTCTTTATTATTTTTTGCCTAGCCTAGTATAGTAAACTTCCCTTACTTAGGTTTTCCAGGTTCTCATCCTTGCAAAGCAGCTACAATTCTCTCTCCAAATGTAAATTTGATCATGCCACACCCATGATAAAAACTATTCCGTGATTCCTCATTGCCTGTAATGCAAGATAAAGTGCCATTTTGAGGTGAAAGTATACACCCAGGCTTTATTCATTTAGTTCTCCATGTACATACCTTCATATACCAGTCATACTGAATTATTTTCTATCCCTTAAAAATTCCATCCATTTCAGGACCCTCAAATTGTACATTCAGCTATTCTTGATCTTATCTGTCTTCCTTTTGCATCTGGACAAGTGCCCAAGCCACATAAATATAGAATTATCAAACATTTGGGTTTCCCTTGGTGATTTATGGTTTATACCCATTGTTTCAGCATAATCATTAATAGTACTCCTTTTCACTTGTAATCATGGTCACTGGGAGGTGAATTAGAGGATTCCTTTATTCAAAAGCCACTCTCTTCCTACAACTTTTATTGAATTAATGGCATTTAGCTGTCCTTGGAATACTGGAATTATTTCTACATAGAATAATTCACGTAGTGGTATAATAAACTACATAACTAAATGTCCTAATGAGTTATGCATTCTATAATAGTAAGAATAACAGCTAACCATTAATGTTTGTTTAGTGTATTAGTTCTAGCCACCTTAAAAGATTTCATTTATACTTTATAACAATCCTGAGAAGAAAGCAGTCTGATCATCCCCATTTTGCAGATGAAGAAACCAAGGCAAAACAAATTTAAGTAACTTGGCTAAAGTCACATGTGTGATAAGGGGAAAAGGTTGTGCTATCAGGTAAACCAAGGGAATGATTTCAAAGTTCATACTATATGAAGTATAATATACATATTTATCTTTGTGACCCTATTGACTTTGAGTATCTAAGAGATACATGATAAATGCCTCTGCAAATGAACTGTTTTTCAAGAACAGAGAAATGTCATTTCAGATGTCCTCATGAGATAAATTCATACAGCCTTAGATGACTGGTCTTATCAAAATATTTCCCTGTGTCTTATGAAATTCCCAAGATATTGATACATTAATATCAATACCTATTGATATTAATATCAATTCTCCCTCCTGGCCCTACAAACAACTAATTATATAAAATACTTTTTGAAAGTTACAACAGCTAGCTTTACTACCCTTTCTAAATTTATACCTTTTTTTTTGCCAGTGTTTATTTTTACTCATTTGTGGGTGGGTGTGCATGTGCGTGTGTGTTAAATATTTTGTTTATTTGAGAGAAGAAGAGAGAACAAGCAAAGGGAAGGGCAAAGGAAGAAAGACAAGCAGACTCCCCACTGAGTGCAGAGTAGGATGGCTCCAGCTTATGACCCTGTGATCATGAACAGAGCCAAAACCAGGAGTCTGATGCTTAACTAACTGAACCACCCAGGCGCCCTTCATTTGCTTGTTTTAGTAACAGTAGTTGGGATTGGCATGGTATTAGAAGATCTTGAAGCAAGACAAGGAGAAAATAAAATTTCCAAATTGTGTGCTTGCTGGAAAATTCAGGGACTGCTGAAAGCTTGGCATCAGTGGTGGAGGTAAGTGACTAATCCCGAAAACATTTGCCTTTCTGCCTGGGAGAGAACCAGCCTCTACAGCTGACGGGTTCTTGAAGAGTTAAATAGAAAAACATGGTAATTCTTTATTTTTTAATAGGATTAGATTTGCATGTTCAGTTTACAGAGAGAATACCTATGAATACTCTGAAATTAAACTCAGTTATTGATAATAGATTTAAAACGCTGTGCAAAATTGTTACACATTTACGAAGAATCTTTCTAAAGCACACCAATCTTCAATCTTCTCTAACTGGAGTCTGAGTCTATAATGCATTATGTACACACATACAAATACACACATACACACACATCTGTGTAAAGTTTTCTTTGGATCACACCACAGAAAAAAGAAACTGACATGCCTTGAGTAATAGCAAGTCTGTCTTTAAGCAGACAGGGCCTCAGATCAATTAAATAAAATGAGCTTTATGAGAAAAACATTAAGCGGACTCCTTCCTGGATTATTTTTCTGAAAGAAAATTTCTGTTCTAATTGATGCCTTGAAGCTTGTTGCTGCAAATTGAAGTTTATGTCAAATATTTGGCAGTGCTTCAAGGAAAATGATTCTGTTCACCTTGATTCTCTAATTGAGATGTTTAGGGGTGCTTTACTTCTTTTTTATCTGAAGTGTTGTGGTGACATTGTCTACCTGGGATGTATCAGCTTGGGTTTTCACTCCTTTTCTTGCTGAGTGCTAAATTGTTTTTAGTCTATCTGGCAATCTGCCGTTTTTTTTCCTCCCCCCACAGGGTTCAGTATTTGTCCTTGAAGAGTTGTCAACGGCAAATGCAAAAGAAAATCATATATCCAATTAAAGTGAGAAAAAACACAACTGTCAAATAGAAGCCATTAACCCCTCGAGTATAAAATTTGGGGTATATCTGACAGGTCTCTCCTCACTTCCTTCAACTGTCATCATTTCCAATTCCCTCCCATACTTTTAAAGATACTGCTTAGGGGACAGTTTTATAGTCTGTAATATGGGATGTCAATAAAATTTTGTCAAATCATAACCCAAGTGTAAGTAGCACATTTGCTAGACGTATTTTTCAAATGAATAAGTAATTTAGAAGAACAGTTAATCCTCATATTTTGCACTTGGGTTTTATTTGCTTTCATTCACTTTATATACTTAGTTCTTAGTACTTCTCATGACTATGCTATCCATTGGATAGACAACATTGAATAAGACAGGGAAGTTTACTGCCTTTGTAAGTTTACAATCTAGTGAGACAGACAGGCAACTAATGTTGGACTTAAGTACAATTTTATAAGTGACCTGAAAGAACAGGGCACAGTGCTAGGAGAACAAGAGGTGTGACAGAGCAGCCTTTGGTCACTCTGAAGGCTAGAGAGAAAGAGATCGGGCCAGTGAGAGAAAACTCAAGGGAATTGCTCTCTCTGTGGGCCATATACTTTGTGTGAGACTGAGGAGGAAGTCAGAATATGGATAATGATGATGCTGGGGAGGAGTAGGAGGATGAGGAAGAAGATAAAAAAATGGAAGCCCTCAAAAAAAAAAAAAAAAAAAAAATGGAAGCCCTCAATAAATGTTAGTTAACAGTTATGGTGGTTTATGAGGTGTTAGAAAAAAAACAGTGATACTAATTGGCTTTAAAAATAAGGAAACTCATGATATATGGACCCCAAATAAAGAGCTTCACATAGGTTAGGATCCTCAAGAACCCAGGCTTTTGGATCGCTCTGCCCATCCATCGCAGCATGGTGACTTTTCCCACGGACTGGCTCCTTGCATGGCTGTAAGATGACAGCAGCATTTCAGGCATTATAACTAGACATGACCATATTCAAAGGATGACATTCTCTCTGCCTCCTCTCTACTTCTGGGAGAGGGATAGCCTTTCAGAGATGACCCAATCTGACTTCTTCTCTTGTTTTATTAGGCAGAATTGGGACATGGTGTTCATTTCTAAGTGAATCATTAAGAAGGGGAATGGAATTGATGAGTGATAGGAGATTAGGAATGTAAATGAACAAATCAAGCCCTATGACCACTTCAGACCCTCTTAAACATCTTCAGGCCCCTTCAATGCACATGTTGAAAACTCTAGGTAAATGTCTTCCTAAAGAAGGCTTACCAATCAAGACATATTTGCAACTTGAAAATCAATTTCTCAATCATTTCATAGCAATGAACATATCTGTTTTTTAAGTTAGTAAACATAAGATATGAGAATATAGGAGCTTATGCTTTTGTTGTTAAAGTCTATTCATGCAAAGTATTCTAAACCTGAAGAAAAGGGGACAGATGCTGTTAGAAATGAAACATTTTATCTTCCTTGCCATTCACTGTGACAATGAACGATATGTCACATTGTCTTTACCAACATGAGAAATTAATCATAGAAGAAACTGAAAAAAAAAAAAAATGGAGAAAACTTAAAACATCACAAGGAAAATCTTTGTACTGACTGTACTTGACTACTTTATTATATAGATAGTATAATTACAATAATAGTTACTGTTCATTGAAAGATGAGTATCTGATGGGTGTTAGACATTTAGTATCTTAATTCTCATAACATCGTATGTGTAGTGTATTTTTATTCCTGTAGTCTTGGAGTTCAGAAATTTACATATGGCTAATGATTGGGAGAGGCTGGTACTATTCACACTCATCTGTCTGTCCTACTCTAAATCTACCACTTTTATTACACAAATATTCTTCCTGGCATTATGTCTTGACCCTGGAAATTCCCTCCAGGAATCAGAATATGGCTTTTAAAATCAAATCCCATTATGAATTTGCACCTATAATTTATCTGTCAATAAAACTTTAAGAAGTTTACATTTATTTCGGCCTTTCATTAATAGCACCTTAGGATTTGCAAACATTACACTTTCATGGCAATTCACTTCTAAAACCTTGCTGTTTTGTGTTCCCAAGCTTAGCTCCCTAAAGATTGAACAAAGACATGAAAAGACATTCATTTTCCACAGGTTTTCATGCTTCATTTTTTGACCTAAAACAAACCAACTTTTTGTCCACAAAAGTTAAGGATATTTCTGACTTTGAGTAGAGCACACTGCTCTTCCTCTTTTATTGTTTTGATATTTTTTTTTCACATATTTTTACATGCTTACTCACCAAAGTACTTTTAGGAGATATCTTTTATTTTGCTCTTTTGGATAGAAATAGGAATACTGCTCTAACAATAACTTCAAGTGAGCTAAACACATTATAATGAGAAGACTGTTTTCTAGCTCGTTTTCTTGTTGGCTTAAGTCATTGCTTTTTCTGTTTGGCACCTCCTCTGCCATGGATTTATTGAAAATGTGACGGTACTGGCTGAGTCCCACTGCTATTTCCACAGATAGGTAAAAGTATTTTAAGACACAGAATAGAATTGAACAGATTGTCCTTAGAATAGATTATTTACATGGAAAATATTGGACTGTTCTTACTTTACCCAGGGCTAGACTCTCCTGACTCTCCTGACTCTGAATTTATATTTCAGAGAAACCAAGTGTATAGCTCTTCACTCTCAATGCCTCATAACTCAGATGATTTAATAAAAACATGAGGCACCAATTTTAAATGTCACATACTTGAATAATTTTTTATTCATTTTTTATTTCTTATTTAGTTTTTTAGGATTTTATTTATTTATTTGACAGAGAGAGACACAGCCAGAGAGGGAACAGAAGCAGAAGGAGTGGGAGAGGGAGAAGCAGGCTTCCTGCCGAGCTGGGAACCCAATGCACGACTCCATTCCAGGACCCTGAGATCATGACCTGAGCTGAAGGCAGACACTTAACAACTGAGCCACCCAGGTGCCCCTATGTGAATAATTTTTAAATGTAGGCATGTCCCATACAATAGTTGAGACATGAAGAATGATCACGTAGTATTGATACACTAGAAGTCTTTACAATGAGCCACCCTGGAGCCAGAACAGAACTTCAAATCCATGCTCGTCAGAGTTTCTGGCATATAGTAAGGATACGCATGTTGGGAGGTGATGGTGGTAGAACATATGATAAGGAAAAAAAGTGAGGAGGGAAAACAAGTATTTACTTGATAAAGATCAGTTGAATTGAATGAAATGGCTCAGATTCAGAATCTGTTCTCAAACTTGAGGTCCATATGACTTATTTACAGTCAAGAAGCAACAACTAATAAGACACATACATACCTAAAACCTCTGGCCAGTGATACCACATCAGAAGTAGTCCATGCTATCAAATTCATGACAGTCTCCTAACATTAGCACCAAAGGACTAATAAGGATGGTTCAAAAAATGGGTTCTTTCCTGTGTCGACTAAAACAATTTCTACTGCATACTACTTTAATTTTTAAGGAATATCATAAAAGCTACCACTTAGTAGACAATAACTAAATGAGTAAATAAATTTAACTAAGTGCCTGATTAACTAGTAGGCACTAACTTAAGGAAAATATCTAGGGTAACATTAACAAAAGCAGAGCTTTCTCTTCTTCAGCTTTCTTTGTAAACCTTAAGGAAATATATACTGACAATATCGTTAAATGTTATGACAGTTCATTTTTTTCTATGTGGAATTCAGAATCAGGGCTGAATAGTTCATGCATTTTGCTTATGTGATGTGTTTTGATTTGTAGCTTTTAAGATGTAAAACCAGAATCAAACTGACTCATGATGTTTCCTAGTCATCCATAGCTCCTGTCACTATCCCTGTTACAACATGTGACATTTCATAGACAGTAAGTTCATAAGTATGTACAAAAATACCCTAAATATATCTACAACAGTGGAGACAGCTGCAGGTTATGGCTGACTAAAACTCGCACATTCTTTTCATAACAATCTGTGATGTTTGTCTGAACTGATAACCACATGCCTTATGAACTCTGAACCTTGGAAAACTGTCAGAGCTTATAAAATAAACAGATGACCAATGATGTCTGAATATTTGTTGGGGAAACATGTTCATAATTTGTGAGTCCTAAATTTTCTCAGTTATATTTTATTTTCTAAGCAATATTTGCCTTCAATCAGGAAAAATTTAAAATATTTCCCCAAACTATTATTTATGGCATTTTAATGTACTAGTAATAAGCAATAAAAATATAAAGTTATGATACTTAAAATAGCAGTTGAGGTAGTCAGGGTAAAATATGGTGGTGTCAGGTTTAGTAGATGCTAAAGAATAGACAAGTTCAGAGAACTCTTAGTCCAGAAATCTAAATCTGTCAGGTTTCCCTAGGGCTTCATTTCCCTATCTATACAATGGGAGAATGGACTTATCATCTTAACATCTTAACTCATGTTAACATCTTAACATCTATCATCCTAACTGATAAGTGACTTAACATCACTTATCAGTTCCATAACTTATGATCCTAAAGCAATATTGTTGGTTGAGTAATAATTTCAATGAGGTCCAAAAGTCTTGTATAATTTAATTTGAAAGACTAATTTAGTGTTATAATTTTAGTGTTCTGTTCCTTTATTATTAAAATACAATTGACCTACAATGTTATATTTTAGGTGTACAACATTTTGATTCAGCGATTCTATACATAACTCAGTGCTCACCACAATCAATGTATTAGCCATCTGTCACCATACCATATAATATTTTTTTTTTTTTTTTGGTGGGGGGAGGGAGAGAAGCAGAGGGACAGAGAGAAATCCCAAGCAGACTCCATGCCCAGTACAGAGCCTGACACAGGCTCAATCCCACAACCCATGACCTGAGCCAAAATCGAGTCAGATACTTAACTGACTGAACTATCCAGACACACTTGTTTTACAATATTATTGACTACATTCTTAATTTTGTACTTTTCCATGACTTATAAGTGGAAGTTTGTACCTCTTAGTCTTTTAACTATTTTGCCAATTCCCTCCACCACCGGCAACCAGTTTTTTTTTCCTCTGTGTTTGAGTCTGTTTATTCATTTGTTTTGTTTTAGATTTTTACATGTAACTAAAATCATAAATAACACATTGGCAAGGATGTAGAGAAAAGGGAACTCTCCTGAACTCTCAGTGGAATTGTAAATTAATGCAAAAACATGGAGTTTCCTTAAAAATTAATGCAAAAACATGGAGTTTCCTTAAAAAACAAAAAAAATCCCCTAAAATAGAAATATATGATCCAGTAATTCTACTACCGAATATTTACCCAAAGAAAACAAAACATTAATTCAAAAAGATCTATGTACCCCTATGTTTATTGCAGCATTATTGACAATAGCCACGATAAGGAAGGTACCAAAGTATTCACTGATGGGTGAATGGATAAAGAGGTGAGATATATATGCAATGGAATATTACTCAACCATTAAAAGAGTATTATGCTCTTTTAAAGAAGGTGCTTCTAGAATTTTAAGAACTATGTAATAATTAGTCTCCATGGAATCTGGCTTGTTATTCTTTTGTTATGAAAACCTTTTAAGTGAATAGCACAAATATTCAGGTATGGGGAAGCTCTGGTGCAAAATACTCTAATCTTTTAATCTTTTAATTTGTGATATAGCCCAAAGGTAAGTGTGGAAAATATAATTTATACTACTGAAGAATTAGGTGCTATTTCACTCAGAAAGGAGTCTCTTTAAAGACAAAGGTAAAGGGCAAAAACAATTCTAATCCAAAATTTCTTCTGATTTATACACTAACAAAAAAATAACATTTCCAACTTCCTTCCCTTGTTAGTTAACTGGAGATAGTATAAAAATATCATGAAAAAGAAATAAAAATATGACATGCAATAAAATTTAAGAGGCATGAAAAATACATAAGCTCCAGTATGCCACTAGTTAATGTGTGTGATCTTCTGGGCTTTGTCTTATTCTTGTATAGTAGGATTGCATATCTCATGATTGGAGGTTAGTATCCTTCTACAGCTTACTTTGAGTACTGAAATGTGAGCAGAAATAGCATATGTCGCTTCAGGGAGAAGTATTTCAATTATATACTTTGCCATAATTCTTGATCTCCTACCACAGGCAACAATAACGTACCAGAAAAGAGTGTCCACTCACCAGCCTATGTTCTAAAGTAAGAACAGAGTAAACCAGACCTTGCTGCTTATATACTATTCAGAGTAGCAGGTGTAAGATGTAAAATAATGTTACATTAACTTCAGTTAACTAAAACAGCATCTACAGACTCATGTAGATAAAAATAAATTCCAATTTTTGCTTTATACAAGAAACAGTCAGAGGTATTGAGAATACAAAAAAGATGAAGATAATAACTATTAGATGCTCTAATTAGTAGCCCAGACAAGTGGGTATAATAATAGCAAATGACATAGAATGAAGAGGAGAGACATTATTTTAGATAAAGATAGTCAGTTAAAAAAGTAAATATTCGATTACCAAGAATACACAACAAACATAAACTTGTATTCAACTCATAATACAGCCTCGAGAATATAAAAGTTACATGATAAGAAATTATTATACTAGAAGATGTTAAAATAAATTCCTTAGTACTTGATACATCAAGCAGTCAATAGATCAGTAAAAAATAGGTTTGAGCAACAAAATTAAAATTTATCTAATGGACATACATAAAATGAAAAAAAAAAACCCTTATTTTCAAACCCTTAGCACATTATAAAATTTGATCAAGTATCTCATAAGCAAAATCCCAATAAATTTTTAAGAACTGATAAGATATTCTCATATTCTCTAAGCCAAAAGCAATAAAATCAGGAAAAAGCAAGAAAGATAATGTAAAAATGCCTAAACATACATTTAAATGTACTTTAAATCATAAGTCAACAAAGAAATAGAATACAAATTTTAAAATAAAACTTAGAACAGAATGCTAATGAAAATATGCCATCTTAACTTCATGAAAAACAGCTAAAGGAATAATTTAAGGGCAATTGATCTATGTACATACTTATGCTAGAAAATGTTTACTATTGAGAAGCCAAATGTCCAACTGTGGAACATGAAAAAAATATGAATTCATTACAGAAACACAGAAGGTAATAGAAGATCAGAAATAAATGAACTGGAAAACAGATCCCTAGATCCCTATTAGAGAACTAACAAAGTTGTTTCTTTAATAAGACTGTTAAAATATTTAACTATTTTTAAGAAAGACTAGTATCACTAAATACAACATATACTCAATATCTACGTAGAAAAGGCTACAAAAAAAAAAAAAAAAGGCTACAAAGAAATTTATGTTAATATATTTGAAATTTTAAAGAAATTTAAAGTCCTCTCAAGTCTTGGGCCTTGCACTAATTTGCCCAAGTATGAGAGGAAATTACTCAAATCCTGGGAAAATAAACTGGAAATGAATAGTCAAAAAACTTTCTGGCATTCACACAGGCCTTGGATGAGCTTATGTTCCCAACAGCCAGAAGGGAAACACTTTGTAATGTACAGAGCATTAGGTAGAATGCACAGAAATGTAGCATTGGGATAAATTAGCCTTGGCTAAAAGACTGCTTTGGACTTACCTAAATAACTGTGTGGCAGGCAAAAAAACCCCAAAAGCACTATTTGTAAGAACATGAAAAAAAAAAAATGCATTAATCAACAACATGAGATTTATAGGTATCTAGCATACATAGAATCCAATAAGAAATTACTGGACATGCACAGAAGCAGGAAAATAGGGCCCATAACCAGGAACACAGTCCATCAATAGAAACAGACACTGATGGTGGAACTAGCACATAAAGATGGGAGTGAAGGTGGGGAAGCCATGGAATGTTCTGCATGTTCAAGAATGTAGGGGAAAAAGAAAAAAAGACGGAGTAAGGATAAAAATGGAATATTTTAAAAGTCTCAAAAGGAAAAATGTAATCGGAGTTAAAAATTTATTGAGAGTAGCAGATTAGATACTACAGAAGAAAATAGGAGGGGTACACTGATAAAAACTTCACAAAGTAAGGAACAAAGAAAAAAAACAATACTCATACAACCAAGTATAATAGCAATTGTTCTAGATGTGTACTTATAGCCCCAGAAAGAGAAGGAAGGGGTTTGCAGAAATAGAAGCTTAACAATTTCTAAAATTGATTAAAAAAAAAAACCCAATACACCCATAGGTGAAAAAAACCTTAATGAATCCCCATGAGAATTAACATAAAACTATCCCAAGGGTCATCACAATCAATTGACTGAAATCTAGTAATTAAAAAGACAATCAGAGAAGCAGTCTGACAAAAAGACATTTTTCAGGAAGGGAAATTTAAGATTTATGGCAAACTTCCCATCAAAAAGTGAGCAAAACAAAATATTAAGCAATATTGTTCACATGCTGAAGATAATGAACCGCCAGTCTACAAGTTTTACTTAGTAAAAATGTAACAATAAGAAATAGTGTCTTTCTCAGACAAACAAAACTGGTGAGATTTCATTTTCAGCAGACTGCTCTATCAGAGGTGATAAAAAGTTCTCCAGGCAGAAGAAAACTTTTAACAGAAATTTGAATCTAAATAAAATATATAGGCAAAAACAAAGCAAAACAAAACCAAAAAACCCTTTCTGTATCGTACTTAAGGAATAACTACGTGCTTAAGTAAAAATAAAATTTGTGGGGGCACCTGGGTGGCACAGTCAAGCACCCGTCTCCTGTTTCAGCTCAGGTCCCGATCTAGGGGTCATAAGATCCAGCCCTACATCAGGCTCCACACTCAGTGGGAGTCTGCTTAGGTTTCTTTCTCCTCCCTCTGCTCCTCTCCCCTATGCTGGTGCTCTCACATTCTCTCTCTAAAATAAGTCTTTTATTAAAAATAAGATAAATTAAACAAAATAAGATTTGTGGCAACAGAAACAAAGGATAGTAGAAAATGAAAAGACACAATCAAAATCTTATATTACACATGAATTGGCTTAATATTATTTTGAGGGTAACAGTCAAAATAAAGGTATATAGTAAAATCCAAAAGCAATCATTAAAAAAATTAAACACAAAAACATATCAATAGAGCAGATAAAAGTAAATCTGAAATCTCAAATCCAACAGAAGGAAAAGATTGAAAAAGAAATAGCTGAGAAAATTAAATGAGTAGAAAATAATAGTATTAATAAATGTCAAACTTAAAAGGTATAAATGTCTCAAAGACATAATTGTTTGATTAAAAACAAAGACCCAGCTTTATACTATATACAAAAAGTCTGTTAAAATATAAAGATATAGATGTTTAAAGTAAAATGATAAAACAAAGGACGCAATGCAAATATTAATCAAAAGCAAGCTAGAGTGCTTGCATTGAGACAAAGCAGACATGAAAATAGGGAATATTACCAGACATTTTACAATGATAAATTGATCAAGTCATCAAGAAGACATATAACAATCCTAAATGTGTATGCTACTGATAATGAGCTTGAAAATACATGAAGCAAAGTGAATAGAAATAATAGATAATACCACATTCCTCAGTAATTGATAGAAAGCATTTTACAAAGACTATAGAATGCTCAAACAATGCTCTCAACCAACTTGACCTAATATTTATAGAATGCTGCAACAACTGCAGAAAGTACATTCAATAATATATGTAATATTCATCAAGATAAAATTATATTCTAGGCCATAAAACAGTGTTAATAAATTTAGAAATACTCAAGTAATGCAGGTATATATCCTGAAAAAATGGAATTAAATTAGAAATCAACAAAGATCCATTTCAAAAATCCCTGAATATTTAGAAGTTAAACATACTTCTAAGTAACCAGTGAGTCAGATAATAAATCACATAGAAAATTAGAATATACTCTGAACTGAATTAAAATTAAACCACATTAACATTTGTACAATAGACTGAAAGCATTCATTATGTACTTCTATTAGAAAAGAGAAAAATCAAGTCCACCATTTCAGCATCTACTTTAATAAGTAAAATAAAAATAATAACCTTAACATCAGAAAACAATGGCATTGAAGACAATAAAATGACAGAACATCAATGAAACCAAATACTAATTCTTTGAGGGATTTAATAAAAATATTGTTTCCAATTTCCAAATTATGAACCACTCTGTGCTAGTGTATTCTACCATCTAGGTGCCATGGGCAAATTGTTGGAAAGAAAGAGATCACCAAAGCTCATTCAAGAAGAAATAGATACCCTAAATCACTCTGTATCTAAACTAATTCAATCTGCAGGTTAAGATTTTCCCACGAAAGAAATCAACAATGGCAAAAACAATTCTAGGTCCAGGTAGTTTCACTGATGAATTCTACTAAACATTTACATAAAATATAACACCAATTAGGTAAACACTTTTTTTTAGAAATAGAGAAGGGAACCCAACCATTCATTTTATGAAACCAGCCTTTTCGTGATAACATTAGGAGATGAGAGGTCATAAAAAAGAAAACTGCAAACAAATATACCTTATCAACACGGTCACACAAATTCTTTAAAAAATTTCAGCAAATAAAAACCATCAATGTAGAAAAAGGATAATATATCATGACCAAAAGAGTTTATACCAGAGATGAAAGTTTTGGTAACATTCGAAAATCAAACCATAGGACTTCTGGTTTCTTGTTCTACATGAAAGGGGCTTAAAAATCACCAGGTCATGCTAACAGCAAGTAAAAACCCAGACAGACTGAAAAACCAGCAACTTATCTAGGATCCATTAGAGAAGTGAGGACACAAGGCATACCAGCATCGGAGAGACAGGCAAATACAGCAAAGACCCACCATTGGAAACCGCCTTGGGAACCAGTGCCTGGGTAGGGAAACCTGAACTTCAGTTAATGAATCTCTGGACGCTCACTGTGGACAACTCTGAGAGTTGAAATCTCCAGGGGGAACCCAGGCATAAGAGGGTCCCCACAATTTTGTGAGACTTACCACCAGGAGCTCTCAGTCAACAGCAGGGGAGCCCTCAGACTTCCAGCAGGCATAGGAGAAAAGGAGCCATCATGAAATACCCAAGAACCCTCTGTTCCTTTTAAAAAGGCCTGCCCGCAGGAGGAACTAAGAGACCGAGGGGTAAGAGAATACACCTGCTGAGGTACTATCAGAGCCTGACTGTATTGATGCTGATTTTGTTTTTTTTCATCAGTGTACTGGGATAGGCATATTTAGTTCAGGTTGAGCTCAGTTCCACAGGATAAAAGAGTTCACAGGTATTCTAACTCGGCTGCATACTCATTAGAAAACTAGCCAGGTAAGGAGCATTACCACACTACATGATCCAGCTGTGAAGAAAGGATTTGGATGTCGGTGGGAGACAGCCTGAGGGACGATATCCTCTGCAGAAGAGATTTAAAGAGAGATCACACTGTGGGACTATGAAAAATGGTTAACTTATAGGGTTATTTGGGACGTATGAGATTTGGTTGATGAGAATGACATTAAGGTACCAGATTCGGTGTTAAGCACTGCATATTAATCAACTTGCTTTCCCAGGATGTGGACTAAGGAAGCAGGTTTTTTTTCTGTTTTTTTGCTTGTTTGTCTTGTTTAAGTAGAAATTGATTCCTTCAAATCAGCACAGAGTGCAAGAGTCTGTCCTTAGTGGAACCTTCAAATCATGGGGTTCCTTTGCAAGTTCATTTGTGCAGGGTTTGTCTTTCATCTCCAACATAAAATGCTTAGTCAAGCATTTAAAATAATATTACATAAATAGGAGAAACAAAGCTTATCAGGGAACATGGCAGTCACTGCCGTGGTGGTTTCAAATGATAGTACCAATATTCTTAAACAGTTTCATCACTGTGTCTACGTCCCTCCCTTAACTCCAGGCTCTGTCACTGCTTGTCTAATAGTATATGGTGGAAATGGCAGAGTGCCAGTTTTTGTGTCCCATTTTCATGAAACTGATAGCTTCCACTTGCGTCTCTTGGATATTTGCTTTTGAAAACCAATCCCCTGGCAGTGAAGATGCCTAAGTGGGCTGCCTCATGTGCTAAGAAAGGTAATTGCACAACTATGAAAAACTGAAACAGTTGCATGCTTGGTGGAGTTCTGGATAGACTTCAGATGCTGGTGGAAATTTGCACCCCATGCTTCAAATTCTAACCAAAATAGATACAGTAGTATCCTTCTTCCTCAAGTTATTGTAAAGTCTTCGTTGAAATCAGCAGCTGGCAATTATCCTTTTTAAGAAAACAATTTGATAGAAGACTACAGTAGAGATGAAAAACTGAAGACAAGACATTCAAGTAACTTGTTCCATATCACACAGTTAATTTAATAGCAGAACCAAACCTGGTTCTTCGGTCATGGTTCTTTATATAGCTGTCTTTCCCCCACAAACTCTTCTTTAGATTTCCAAAGGATCTAATGAAGAATCATTAGGCCATCTTTAAATCACCTGACGTTCCATTAAAAGTGCTGTACTTATTACTATCATTTTTTTTCTGGAGATTTCCAAAGTTTCATCAGTTTCTCAAAGGAGTGTGGTATTCCCCAGACTTTGTTAGCATTATTTCTGCTCAGTTATCAAAGAAAATTTCTGTTTTTATTAATGGGCTAATAACAATAATTGTAAAATGATGGAAGAATAAGCCAAAGTTATGTCTGCGTCTTAGTAAAAATATGGCACGTGTGGCAGACTGATGTTCAGATTTATGAGACATATTAAATTCCCATCACTTCATTCATCAAGTTATTAACAAAGATCCTCCTATGTGGCAGGCACTCAAAAATGGATGAGGGAAGGTCCCAAGCTGAGTCTTCGGATTTGGCATTTTCTCTTATCTTCTCGTGCCTTCTGATCTACAGGCTAGAGTTTGGTAAACATAACTTGAACAACTGAATAATTGTCTCAGTAATTGTTTGTTTTTTCCACCTTATCCTGACTTCAGAGCATTCATTAAATGCCCTTTTTGATCATTTGTCTTTAAAACTCAAGCAGTTCCCTAACCAGGTATTTCCTAGCTTGCTTATCTCACAGGTGACAGCAGTTTTGACAAAGCTCCCAGTGGCAATGAGTCCCTGAGCTTAAAAAAAAAAAAGAAATTACTAATATTTTTCTTTCAATTTCAAATAAGAGTTCTTTGCAATCCTCTTTCCTTCCAGATCAGAAAAAATAAAACTTTAAGAAGGGCATTTCTGAATTGAGAGTCCTTCTATTTACATTTATTCCCTTACGTTTCCCATTTTAGAACAAACAAAAGGAAGTAAATTTTTAGTTCCCAGATTTTGGAAGAGAAATGAAAACACCCACTCTTTTGTCAGTTAGTATATTAACTAAATGTATTTTTATTTTTTTCCCTCTACCGTTTAGTAATGGTAAGCACACAGCAATGGAATTCTCACCAAGGAGTATATCAGAAATTATTTTGGGGGGGAGGGGGGATGTTGGCACTCTCACAGAACTCTTGATGTCCTAAAATTTCTTTTACTTTATAACAGTCAATAAAAATGTTGAAAGTTCATATTGGGTTCATTTGGTCACTTAGGCAAATAAATTCCACTTAGAAATTAGTGCCACACAATATAATTTGAGGTCTCTAGAGGAACTGGAAGTTTCTTTACCCAAATACAGGGCTGTCCTTTGGAGACAGAGATCTTCCATGGATGGAGTGGTGGATATATACACCTGGGGCTGATCAGAATAGCACCTTGCTTCTTTTGTTCCATCAGGTACTGCCAGCCATAGGAGCTAAGACTGACCATAAAATTTACTGTCTCAACCAAGATATTTTGGAGAGTGAAAGAAAAATTTTTAATGATCATAGGATAATGAACATAAGCAGGGAAAACGGGTATGTTGTTACCGAATTGGGACTTGTGGTCATCCATTACTTGTAATGGCATGTGACTGGAGCTTTTCCTTTGAAATTTTTCTTTAAATTCTCATAGGAAGAAGATTTTTTTCTCTCTAGATTCAGAGCTCTAGGGTGGTAAACTTGAAGTTGTCTTAAACTTTGTCACTCACTGATGTGTGGAATTTAATCTGAGCAATTAAATTATAACATAAATAAAAGGGAACATAAAAGATAAAAAGAAAGAATTCTGATGTTTCTTTTTTTTCTGATTCTGATTGTCCGGAGAACCCTTCTGCACTCACTGGTTGGTTATGCAAGCTAATGAACACCTTTTATGCTTAAGCTTACTCAAGTTGGGCTTGTTACTTGCAAGCAGAAATATCCTAATACACATACATAAATTTTAAGATTATCCATTAATATAGAAACTTTCTCTAGGACAAGGAAAAGCATAAAATTTTGGTTTTGGGGGACATAAATCCTTCTTGTACCCTCCTTTCTTGGACGTTTTAGAATTCACTCTCTGACTTGCTTATTTGGGTAACATGAAACTGGTTCTT
>CM053608.1:58297999-58318974 GCA_028646535.1 Procyon lotor | reverse complement strand
AGGCGGGCACTCTGATCTCAGACTTCCAGCCTCCAGGTAGTGAGAAATAAATATCTGTTGTTTATAAGCCTAAATGTGCTAAGACAATATTTAACATATGTTCCCTTGGAAGCATATTACGGAGGAATATTATAATATTAAGGGGCAGTAATTAAAATTTTCAAATAATAAGATAATAACAGTAAATAATAAAAATACCTATGGGGAAACTTGAATTTGAATGATTGGCAAAGTTCTCCCTGATGAGACATTCCAGCTAAGACCAAGGAAGCAAATATGCTAATATCTGGTTTAAGAACATTCCAGTGGAAGAAATTTCAAGTACAAAAGTTCTCAGGTCAAAATAAATTGAGTTCAAAGAAGGAAAGAAGGTTATTTTTTCTTATAGGATTGTCCAAGAGGGAAAATTCTGTGGAATTATGACAACTAAAAAAACAAGATAATAAAGACATTATCACAAGAACAAGCAATGACAGAATTAGATGTAGATATGAAGCAAATATTGGGTTATCAAATAGTCTTTAAAATAATTATGATGAATATGCTAAAAGATCCAGTGGGAAAGATGGGAAATGTTTACAAACAAATGTGGAAATCGAGCAGAAAGATAGAGACTTTAAGAATCAAATGAAACAGCTAGAAACAAAAACCAGCAACACAGTGTTAGAGATGAGTAATTCCTTTAATTGGCTCATCAGTAAACTCAACACAGTTAAGGAGCAATCAATTGCAATAAAATCCAAGCAGGATTTTACATATTAATCAATAAGCTGATTCTAAAATTATGTGGAATACCTAAGAAAATGGATAGCAAAACAATTTTGAGAAAATAGGAACAAAGTTATACACCTTAAAGTACCTGACTTAAAGACTTAATATAAAGGTATCATAACCAAAATAATCAAAATATGCTGTATGTATAAATGATAGTTATAATTAATCAATGGAACAGAAATACACACGCATGGGATCAATGCATTTTTGACAAAAGTGCAAAGCTAATTCAGTGAAGGAGAATTCTTGTTAACACAGCTATATACAAAAATGAACTTTAATCCATACTCGCACCATATGCAAAATTAACTCAAATGCATCATAGAACTGCAGAAACCATGGGAGAAAATGTTCATTTCCATGTGTTAGATAAAGATTTCTTAGCTAGAATACCATTCATATGAATCATAATAGAAAAAATATCTAAATAGGACTTTATCAAAACTAACAACTTCTCTTCAAAAGGTACTGGAAAGAAAATGAAAGGACAATTCAATGTCTGGGAGAAAATAGTTTAAACCTAAATATCTTAAAGTGGTTTTATTTGGAATACATTAAAAAAAAAACCTCTCGGAATACATTAAAAAAAAAAAACTCTTAAAACTCAATAATAAGAGAAAAGCACAATTTGAATGAGATGAAGGGGTAAAGATTTTGAAAGACTATTTCACCAAGAAACAATATATGAATGGCAAATAAATACGTGAAAAGATGCTCAACATCATTAGTTTCAGGAAATGCAAATTAAAACTATGAGGAGATTCCATTACACGCTGATTAGAATGACTAAAATTAGAAAGAAAAATGGACAATACGAAGTGTCGGTGGTGGCCCAGAATAATTGGATTACATATCAGTGGCAGATGGGAATGTAAAATTGTAGAGCTACTTTGAAAAACAGCACGTTAGATTCTTACATGAAGCTATAGATACCTACTATACATGTACTGTATGATACACCATCATAGTCCTAGGTGTCTAACCAAGAAAAATGAAACTTTGGTTCACACAAAGACTTGTGCAACACTGTTAATAGTAGCTTCATTCCTTACAGCCCAAAATGGGAAGAATCCAAATATTCATCACCTAATGACTAGGGAAATAAATTATGGTATATTCATACAGGCATACTTGATATTGGATAAATCTAAAAACATTATGTTAAAAATAAAAGCCTGATTTAAAATGCTCGAGCATCATTCCATTCACATGACATTCTTAAACAGACAAAGCCATAGAAATGGAAACCAGATCAGTAGGTTTAGGGGCTGGATTTTGGGGAAAGAGAGTGACAAGAGAGTGATAACAAAGTGACACAGGGAAATTTTCAGAGTGATGGAATTCTGTATCCTCATTGTAGTGCTGGTTATACAACTGTTTATATTCATCAAAACTCATATAACTTGCTCCAAAAAAGTAAATTTTATTATATTTATATTATACTTTACATATCTGACTGAAAAAAAGAATCTCAGGAAAAAGTAGTTGTTTATTCTAAATTTACATATATCTTCTGGGCAAATGTAGCCCCAGATGACACACTCACCTCTCTGAATGTCCATGCTGTTCATTTTGGCCCAGTGTTTTCTCCTTGTCTTATTTATACTTTTACAAAATTGTTGGAGTTCTCATTTTTGGAGTTCTCATTTTTGGAGGCTAATGTCTTAACATGCTAGTTCTACATTCTCACAATAAACTAAAAAACTATTTTAGGCACATCCAATGCAATGCCATTAGCCAACCAAATTATATAGAAAGAAACTGCATAGGAGGCCTAGGGAATTGTCTACAGACGTGAGGGTTTCCTCAATCATATTTTTGGCTTGTTGTATATGATTAAAACGAAACCATCTTATTGCTATCTCAGAAGGAGTCTGATGGGATCTACCTGCTAATCTGCCCAGAATGTTATTAAGACTTCAGAAATAAGTGCACCTGCAAATCAATTAGTGGTGGCAGTTTCATTATCAGAAGGAGGATTCCATGTACAACAAAGAATGTATCTGTACTTTAATCTGTTGATTTTGCCACTTGAATAGCATGTTATATGACATTTTGTTATAAATGCCAAGAATATGAAAAAGAAGTGTTAAGAGGTAACATTTATTTCTGTAATCAAGTCCTATATTGCATTTTTCTTCTATATGCTTGATTGCTATTCTCTGTATATTCACAAATAAAACAATATATTCACAAAGTCCTCTCTATGTCATAAAGCATGGCAGACACTAGAAAGAAAAAAAGATTTTATAAAAAGAAAAGGGTTTCTCCCCAATCCAAAAGCTTTAAAAAAATCCGGTAAGGAAACTTGCATGCATGCAAATAATTCTAAAACAACATGAACAATGATGTAATAGAGATAAGAATGATATACTACAAGACCTTTGCCTAAAATCCAGAAATAAAATAAAGATCTTCACTGAAACGTTCACTAGAAATACTTTTTCCTGGCCTAGAATTACCCTTAACCACCACCTGAAGGATTTACACAGGGAACACCTGTATTCTCAAGGCATCACCTGTGATAAAACAAAACAAAACAAAATGCTTGGAGGACAGCAAGGTCTTCCCTACCTATTCAACAAAAGTGTTACTAAATGACTGGATTCCACCAAACCCAATATTTACACTCCAGGCTTAAAGATATTTTCTAATATTATCACTTAACACCCAAGGCAAATTACTCTTTGCAAAGGCTGTGGTCTGAACAGAGATTGTAAATGACAACTTGCACTCAAGCTAGAAACTGTGTTGATTTTAAAAAAAAGTCCCTACTGTCTTTTGTTTATTTATTATTTTTTGTCTGCGGTCAGAAAAAAGGACTCAGGACAGTGGTTCTCTAGAGCCCGGTGGCACCAGCTTGTGAAAACTAATTACACATTTCTCACCCTGGCTCCGTGTTCAGTGATGTCATGCTGGTAACACAGAAAAGAAGACATTCTAGAAAGACAAAAGTTGAAAAAGTTGAAAGATCATTAGGGATGTTTAAAATACTGTAATTTCTTCAGCAATGTATAATCTATTTAAGGGCTGACTGACCGTTATATAAACGTACCCTGAATGAATGTAAAGATGTTAACATAGTTCTCCTGAATTATAATATTTCCCTGGAAAATCTTCACATAGCACTTATTGAGGCTGTATGTAAGAAAAACAGGCGGATTATCCCATGGCATGCAAAGCACTTTGAACTCTGAAATAAGATGAGGTGGTTCTATGAAAGTAAAATTTTGCAAGTCAAAATTTGTAATCCCTATAACTATCCCTTATATTCTTTATATGTATTTTATACGTATATGTATATATACAGGTATATAGAATATTAATGATCACTATAGTCTTTATATTATTATTATACACACACACACACGTATTAATTATCTTGGAACTTCTAGGAGGCAAGCACACCTACAGAATTCTCTGCAGACGGGGTCTGCAAACCAGAGGCTCTTGACCCAAACAAACCTGGCCTGTGGCCTGCTTCTGTACAGCTCCCAAATAAGAATTTTGAAATAAGTTTAAAGGATTACAAAAGACAAAAAAGGAAAAAAGAAAATAAAGAGGAATATGTGACAGAGACCGCATGTCATTTGGAAAGCCTAAAATACTTACTATCTGGTCCTTTGCAGAAAGTTTGTCACTCCCTGCTTTAGGGCAAGGAGAGTAAGAGTAAAAAGACAATTTCTTATGCAACTAGGGAAGACAGTCTTTTCTAGTAACGTAAAGGACTTCAGAATCCTATTGAGTCATTACAGAATTGTTGGTAAGGAGATAAATTTACTCATTCCAAACTAGCCCCTTTCTGAGAAGTAATCTTTTTGCAGCTTTACTAAATCAATTAGCTTTGGGTCAGTTACTAGGGCTTTGCTTTTCTCATCCCTAAAAGATAAACAATCAATTTGATTTATACCATCAATTCAAAGGAAATTCTTATCTATTAACCTAAACAGAACTGAAAATAGATAGCTATTGCATAATGTACTTTCTAGGAATTCATAAAATATTGGTTTCCTGAAACTGTTTTAGAAATCCTTTCTGTAAGACATGAAGTAAGATCACTAAAGCAGCCAGGGCTAGAGTTCTGCTTTTCCATCTCCTGGTTCTATGACCTTGATCAAGACAGTGGACAGTCTGTCCTTCAGTTCTTTCCTCAACTAAAGTGGAACAAAATAAAACCTACAGTGTTGGGCTATACTCATAATTAAGTAAAATGATGGTAACATGGTGATTAAGCATTCAGTAACTGTTTGCTATTTTGCAAATGAAACTATCTCTATGTTTTCTATTTGTGGTTATCGATGCATTGTATTGTCTCTCAATCCACTGATCTAGGTGGCTAGCTAGCTATACATATGTTCCTGAATCAGAATTGTTTTTCTTCCTATATTTGCAATTTAAGTTTCTTAAAAATTCTTAAAAATTCAAAATAAAAATATTTTTAAGGTTGAGGGCAAACAATACACATAACTTTTAGAAGTAGAACTTGAAATTGTTAAGTTACAAATTTGAGGAATCAACCCTTAAAACAATTTCTGCCTTTGAAGGGTTAAGAAATGACTAACCCTTTCAGGCTTCATTCCATGTCAGAAATTGTGAAATTCACCCACCACTTAATGGATTTTGTTTGCCCTCTCTATGATGTTTAGGTATTCATGGTTTCCTTTGTGATATGTCTAAATGTTTAAATTGTTTGGCTTACATTCTCTCTAAAGCCCCTGATAATGCATAGAAACCAGAGACTAAGACACAGTTATCATCTTTCCAGAGTTTTCCAAATAACTTAATGTGTAAGAGAATTAGATTGGAAAATAAGTCTGTCTGAAGAAGTCTGCTTATCTCAGATACTGTACCCTGGTATGACTCATTTGGGAGAGAACTTAATAAGTCCCATGTATGAAAGACAATGTCACCTTGTAACAAGGGACCATAATTGAAGCTTAGAGAAAGGTTCATAAAGAAGCATGCCCTTGCTTGTCCTAATTCTGCAACTGAAGGGAAACAGGAGTACAAGCAAGGCCCTTTGTGCATCCAAGTGGAGTAAACATCATCACTCCAGAATAGAGGGTCATAGATCCCTGCATTTCTATGGTGTTTCGATCATTTAGAATGAGAAATCTGTCAGGTGATGTTGAGTATTCTGAATTTCAAACTCTATCAGACTTCCAGGGGAGCACAATAATAAGTAGTTTTAAGTTCAGCAGTGCAAGGCAGTGCCACGTGGCTTGGATTCTGTTAACATAAGAGTAATCTGGTTAGATGGAATGCTCCCTGGGATGAAATTTTAGTTTTCCCTTTTGGAGTTGAAAATAAAAATAATGCCATTTTTTCTCTCACTGAGGTGCTCTTTTTTAGGCTTTTCTGGTGAAGTTACAATAAACCCATATGGATGAAATAAACAAGTTTCCCATTCAGATCCCCTGTGTATAATCCACATCAACCTAATGTTTCCAATTGACTTAAAATAAAATTCAGATGCTTGAAATCTATAACCATGGGAAGAAGGGAAATGGGAAAAGCTTACAGAGTGCATAGAAGACACAAGAAAGTATATAAATTCGCATACTGAATTTTCACACTTTATGACAACCTGTGGTCAAATAATATCTTAATTCTCTATGCTGCAATCTGGTGGTTAAAGCAATATGGCTTAGGCTGCGTGTATTTCTGGGGTAAAATAAACAAGATTTGATTAAACATCTAGCCATGGTTTTTCCAGAAATAGTAGAGATCCAAAGATAGTTTTAAGAAACAGAGTTTGAGGACAGGAAGGGACTAACAAATTTTCTACTCTACCTGCAGTAGATTGCAATAGAGAAGTCAAGGCAGGGTGCCTAGGTGATTCTGCTTTGCCCAAAGTTCATTTGTAAGACTTTTTATCTTTCAAACAAATATAATAGTTTTTAAATTTTAACCAAAATGCAGGTATTTGCATTTTGGTTCAAAATAATTTATACTTTTAGCTTAACTTTAAAATGCAGTACATAAACTTTGCACAATTTCACATTTATTTAATAAATGTAGTCTTTTGTAGCACTTGAGTAAAATTAATTGATATGGATGCCCTTATAACCAAGTTATTTCTTATCGGCTTATATATGAGGCAGATAGGCATATATTATTGCCTTTTTTATTTATTTTGGTACAGAGTGTGCAATTTCTGGAAACATATAAATTATTGTTATATAAAGTAAGTTACTAGAATTGTTATTTGTTATTTTGTTGACTTTAAAATCCAACTGTGTAGAAAAAACTAATGACCTCTTTAAAATAAGTATGTTGAAAACAAACTCTGGTTTACATTAGAATATTCTCATTAAACCAGTGCTTTATGAAAATATTTGTCGGGGCACCTGGGTGGCTCAGTCGTTAAGCGTCTGCCTTCGGCCCAGGTCAGATCCCAGGGGCCTGGGATCGAGCCCCACGTCGGGCTCTCTGCTCTGCGGGAAGCCTGCTTCTCCCGCTACTGTTCCCTCTGCTTGTGTTCCCTCTCTCGCTATGTTTCTCTCTGTCAAATAAATAAAAATTAAAAAAAAAAAAAAAGTTTCTTGAAAATATTTGTCAACTATATGATAAAAAATGTCTCAAATAATTGATAAGCTGGACTTCATTAAAATTGAAAATTTCTTCTCTGAGAAAGATACTGACAAGGGAATGAAAAGACAAGCCACAGACAGGGAGAAAATTTGCAAAACACATATCTGATAAAGAAATGTTATCTGCAGCTCCTGGTTGGTTCAGTCAGCTGGTTAAGCATCAGACTCTTGATTTCACCTCTGGTCATCATCTCAGCGTCATGAGATTGAGCCCTGCCCCTGGGTCCCCACTCACAGGGAAGCGTGTGATTTTCTTGAAGATTCTCTCCCTCTGCCCTTCCCTCCACTTTCATGCATGTGCATGCTCTCTCTCTCTCTAAAATAAATAAATCTTTAAAAAAAAAAGGGAACTCTTATCTAAACTATATAAAGAACTCTTACAATTCAACAAGCAGAAAACAACCAAACTATTTAAAAAAAATGCCAAAGACCTTAACATATACCTCTCCGAAGAAGATATACAGATGGCATAGAAACATATGAAAAGATGCTCCATATCATAGGTCATAAAACAAATGCAAATTAAAACAATGAGAGAACACTACACACCTAGTACAATGGCTAAAATCTGAAACACTGATAATACCAAATGCAAACAAGGATGTGAAGCAACAGGAACTAGCATTCGTTGCCTGTGAGATTACAAAATAATGTGGATACTTAAGAAAACAGTTTGGTGGTTACTTAGAAAAATAAACACACTCTAACCATATACTCTAACAATTGTGCTCCTTGATATTTACTCAATGAAGTTAAAAACTATAACCACCCCAAAATGGCACATGGATATTTATAGAAGTTTTATTCATAGTTGCCAAATTTGGAAGCAACCAAGATGTCCTTCAGCAGGTGAATTAATAAAATGTGGCACATCCAAATAATAGAACATTATTCAGTACTGAAATGGAATGAGCTATCAAAACCACAAAAATACATAGAGAAAACTTAAATGGATATTATGAAGTGAAAGTAGGCAAAGCAGAAAGGCCCTGTACTGTATGATTCCAACTATGTGCAGTCTACAAAATGAAAAACTATGGAGACAACAAACAAAAAGATCACTGGTTGCCAAAGTTGGGGCCAGGGGAGGGATTAATAAGAAGAGTACAGAGGATTTCTTGGGCAGTAAAAATATTCTATATGAAACCATAATGATAGATGTATATCACTGTACATTTATCTGATTGCATAGAATACACAGTACCAACAATTAACCCTAAAGTAAATAGCAGAGTTTGAGTGATAATGATGTGTGATGTCAATACAGGTTCATTAACTATAACTAATGTGCTACTCTGGTGGGGATGTTGGTAATAAGGGAGATTATGTACGGTTGGGGGAAATGGGTGTATGGGAAATCACTATACTTCTCACTTAATTTTGCTGTGAACCTAAAACTGCTTTGAAAAAGTAAAGTCTTCATGAAAAAGAAAAATGCTTTATCTAAATTTTCCAGATTTTACTTTTCAAATAATGTTTTTTGTTTCTGATAATGGATAGTCAGTATCTTTCCAAAGCTGGCAAAAAACAAAATAATAAAATAAAATAAAATAAAATAAAATAAAATAAAATAAAATAAAATAAAATAAAATAAAATAAAATAAAATAAAACTGTTACATTTATTGTAAGTAACTGAAAGGCTAAAGCACAGAAAATTATTTCTCAATTTCATTCTCTATCATAAGTTATTCACAAAGTAAAATGCCAGATTATATTCTTGGGATATTGACATATAGTATCTGCTGTAGCATTTAAATCACTATATCCTTCTGATAAATACATAAATCATTTAAATTAATATTTAGAGATCAAGTTTACAGATCAAGTATAATACAGTTAGTTTAACATTCAGAGAAGTTTGAGATCAAGTAAATTAGGGATAGCACGGACCTTTGGGTTTTCCATAGAAGTTTTATATTTTCCTTACTTCAAGGTAGAGAGAAGAAATGTGTATTCTGTTGTCTAAATAAATACACCAGTACATGTGGGGTAAGGGAGAATGATTAATTCTTACTGTAATTCCAGTGTTAGGAACCTAAGTTTTTAGAACCATAGAGTCAAAGATTTATATAATATACTTTTCTAGTGTATTATAGCAAGTGATAGTTTCATTTTTCTTCCTCTGAAACTTAAAAAAAAAAAAAACCTCCTGATCTTCTTAGCACAATTTTTAAGATGAGTTTCTTTGCTTAACATTGAATATTGCCTGCCAAAGTTTGTGTAGGCATTATTCAGGTAGTCAAAAAATAGAAACAACCAAACTGCTTAACTGATTACTGACTAAACAAAATGTGCTATATCCCTACAATGGAATATGATTTGGCCATGAAAAAGAATAAAATATTGATCCATGCTACAACATAGTGAATCTTGAAAATATACTATGTGACAGAAACCAGTCATAAAATACTTTTGAGTCTGATTTTTTTTTATATGAATGTTCAGAATACAGAGAAAGTAGATTATTGTTTTTCTGCAGGTAGCAGTGGGGATAGAGAATGACTGTTAATGAGTATGAGGTTTTTGGGGGAGGGAACGATAAAAGTGTTCTAGAATCAGGTAGTGGCTATAGTTGTATAACTGTGAATATACTAAAATCCGTTGTATTATATACTTTAAAAAGGTAGAATTATATGGCATGTGAAGTACATCTCAATAAAGCTGATTTAAAAAATGCAACTTGGTAATTTTAAAAGGTAACAATTTGATTGAAATAAAAGTTTTGATGTTTAATTGCAATAAGTAACAAGATAAAAACCAAGCTTAGCAAAGGCTCTTGGCAAAACTTTCAAATATCTGTTGAATATAAAAACTGAGGTCAATTATCTAAATATTTAGTATTCTTGATAAGCATGATTCAAAAAAATGAATATTATTTTTATTTTCACAGAATTTTTAGAGAAATATAATTCAAGAACTGTATGCTGAGTCACAAAACATGCTAGGTTCACTGATCTTTTTCAATTTCAATGAATTCGATTTCCTGAACTTGACCTACTAAACAAATATTAATACTTAAACTTCTAACAGTTTTTTTATTATTTTAAATATTTGTTAAAACTGATTTAATAACTTTGTAAATAGCCATTTGCTCACTTTTCCATGAAAGCAGCTGACGAGATCTTCTCCTAAATATAAAGTAGATCAGTTTTATTGAGATTAATTGCTGCATATTCCAGAGAAGAACAGAATGTAGTAAAACACCTTTCTTAACACTTGTCAGGAAAAATATAATCTATATGCCATACAAAATCTCATTTTTGGCAAAAATTTCAATCTCTTTCAGGATGCCTGGGTGGCTTAGTGGGTTAAAGCCTCTGCCTTCAGCTCTGGTCATGACCTCAGGGTCCTGGGATCGAGCCCTGCTTCTGTCTCTCTGCTCAGCGGGAGGCCTACTCCCCCGTCTCTCTGCCTGACTCTCTGCCTACTTGTGATCTCTCTCTCCCTCTCTCTGTCAAATAAATAAATAAATAAAATCTTTAAAAAAAAATTTTAATCTCTTTCTTTTTTTTATTTAAAATTTTTATTTATTTATTTGACAGAGAGAGAGAGAGATCACAAGAGAGGCAGGCAGAGAGAGGGGGGGAAGCAGGCTCCCCGCCAAGCAGAGAGCCCTATGCGGGGCTCGATCCGATGGGGGTTTGATCTGATGTGGGGCTCGATCTGATGAAGAGCTCGATCCCAGGACCCTGAGATTATGACCTGAGCTGAAGGCAGAGGCTTTAACCCACTGAGCCACTCAGATGCCCCTTTAATCTCTTTCATGTGAGAAAATTGATAAGTAAAATTGTCTTCTGTCTTTTCCTTCATTTGCATGGTAGCAGAAATATTAAAAAGTAGAAAAAGAACTTCTTACATAGTAAGAATACTTTACATAGTAATTTACATCATAAGAGTATACGAAAGAGATTGGATTTATAATTTATATTAGATTAAATAATAGCCCCCAAAGATGTTAGGCTCTATTATCTGGAACCTGTAAATGTTATCTTATGTGGAAAAGGCCTTTGCAGTCAAGAATGTCAAGATGGGAAGGTTCTCCTAGATTACTCAGGTGGGCCCTAAATACAATCACAAGTGTCCTTATGGGGGAAGCAGAGAGGTTTTGACAGAGATGGAAAAGGAGTAGGCAATGTGATCAAGGAGGCAGAGGTGGGAGTAATGCCACCACAAACCAGAAAGTACTAGCAGCCACCAGAAGCTGGATGAAACAAAGAATAAATGAATCCTCCCCTAGTGTCCAACCAGAGTGCAGTCCTATGTCCTCTTTGACTTTGGACTTCAGGACTCTGGAACTTTGAGATAATATATTTGTTATCATAAGTCACCAAGTTTGGGTTAATTTTTTGTAGTATCCAGTTACCCTCCCCTCCAGCAACCCTCAGTTTGTTTCCTATAGTTAAGAGTCTCTTATGGTTGGTCTCCCTCTCTGATTTCATTTTGTTTTATTTTTCCCTCTCTTTCCCTATGATCCTCAGTTCAAACAGACAATATTTAAAAATTTCTTTGATTCATAGGCTCAAGATTAAAAGACATTCCCCATGCCACATAGTGCCATATTCTTACCCACTCTGAATTTTCCTTTGTCATAGACTTCCAACTTAAAGTATCTCTACCAAAAAGAATTCATGGCCTCAACCACCTTTGAGTAGTCCCTGTCTACAGGAACTAATTTCTTTTTTTCTTCAGTCTGAGCTGAAATATTCTTTGCAATTTTTTCACTGATTGGTTAATCCTTAAAAGATATATCTAGAAGGTTCAGTTTTCCTTTTCCCAATTTGTGGCCCTCTAAAAAACTGAAAACAGCTCCCCAAATCTTCCTTTTTTGAGACTGAAAGTAATTGTCATTAATTATGAATTTATCATTAGATAGGAAACTTTAATCCAATCATTCTTCAAGTGGTTTTCCTGGACCTACAATACCAGCATCACCTGGTAAGCGTTAGAAAAAGAAATTCTTAAACCCCACCTCAGAACCTGCTGAGTCAGAAACTGGTGGGTGGGACTCAGCCATCTGTTTTAACAAGCCCTCCTGTTGATTCTGATACTTGCTAAAGTTTGAAAGCCATTGCTTTTACCTATCCTACAATACTAGTTTTATTATAACTGAGAATCCTGCAATAACCAGAACTATTATTATTTTTCTAGGTAAGATTAGCTAATGTTCCAGCTCTATGCCACATTTCTGTAGATTAACTAAGAAAGAAATGTAAAACCTTAAAATGCCATCACCAAAATCTTCAGTTTAACTTATTTCCATAAACCTTCAATCAACATTTACTATGTAATTTTAGAGTATACTTAAATGTGTGCAATTCTCTGTCCAGGAAAAAAACATTAATATCTGTTCATAAAGGTAATGATCAAGTCAATTAGCAACACAGAAAGGGGTACTTTTAAATTTGTAGTATGGGTAGCAGGTGTACCAATAATATCACATCAGTATTAACTTAGACACTTAGTGGGTTAATGAACTGACAGCTGTGAATTTGTAGTGATAATATGATCATAGTCAAGTCAAAGGAAGAGCACGTTACATAGATGAAAAGTCAGCTCATCCAGGGACAAGCTTTGATTGTGTGTGTGTGTGTGTGTGTGTGTGTGTGTGTGTGTGTGTAAAATAGAATCATATTCCATTACTGAATCCCATCAATAAGTACTCATTGAATTCCAACTCTGTCCAAACTGCAGGCACCAGGAATAAAGCAAAAAAATAACATGAACAAGAATGTCTGCCCTCACAAATCATGTGTTCTAGTGGAAAGAATATGAATACTTATATTTATTAAGTACATACTATGTGTCATTGTTCTAAGCACCTTAAAACCTATGAAAAGAGTACTACTGTTACCTCCTTTAGCAGATCAAGTAACAAGTGTAAAGTGATAAACTAAATTTTTTAGCTAGTAATAGATGAAACCATGAATAAAACCCACCACGACTATGGAGATCATATTCTTAGCTACTGTTTACTGCTTTATAATTTAGAGGGTTTTAAAAAATGATCATGGTTGCAGAGAAGAAATATGTTTCCAGAACTGTGAACAGTTGAAAAGGAAAGTATCAATGAAATTAGTCATTATTAATGACCAAAAACTTCACCTCATTTCCCATAAAAACCATCCAGTGTAGACCACTTCCCAGTAGAAAATCTTAAAATAATGAATAAACTTTCTGACACAAAGTTTAGCAAACTCTGCCTTTCAAGTAGGCATGGAAGAAACAAGAATATGGGAATGCTTGTTGAATGATACCAAAAAGCCTACCATCAGCGGATATGCCTTTGATTTAAGTCTTTACTGTATATTAAAATTTGGAGTTTCTCATTAGAAAACACTAATGTGTTCAAAATATATTATAGTTCTCTTGTTTTCAGTAAGAGTTCTAGTAAGAAAGCTGTATAGATAGTTTTTGTTGCTGTTGTTGGAAGAACTTTATACATAAAAGGAGAATGACCTAAGTGACCTTGTCACAAAAGTGGATCAGTCCAGAGAAGTACCTCGATGCTTCTTGAACCTAATCTCATTGAGCAAACCCTGATTTTTAGCAACAAATCACGTTTAAGATGATGACTGGTGATTAATGATTGCCAGGGGAAAGATGAGAGATTAAGAGGGCAGAGATGAGGGAGAAACTATAGTTTGCAAAAGCCCACCCTTCACGCGCTACACGCTCCTGGGAACCCCTGATGCTGAGACCAGTTCTCTCCTACATCCTTAGCTGACTCAACAGTGTCAGTGTCCAGTTTCAAAGTTATAGGAGATATTTTGTCCTCCTGAGACAACAAGATCGAGCTAGAGAGAGCAAGAAAAACACAGGGAAAAGAAAGAAAAAAAGACAGTGGAAATTCCCAGAGGCATATAAGACTGATTTAGAGAGGTAGATGAATAAGGCTAGGGTAGTAAATATTAAATAAAATATTCCGTTTAATAGGAAGAAAAAATGAAAACATTGAGCCCCGTACTCCAACACGTCAGCAGTTGTTGCTGTTCTCCCAATAACACTGAGAATACACAAAGGCCACAAATCAAGCCATGTGTTCTTGAACGTCCTTTTATATGGGGCCCCCAAATTGCTAACATTGATATCTTGAGCTCTTTCCTCCAAAGGAAGAATGGACTAAATTGCAGCTTTGCTTATTTGGTGTTAAACATTTCATTCATCTTGCCTCCAGTAGCCTTCCTAATATCATCACTCTAAGCGACAAGCCCCCTCCTCCTCTTCTTAGACAACTTATCTCTGTGACGCAGTACATCATAGCAGAGCAGCTTATCTCTTGAACACAGTGTCATACACACACGTCTCCTCGTTCATTCTCTGCTCCTGACCTTATCCTTTCTTTCTCACTATGTCATATACCAGCCCCACACATCTTATCTTCCCCTGACAACTAGTATGATTTTCTGTTCATCAGTGTTCTCTCATTCACATGATCCTTAAACTAGCCTTCCTTGGCAGCCTCAGGCTGCCGTTTCGCCTTCCTTCTGTACTCCCTAGCAGAACGCTTTACAACTATTAGCCACAAAATAAATATTTATTGAATAAATGAACACATGAACAACTCACTTATCTGTACTTACTGAGAAAAACTGGAGAGCATTGAGAGACAAAGGCAGCAAATGTGGATGAGGAGCCTTGTTATTCCAGCCCCTCAGGGGGGAAGCAGCCAGCAACCTGATCAGATGCACTTACTTTTCCGCTTCATGTGTCCACATTGGCTCCATTGCTGTCGCGAGTTTCTATAGGTCACGAAAAGAAATGCCATGAGAACACTGAGCTTCTAAGGAGATAGGAAGCCAAAGTCAATCCTTCCCACTTTCACATCATTATGAGAGCCTGACCTTTTTTTAAGCTAAAGTTGTTTGATTCTTTGCATCCACGGGGGAAAGGGAGGGACTATCTCTAGACAAAAGACTAAAAGACTTCAGCAAGTCTCAATGTCCTGAAATGGGGAGTGGGGAGAAGCTAAAGTACAGAATAGTTCTTTAAAATCTATACTTTGTGGGGTGCCTGGGTGGCTCAGTGGGTTAAACCTCTGCCTTCAGCTCAGGTCATGATCTCAGGGTCCTGGGTTTGAGCCCCACATCAGGCTCTCTGCTCAGCAGGGAGCCTGCTTCCCTCTCTCTCTCTGCCTGCCTCTCTGCCTACTTGTGATCTCTCTCCATTCTGTCAAATAAATAAATAAAATCTTTAAAAAAAATCAAATCAAATCTATACTTTTTGCTATAGATTATAGATGCTTAATGTATTTATGCAGATCTTAATCCCTCTTACAGTGAATTGACACATCACCAACAGTTGTAACTACTCTGTACTAGTTACCTGGTTAACTAAATTCAGTGGCTCAGATATTCATAAACCCAGTTTTCCTTAAAACCCACAGTGCTCCTGCTCATTTTCAAAGCATTTTTACAGACATAGATAGTAAGACAATTAAAATCAAATTGTCTTGAATAACTTAAGTTGTCATGAATTATCCTCTCATTTTTTAGACAAAAGTAATAAAAGACTTTATCTGTCGCAAATCACTAAAAATATTTTGAAGGACTCTCACATTGAATCATATATTGAACTGGATAATTCTTTGTTGTGGTCAGCTGGCTCATGCAGCTTAGAATATGTAGCAAAATCCCTGGCTTCTACCAACTAGATTCCAGTTACAACCTTCCAGCTGAGTGAATGCAAAATGTCTTAAGTCATTGCCAAATACCCTTGCTCTAAAACCACTGAACTATGTGCATTGAGTAAGGTAAATTAGGGCCTGTCATACAACCCTGCAAAACTAAGTGGAGATAAGGAAAACTAGAGCCTGTGTGTGTCTAAGTCTATGAGGAGGTTGATTTTCCAAGACTCAGAAACATCCTGAACTTTATTTCTTCCACATATTCCTCCATATGTTAACTTCATTTATTGTTGAGCATTATATTTTATTATTTGTCTCAAATTTCTACTTGGCTTCGATTACATGGCATTGATTTGATGGTTTAGATTGATTTTGGTCATTAGTTGGAATACAATACTTTTAATGTACTGTAAGACCTGAAACTATGAAATACCTAGAAGAAAACATAGGCAATAAGTTCCTTGATACCGGTCATGGCAATGGTTTTGACGCCAAAAGGTAAAGCAACAAAAATGAAAATAAACAAGTTAGACTATTAAGAAACTTCTGCACAACAAAAGAAATGATCAACAAAACAAAAAGGCAATCTACCGAATGGATTTGCAAAAATATTTGCAAATCATATGTCTGACAAAAGGTTAATATCCAAAATATATGAAGAATTCATATAACTCTATAGCAAAAAATAAATCCAATTTTAAAAAATGGGTAGAAGATCTGAATAGATGTTTTTCCAAAGAGGACAACATGTACATGAAAAGATGCTCATCATCATTAATCATCAGAGAAATGCAAATTAAAACCACAATGAGATACCACTTCACACCTCTGAGAATGTCTATTACCAAAAAGACAAGGAAAAAAAAAAACAAGTACTGGAAAGGATGTGGAGAAAAGGGAACACTTGTGAGCTATTGGTGATAATGTAAATTCAGGCAAACACGATGGAAAACATTGTGGAGGTTCCCCAAAATATTAAAAATAGAACTACCATACTATCCATTAATCCACTTCTGAGCATGCATTCAAAGAAAAGGAGAACACTATTTCAAAGAGGTATATATACCCCCTTGTTCACTGCAGCATTATTTACAGCAGCCAAGATATGGATACAATCCAAGTTCCCATTGACGGATGAATAGATAAAGGAAACGTGGTATATATTTACAGTGGAATATTATTCAGTCACAACAAGGAATGAAAACTTGTCAGTTGTGATAACTTTGATAAATCTCAAGGGCATCATGCTCAGTGAAATAAGTCAGACAGAAAAAAACAAATACCATATGGTCTCTCTTATACGTGTAATCTTAAAAAGAAAAAAATCTAGATACAGATAACAGATTGGTGGTGCAGAGACAGAGGGCGGGGATGAGAAAAAATGTATAAAACTAAATTAATGAAATAGATCAAATAAAAGTATGTTACATCAAAAGAAAAATTCTGACATTGAACCTAAAGAATTTGAGGTACTCATCACTTTTGATTTACAATATCAAATAAAAATTTGGGAGGGATAAAAAGAAGTAAATAAAGAAGCATAGATAAATGAATTAGATAAGTAGAAAAACCACAACAGATGATGGGAAAAAAATCTAGAAATGCATTAAGCATTCAAAAATATTTTATGAAGCATTACTTGGAAAAGAGTAGGCAGAAAGCATTAGATACTTAAAACTGGTTATATATATACAAAAATAAAACTGGTTATATGGCTGATGCTGTAAGGACATTCCTGCTCTTCTATGCCATGACGTAGATTGGTAGCATTTTTAGTTTTCAATGTTTTCTCAGGAGAATCTTGTCTTTACTGTAAAGATATTATGAGTAATGTAGCCAAGAGAAGTGCATAAAAGTACAGGTGAGGCATGTGGCTGATGATAATATGGAAGGATGATGTCTTAGTCCAAGGGCTCCATTTTGCATGTGTTTTCTCTTAACAGAATACTACACACTGTTTTAAAGGGAGTAGGAAGGAAGTGGGAAGAGAACATGTCTTGCCCTTTTAGTACCAGAGCTCTCTAGAAATTCTCAACATTGTTCACCTCTGGCACTGTTCCACCTCCCACTGATTTTGCTTTGATGATTTAACTTCAGACACTCTACACATCTTGAAAACAATTTTAAGTGATTAGTTGAAATGATGGTACATGAAAAGGGCAGATGGTACAACAATAATGGAAGCAATTACTGTTCAAATATTTCATATTGGCTTATGCATTATGTACCATACTTTGCAAAAATTTTTGGAGGGGCAGGACAATGATCCCAGAAAGCAAAATTCTCCTCACCTTATATAAGAATGGAGATATATCCTTATAGATTTGTGCAATTTCCATAATGTCTATTTAGCCATATTCTGACTTGCATTACCGAAGATAAATCCCATTATCCTTAGCAAGATGGGCATGCAAGTATTTAAGGGCAGAATGTGTTTCTAAGTGAATAAACTGTGAGCAACTGTAAGAATGAAATACTCTATTTTATTGAAGTTTTCGGGTTAGCATACACTATAAAGAGTAGCTCAGATGGCTCGCACGTGGCTTCGGAGCCACGGATAAGCTTATTGAAATCAGCCCGTTCTGCTCATATTTGTTATTCAAGTAAATGGACCCTGAAAACCATAAGATAAGTAATAAAACTAATAGTGCATTCATCAGTTAGAGCTACCTAAGCTGTTCCTAAATGTACAAACATTTAACTTTTAGTGTGACATTTGTTTATTGTTCTATTTAAAAAAGAGAATTATTGTTTTGAAGACATTATTGTCAGTTATCATGAAAATCATTCTGCTTCAGTATTTTACTTTGGGGCTATTTATATCTGTGATCTATGGATGAGCTCCCAAACCTCAATATCTAGGAATTTAGAAAATTTGGATGCTGGTTGCCTAATGGTAACACATTCCAGAAAACTTCTATGTGCCCCACCAGTCGTTGTCACAATTATGTTGTCTGTTCTAGATAGACTCATCATATTGGCAAGAGTGATGTAAAAAATCCAAAAGAGATTTTCATTCAGATGGTCTGGAATGGAGCCCAAGATGCCACATTTTAAAATAAATGCCTCAAAAGATGCTAGTGGAAATGAGTCACAGATTTTTATAAACCTAGGTCAATAGACTTATTTAGAATATGAACAAGACTTCCCACAAGTCAACACCAATTCTACATGAGAGCATCAAAATGTCTGTTGGACTAGACAAATGCCTGATCAGAACACATGAAGAAATCTTCACATCTTGAATAGCCCTGTATTATTTTACATCACTGTGCATGCCTGTGTGTGTATACAAGAAACTTGTGAACACTTTTTATAGATTTGTGAGGCTGTTGATCTCTGTTTTATGAGATCAAAAGTGTCAACATCATCATGTTGAATTAAGAAAATGTTATTTATGCCAAGGGCATTTTGGGTATATTTTTTAAAATGAGTTCTTGTGGTTTCCGAATTTCTGTAGTCAAATATTGGGGGTTTGTAGCTGGGATTAGCCTGTGGCATTTTTCCCAAATAAGGGACTATTGGCTAAGATATGCAGCCTGAGAGCAAAAGTAATTTAGATACTCCCTTTTGAATTTTAGTATAAGGAATGGACAGAAATTAAAAATTTATACAATGAATCAAGTTCCCAAAGATGTAATTATCCTTTCTTGCCCTACTAAAACTCTTTCCTAGGTGCAGGTATCTGAAAACCCACCAGTGTAACTCTTTTCTTTCCTCAAACACCAATATTTATAAAAGATCATTCTTCTTCTTTTTTTTAAATTTTTTTTAAGATTTTACTTATTTATTTAACAGAGAGAGAAAGAGAGATCACAAGTAGGCAGAAAGGCAGGCAGAGAGAGAGGGGGAAGCAGGCTCCCTGCTGAGCAGAGAGCCTTGATGCAGGGCTGGATCCCAGGAACTTGAGATCATGACCTGAGCCTAAGACAGAGGCTTTAATCCACTGAGCCACCCAACTGCCCCCAAAGATCATTCTTCTTAACTCTACTTTCTCACCTACCTTATGGAATGAAATGTTTTCCAGATCTCCAGCTTTCCAGGGATGCCTGTGTGGCTCAGTTTTTAAGGGTCTGCCGTTGGCCCTGCTCAGGGGGGAGCTTGCTTCTCCCTTTGCCTGCTACTCCCCTAGCTTGTGCGCAAGCGCTCTCTCTCTCTCTGACAAATAAATAAAACCTAAAAAACAAAACAAAACAACAGATCTCCAGCTTTCCTGAAACTCTTCTGGCAATGGAAAACAACAACAACAACAACAACAACAAAAACATGTTAATGATCAGATCCAATAATATCCTTTTGGTATCCAAGTTATCCTTCTTCATTATTTATAACTCCTCATAATACACTTTATTTGTAAACCCCCTATTTCATTCTCATCCAAACACCATTCTCTTCTGGTTCTCTTGTGCTAAGATGACATTTTTCTTGCCTCTTTTCTAAATTTTTTTTTTTTTTTGGATCTTTCCTACACACTATACATGTTCCACCTGTGAAATCAGAATGATTCTCTTGGCTCCAACTACCTCTATATGCCATGTTTCTGAAATCTAGGGTCCAATCCAGCATCCCTCCTGAAATACAGGTCTATATTTGTCAAGCTACATTCTTCCACCTAGATGCCACACTATGTCATTCAGAATCTTGGCAGGAAGCAGAAGTAACACTGACATGTGATTCTAAAGAGAAATTGATGATCTGTGGGTAAAGTTACATAAAGAAAGAAATGTTAAGACACTGAGGGACCAGCTAGAGCTGGAGGATGTTACCACCACTACTGAGGAGGTAGAGAGCAAACAGCGTACAGAAGTTTACCCTGGATGAGAAGGTGATGAGCCAGGAAGGAAGAGAGACAGAAATTTGTAAAGACAGTCAACATTGTTGTGACTGAAATAATAATTGTTATATCTCTACATAAAAATGTGTTTTGCATTTTTGTGACATAGCCCTAGCCTGATGCTAAGGAAAATTAACCTGGGCCAATTAC
>CM053608.1:58273719-58297499 GCA_028646535.1 Procyon lotor | reverse complement strand
TATAAGGAATGGACAGAAATTAAAAATTTATACAATGAATCAAGTTCCCAAAGATGTAATTATCCTTTCTTGCCCTACTAAAACTCTTTCCTAGGTGCAGGTATCTGAAAACCCACCAGTGTAACTCTTTTCTTTCCTCAAACACCAATATTTATAAAAGATCATTCTTCTTCTTTTTTTTAAAATTTTTTTAAGATTTTACTTATTTATTTAACAGAGAGAGAAAGAGAGATCACAAGTAGGCAGAGAGGCAGGCAGAGAGAGAGGGGGAAGCAGGCTCCCTGCTGAGCAGAGAGCCTTGATGCAGGGCTGGATCCCAGGAACCTGAGATCATGACCTGAGCCTAAGACAGAGGCTTTAATCCACTGAGCCACCCAACTGCCCCCAAAGATCATTCTTCTTAACTCTACTTTCTCACCTACCTTATGGAATGAAATGTTTTCCAGATCTCCAGCTTTCCAGGGATGCCTGTGTGGCTCAGTTTTTAAGGATCTGCCGTTGGCCCTGCTCAGGGGGGAGCTTGCTTCTCCCTTTGCCTGCTACTCCCCTAGCTTGTGCGCAAGCGCTCTCTCTCTCTCTGACAAATAAATAAAACCTAAAAAACAAAACAAAACAACAGATCTCCAGCTTTCCTGAAATTCTTCTGGCAATGGAAAACAACAACAACAACAACAACAACAACATGTTAATGATCAGATCCAATAATATCCTTTTGGTATCCAAGTTATCTTTCTTCATTATTTATAACTCCTCATAATGCACTTTATTTGTAAACCCCCTATTTCATTCTCATCCAAACACCATTCTCTTCTGGTTCTCTTGTGCTAAGATGACATTTTTCTTGCCTCTTTTCTAAATTTTTTTTTTTTTTTTTTTTTTTTTTTTGGATCTTTCCTACACACTCTACATGTTCCACCTGTGAAATCAGAATGATTCTCTTGGCTCCAACTACCTCTATATGCCATGTTTCTGAAATCTAGGGTCCAATCCAGCATCCCTCCTGAAATACAGGTCTATATTTGTCAAGCTACATTCTTCCACCTAGATGCCACACTATGTCATTCAGGATCTTGGCAGGGAGCAGAAGTAACACTGACATGTGATTCTAAAGAGAAATTGATGATCTGTGGGTAAAGTTACAGAAAGAAAGAAATGTTAAGACACTGAGGGACCAGCTAGAGCTGGAGGATGTTACCACCACTACTGAGGAGGTAGAGAGCAAACAGTGTACAGAAGTTTACCCTGGATGAGAAGGTGATGAGCCAGGAAGGAAGAGAGACAGAAATTTGTAAAGACAGTCAACATTGTTGTGACTGAAATAATAATTGTTATATCTCTACATAAAAATGTGTTTTGCATTTTTGTGACATAGCCCTAGCCTGATGCTAAGGAAAATTAACCTGGGCCAATTACTTCTCTTTCTGCCAGATAAATTCAAACTGTGCCTAGTAAGAAATATTAAATTCTGAATTTATCTTAAGGCAATTTATCTGGCACTTTATATTTGGCTTTCTAAAGATAATGGCAGATGAGCTATGATAATCATTTTTCTACAAAGTATGCCTGTTATATTTAAATAAATAACATTAGTGCTATCAAATTTTCTTAATAAAAAATATTTTCTCTAAAGGATGCTTCATGTTGAATATTATGAAAATATTCTTTAAAATTTTAAATAAACATCAAAAACTTTATACAATAGTAAAATGTCTCTAAATATTATAGCACTGCTAAAATTCTCTGTATGTCCAAATGAAAGGATAATTCTAGTTTTTGAAACTATAAATCCAACTAAATATATTAATATCTTGCTTAGGGTCTTTAACCATACTTTTATGGTATATGGAACTAAATACATGGTAACTTGCCTTGTCATTATTTTCAGTCAATCTAGAAAATGTAAAAAATATCCTGTATCTGTATTAAATTTGAATATTAACAATATAGTGATTTGTTTTTAAAAGCAAACCCATCTCTCTTTTTTGCACATAATACATACTGCAGAGATTCTTAGCAAATGAACTTTTGTTATGTACTTGCCCTTGTTAATCACCCACAAAAATGTTTTTTTCTCTATTATTATTCTTCATACTATGTCTCTATTTACAGAATCTTTCTTCATTTTTTAGCATTTATGAATTTTTAAAAAACAGCGTAGAATGCACTTACAGAACACTTGATTGTAAGGATAATTCTTCCTCAGACTTTACCACCCTTAGAGAACAGAAAAGGAGCCCTCATTTCTCTACTTTTGCATTAAAAATAAATAAAAATGGTATCCTTGTTTCATAAAAAAGTAAATTACAAAAAGTATGTTTTTATTCAAATTTATTCAGAATCATAACAGTGAACGAAGAGATAATGGTTGTCCAAATAAATTGTTTTATACAGCTATTTTTTTTCTTCCTTTGGGTTTAACTCTGTTTGAGATTATTCAGCCTGGAAAATGTGGTAATAGCACTTAAAATATCTTACTTGCTAAAACAAATGCACAGTTCTGCAGCTGCCTGCAGAACAAGCATCATCATTACCTCTCTGCTTAGTTGGTGGATTTAGTTGGTGTTAGCTCTGCTTCCAGAGGCTGGGGATTGCATGTTTCTCATTAAAATGGAACTATGAAGAATTAAAAGTCAAACATGAGACACAATTTATTTTCCTATGTTATATTACAGTGTTTAGTCAGGAGAACTTTAACTCAAAACACTATATGGTGTGTAATACCCATGGATTAGCCAAATGGGTGGCCCAGGGCACACAAGGAAAAACATATTCATTTGAGTTCCATAGAATTTTTTAACTTCAGATGTTTTTACAGATGGAGAACCTAATCGCGGAGAATTTAACTAACTTGTCCACGTTATCACACAGTTGTTTATTGGAACAACTGGGAGTCGAAGTCATGTCTTCTGGCTTCTCCAGAAGTACAGTGTAACTGTACTTCTGTACAGTGTAACTGAGAACACATCATTTCCCTTTTGTTTCCCAATATTCCAAGATTTTCCTTATATGCATGTGAAGCAGAATGTATGTTGAATGATGTCAGAATTTCCAAAGACACCATCATATCTTTTGTAGTGACAGAAACCTGTTAATTACAGTTCTTACACTGCGCAGCTGTTGAACATGGTCTCCATCCTGAGAATGAAATATTAGGGGGCGAGTAATCCTCAAGGCTCAGAAGTCACTGATGATAACACAGTAAGGCACCTTTAGATTTATGCAGTATTTTATGATTCACGAAAGTTTCATTTGCCTGAGTTCAATCATTCTGAACCTTTCACCAGAATCACCCTTTGTTATGTAAAATAAATGTAAATATAACAGCTATATATTACTGTTAGTAGATTTTTAAAAAATAAGTTACAAATGAATCACAAACAATTCTACATAAATTTTTATTTAACGAATGACAAAGGCATGAATATTCTTAAACCGTAAAAATTACAGCATGCATATATATTATTTATTTGACTTACAGGGAATGCCTTGTTTATTTACAGACGTATAGATTCTCTATAATACATCTGAGTCTATCTGGAATTCACCACCAGTAATTTGTGAACCTCTTTCTAATTTATTGTGATCTTGCTGATTAGGATGTTGTTATGTTCACTTTTTAATTTTGTAATGGATATATAATTAAAATATAAATCAGTGCACAAGTAGTAAGAGTTCAAGCTGATAAATTTTGACAGTTGTATAGGCTTCTGTAACCAACACCCAAAACAAGACCTAGGGCATTTCCATCTGTAAAGAATCTCTTTCCATCTCTAACACCAACTCCCACCTTACCTCCTACCCAAAGGCAGCCACTTATCTGACTCTTACCATTACACATTAGGATTGCCTATTACACAATTTCAAATAAATGGATGACGCAGTCTATATGCTTTTTTGGGGGGCGGTGCTCTTTTTACCTACTGTAATGTTTTTAAGATTTATTCATGTTGTTGCATGTATTAGTCATTCATATTTTTTTGAGGAACGTTCCACTGTATATTCATACCGCAATTTGTTCATTTTCATTTGATAGACATTTAGGTTGTCATCAGTTCTGAGTTTCTTAGGTGCTATGGAAATTCAATTACAAGTCTATTGTTGGACACACATTTTCCTTTCTCTCTCTCTTTTTTTTTAAAGATTTTATTTATTTATTCGACAAAGAAAGAGAGAAATCACAAGTAGGCAGAGAGGCAGGCAGAGAGAGGGGGAAGCAGGCTCCCCACTGAGCAGAGAACCCAAAGCAGGGCTCGATCCCAGGACCCTGAGATCATGCATGACCCGAGCCGAAGGCAGAGGCCTTAACCCACTGCGCCACCCAGGCGCCCCATTTTCTCTTGAGTAAATACCTAGACTTGTAAGTGTTTGGTTGTAGATATGCTTTGCTTTATAATAAGTGGTCAAAAAGTTTTCTAAAGTGGTCATAATACTTTACACTTGGAGTAGTTACATATAAGCATTCTACTTACTCGAAATCTTGTCAGTATTTGAATATGCCAGCTGTTCTCATTTTAGCCATTTCAGTAGATGAGAAATGGTATCTCACTTCACGTTTAGTTTGTATTTCCTCAATGACTAATGATATCGAGCACCTTTTCATGTACTTAACCATTTATGCATCTTTTGTGATACTCCTGTTCAAGTCTGCAGCCCCCCTCCTTTTTAATTTGGTTGCTTACCTTTGATATTACTAATTTGTTGAATTCAACTATGCCCTTGAAGATTTTCTATCAGCAAGGATCTGCCCATTTCTGATAGAGGGCTGTTGAAATCTCCAACTATGATAGTGAATTCATCTGTTTCTCTTTGCAGTTCTATTAGATTTTGCCTCACACGGTTTGATGCTCTGTTGTTAGGCTCACACACATAAAGGATTATAATGTTTTCTTGGAGAGTTGACTCCTTTATCATTATATGATGCCCTGTTTATCCCTGATAACTTTCCTTGTGTCTGAAATCACTATAGTTATTTCTGCTTTTTTTTTAAATTAGTGTTAGCATCGTATATTTTTTTCTCCATCTATTTACCTGCAATTTATGTGTCTTTATATATAAAGTGGGTTTCTCACAGATACCATATAGTTGGGTTTAGTTTTTGGATCTACTCTGACAGTATTTCTTTTAATTGGTGAAGACCATTGGTATTCAAAGTGAATACTGATGTAGTTGAATATCTACCGTATTTGTCAGTGTTTTCTATTTGTTGTCTTTTGTACCTAGTTCTGTCTTCCACTCTTTTTCTGCCTTTTGTGATTTTAATTAGCATTTTATATTACCCCATTTCTCTCCTTTCCTAGCATATCAGATATATTTCTTTTATTGCTCTATTTTTTAGTTGTCCTAGAATTTGCAAAATATAGATTTACAGTCAATCCAAGTCTTTCTCTCTCTTTCCTTCCTTCCTCCCTCCCTCCCTCCCTCCCTCCCTCCTTTCTTTCTTTCTTTCTTTCTTTCTTTCTTTCTTTCTTTCTTTCTTTCTTTCTTTCTTTCTTTCTTTCTTTCTTTCTTTCTTTCTTTTATTGGTTAGAGAGAGAAAGATAGAGAGCACAAATAGGGGGAGCAGCAGAGGAGAGGGAGAGGCAGACTCTCAGCTGAGCAGGAAGCCCAATGCAGGGCTGGATCCCAGGATCCTGGGATCATGACCCGAGATGAAGGCAGACGCTTAACTGACTGAGCCACCGTCCAAGTCTACTTTCAAATGACAACATACCACTTTGTGGATAGTATAAGTGCTTTATAAGTTTGTTTCTTTTTGTCTTGGCATTTATCCTACGTGATTTTTTCTGACCTTTCTGGATCTGTGCTTGGTGTCTAACATTAATTTGGGGGATATTCTCAGTCACTTCTCTATCAAATATTTCTTCTGTTTATTTCTTCTCCCTCTGCTATTTCTATTGTGTGTATGTTACACCTTTTGCAATTGTCTGAAAGTCCTTGGATATTATGTTTTGTTTTGTTTTGTTTTTTTAGTCTTTGTATTCTTTGCTTTTCAATTTTTGGGGATTCAACTGATATATCCTTTATCTCAGAGATTCTTTCCTCAGCTGTGTACAGTCTTCTAATAAACCCATTGGAGACATTCTTCATTTCTGTTACAGTGTTTTTCATCTCTAGCATTTCTTTTTTTTTTTTCCTTAGGATTTTCAGCTCTTTGCTTACATCACCCATCTGATCTTAAATGTTGCCTACTTTATCCATTAGAGCTCCTAATCATAGTTGTTTTAAATTCTTGGTCAGATAATTCCAACATCCCTGCCATGTCTGCTTTTGATGTTTGCTCTGTGTATTCAAATTGTTTTTTGCTTTTTGGTATGCATTGTATTGCTTACAGGAGACACTGGGTAAAAGGAATTGCTGTAAATATGCCTTTAGTCATGTGGTGGTAAGGGTAAGGATGGTGAATGTTCTATTGTCCAATATTGGGTCTCAGTCTCTTAGTGCGGCCATGCCTCTGCAGTATGAACTTCACTAATATTTCTCACATTTTTTCCCCTCCATTAAATGGCTGGAGTTGAGAGTTTTCCTTCATCTGGTTCAGTTAGGCTCTGATAATATCCCAGCAGGTTAGGCTCTGATTAACTAGTTTTTTCTGAAGGCAAGCCCAGTGAAAAATTGTTATTGATTTGCAATTCACCTTTACAACAACAAAGGTGAATATAAAAATTCACCATATTTATATGCCAAATAAAAGTCCTTTTTTGATATATGTACTGCAAACATTTTCCTAACCTTTGGGGTGACTATTTCTACATCAGTGTCTTTTGATGTGCATACATTTTTTATTTTAATAAAGTCAAATTAAAATTTTTGGATTATTTTTCATTAGAGTCATGAAGGTATTCTTTCATATTTCTTCTAGAAGTTTTATTGATCTAGCTTTTGAGTATAAGTCTATCATTTACCTTGGTTTGAACATTTCTATATGGAGCAAGGCAGGTTAATGAAGTGAGGGTTTTTTTTTTTTTTTCTGTACTGATATCCAGTTGTTCCAACATCAAAACTTTTCCCATTGGTACCTTGGGAGAAAATCAAATTGCCCCTTTAACTGTGGGTCTGTTTCTGGCTTTCTGACTTGCTCCACTGTTTCTCTGTTGCTATACTAATACAACACTATATTGATTACTTTAGCTTAGTAAGGAGTCTGGAAATAAGATAGTGCAAATCACACATCTTTGTTCTTTATAAGATAGTATTTATCTGCTTCTCCCTCTCCCTCTACAGTTACCCTCTGCTTGTGCGCTCTCTCTCTTTCTCTCTCTCTCTCTCTGTCAGATAAGTAAATAAAATCTTAAAAAAAAAAAAGACTTTTACGTCCATATTTATTAGGTATGATGGACTATGTCTTCCTGTTCTTATAATGTTGTCAGGTTCTGGTATCAGGATTATAAATGGTTTCCTGAAAATTGCTGAGACATTTACCTTCCTCTTTTATATTCTGAAAGAATTTATAAAAATTTGGTATATTTTCTTCCTTAAATATTTCAAATAATTCACTGGAGACCATATGGATCTGGAGTTTTACTCATGGGACTACTTAGGATTACAAATTAAATATCTTATTAGATATGCGGATATTTAGATTTTCTGTATTTTATCTTGTGATTATTTTTATCAATTTTGCTGATTTTTTTAAGGAATGTTTCCCTTTTATATAATTTGTTAAATTTATTCACACATATTTCCTTTTATTATTTTTTATATGTTTGTACGATATATACTAATCTGTCCCTTTTCATTATTGATGTTGGTAATTTGTCTCCCTTCTTTTTTAATCTTTTTGAAAAGCCTTGCTAAATGTTAAAGTATTTTTTTTAAAAAATAGCTCTTGGTTTTATTAATTTTCTCTATTATTGCTCCTTTGTATTTTTTTGATTTCTGCTCTCATTTTTTTCTTCTTTTAATTTAGGTGTAAATTATTCTTATTTTTGTATCTCCTTAATGTAAAAACTTAGATAATTTAATCTAAGTATTTTTTTAAGATTTTATTTATTTATTTGAGAGAGAGAGATAGAGTGCACAAGAAGGAGAGCAGCAGAGGGAGAGGGAAAAACAGGGTCCCCACTGAGCAAAGAGCCTAATGCAGGGCTGGATCCTGAGATCATGACCTGAGCCTAAGGTAGATGCTTAATTGACTGAACTACCCAGGTGCCCTTCTAAGTATTATTTTTAATGTAAGATTTTAAAGCTATAGATCATTCTTTAAGCATGAATTTAATTACGTTCTATAAGTTTTGATATATTGTGCTTTCATTATCATTCATTCCAAATCAAATGTTATTTCCCTCTGATTTCTTTCTTTCTTCCTTTTTCCTTTTTTTATTTTGGTTTACAGCTTACAATTCTGAGATCAAGGGTCTTATGTTCTACCAATGGAGCCAACCTGGAACTCCTTCCTTCTGATATCTTCTCTCAACAAGTTATCTAGGATGTATTGATTCATTTCTAGATATTTGCTTAATTTTTGGATATCTTGTTAATTTCTAATTTAAAACCATTCATCAGACAAAATATTCTCAACTAATTTAAACTTATAATATTTATTGAGACTTGTTTTATGGCTCAAACTGTGTTCAAATATAAGGATTTTTTTTCCGCAGTTGTTTTATGCAATGTCTTATTAATATCAAAAAGTTGACAATGTTAATCAAATATTCTATATCCTTATTCTGTATTCACCTGTACGTTCTATCAGTTGGAAAGAGAGCGGTATAAAAATCTCCAGCAATGGTTATGGAGGTCCAACATATTGTTTCTTATGGTTTAGAGTTCTGTTATTAAATGTGTACACATTTAAGATTAACTTTTATAAATGTACATTTTTCAGGCAAAACTTATTATTTGTATTAATATGGTGAAAATCTGTGGCCAGTGAGGTCTATAGGGTGTAAAAGAATGACAGGTATCTCTAAATCATGTCTAAAATTTGAGTACCTGGGGACGCCTAGGTGGCTCAGTTGGTTGAGCGGCTGCCTTCGGCTCAGGTCATGATCCTAGGGTCCTGGGATCGAGTCCCACATTGGGCTCCTTGCTCGGCAGGGAGCCTGCTTCTGCCTCTGCCTCTGCCTGCCTCTCTGCCTACTTGTGATCTCTCTCTCTCTGTCAAATAAATAAATAAAATCTGAAAAAAATAAAATAAAATAAAATAAAATAAAATAAAATAAAATAAAATAAAATTTGAGTACCTGGTGGTTGAGTCAGTTGTATAACCTAATTCTTGATAGCTCAGGTCATGATATCAGGGTAAGGAGGTCAAGCTCCACATCAGGCTCTGTGCTGGGCATGGAGCCGGCATTATATTCTCTCCTTCTTTCTCTCCTTCTGCCCCTCCCCACATGCTCATGTTTACTTGCTCTCTTTGTAAAAAAATAAAAAAATAAAATAAAATTTACCTCTTGTCTTTCACTGAAAACATCTAGAAAAAGTTGTAACCAAGTGTGAAAATCACTATTCTTAGAATCCCTGGCAGGTATGTTCCCCTATTAAAAAGACATAAGGAAGAATTAGTCACCAAGAATCAAACAGCAGGAAACTTAAGAACCAAATTAAGCAATTCTTTTTAATTGAGTTTTTGAAACAATAAATGACCATTTTGGGTATTTCTCTGTTGTCTTCCATTCTATTGGCTTCTAGTACATCCAAATAAGACAATCAAGGAAGTCTTGTTTTATTAGTGTTACAAGGTTTCCTTGACTAATGCCTCAGTGATTTTGGAAGCAGCATTTCAGAGAGAAAGTAAATTTTGCAGTCCTTGAATGGAGGGGAACAGGGGTCATATTTTATGGAGGACCATCAAGAGGAGCAGCAAAATAAGGTCTCACAGAACTATGACAAGCATCAAAGTCAAATCACAGAAAGTAGATAGCATTGGAGTAAATTGAAATAATTGGCAATTGTTATTATTTCATTTCATTTATGTTTTTCTCTTTACTTGCTTATTTATTTCATTATTCTCTAACAACTTAGGAGCTTCATATTGATCATAACCTGAATTACCACTAATAAGAAGACAGCTATCATTTTTACTTTGGAATAAAATATTTTTCTCCTCAAGGAAAAAAAAAATGAATTCTGCTATTGAGCTAAAATCTGGCTTTCCTTGCCAAAGGAGAATTCTTTTTTTTATTTTTTAAAGATTTTATTTATTTATTTGAGAGAAGGACAGAGAGAGCATGAGCAAGGGGTAGGGGCAGAGGTAGAAGGAAAAGCAGACTCTATGCTGAGCAGGGACCCTGAGGCCAGGGCTCAATCACTCAATCCCAGGACTCTGAGATCGTGACCTTAGCCAAAAGCAGATACCCTGACACACTCCCCCTCCATTTCCTTTTAATGTTAAGGGAGAAGTCTATATATGCTTACTATTCATTATTGAAGTTGTGTTTGGCTTATAGATACTAGAGTAACAGAAATATTTAGAACAGAAACAGAAACAGTTTCTTTTTATTGTCTCTCTAACAGTTTAAAGAAAGTTTATAGAGAATTCTGACAAAATTGTCGTGCAGGAATAAATCTCTCCTTAAAAAAAAAATACTTCACTCTATTCCTTGCAAGACAATGCTTTTTTTCAGGGTTACGTTTTCCTAAGTGTAAGAAAAGTTTTCACAATAGATCAACATGTAGGTTCATGAATCCATCTGTTTTCAATAGACTCCTACAATAAGGATTGCATCTCTGATACTCTGTACATGTCTAAATCTTTTGTTTCTTCTATGAAGCCAAATATGTTCCGAAATAAATCAATATTTAGAGACCAGACCAAGAATGAGAAAAAAACATATTTTAAAACATTTTTATGGTTGGGGCGCCTGGGTGGCTCAGTCGTTAAGCGTCTGCCTTCGGCCCAGGTCATGATCCCAGCGTCCTGGGATCGAGCCCCGCATCGGGCTCCTTCCTCGGCAGGAAGCCTGCTTCTCCCGCTACCATTCCCTCTGCTTGTGTTCCCTCTCTCGCTGTGTTTCTCTCTGTCAAATAAATAAAATCTTTAAAAAAAAACAAAAAACATTTTTATGGTTAAATGATCACATGTTTGTATTGGTAAGAATACAGATTTTTTAAAAATCTTTTTAGCTTTTAATCCAATAGCTAACCTTCTCTGCAATAAAATGTAAACTCTAAATACAGATATCTCACAGATATGAATTTATTTTACTTTTACCATTTGTTGCATGTATAAAAATATCTATTTTACTAAGAAAAAATATCATGAGAAATTAGATTTAAAATTAATTTTATAATTGAGCTCTCTTTATTCAAGATAATTACTTATTTTGTATGCTTTAGGATATTATAGAAACTCAAGATGATGGTTCTTGACTATACTAGGAACACCCACTCAATATCAGCACCTGTGTAGAAGTCAAGATAGTTTCAAGAGTTTATAAAGTTCTTCCTTTTTAAGAGCAGTTAATTTATATTTTTGAATATTCTTTTTAGGATTGCTAATTGCTAGGATGTTCAAAGATATAGCTAACTGTTTCAGAAGGAACTTAAAAATCAGCATTATTACCTTAGGGAGTTATTGGGTTTTGAAATATTAATTATTGGTGATCACTGTGTTTCTAAATGTTATAGGATGCCTAGAGGAGACACAGTCTTTGTTCTAACCAGAAATATTCCAAAGAAATTAAATGATAACTTAAAACATAATGCATAGATTTGAAAACTTTTGTAAGAACTTAGGTGGTTCTTTAATATGGTTCATTGTTATGAGGTTATGATTGAGTATATAATGAATTAAGTTATAAATAAGTAAAAACAGTGATGTACTTTTGCAAAATACAACTAATGTCCTTGCATTTGAAAGAACTATGTGGTTCACAACTGAGAAAAACTAGGCAGTAATCAAGTGATACTACTAACTGATGTTAAAATCCATTCCAGAGGTATGATATTTTTTCACTGTGCTAATAGTAACTCTTCTATTATTTCCCAATGATTTCCTTTCCAGTTAGTTTTCTCTTGAATAAGACAAGTTCAACTTTATGATGCAGTTAAGATTCTTGGTCACCCCATTCCTTCTGGTGAATCTGGTTCAATCTTAAGGGACAATTGTAAATTTCACCTTTACATGCTGTATTCCTTATGTTCCCCAGCTCTTGTCAACCTCTATTTTTCCAGATACTATAGTATTAACATTTAAATGTTTCCCCTTAGCATAAATTATATGCTAGTCAGTGTTAGATGAAAATATATAATACTTTATGACTCACTTTGCTTGAAGACAAATATCCCCATTACAGATATAAGTAGTCTCTATATTTCCCAGGACAACGTTGTAATAGTTGCTAGTTTGACTAGCATCAACATTACTGTTATAGTAACTTAGGCAAATTTTTAATATTATTAGGTACAAGTATAAATTCATTTATAAGTGAAAATTTGTATTCCTAAGACTACTGGATTCTTAAAAAGTACAGAATAAATATCATCCCTCTTTTAAATAGCAATCCTTTTGATCTATAAAAATAGTCATGAAGTGATTTCTAGGCTATTTTCTAAGAAGTACATCTTTGTCTCTTTAGATTCTTTCTTCTGGCTGTTAGACTATCATCCTACTCCAGATATATTTTGCTTTTTTCAATTTTCTTATAAAATATGTCTGGGAGAACCGAACATATATCCTAAATGTGGTTGTCAAGAACTGTGAAGGGTGAGGTATCATCCTCATTACAAACTAACAAGTTAGCCTGCCATAGTTTCATGGATACTGACAGATGACATGAGATCCCTTCATCAAAGACAATGGACTTTATTACTCACTGCATAGCAGACAGAATGAACTTTATGTTTTCATCAACCTGCTTTGCTCTCAAAGTCAAACAAGGTTGACAGAGAGTGGGCAAGGTTGATGCTAAGCAGGCAGTGGGTTTGTTACAGCTGAGGATCACCAAACCTAGGAAAGTTTAATCTTTATACTGAGATGCTTGCAACCTTATTTTGTGGGAGACATTATCCTTATTATACTGAACAGAGAACATACTTGCTCTGTACACCAGAGAAAAACATTATTTCTATCTACCAAGGTTATGTAAACTATGTTTGCTATGTTTCCTATGCGAACATCCTTGAAAAGACAGTCCAGAACAAAACCTGTTAGTTTCTCTGTTCTCAAGACATGTAGGCACGTGTATTGTCTTTCAACAGTGGACTCATTAATTTAGATCCCAATGAAATTGTGGATATCTTTTTTTTAAAATATTTTATTTATTTATTTGACAGAGAGAGAGAGATCACCAGTGGGCAGAGAGGCAAGCAGAGGAAGAAGAAGAAGCAGGCTCCCCTGCTGAGCAGAGAGCCTGATGTGAGGATCAATCCCAGGACCCTGGGATCATGACCTGAGCCGAAGGCAGAGGCTTTAACCCACTGAGCCACCCAGGCATCCCTGTGGATATCTTTTAAAATATAAAGGTAGTGATGGTAATTCACAGACGAAAGATATGCTCCCACACATTTGTAGAATATAGTACTCAATTTTGATTCTTTATTAAGGCCCCTTGCTCTTCTATAAAGATGGCAGTGTTACCTGGTAAACAAATACAACAGTATCTTTTTCTAAGCTTTGGTTGCCAAAACAGAAATTCAGTAGTGCAAGTGTATATAAACCTAATAGGATGATTTCCTTTCAGATCATGCAATCACATGACACACGTGTAACATGCAAAGCCATGTTACACAGGTTCAGTTTTACAAGAATTCTTTTCTTAGCCAGAGTAGAGGTGGATAGGAATCATATTCCAGCATATATCAAATCAGTTAAGAGTTCACCAAAAGTCTGACTAACTCTGTAACAATGAGTAAAATGGTGTGTGTTTTCTGACCAGGAAGACTCCATGGTACCACAGTAGGACATCTGATTCATCACGTGAGAAGAATTTTATTTTTCAAATTTTTTACAATTACAATTATTATTGTTGTTGTTGTTGTTGTTGTTGCTGCTGCTGCTGTTATTTTGCATTGTCTTGATACCTTGAGAACCCTGGCAGGACAAAGAATATTTTCAGATTTAAAAATAATAACATCGAATTACATGTATAATCATTTTCCATTTAAGCTTTTAAATAAGCACATAGGTTAATAGAAGTCTCCAAGAATGGAAAACATGTACCTCTAGGGTGTTAAACAGCCTGTTCCAAAGCAGGGCTATTTCTCGTTTGGAATATTTAAAGCAATGTTTTAAGATTCAAAAACTTTCACAATATGCTTAGGACTTGATTGCTTTGTCAAATGTCTCCAATCTTGTGAAAATATTCCCTGATATTTAATTAACCGAAACCTTCTTCTCTTCAGATGTAACCTCAATTGTAATTAGAAATGCATGTGTCAACATTTCTAATTAGTGGTGGTAATTAATATTTATTGAGAGTGCACAGGGCAGGTGGTGATGTTCTAGACCCTTGAGTAGCATGAGCAGAATTTCAGAGAAAAAACATTATGGCTGTGTATACACGGCAAAGCACACTCACAGGGTTTGGAAATGAAAGGATGAGGAGTCAGGTAAGTGATTGTCATGTCACTCCAATATGTCATAATTGACAATGAAGAAACAAGCCAAGATAAAAATGGTCTGCTTAATTTCCTCCCCCAACCTCAAATCTGTACTTCACTTCTCACAATTTGATCATCTAAGCCTGGAACTAATGAAGATTTATAGCAAACTGATTGAGGCAGCTGTTTGGAAAATTATAATTTTAGAAAAGCAGCAAATACAAAAAATATTATTTGTTTAAAAAAATCAACAGTTAACTATGGACATGGAAACTGTCAAATTTAGTAAGCTATAATGGCAAAGTGTAGATTCAATATGGTATGTTTATGCTGAATTTTAATTTTCTATGGTCATTATCTGACATTTCACTCCAGAGATGTTTATGGCATCTTATATGAAAGTTTGAGGTTTCTCACATGAAGAAGTACTTTGATACTGTATAGTTTTATTAAAAATTTGAATGGAAAAACAGAACAAAACAGTGATTATTAATGTAAACCACAGAATTGATATTCAAAACAAAATTAGATTATAATATAGCACTAAATCCAACAAGATAAATCAGATGGGATGAAGTACCATGTTGTATGTATGTTATGTATGTATGCGTGTATGTATGTATGTATTTATTTATTTTAAAGATTTTATTTACTTGACAGAGAGAAACACAACGAGAGAGGGAACACAAGCAGAGGGAATGGTAGTGGGAGAAGCAGGCTTCCCACCGAGCAGGAAGCCCGATGCGGGGCTCGATCCCAGGACCCTGGGATCATAACCTGAACCGAAGGCAGAGGCTTAACGACTGAGCCACCCAGGCCCCCCCCATGTTGTATTTATATCTGATGATCAAACACAATATTATATATCAAAACAAGTTTCTTTAATTAAGTATACTTTTTAATTAATTATATGTTTTAAGAGCATAAAAGTACTAAAAATATAAGAAAAGTGTTTTACATAATTTATAAATAGAAAATATAGAAATATATAGGATAATTTTTAAATGGCACCACAATCAGTAAAACTAAGGAAAAAAATGACAATGTCAACCATCTTAAAATAATACGGGGTTATGCATATATAACACAAATACTATATATATATTTAACAAAGAATTACATAAGTGACAAGCATAAAAATATTTGCAAAGTATATGGAAGACCATGGGTTATCTTTAAAATACAAAATGCTATTGTTTATTTTTAAAATAGTAACATTGAAATAGGAGAAAAGTGAACAAAAATCACTTACTGGTAATTCACAAAAGAAAGAGGCAAATGGGCAATAAGTATACAAACTAGTGAGTTTTTTAACCTCTTAGACTAGTATAGGTTAAAATGTTTGAAATATTGTTGTCAAGTGTTCAAAATCTGACATGCTCATATTATTGTTGGGAACATGAAAATTGGCATGATTCTTCTGGATGGACATTGACTCTACGTACCAATTTCACTTCTATGGATTTGTCTGAAGAGATAATAAGGTAAAGATGAATGAACAAAGACTGGGGTAGTGCTTTTAGTAGCAAAAAACTAAAAACACTTAAAATTTTAGTTACTATTCACGGAATAATATGCAAATACTGTATTACATGTTGAGAAAACAGTGCATTGCTATGAAAATGACATCAACCCTAAATTGTCTAAAATGCAGATTACAGAGGAGTATATATAATATGAACTGAGTGGTATTTTTCAAAGTGTGTTAATGGAATATTAGTTCTACAAAAAGAGTTATGTGATCTCTATAATCAAATTGTTTGGGAAACGATGCATATTTTATTCATTTTTATTTGAAATTTATAAGGCACATGAGTGTATTATAGGTTCTGAAAAACCTATCCACAAAATAGCTTTGTGTAGTCCAAATTACTTGCTAAAATTATTTGATTTTGTTTTTTGCATAATTTGTTGAAACAGCTCCAGTCTACTACTCTGGGTTTCACTTTGGAAAATGTCGTGCATGCATAGGAATAAAAATTTGCCAAGACAGATACCAAATTAACAACGACCATCCTAGAGAATGGGAAATTTAGAAATTTTAATATTTCATGTTACACATTTTCCACATTATACCCTACTTGATTTTTTTTTAACTTGAGTAGTCAGAAAAAGAAATGTTTTATGGAGAATGAGGGAAAAAGTGAGCACGAGTGCAGACTTCTAGTTTAAATAACACCTTTAAAACAACCTTTTAGGCTTCTCACTTAAACAGCTAATAGACTTTAAAAAAATTACCAATTCACAGAACAGGTGGAAACTACACCCTGCATACAAATTATAACCAGAAATTTTGGGGAATTCACCTTAACTATCAAGTCAGTGGCCCTGAATTGAGAAAATGTATCTTTCATTTTCTAAAATGTCGGTTTCCAAAAAAAGTATATATTTTGTTTCTTTCCCATGACATAGGAGTCTCTCAGTCCCAGCATCTGTAGCAAACCAAACTACTATTTCCCATAGCCTGTTAAGTAGCCAGAGCAATGATCCCAAACTTCACCCATCTCCCACTTTTTAAAAATCCATTTGGGTATAACACCCAGTGCTCCATGCCACGCGTGCCCTTCTCCAATGAATCATGAAACACTACATCAAAAACTAATGATGTACTGTACGGTGAATATTATATCATAATAAAGAAAAGAAATATAAAAAGAATCCATTTGGGCTCTGCCAATACCTGGAAACAAATGTGGGGAATGAATTTGGCCAGTGGTATTTGCATCCTGTCTAAGATGTCGCTTCTACTAGTTAAATGTGGAGGTCCAAAGGGAGACCAGGACATTGAGTAAATTAAAGATTATTGTGGGTGCCATCAGTCCAGAAAATCTAAGAACCAGATAATGGGGACAGTAGAAAAGATCAGCTCCCTTTAGTAGAGGCACAAAAGAAAGTGCAAGCTGGAAAAAAACAAACAAACAAAAAAACAAACTGCAAGCTGAGCTGGTTGCTACCGAAATCTACTATGACCCATTTCTCCCACCAGTACTTAACCTATAGAGAGAGACACTGAATAAGGTAAAAGACTAGCCATGCACTTTAATTAACCAAGCATAGGGCCCGTGAGTGGTAAAACAAGTGAGAAGGGAAAGGAGAATTTAATCCTTGTGTTCTGGTTACTCTTTAAGATGGTGTAGGAACTGGAAGAAAATTTGATAAATATTTGGTGTCATGGGGTGAAGAAAATCAACCATAATGAGGAAAGAAGGGATGTGGTAAACATGTCAAAATGTCTGTCCCAACTGTAGACAGGTAAATTAAAATGGATAAAAATGAAGCTGGTGTAAGATGAGGCAGGATTTCCAGGAAGTTGAAATTTCAAGGATCAGAGACAATGCTGGAGCTGTGGTAAAGGGCATATCTAACACTGCATATATTCATTCATTAAACATATATATCTTGATTCTAATACAGTCAAGGCCTGCTCAATGCTGAGGAAACAAGGGTCAATAAGATGAAGATGTCTAAACATTACTATTGATTTAGTAATGTTAATACTAAACATTACTCCTATGAGGATATTCTAAAATAAAGATGAAAATCACAGAGGTGAAAACTCAAAGGTAAACTTATGTATGTACCAGAATAACAGCACTCTAAAAGGGGAGTGCAGGTGAGTCTGTTGTCCCTGGAAACAAAATCAGTTATCTAAGAAACAAGGTATGTTTTCTCTCGATTAAAACTAATAATATTAAGAAAAGTTTACAATTCCACCAGAAAACAACACCACCAACAAAGATACATTCTTGAAACAAACAGAAATACAGTTAACGAAAAGTATTGTAAATATCATATATTGACTTACTGCGAGCATTTCCTCGAATGTGAGAGTATATCAAGTATGCACTCTCATTACTATGTTTCATAAAGCCTAACCAATGCAATAAGATATGGAGTAGAAATAAGAGGCATAGGGGCGCCTGGGTGGCTCAGTGGGTTAAAGCCTCTGCCTTTGGCTCAGGTCATGATCTCAGGGTCCTAGGATCGAGCCCTGCTCGGGCTCTCTGCTCAGCAGGGAGCTTGCTTCCTCTTCTCTCTCTGCACGCATCTCTGTCAAATAAATAAATAAAATCTTAAAAAAAAAAAGAAATAAGAGGCATAGCAATTGAAAGGAATTAGTGAAATAGGATTATTTATAAACATATAAATTATTATATTTGATCCCTAGAAAAGTAAAATTAGAGAGAAAACAGTTAATAGGGATACTAGTTAGAGTGACTAGTTCATAAATATACACTCTCAAGAGTTTTCTTAGTTATTTTACAAGCCAGCAGTGATTTATTAAAGTTTTTCATTAAAGAAGTTATGTCCACAGTAATATCAACATGTATCATAAATTCAGTCCCTTTGGTTTATTAATATTTATCATAAATATCAATCAAGAGTAAAAGGTTTTAATTATGTAATGCACAAGAAATATTGGTGTACCAAAATTGTCCATTTTCAAAAGACATATAACAACACAACATCACAACATAAGGGAAAAAACACAAATATACATATTTTTTGTTTGGTCATATAAATGTTATATAAATATATAAAACATACATTCATAGGAAAAATATTATCTTTGCTCTCTTGGGTGATGAGATTATAAGCCATTTTTAAATATTTCTTAACATTACTCCTATTCTACTTTGGGATAAAATGTATAATTTTTAAAGATAAGGCCTATAACTGTAAGGATGGTCGAGATGGGGCTTGGGGGAAAATCATTCACAGTAACGAACAATCAGCCAGTAGCTAACAGTATGTTGTGGCTTTTTGAAAACTAACATAATTTTAGAACACATTATCAGGGAAATAATTGCAGTAATCATAAAAAGTCATAACTGCACCAACTTTGCTCTAGTTGCAATGTAGTGGAGGACAACAGTCTGCATATCAAAGGGTAGGAGTCAGTTTGACAAATGAATGCAAGTTCACTGAAAACATACATGAATAATAAGCATATGGAAACCCTGTTCTTGAAGGAATAACTGAACACTGTGTATGAGATTTTACGAGAGAGAGAGACAGAGAGAAATTTCGATATATATCAAAAGAACCAGTTGGTAAAATTTAGAGTATAAAAAAATCAGGAAAGGGGAATTAATTTAATTTTTGTCTGTATTTTCTTTTTTGGCATTTACCTTTATTTTGCCTGTACTTGCTTATATTTTCCTTGGGGTTTAGCTAAAACAATGAATCAGCAAAGAATAGCAGAATTTAAAACTTGAGTTTTGGAGCCATAAAATTAGAAATGCAGAGATATCAACAATCTACATTCTACCACAATTTACAAGACATAAGGAAAACTGCAGGAAAAAATCTATCCTGTTCTTGATCTGTAACATAATGGTGTGTCTGTATGTAATTATTTTATTCTATGCTAAATAATTCCAGACTTAGGTATAAATCCCTTCAAGTTTAATTCAGCTGTTTGGGTATCCTTAAACAAATCAAAATCTCCGATCTAAATGTCATATTAAGAAGCAATATCAAATCTAGGTTATTTGTGTTAGGATAGGATGGTATTATGTGGTTTTACCTTAATAACACATACACCCCCCTGTGTATACATTCAACTCCCTATCCCTATTTCCACTTCTTTCTTATGTATCTTAATATCTATTCTTCTTCTTGTATGGCATTAGAGGTAGATTAGAATCTTTTCTTCTAAGAACTATGCAATAAAAGCTAATCCATCTAAGATTTTCCCCAATCTATAGCCATGAAGGGATTAAATTTGTTAAAAGTTTTAAGCCTTTTATTCTTAAAAATATATAACTTGTTTAGCGGACCATTCAATACAAAATTATCTTCTGAATCTATAAAGAATGTATAAATTAGAACATATAAATCTCTTCCCAATAAAAAAAAATCTAGTGTCTGTGACAAAAAAACCAATAAACTTACCATTTACTTAATATCCATGTCTGCAAACTGCACTAATTATGAAATATAGCATCACACTTGATTCCTCTTTACTAATTCTATAGTTTAGGACAATTTTTTGTCAACTCTATTATAGCTAGAATTACGTTCTCAAAGTCAAAATTATTAATATTTTTGATTAAGTAAAAAGAAATATTCCTTATTAAGGAAACTAAAGAACAATCAATTTTAGCTATATTTGTCCTCGAGGATTTACAGAAATTGTCTTAGGTAATTCAGCCCATGGAGTCTGTGATGATAACGTGATAGATCATATTCATTAAATTCTGGTTTACCTTAAGTATTTCAACTGATTTGCCTTTCATCATTTTTCATAAATATTCTATAGTAGACTGAACTCAAATAGGAATTTGAATTTGAATTTAATACATATTTCAATAACCTCTCATTAAGACAACAGAAAACAGAAATGGAATGAGCCATTCAAATTGAGAGAGTTCTAATTTGGGAGGAGTTGTCTGGGGGGGGCAGGAGAAAACACAACGTATTTAGTGTGCACTGACCAATCAGACTGGATGAGGGCCAATTCAAAATGGACACAAACTAAGCCACCTGTATCCCTAATCCTGTGCAACTGGTAGAATATCAGACCTTCTTTTAAGCAATATCTTCATGTCTTTATTCCCCAAACTCTCCCCCATAGCAACAGATAATACAAAAATATCAATTAATTTCAAGTTGACCAAACACTCATTGAGAGTACTAACAGAGGGTGGGAACAGAAACAGGAATGGAGAGGCTGCATCCTATGTGTGAATGCCCAAATGCCTACAGCCCGGTCTAGAGATCCACATCAAAATGTTTTGTTATCTGGATATCATTGAACTTCTACCATTCCCTTTCTCCCGTTTTTTCCTGCCTTTTATACTTTGGCCTGCATTTTCAATAAAACATTAAAATAGAATCATTTTTTCTTTGAACTGATCACCATTGTTTCTATAAAAAAATTCAGTTATTATAGGCAAGTCTGAAATACCTAGTGTCACTTTTTTATATTATATTCAAAATATTTTCCCCGTAAATGAAACTAGTATTTCTCATGTAGTAGGAAAAATTTAATTGTGAAGACCTCCACCAGATAGAGATTCCTGCTAATGGTTCTTTCCTTTCCCTTCCTATACTTGGCTCTTTTCTGCTCCGTAAAAGCTGTTTACAACACGTCTATGTACTCCTCAGGCCCAGGGTCTAAGCTCCAGGCACGCACTCCTGCAAATAATCACCCAGTGGCCACCATCAGCACTCTGGATGCACACTCCAATGGCAGTGGCAAGAAGTAGCCATTGAGGACGGCCCTAGTTGCTCTTTCTAGCCTCAGAGCATGGTTCTAGACAGGTGTGAGGTCTCAGGGAACACGACTTTTGCTCCAGACACTAGAGAAAAGCACAGTTAAAGGAGGACCAGAACAAAGAGTTGGAGAATACGGTAATTTAGGAAACAAAAAAAACCCTTAAATTCAAGTTTGTTTCAGTCTAAGTGTCCTTTTCCACAAACACCCTGGTCTATAATGTATTTTTGCATTTATATCATCAGATACCCCTCACTTCTTAACAAAATATGCATGAAGACACTTTTAATTTTTAAGTTTGTAGTTAAATACTGAATTGTAAGAATCAGGGATGAGATCAGTAGGAAAAATAAATCATGTTTCATAAAAGAACAATAATAGGACACCAGAAACCTCTTCTCTCTTAAATAGGCTATTTTAATTCTGAGCTCAACATTCATCATTTCTTTCCTAGCCCTTTAGGAAAAAAACATACACATCTAGATCTGAATATTAACATTCAGTAAATATTTAAATTAGTGCTGAAGAGAGGGTATTCTGCAAGCCCAGTAGATTGTGCTCACTCATTCATAACTTCTTTCAGCTCTTTGCTTTGTGTCTTATGTCTAAACACCGATTTCTATAACTCTTAATATATTTACAATAAATGAAAAACCTGGTTAAATAATTTTCTTTTTCTACAGAACTGAAATTAATTTCAGTTTGCCATGAGGAATGCAAAAGTATTGTGGACTTTTTTGAAAAAGCATCTAAAGCATAAAGCTAATCACAATTTTAACTGAATCAAAACACAAAACAGCTACTTTTATAATGTATTCAATCCCTAATTTAAATTCAACATCATTAAAAAATTAAAAATTTTAGATGCCATAATTGCTTAAATAACCTTTTGTGTATTATATGTTAAATATTTGCCTGCATTAAAAAACATTTAACTGCTTAGTATTAAATCTCTTAGACACACTCTCAGCAAATAGCTTCATAAACCAAAGACGACAATGTTGCAAATATTGTACCAGCAAGAAAAAGTGTATCACATTTTTTGCAGACATCAGCCAGCCACTTCAAAAAGTCATTAACTACCATATCTTGTTTGATGTTTTAAATTCTCCCTACCTGTCCCCTTCAAGAACTGGGTTCTTGTTACAAGCCTCCCCATATCTTGAAAACCTTTAGTCTAAAGAATATTTGCCATTGAATCACTTGAACCGTGCCCTTTCTGCCTGTCCGATTTATGCTGTAAATGAATGCACCATGCTGTCTTTGGAAGTAGGTCATGGCCTTGAGTCTTCAAGAGTCAAGTTCATGACTGACAGGAGTTCCTTACAAGTGTTTTAGCCATATTGATATGAGATTATAAGAGACTCTTGTTACAGTTTATGTTACACATTCATTCTGAGCATGTTATTTTTTAATAAACTATCTTCAAGCAGTTTCACACTTACACACAAATTACAAAGCTCTTACAGAGAGTCTATGTACCTCACTCTATGTCCTCTATTTCTATCTTAGATTAGTGCAGTCCACTTACTTTAATGAACCAATTTTGATACATTATTAAATAAAGCCAATACTTTGTTCAATTTTTACCTTTTCCTGTTCCAGGATTTCATCTAGGAACTACCTTGTACTGTGCAGTCAGGTCTCCTTTAGCTGTGCAAATTTCTCAATCTTGGCTTATTTTTGATATCTTTACTTAAGTTGAGAAATGATGGTCAAGTATTTTGTAGAATGTCTCAGTTGAGGTCTGTACTGTGGTTTTCTCATAGTTGGACTGGGATTGGGTGTTTTGGGGAAGGAAGATTACAGAGGCAAAGTGCTATTTTTGCTACATTACATCGAAGGTACATACGATCAATGTGACTTATCACTGTTTGTGTTGCCCTTGCTCATTTGGTTTAGAAAGTGTCCCATTTCTCCACTGTGAAGTTACTATTTTCTCTCCTCTTTCATACTGTACTCTTTGGAATAAAGTCACTATGCATAGCCCACACTTAAGAAGTAGAGATTTATGCTCCATCTCTAGATATATATGCTCCATCTCATAAGTGTGTGTGTGTGTGTGTGTGTGTGTGTG
>CM053608.1:58223233-58273219 GCA_028646535.1 Procyon lotor | reverse complement strand
TTTTTTTTTCTGAGTAGTAGGTCCCAACAGTAGCTTAAAATATTCAGTAATCCATGTTGTAAACAGATGTACTACCATCCAGGCTTTGTTTTTCCATTTATAGAGCATAAGCAGAATAAATTTAGCATCATTCTTAAAGGGCCCTAGGATTTTTGAAATGGTAAATGAGCCCTGGCTTCAACTTAAAGTCATCAGCTGCATTAGCCTCTAACAAAAGAGTCATCCTGCCCTTTAGAACTTTGAAGCCAGGCACTACATCTCCTTTCTAGCTATGACATTCTTAGATGGCATAAGACTGTTTCATTTACATGGAAAATCCGTTGTTAGTATATCCACCTTCATGAATTTTCAGAGCTAGGTTTTCTGAATAACTTGCTGCAGCTTCTACGCCATCGTGTGCAGCTTCGCCTTACATTCTTAAGTTATGGAGATTCTTTCCTTAAACCTCATGAACCAACTTTGCAGCTTAAAATTTTCTTCTTCAGCTTCTTCTCCTCTCCCAGCCTTCATGGAATTGAAGAGAGTTAGAGCCTTGCTCTGGATTAGGTTTTGGCTGAAGGGAACGTTGTGGCTGTTTTGATCATCTATCCAGTAAAACTTTCACCGTTTCAGCAATAAGGCTGTTTGGCGCTCTGATTATCAATGTGTTTGTGGGAGTAGCACTTTGAATTTCCTTCAAGGACTTTTCCTTTGCAGTCACAACATGCTTAACTATTTGGTGCAAGAGACCTAGCTTTGGCCTACCTCAGCTTTTGACATGCCTTCCTCACAAAGCTTAATTACTTCTAGCTTTCACATTAGTGAGATTTGTGAGTTTTCCTTTCACTTGAACACTTAGAGGCCATTATTGGGTTATTAATTAGTCCGATTTCAATATTGTAGTGTCTCAGGGAATTGGGAGGCCTGAGGAGAGGAGGGAGTGGCTGGTTGCCTGAGCAGTCAGGACATGTACAACATAACATCACAGGTCACCATAAAAATATAAAAATAACGAAAAAGTTTGAAATATTGGAAGAATTACCCAAATGTGACACAGACATAAAATGAGTAAACATTTGTGGAAAATGCACCAACAGATTTGCTTCACACAGGGTTGCCTGTGTGAAAACTTCACCTTATCAAGAGCACAATATTTGATAAGGGCACTAATATAAAGCACAATAAAATGTGGTAAGCCTGTATTTATTTTCAGTGACATCTATCCTCTGAATTTTCTAAGACACGAGGTTGTCAGTAAAAATGTTTCCAACCTTCATCCAGATGTTTTGCACTCTTTTGTCCATAGCTGGGGGTTATTTAGAAGCATAATCTACTAACATTTACTACCAAATATAGATCACTGAAACTTCAAGCAGGAAACTGCCATAAACACTTTCATCAACAAGCCCCTTGAAATAAAATGAAATAAAGTATTTAATTAAAAATAAAGTATTTAATTAAAAAAGCAATTAATTGAAATAAAGTCTAATTAATTGGACTCACTAGCCAAAATGCATCTCAGGTTTGTCCTTGTAAATTATTTTAAGCCAATGTCGATTCATCCACAGATTTTCACTCTTGTTTTTCTTTTTTCCCTTAAATTTATGGAACTAACATTTTTTTAAAGGTTTTATTTATTTATTTGACAGTGAGAGAGACAGCGAGAGCAGGAATATGAGCAGGGGGAGTGGGAGAGGGAAAGGATATGGGGCTTGATCCCAGGACTCTGGGAGACTTTAAGGACTGAGCCACCCAGGTGCCCCTAATGGTTAAAACTATACCTAAAAGTATCTTATTTTCACTCTCACACCATTAATTTCCCCAATATATCCTCTCTTGGCCCTTCTCATCTCCTTTCACATTTTTAATAATAATTTTTTCTTCTTTGTTAAATGACATTTGTGTATTCCGAGATCTATTCTTTCACAATTTTATAGACTCAAAGTTCATTTTATAAAAATCACATAACGCAGAGGTGTTAAATAGAAATGCAAATGGCCAATATGTTTCAGTTTGCATCAATTGTGTCTCCATGTAGCCTAGGTATCAGTTGGCTCACAGTCTCACTGATGTTTCCTTATCACTAATCCAAGGAATTATAACACTATTCTTCTTACCCCCTCTACTATTTTAGTATTTGGGGGTCTAGGAGTGCAGATGGAAAATGAATGTAAAAGGATTCCATAAGGCATAAATATTCATTATTGTTCCCAATGCACTGCTTATTTTTCAGATCCTGCTGGGTCCTGCCAGAAAAACAGAGGGTGTTCACTGAGGGAGCACACTTAATGGAAAATTCGTTGCATTTTTCCTAATGCTCAAATTGGCAGTCTGTGTGTCATATGCTGAACACATAGAAATTCATATACATTCATGGGGCAGTTCAACACAATCTGGGAAATGTCCATAAATTTGATTTTCATATGTATTTAATATCTGATAGGAAAGAACAAAGGGAATACATCTTTTTATAAATAATTAGATCCAGTATGATTAATGATGTGTGCATGGTACATATTTATATGTACATACACATACATATGTATTTATGTATTGTATGAATATATTCCATTTGTTTAACAAGACTTATTTACTTAGAATCTAAAAATAAGAAGAAGCCACCCTGAATAGCCAAACATATTTTAAAGATTTCTATTCAACACATAATTAGATTTTAAATAGACTAAGTATGCTTGAGTAACTCCTGTTCCCATAATACAGCACTGACTATTGTTTTTTATTAATAATAATAAGTATCAGAAACATTTCACTCCCCCTTTTAATTGGACTCAATTATTCTAAATTCAAACTATCTTACAAAATGAAAAGATGAATCATTTATTTATTTTTATTTTTTTAAGATGAATCATTTATAAAAAAAGAAAAGTAATCTTTCTTTCTGGGAAAATTCATGTTATTACTTTAAAATTAAGGAACTAAATAATGCTCCAATACTATGAGTTCAGCTTCATTACATATCATTACTAAGCACATAATATTTCAGATCTTTCATTATGTTTCAAAAATACATCTTACATACTAGATTATTCCACTTATTGAAAGATAGAAATGAGTAAGTTAAATGGCTTATTCATTCTAAATGCCTCCTTTTTTGATAGTGTTGACTAGTCAGTAATCAAGTGTCTATGAAATTTTCCATTCAGAGTTTCTTCTTGAATCTCATCTTAGGTAAAGATGTGTAAAATGTGTAAAAAAGTTACAAGAGTATAACAGAATAAATAGTTTAAATACAAAAAAAGATATCAAAAAGAAGGATTAGATTAATAAATATCAAAATAAAAGGAAGCTAGCAGTCTATTTTTAAATATGAAGTGTCTAATAATAACGTATATTATTAACAGGGGGAGATTTTCCTCCCAGGGAACATTTGGCAATGTCTGGAGACACATTTAGTTGTTGAAACTGGACTGGGGATAGCACTGTTGGCATTCAGGGGTAGAGGCCAGGGAAGTGGCTAAGTTTTCTAGAATGCAGAGCACAGAAGGGAATTCTCCAGACCAAAATGACAATAGTACTTGGGGGTTGGAAGAGCCTAATTTAAAGTAATGGAGATGAAATTTGACATGATAACCCGAGTGGAGATTTTGTTATTGTTAGACAGAAGAAGGTTATATATCTGAGTTAGACTATGGAGTTTGAATTTGGTTTGATAGGTACAATATATTACCAATTCTTAAATATGGGAACAACTATCTGAAAGTAGCTATTAAGTAAAAACTCTTCTAGTTTGCTGAGTCACTGTGGAGTTAAGAAAGCAAAAATGAGGGGCGCCTGGGTGGCTCAGTCGTTAGGCGTCTGCCTTCGGCCCAGGTCATGAACCCAGGGTCCTGGGATCGAGCCCCACATCGGGCTGCCTGTTTGGCAGGAAGCCTGATTCTCCCGCTACCATTCCCTCTGCTTGTGTTCCCTCTCTCGCTGTGTTTCTCTCTGTCAAATAAATAAAATCTTTAAAAAAAAAAAAGAAGGCAAAAATGAGGGGCGCCTGGGTGGCTCAGTGGGTTAAAGTCTCTGCCTTCAGCTCAGGTCATGATCTCAAGGTCCTGGGATCAAGCCCCACATCGGGCTCTCTGCTCAGCAGGGAACCTGCTTTCCTCCCCCTCTGCCTGCCTCTCTGCCTGCTTGTGATCTCTCTGCCAAATAAATAAATAAAATCTTATAAAAAAGGGAAAAAATGACATTGATATAGAAAATAAGTGCAGAACAATGGAAAAATGGTGGGTTACAGCAAATAAATATGAGATTCAAAGAAAGAATTAAAAAGCTCAATAACTAAAAATAATGAGATACTAAATGAATGAAAAATTTCAATTTTTTTTTTAATTTTCTTGAATAATTATCAGGGCTGATTATCCTCCCAAGCCTGTTGATAATGATGAAGAATGATGGTAAAAATATTTTACTTTTGGACTGTCCAAACTTTTCAAATGGAGAATCAGGACTGAATAAATCAGAAAAAAATTCATAGGAAACTACTAGAAGATTACAGGAAACTAAAAAGTAACAGACATCTCAGCAAAGAAGAGGAAATCAATAGAATCCAGCGCAAAAGGGAGATCAAGATGGGTGGGGGTTGGTAAGGCGGTGGCTGTAGGTAGAGCCTGAGGCTTACATAATTTGAGGGACAAGCCCTCAAGAGGAAAAATTTAAATTTTATTTTATTTTATTTTTATTTAAAGATTTTATTTATTCATTTGTCAGAGAAAGAGGAAGAGTGAGAGCACAAGCAGGGGGAGCATTAGGTAGAGGGAGGAGCAGGATCCCCACTGAGCAAGAAGCCCCATGCAGGACTCGATCCCAGAACCTGAGCTGAAGGCAGATGCTTAACTAACTGAGCCACCTAGGCATCCCATAAATTTTAAATACCAATTGGGAACAGGGTTGAAAAGAGATCTTGTGGGGCGCCTGGGTGGCTCAGTCGTTAAGTGTCTGCCTTCGGCTCAGGTCATGATCCCAGGGTCCTGGGATCGAGCCCCGCATCGGGCTCCTTGCTCAGCGGGAAGCCTGCTTCTCTCGCTACCATTCCCTCTGCTTGTGTTCCCTCTCTTGCTGTGTTTCACTCTGTCAAATAAATAAAATCTTTAAAAAAAAAAAAAGAAAAGAGATCTTGTGAATGGGAGTCTTGAAGCCTACTTTTCATTGGCTCTTCAATAAATCTGCTTCTATGTTTTAGATAAAGACACCAGTATAATATTAGGGAAAAAAATACAATTCTAGGATGAGAGTAGAAGGAACCAACTGTTTGTAGTAGTCATACATTCCCAATTAAAAGTCAGGACCTATGGTTTGAAAGAGAAAAGAATACCTGAAGTAAAACAAAATATACAGTAATACAAAAAACAAATAGAATTTGAAATTAAAAACATAATACCATTTTTATTCACACCCCTAAAAATTAAATACTTAGCCAGAAACCTAACAAAATATGTATAAGATATAAGGAAAACTAAAAATCTGATGAACAAAACTTAAAAAAATATTAAATAAGTGGAGAAATATTCCATGAATAGGAAGACTCAATATTGTCAAGATTAGTTTTTCACAACTCAATCTATAGATTTAATGCAATCACAATCAAAATCCAACTAAGTTATTTTGTGGATATCAACAAACTGATTCTAAAGTTTAGATAGAGAGGCCAAGTCCCAGAACGGCAACTTAATATTGAAGGAGAACAAAGGCAGAAGAGTGATACCTCCTGATTTATCGTAAAGGTACAGTAATCCAGACAAGTATGGTATTGGTGAAAGAACAAATAGATTAATGGAATAGAATAGACAGCTCAAAAATAGATCCCATAAATATAATCAACTGATCTTTCACAAAGGAGAAAAGGCAATACACTAGGGCGAAGACGATCTTCTAAGCAAATTGTGTAGGAACTACTGGACATTCACGTGCAAAAAAAATGTATACACAGACATCACAATCTTCAAAAATATTAACTCAAAATGGATCATAGACCTAAATATAAAATGCAAAACTGTAAAACTCCTGGAATATAACATAGGAGGCAACCTAGATGACCTTGGGAATGGAAGCGACTTTTTTTTTTTTTTTTAAGATTTTATTTACTTGACAGAGAGAAACACAGCGAGAGGGGACACAAGCAGAGGGAATGGTAGAGGGAGAAGCAGGCTTCTCAAAAATATTTTTTTTTCAAAAAATAGCCTTTAAATATGCAGGTATATCTTTGATCTAAAGGAAATGGAAGTATTAAAAAAGCTAACTTTTACCAATATCAATTCAGGGAATAGATTGGGGAAAAGGAGGAGGAAATTTTTGGTTTTGATTAAGCTCTTCATTAACACTTTAGTTTCAACCCAGAATGTATATATCATTTAGTAATTCAAATTAATTGAGAGAACACTTAAGTGTGTGTGGTAAGTGCTATAAAGGAACTGTCAGGAGCATTGTCCATGTGAATACATGGATCTCAGCCAAGGATCTCAGCCATTCCTGTGAGGCTGGCCATTCTGTCCCTGAGCAAAGAATATGGAAGCCGACTCTGCAGGATGAGGAGAATGCATAGTGAGGGAAAAGAGAGCATAGGGGCACAGGGAGAAAGGGAGTCTGTGAGTACTGAGGCAAAAGGAGCAACAGGTTCCAACATCTAGCTTTCACAAGAAGTTCAGGAGAGTTCAGAATGGATGGCACAAGAGTGGGAGGGGTGCAAATGCGAGATGACAATAAGCAACTTCTTGGTTTCGAAGTGAGTTAGGAGGTTTTTTTTTTTTTAAAGATTTTATTTATTTATTTGACACAGAGATCACAAGTAGGCAGAGAGGCAGGCAGAGAGGGGGAAGCAGGCTCCCTGCCGAGCAGGGAGTCCAACGCAGGGCTCAATCCCAGGACCCTGAGATCGTGGCCTGAGCTGAAGGCAGAGGCTTTAACCCACTGAGCCACCCAGGTGCCCCAAGTTAGAGTTGTTAAAGGTATCAGATCATAGTGGTTTCGGGTTTAATTCTTGACTCTGCCTTACAAGGCATTAAAAAAACAAAAACAACAACAACAACAGCAACAACAACAACAACAAAAAAAAAACCTCTTTAGGTCTCAATTTTCGCATCTTAGAAAATGAGAATTATAACACCTACCTTATTATTTTGAGGAGTCAATTACATATGTAATGCAAGAAGCATATGCTTTTTCATATTAGATACTCTGTAGATAGCAATAATTATTATAATCCCCTTGTTCTAGGCTATTGTGAGGTTAGACTTGGTTTGATGCTGGGCTAGTGATTATGTATTTTGGTTTTTCTACTTTATGAAGCAATATTTAATGGGATGGTAGTGTTTATCAATAAGCAAACTGGTATTCTGTATCAATCTTGACTAATTAAACAAGGCAGTAACAAACCAGGAGCAAGGCCCATGATTGCTAAAATATTCGACGAAGCCATTTTTTCCCCCAAATTCTTGTAATAGTTCAATAAAAGTAGCCAAATGAACAATGCAAGGAATGTCACTAAATTTAAACCAAGAGTCTACTGCAAATCAGGGTTTGCAGAATATTTCTATTGATTGTGGTGTAATTGCCATACAAGCATTGTTCACCTTAACTACATCCTATACAGAATGGCAAATTTTTTCCTCCACGGACTACACAGTTTAGAAATGAGAAAAAAGCAAGGCAAAGGAAAAAAAATGCATCATTTTGACTGAGGAAAAATTGCCCAGAATAATATAAATGTTTCCGTTTTATGGGTCACATGTATAGAAAACCACCAGTATCTTGGACAGCAAGCTTTGACCATGTAAACTAAGGCCTCCCTTGTGCTGAGCTTAAATAGCCAGGCCAGGATGAATACAATGATTCTGCCTGAAACAGGTATAATGACGTAAAGCTGAAAACTGTTTATTAGGGAGGTGGTCATTGATGACGTTTGTTAAAGAAGCTATGCTGAAAAACTGTAAAAGCCATAATGGAATGATGTGGTCGGAAGAAATGTTGTCCAGATCCCTCTTTGAGGGGAGTGTAGCCAGCAGACAGCCTCTCCCCATCCGTCCTTTCAAGGTGGGCATCTGCTTCAGAGAGTCACTGGCCCCAGACCAGGCCCTTCTAGGGACAACCGGAACCAGACTGCTGAGCAGGGCCCGTCAGTTTTCAGCCCAGTGTGGGATATTCTGACCATCAGTATGCCTCTCACATTTCTTGCTGCCTTGGCTGAGATTTTGACCAGTCAGCACCCAGCTCAATTTCTCCTTCTGCCCTCTCTTGCATTGTCATCCCTTCCTTCCACAAGTGTTAATCTCTAATTTATTATGTCTTGCATCTCAAACTCCATCTCAGTATCTGCTTTGGAGATTTGAAAACTGACAAATGAGTGGAGGAACTGAGAAAATGGAGATGTGTTTAGAAATCTATTCATTTTAAAAATTATCTGTAATGGAGGAGAGAGAAGACATAGTAGCAGCAGGAAGAAATCAGATTTAAGGGGAGGTTTTATTATTTTAATGTTTTGCAGTGATAGGGTGTGGGAAAGCCTTGAGAGAATATGTGTTGATGAAAAGAATACAGTATAGGAGACAGATCTTTGTAATGCTCCAGGGGTTCGAACCACACTGCAGTAATTTGACTCTATAAGACAACAAAATTTTGGTTCCTACAGCTGCCCAAAATGAGAGGTAAATTTATATATTTAAACCATCTCTTCCCTTTTATGGAGAGAAGACACATTTTGGAAAAAAAAAAAAAGAATAGTGCTAATTTGATGAATTGGGATTAGTAGTGAGATCAATAGATTTCTTTATACCCCTTAATCAACTTTTATATGTTCTGTGGTTCATCTAGAAATAGTCATAAAGTTCATACAAAATTCCACAAAGATGCTGGATATTTCAGCATTCAGATTTACAAACAGAGGTAGACATTTAACTTTAATTTCTAGGAACTCTTTTGGTGAAGTTTTTGTTTTGTTTTGTTTTTAAATTCCTTCAGAAAGGAACATTAAAATAAAAAAAAGCAAATATCAGGATCACTGTTATTTATGACTTTTTGCTCAGTCGTTTTTAGAAGACAGAACTTACTTCCTAAAGTAACATTCATGAATGATGACATAATTAGAAATAGGCCAAGCACAATATGGCATTACTAATTGATATTTCTCCCTTGATAGCAGCATCCTGATAAGAATACTGATATCTTTTAGACAATCTAAAATAATTCATTCTTGACCTACAAGTTAGAATGAATTCCTTTTGACAAAAGGTGAAACAGATGATACGGTGCTTTTCTCTCATTATAGGAAAACAAACAGCACAATGACAAATATATGTGATGCTAATAAAGAAGTGAGCACAAACAATGTATGTGATGAGAAATTAGCCCTTTATGAATAACATTCTTATTCACAGTACTACTGTGAAAGCTAATAGATGCTTAGCTTTGATAGAAATCTTTGCTGGGAAGTAGGTATCATGTTTCCTTCTGTTTTTATTTTATTTTTAATGATGCCCAGGAAATTGCCTAGAAAATAGAAAAACTGGAGATCTTATACTTATTTCTTGCAATTGAAGGCGTTATCTCACACTAAAATCATTAATGAATGTAATTTACTAACAATACCTTTGTTCTAATGACCTAATTGATTACTTTAATTGAGGCTGGAATTAGAACCACTAGCTCTGCTTTAGCCAGGAAAATACACACACTCGTGCATGCATATGGAGCTGGCCCCTAACCAGCCAGCTCACTCCAGTATCCAGATTCTTCCTTTTGCTCTTACAGTCAGGCTACAGCATCCTGTCAAGACTTACTAAACACATGCTTGCTAACACAGTCAGACTATGATTCAGAAGTCTGCAAAAAAACCAAAAAGCAAAATGACTTTGAGAGTGTGTATATTTAATGCTTCCTTGTTGCATGAAAATTTAAAACCTATTAAAAAGCTAAACATCTTTTATAAATTCACAAATCTGCAAATACTGAAGGCAGATCACCATTTCTTAGATACCTTATTGCAATTGACAATTATCTGAAAGAACAGTAAAAATTACAAGTCCTAAGTACTTTCTATAGTTCTTGCAGTCTATTGAGTTATTTATATATGATGATGATAACAAAATAATCTACATCACAGTCATATTAAAGTGCTCTACATCATATTCAGTTAGTAATAACCCAAATTCTTTGTTTATTAATGCATAGACAATCATGCTTTTATCAGTCACATAGTAGTGTCTATAGTATCTATAGCAGATAAATAGAATATCAAACATTCTAGAACTAGTAATATTATGAACAGCTAACTAAGCAATATTATTCCCTCCATAGCAGAGCTCTTGACAGAACTGTGGCAAAAAAACATCCATGTATTGTAAGTACAGATATCATATGCATGCATATGTGTATATATATAAAAATTCACTTTTATGTCTATCTGCCTACATAGAATATACATCTTTTTCTTATTATATGAGGCTATGCTGCCACTTTTCCATTGTGTGTTTTGGAAAGATTTTCCCAGGTTTATGAAAGCAGATGCTATTTACGTATCTACATATCCTGCCTGTGCTTACAGTTCAGCCCTTAGAGGGCACATCAGTTGTCAAATTTACCATGATCATGGGATTTTCTTTACTATTTAAATGTCCACTTTCTTCACCATTGATGACATTGGCTGTGAAATCAACCTGAAGAATCTCTTAAAACACTAGCAACAACTTTATTTTTTAAATCAGTGTTATAGATTTGTTATTTTTTATTATATACAACCACAGACTACATACCTCATTCAGTTTACTTAAAAAGGGTTACATTTTCAGGAACATTAGTTGGGTGGATCTCGGCTCCTTTCAGATTCCCAAAACTGACAATATATTCAGAATCCTGCATTTGAGTGATTTATAAAATATTCAGATTTCCTATATTAGATCATGGATATTCCTAGAATTTGAAATTCTTGACATTTCCTCTCTTTATCTCTTTTCATTTCCCCTCTATTTCCTTTTATATGTATATTTTTAAACTGGTAAACAAAACCACTATGTCCCTGGGGCCTAAAACATTGATTTGGCCTAATGCATCTTCAATAAATATTTGTTGATTAAATAGTTATGTTGTCAATCTATAGTCTTAAATATCTTCTCTACTTATTATCAACATCCTGGGTAAATTTCATGATTGATTTCAAGATATTAATTGGACTTATTTTCTGGCCATAATTCTCTACCCAATCATTCTTAAATTGTACTTTCCATTTTAAAAATCCGAACCTTGTTTGTGAAAAATGTAAGTGTCAAGAAGGAACATGAAGGGAGAAGAATTTTGAACACGTTTTATGAACTAAGGCTTTTTAAACTCAATGACATGAAGATTCTTGGGAACCTAACCAATTACCATTCTATAAAGTCAGTGACTTAACATGATTAGATTTACTCTATGTAAATTTATTTACTTAATTTGCCTTCTTCAAATTTTTATTTAAATTCTAGTCAGTTAATATATAGTGTAATATTATTTTCAGGAATAGAATTGAATGATTCATCACTTACATATAACATATAACACCAAGTGCCCTCCTTAATATTTTTCTGCATGTCACTGTCCAGTTTTCCTAACATCATTTGTTGAAAAGATTGTCTTTTTTCTATTGGGTATGATTTTCTGCTTTGTTGAAGATTAGTTGACCATATAGTTGTGGGTCTATTTCTGGGTTTTCTATTCTGTTCCTTTGACCCATGTGTCTGTTTTTGTGCCAGTACCATACTGTCTTAATGATTACAGCTTTATAATAGAGTTTGAAGTTTGAAATTATGATGCCTCCAGGCTTCCTTTTCTTTGTTGGGATTTTTTTGGCTATTCAGCATCTTTTGTGATTCTATAAAAATTTTAGGTTTGTTCTAGCTCTATGAAAAATGCTGGTGGTATTTTGCTAGAGATTACATTAAAGGTATATTTTGCTGGAGCACCTGCGTGGCTCATTGCTTAGGCATCTGCCTTTGGCTCAATTCACGGTCCTAGTGTTCTGGGATCGAGCCCCACATTGGGCTTCCTACACAGCAGAGAGCCTGCTACTCCCTCTCCCTCAGCTACTCTCCCTGCTTGTTCTCTCTCTCTCTCTCTTTCTCTGTCAAATAAATACATAAAATATATATATATATATATTTTTAAAAAAAGGTGTGTTTTGGTTTGGGTAATATAGACATTTTAACAATATTGTTTTTTCAATCCATGAGCATGGAATGATTTTTCCATTTTTTTATATTCTTCAATTTCTTTCATAAGTGTTCTATAGTTTTCAGAATACAGATCTTTTACCTCTTTGGCTAGGTGTATTTCTAGGTATCTTATTGGTTTTGGTGCAATTTTAAATGGGATTTATTCCTGGATTTCTCTTTTTGCTGCTTCATTATTGGTGTACAGAAATGCAACAGATTTCTGTATTTTGATTTTATATGCTGCAACTTGGTTGAATTCATGTTAGTTCTAGAAATCTTTTGTGGAGTTTTTCAGGTTTTCTACTTAGGGTATCATGACAACGGCAAATAGTGAAAGTTTGACTTCTTCCTTGCTAATTTGGATACCTTTTATTTCTTTTTGTTGTCTGATTGCTGAAGCTAAGATATCCAGTACTACGTTAAATAGTGTTGGTGAGAGTGGACATCCCTGTCTTGTTCCTGACCATAGAGGAAATTTCTGTTTTTCCCCATTGAGAATATTATTAGTTGTGGGTCTTTTGTATGTTGACCTTTATGATGTTGAGGTATGATCCATCTGTACCTACTTTGCTGAGGTTTTTCTTCAAGAATGGATCCTATACTTTGTCAAATGCTTTTGCTGCATCTACTGAGAGGATCGTATGTTTCTTTTCCATTCTTTAATTAATATGGCATATCATGTTGATTGAAATCTCACTTGATGGTGGTGAATAATTCTTTTAATGTACTGTTGGATTCAATTTGCTAGTATCTTATTGAGAATTTTTGCATCCCTGTTCATTAGGGATATTGGCCTGAATTTTCCTTTTTAATGAGGTCTGGTTTGGAATCAAGGTAATTCTGGCTGCATAGAAGGAGTTTGGAAGCTTTCCTTCCATTTCTATTTTTTGGAACAGTTTGAAAAGAATATGCATTAACTCTTCAAATGTCTGTTAGAATCCCCTGGGGAAGCCATCTGGCCCGGGACTTTTGTTTCTTGGGACATTTTTGATTACTGATTCAATTTCTTTGCTGGTTATGGGACTTGTGTTCAAATTTTCTATTTCTTCCTGTTTCAGTTTTGGTAGTTTGTATGTTTCTAGGAATTTATCAATTTCTTTCAGATTGCCCAGTTTGTTCGTATATAATTTTTCACAAGATTCTCTGATGATTATTTTTCTGTGGTGTTGGTTGTGATCTCTTCTCTTTTAGTCATGATTTTATTCATTTGGGTCCTTTCTCTTTCTTTTCTCATAAATCTGGCTAGGCGTTTATCAATTTTGTTAATTCTTTTGAAAACCAGTTCTTAGTTTCATTGATCCATTCTACTGGGTTTTTGTTTGTTTGTTCGTTTATTTCCATATCATTTATTTCTATTCTAATCTTGATTATTTTTCTTTTGTTGGCTGTAGGCTTTACTTGCTGTTCCTTTACTAGCTCCTTTAGGTGTAAGGTTAGGTTGTGTATTTAAGACTTTCTTGCTTTTTATAGATAGGTCTGTATTGCAAAAATATTTCCTCTTAGCACCACCATTGCAAAGGTTTTGGACTGTTGTGTTTTCTTTTTTTTTTTTTTAAAGATTTTATTTATTTATTTGACAGAGAGAGAGAGATCACAAGTAGGCAGAGAGGCAGGCAGAGAGAGAGGGGAAATTAGGCTCCCCACTAAGCAGAGAGCCTGATGTCCGGCTCGATCCCCGGACCCTGAGATTGTGACCTGAGCGGAAGGGAGAGGCTTTAACCCACTGAGCCACCCAGGTGCCCCAGACTATTGTATTTTCATTTTCATTTGCTTCCATGTATTTTTTTAAATTTATTCTTTAATTTCCTGATTAATCCATTCATTCTTTAGTAGGATGTTCTTTAGCCTTCATGTATTGGTGGTATTTCCAAATTTTTTCTTTGGTTGATTTCAAGTTTCATAGCATTATGGCCTGAAAGCATGCATAGTATAATCCATTCTTTTTCTACTTGTTGGGGGCTGATTTATGACCCAGTGTGTGATCTATTCTGGAGAATTTCCATGTGCACTTGAAAAGAATATGTATTCTGCTGCTTTAGGATGAAATGATCTGAAAATATCTGTTAAGTCCATTTGATCCAATGTGTCATTCAAAGCCTTTGTTTCTTTGTTGATTTTTGCCTTAGAGGATATGTCCATTGCTGTAAGTGGGGTGTTAAATTCCTCTGTTTTTTTTTTTTTTTTAAGATTTTGTTTACTTATTTGTGAGAAAGAGAGACAAAGAACGTGAGAGAGAGAGAGAGAGTGAGCACAGACAGGGGGAAGGGCAGAGGGAGAGGGAGAAACAGGCTCTCTGCTAAGCCAGGAGCCTGCTGGGGAATTGAACCCCAGGACCCTGGGATCATGACCTGAGCCAAAGGCAGATGCTTCAGGGACTGAGCCACGAGGTGCCCCTAAGATCCCCTACTGTAACTGTATTATTTTCAATGAGTTTTGTTATGTTCATTATTAATTAATTTATATTTTGGGTGCTCTCAAGTTGGGGACATAAATATTTACAATTGTTAGATCTTGTTGGACTCTTAATTATGATATAGTGCTCTTCTTCATCTTTTGTTATGGTCTTTGGCTTAAAATCTAATTTGTCTGATATAAGTATGGATACCTAGACTTTCTTTTGATGTCCATTAGCATAATAGATGGTTATCCATATCCTCACTTTCAGTCTGTAGGTGTCTTTAAGTCTAAAATCAATCTCTTGTCGGCAACATATAAATAGGTCTTGTTTTGTTTTTGTTTTTTGGGTTTTTTAAATCCATTCTGAATCTCTATGTCTTTTGATTGGAGCATTTAGTCCATTTACATTCAGAATAATTATTGATTGATATGAATTCAGTGCCATTTTGTTACCTGTAAATTTAGTTTTTCTGGTGATGTTCTCTGTTCCTTTCTAGTCTCTGTGGTGTTTGATCTTTCCCAAAGAGTCCCCTTTAATATTTCTTACAGGTCTGGTTTAATGCTCATGAACTCCTTTAGTTTTTGTTTGTCTGGAAAACTCTTTATCTCCCCTTTTACTCTGAATGACAGCCTGGTTGGATAAAGTATTCTTTAAACTGCATATTTTTCCCATTTGGCACAATGAATATATCCTGCCACTCTCTTCTCTTGGGGTTATTGGAGAGCATGAAATTATCCATAACACCTGGCTTGATAAAATGTAACACAGACGCTATTGGGGGCAAGGGAAAGTTTTGGAGAAGGGCATATACCTTTGGAATGCCCAGGCCTTCATAACCACTCTGCAGTCAGAATGCCTTGTGGGGAGTTGCCTGAAGCTTCTTAGCCCAAACAGCTGCCCTGTGATCTAAGAGATGTATTCATTATTCCCTAGGCTATGTTTAGCAGAACTTGTAGAAGACATAGATTAACATTTCATATCTTTTCTGTAAACAGATCCTCCTAATTCCAGCAAGATGTCTTGTCACACATCACATGTTTGAGAAACAGTGATAAAGATCTATGATTATCCTGAAAGACCAATAAAAGCAGGAGCAAAGAAGAGAAAAAGGTCTTTATCTCTAAGTACTGCTCTCCCTTGCCTACTCTCTTTCACAGCAAAGTTTGAAGTAATGTTTCATTCATTTCCATCCAACATCCATAATGTTTCATCCATCTGTAATGCCCATCCATCTGGGCATACCTGGCACTTTTCTGGCCTGCCAATTTTCTGTGGAGAGAATTACTGCTAATCTTAGTTATCTCCCCTCCTAGGTTAAGGACTTTTTTTCTCTAGCTGCTTTCAATATTCTTTCGTTCTCTGTGTATTTTATGAATTTGACTATGATCTGTCTTGATGTGGGCCAGCTTTTGTTGAATTTGATGGGTGTTCTCTGTGCCTCGGGTTTTGATGACTGTTTTCTTTCTCTGATTAGGGAAGTTTTCAACTATAATTTGCTCAAATAAACCTTCTACCCCTTTCCCTCTCTTCTTTTGGAACTCTTATGATACAAATGCTATTATGCTTTAAGGAGTCACTAAGTCCCCTAATTCTACATTTGTGATCCAACAAGGTTTTTTCCCCCCCTCTTCTTTCTAACTCATTATTTTCCATAATTTTATCTTCTATATCACTGATTCATTCCTCTGCTTCATCCATCCTTGTTGTTACTACATCTAGTCAGTAAATGCATTTTTAATTTTCGCCTAACTAGTTTTTTAAATCTTTTATCTCTGCAGTAAGGGATTCTCTAGTGTCCTCTATACTTTTCTCAAGCCCAGCTAGTATCCTTAAAATTGTTTTAATTTCTGTTTCAGTCATCTTACTTATATCCATTTTTATTAAATCCCTGGCTTTGATTTCTTCCTGTTTTTCTTTTGGGGTGAATACCTCCATCTTATCATTTTGTCTAGGTCACTGTTTTATTGTGTGATTGTTAGGAAATTCTGTTATATTCCTGCTCCTGAGAGTAATGGCCATATTAAGAAGAAGTCATACACTGTCCTTGCCCTGGTGCTTCAGGAGGTGTTTCAAAGTGTGTACTCTGATGTGTTTTGGCTTCCTTTCACTCAGGTAAGTCCTCTGCAGAGCTTCTCCTTGCCTTCAGTAGGGAATGTTTGAACCTTGTTCACTGTGCAGCAAGTTTTAACTAGATGTGTTTTGGTCTGCTTGGTAAAAGAAGCTAGATCCTATTTCACCTAGAGCTAAGGCTTTGTAGCACTCTATGAGCAGTAGACTTGGTGGGTGCAAGGGGTTTGTGCTGGTCTTCTGAGGGAGAGCCTGCTCCATTCATTCTCAGGCAGACTTGCCTTAGTGGAGATGCACCTATAGAGTACAGGGGCTGGGGCTTGGTATAAGTGGCTCTAGCCTCCACTGGGGGTGCTGTGTTGCTCACTGAAATTGGTCAGTGGTGATGGGCAGGGGGAAAAGGGCACACCCCACTATCTCATCCCTGAAGCAAGGAATTTGCACCTTCCACTCTTTAGGAAGCCCTCACAAAAGATGAAACTATTTCCTATCTTGTGTCCCCAGTTTCTGTCAGATCCCTACCTTCGCCCTGTGTCTGAGCGGTCTGTCTGATAGGTGGCACAGTATTCCTGTGTTTTATCTCAGACATGTAGCTGGTTTCAAAACTCATTTTAGGGATGTGCTGGTACAGACCCATGCTGATCCTCTGGGTTAGGCTCTTTTCACCCTGCAGCTGTTGCTGATTTGTCCCAGAAAAGCAGTCACATGGCCATGCAGTGGTTTGGAGTGTATGGTAAAATGCAGCAAAAAAAACCCCACCTGGTTTGCTGCTCCTAGTTGGTGTCTCTATTCTCATGCTAATGAACACAACAGCATATTGGTGCCTGCCAGCTCTTTTGTCCCCAGAAAGATTGTGCCACCACTCCCAAATGCACTCTATAAGAGGAACTGTTTCTCCCTATGCCACTCAGGGGATCTTCAGACCACTTGTTACTGGTCCCAATCTCCACCATCCTTCCCCACAGGAGTGCCATTAAGCCTCCCTGCCATTATCCCAGGGATGGTATAGATTTCTAAAACTTCAAGCTTTGAACTCTGCTGTTTATAAAAACTTCTGGTAGTCAGTCCCTCTCCTTTTCCCAGTCAATGCTTTGGGGAAGAGTTTTTCTTGTGCAATAACCTGTGCACTGTTTTCTCTCTCTTCATCTCTCTCTCCTGTCTGTGTGATCAGGGCCCCTCCCCTCCATAGAACTCATAATTCTTTTCTCCCCCAAATCAACTTTCTGCAGCTCCTACCTTTCATGATGTGGCCATTTTTCTATCTCTAGATGTGTAGTTTGTTCTCTCAGTCCTCAGACAGATTTCTTTGGTATTCAGAATGATTTGATATTTATCTAGTACTGTTTGAGAGACTAAGCAAGCTTAGGTCCCCCTACTCCTCTGCCGTCTTAACTCGCCTCTAGTCTAATGTAAATTTAAAGAGTAAAATCAAACCAAAACTAATGGATAGGAAGTTAGGGATAAATATTTCACTTGTCATGTAAAGGACATTTCTGAGCATTAGATTTTTTTAAAATGAAATATCATACATCAGTAGACAATATATTCTCTGTCCTATTATAAGTTGATAGAAATATTTTATGGAAACATAAAATATTAACTGTAGATTGAACCAGAGGACAATCTCAGACCCTTACAAAACTGTAAGTTCTTTTAACCTTAATCCTCTTTGCCTCTTCCCTAAAAACAATAAGTACCATATCTACCATTCAAAAATTTACTACTCCATGCCTTTGATGGTATTGATTATTTCAATCAATCTTTAAATATATGCTCTTATCCAATCCTTTCCAAATTTTTTCAGAGAAGTAGCAGTCAGCATCAATTTGACCTAGTAAATTAGTTAATTTTTTACAGTTTCTCTTGCCATTTAATTTTTAAAAAATTTTTAAAAAATTATCATCACCTATCTTAGAAATTTACTAACCTGTAGCCTTTAACCATAAGACAATCACATTCCTCTGTTAGTCATCTCCAGCATGTCTTTCTAGACTACCCTTTATCAGCTATCTGCAGTCATGTTACCCACACTCTGGTTAACATTTTTAAAAATTCAATTTTCATGGACATGAGCTCTATAATCCCTATAGTCCTGACCACTCCCTACTCGTTATGTGTGACCTACTTCACTAATTTGTATTACTTCTTTGGTCCCTGTAGGTATCTGAATTTTATAAGAACATACTTAGACTGGGGAATCAAGTTCATACTCTGAAAGGAATCAGAAAGCAAAATGCAATATATTTTTCTTTTATCCCATTTGAAACCTTTAAGTTTTTGATTTAGAGATATTTTTAAGTTGTGGCTATGGGATACTTTTGATATTTTATTGAAGATTCGATTTGTATACCATAGAGGAAAGAAATAAACTTGGGATTCAGTATATTTTATTTCAAGTCCAAATTTTACTATGTGAAATTAAATAAAATTTCATGGAAGCTCAATTATCACAGAATACAATTTTACTTTCCTAATTTTTCTTCCAAGTTAACACTGAATTTATAGTAGAGAATGTTGAAATAGTGCTATTTGATAATTAGTTGCCATTATTAACATTAGCAATGCTAACAGATCAGTAAATGCTAACTTCTTATAATCCCTGACCCTAGTATTTATATTATTATTTACTTCATGTGGACCTAATCAAACCTTTTCATAAAGCTCTTTCACAATAGAGCTTTATGAAAGTAGTCATAAAGTAGTTAACCACTGTTCTAGGTATCATAATCCATCCCCTCTGGGGTATCTGGGTGGCTCAATGGATTAAAGCCTCTGCCTTAGGCTCAGGTCTTGATCTCAGGGTTCTGGGATTGAGTCCCACATCAGGTTCTCTGCTCAGTGGGGAGCCTGCTTCCCCACCTACCCCCCACTGCCTGTTTCTCTGCCTACTTGTGATCTCTCTCCTCTCTATCAAATAAATGAATAAAATTAAAAAAAAAAAATTCATCCCCTCAAATGGTCATGTTAAGGATGGAGAAAAGAATTCTAATCCCTTTCGTATACCTGAGGAACTCACTGTGGAAAAAGAAGGGGTTTGGGTTAACATCTATAAAAATATTTTGGTATATTTAAAATAAAGGGTATTGAGGAGATAACCAAATATTAACAAATAGATTGGACTGGATTAACTAGGGAATAAGACATTAATTGTGAACTCTTTCAAGTAAAGCTGTGGATTTTACTTAGAAGAATCTATAAAAATACTGACAATGTTTCACTATTCCCTTATATTCCTCTTTGCAAGGCTGGAAAACCTTTAAAATATATTCAATTTAATTTGTAAAATAAGGATATTATAAAAAGCCTTAAAAAGTGATTTTCATGATTTCTGCTACCAACTAAATAGTTGAGGGGACTACTATGTACAAAGTGGTTCTTATAAATATTCCTCTCCCAATAAAGTTCAATCCCACTCGATATAGAAAACTTTTAAGAGTCTTATCGTTCTTCATGAAATAGACTTAAACTATCAAAGGCCAGAAGCAAGGAAGTTTACCACTTATTTTAATAAATTAAATATTTATAGAACTCTAATTTTGCCTTTTTGTGTATACTAATTCATATAATACATGATGTGAGCTTTATGCAGAACTCATTTGAGAGAAGGTAGAGCAGAACTCCTCAGTAGTAACATTTTATCAATGCAAAAAATAGGGTGATTTTTAAAAAGATGAATTCAATTGCATTCTAAGATTTTTTTGAACAGAAACAATGTGAAACAGTGAGAGGCAGGTCCACATGATAAAAGGTAGGAAGTGTATCCTGAAGTTATGATCACATAATATAAAAAATACCAATATTAATTTGCATTCTTATTTTAAGTGGATGTTGAATATTTTTAATGTATCAGCATTCTTCAGTAAGTCCAGCCATTTTTTGGCACAGTCTCTGTTAAAAGTACTAAATTTTATTTTAAAGGTTGATTTTATAGCTATATAAAGAGAGTTCTATAAGATGTTTGGAGTCAGAAAATCACACAAGTCTTTGAGTGTTTAAAGTATAGACATGGGCACCTGGGTTGCTCAGTTGCTTAAGCGACTACCTTCAGCTCGGGTCATGGTCCCAGAGTTCCAGGATCAAGTCCTGTATTGGGCTCCCACCTCAATAGGGAGTCTCCTTCTCCCTCTACCTTCTCCCCTCTCATACTGTCGCTCACTCCCTCTCTCTCTCAAATAAATAAATAAAATCTTAAAAAAAAAAATAAAGCATGGGCATACTTATTTTATAAAATTAAGAGTTTAAGAATATTTATTCCATTATAACAAAAAAGCCTATATGAAAACAAACATCCTATCAATAAAAGCAAGATAAAACACAAAATTGACCAATCTAAACATTCTAGGTAAAATATAAAATGTTAAAAAAAAAAAAAGAAAAACAGAAACAAAAACAAAAAGACTGTAAAGTTGTCAGCTTTGGAGCTCTATGAGACAGCTAGGACTTGACCAAGGTCGTCAAAAAAGAAAACTCACTGAGATGAGTTTCTAAGTTATGTTTTCCTTTTCAGTGCTTAGAAGTTATTGCTTCTGGGTGAGAGACAGAGAAGCCAGGAAAAGGGCAAAAGTTAGTAGGCATAGAAGCCATTCAACAGACACTCTGGACATCTATGGAGCTGTGAGATAAAAAAATGGAATTCAGGACTGTCTAGAGAGTCAAGAGAAAAGAGCCAACATCTCATGTGGCATTCTCCTTGAAGAATTTGTTGCTTTTTAAGTTTTATATAGGAGTAGTTTAAAACTAGAGCAGACTGATGGTTGCTGGAAGGGAGGTGGGTGGGGGGATGGGATAACTGGGTGATGGGCATTAAGCAGGGCACATGATGTGATGAGCACTGGGTATTATATGCAACTAATGAATCATTGAACATTATATCACAAACTAAGATGTACTGTGCATTGGAAAATTGAATTTAAGTTAAAAAGTTGCATTCTACACAGAAAAAAAAATTAAAAAATAATAAAAGCAGAGCAAAGTGTTCTATAGTCTTATCATGTTGAGAAAACAAACAGGTGTTCAAAACCTATCAAAGAAGTAAACCAGATCCTAGAAACTAACTTACTCAGCTGGGAACCTCAGACAGCTACATTTTAGGAAATGGCCTAATTGGATGGCAACTCAAATTTATATAGACTGCAATTCAGAATTTAGTTGTTTAAATCCCAAGAAGGATTGAGGTAAACTGCCCCAAGCAATTGCCAGAGGTTAGATTAGGTATGCCATTTCATGAAGGAGATAGGAGATAGGAGTAGGAGATAATACTCTCCACAACCTTAATAGTTTTATCACAATATGGAGGATATTCAATTAAAAACTGCCAGGTGCAGCAAGAAATAGGAAAAAAGCAGAAAATTAAAACAGACCCACAGATGATCTAGCTGTCAGAGTCATCAGATAGGGAAACTAAAATAGCTGTAATTTATATAATCAGGAAAAACTAATAATAAAAAGATAATTTTGTCAAAAACTCACACTTATAAAAAAGTCATATGGAAAATCTAGGAATAAAATATATATTACAAATTAGAAATATATGGGTTTAATAACAAATTGAACACAGCAGAGAGAAGATTCTTATATTGGAGGAAAATATCCTGATAAAAGCACAGAAAGAAAAAAAAAATAGAGAAAGAGAAAATAGTGAAAAGTCTCATGTGTGTAATTATAGACATCTAGGTAAGAGGAGAAAGAATTACATCAAGAATTAAATTACATCAAGATAATTCTTAATTACATCAAGAATTAAAACTTGAAGATATTGGCTGAAAACTTTCCAAAATTACTGAAATATATCAAGCCACAGATTTAAGAAGCTCAAATGAGACCCAACATGAAAACATAGCTAGCTATGCTGAAATAAAAAACAAAACAAAGCAAAGCAAAGCAAAACAAAACAAAACAAAACAAAACAAAACAAAAAACCCAAAGAGAAAATCTTAAAAGCAATAAAAGGGGAGAAAAAAAGACATATTGTTGTAAAGGAACAATATAATACTTCAAGCTAACTTTTCAACAGGAACAATGGAAGCTAAAAAAGAACAGAAGACTATTTCAAAATATTAAAAAAAAAAGAGTCAGTACGGAATTCAAAACTCAGTTAAAACATGTTTTGTTACAGTAAAATGAAACATTTCCAAATCACCCAAAACTGATAGAATTTACCACCAGCAAAACCAAATTAAAATAAATATTATAGAGAGCTCAGCAGGGAGAAGAAACATTATCCAAAAGAAAAGCAAGCATATGGAGGAAGATATCAAGAGGAACAAAATCAGGAAATATCTGGGTAAATATGTATTAATGCTGATTACATAAAATAATACCACAATGTCTTGGGTGGAAGAAAAATGCATGACAATAATACAAAAGGCAAGAGGTGGTCAGTAGTGCTTACATGTTATTCAAGGTCCTAACAATTTCTGGGTATGATAGCTAGTGATTTATAAGACAAATTATTTACATTATATTTTAATAAATCAAAGATTCATGTTGTAACATCAAAGGCAACTATCAAAACATAAAAACATGTAACTAACAACAAATAGAGGAGACAAATGAATAGTAGCAAAAATATTGATTGGTACAAAAGAAACCAAGAAAAGAAAAAAGAAACATGAAAGAGATAGAAAAAATAAGAAACACATATTTAGATAGTAAGTTTAGTTATGAATTCATATATATTGGTAATTCCATTAAATATAAATGAACTAAATATCCAAAGAAAAGTCTAAGATTGTCATAAAGGGAAAACAAACTAAAAATCTATATGTTGTTTATAAGAAGCATACTTGGAATATAAGTCCACAGGAAGATTGGAAGTAAAAGATGGAAAATAAATTTCTATACAAATAATTACAAAAAAAAATCAAGCATTCCTAAGACTGATAATATACAGTTTAAGTAATAACCATTGCATGAGATGACAGTAATCACAAAAAGATCAATCCACGAAGACGCAACAATTTTAAAAAATACAAAATTATCCCTAAAACAATATGGATTCAATTTACATAGAACTAAAATTAATACAAATAAAGATATATATATAAATCCATAATCAGAATGGTGGCTTTTAACAGGCCTCTCTCAATAACTGATAAAATAATCAGTAAGGTAGATAAAACAAACCTGCCTATTTGGTATATAGAACATTCCATCTCACTCAACATAATACTTATTCCTTTCCAATATACTTGGAACAGTGGCAATATTGGGAAATATTCTGAATCATAAAGCAAGTCTCAACAAATTTCAAAGGATTTTTTTCTCAACAATAGAATGAGTACATAAATCGTGGTATATTCTTAAAATTGAATACAATACAGAAATGAACACAAGTAAACTACTATAAGAAGTAATAAATATAAATATATATTTAATATATATTCTTTATATTTCAATAAAAACAACTTTACTCGTAGGTGCTCAAGTAAATGAGGACTCACACTGTATTTGTACTCACACTGTATTTGAGAGCCCTGCATTCAAAATATGGTTTTAAATACATGTATATAAATTTATCTCAGAGGTGACATTCTATTGTTATCAGATAGGATTGGTGAATGTTATGCAGATAACAAAAACCTATTTACATATTTGATAATATTAACTCTTTGAATACTTTGAATGGCCATCACATTTCATTTATTTTCCTTTATCTTGGGCACCCTCATTACGTGTTCTTTCAAAGTTTTGAAGACATGGGAATGGTAATTTTGCATACTGGTATATGTGTGATAATCCACAGAATGGCACCATAACTATGGCATAAAAAATATACATTCACTTTAAGGTTATGTATTTTTCAGACATAAGTCTATATGTATAAAGCCTATATGTGTAAGATATTTTGCTCCCAGAATAAATCATGGTTTATTTGTACAGAGTATATTTAAATGGCTTATAAAAATGAAGATTCCAAATCTTCAATACTAGAAGTCCAATAAAAATATTACAAGTCTCTATGAAGTAGGACACAATGATTAGCTGTAAAAAATTGGATAAGTAATTTTCCCATACTGTATTTTATGTTTATATATAAGTTGCTGAATATTTATATAAGATAAAACAGATATTTTAATAAATAAAAAGTTCTTTTGCAAAGAGTAAGTCCTTTGCAATAGAAGAAAAGTTATTTTATTATTACATTTTCTTCTAGCATCATACTATAATTTTTATTCTTAACAGTAAAAGGTAAATTTTCTTTTTAAATATAAAATCCACAGATTTCTTGCCACAAATTGAAAACTCACATTGTCAGTTGTTTACTTTTCTTTATTAAGTAAACCATTTCTCTGCAAACATAGCCCTAAATAGCTAATTAGATTTCCTAATAGCACTAGAAACCACCATGGGGATAATGTACAAGAATTGTTCCATCAGCAAAATTAAAGGGGGAAACCACCTAATACTTTTGTTTTGTTTTGTTTTGCTTTGCAATTTAAACTTCAATGGCTTTTTTTTTTTCATAATTTTCGTATGGCAAGTCATTTCTCTCTAGAGCTTACATTAATGGGCGGAGGACCAAATTGCAAGAGTAGGCTAATTTGTGCTTAAGCATTTCATATTAATGAAATAGATTTTTCAGATATCAAGAAATATATATCTTCCTATGTTATCCTTTCTCAATTCCTAGTGTAATGGGAAGTCCTATTGACTGAATTATTTTCTTAAAACCCCTTACTAGATATAAGTAAAGTATAAACATTCCCATGAGAGAAATGGTGCCAGCAGCTGCTGTGAATATTATTGTGGATAAAGAGTAAAGGAAAAAAAGAAGGTATAAATATAAGATAGGAAGAGATATTACAAAGCTTACCTAAAGAATGTCTTTATAGTATTCTCATATAAAAGTGAAGAAAACTTCATTATGTGCAAATTGTTTACATTTCTTTAGAAGCAGAAACATGTTTGCACATTATGGTTGACAAATCATGTAAACCATGTTACACGTCTCTGTTTTCTTCATTATCATCCACCAGAATAGCTTTGTTCATATATACAAGCTGCTTAATGAGAAGCAGGCAAGGGGGATGTAGGATGGAAGAAGAAAGAGAAGATAAACGAGCCTGCCTGTGAATTCCCTTCAACTGTACACAGAATATCCTCTCCACAGCATATTAAAACAAAAATGATTCTCTTAAAGTATGGCCACTCACTTATTTTCCTAAATAACTTAAAAACATATAAAGTGGAAAGATTCTATCAGTGTTGGGCACAGTGCTTAATTGAACTACAAAACAAGTCTGTTTCCCTCTAGTACTGATGAATGTTTTTGCTCAAGGACAGTATAAAAATACTTTATAGGTTTGCTTAAAAATGCTTTTCAGTTTCTCATAACTGTAAACCTACTGGATGGAGTGATGGACTGAGCATCAGGGGACATAGGTTTCAGTAGCATTTATGGCAGTCTTCTTCCCATAGAAAGAAGTGTGATTATTGCAAGAGCAGTCAGGCAATGTATGAAATTGCTTTAAGTGTGCAATATTAATATAAATCATGAATTTGTCCACAGACTCAAAAATTTAGTGTGGAACTCTTATAAATTGCAATTCCTTTTGCTTATAACTGGAACCAATTGAGTTTGTTAATTCTTTTGATTTCATTTACTACGGAGTTATTAAAATATTTAACTAGTATAACTCTCATCAATCACCAAACACACACATACACATACAATATCTTTTAAGTTCAAGAATTAGTATTGCATACAGTCAGTCTTATGTCTCTCATGTTAGATTTTTACCTCTCATGTTAGATCTTTGCCTCCTGTCTTTTTCTCAGGGAACAAATTCAATTTCTGCTATGCAAATATCTCTCTGTCTGCCTCTCTCTCTCTGTTTCTCTTTTTCCTTCCCTCCTTCCTTACTAATCATCTATGAAGTATCTAGCTATTAAGCAATTATGATAAAAGAGGAATATATTAAATGGATCTCTCCAAATATATAATAACCATAAGTAAAGTTCTCTTGTTGCAATTATCTTTTTCTTACTATCAGCCAGAAAATGGGGTATAAGGAGGTTTCCTTCCAGAAACAATGACCCTAAGAATAGTCTCTAGACACTTCCTTGTCTTCTTTTTTAACCATCTCACTTCAACCACTCTATGCTCATCTCACAGATAATGCAGGTGGATAACTCACTGTGGTACCAGTAAACTGGAGTTCCGAGGAGTACAAACTATATAAGCATGACCTACTTTCCTAAGTCTGGCTTAGATTTAAAACACTTCATTTAAAACACTATTTTTGTGTCCTTTTCCAGCACACAGGTCCTACACTTAAGACACAATTTTGTTTATCTTTATATGGTGTAACCAAGTCTTTATAGCCTTTACATAATTCTTTTGACTGAATCCATATCTCAATCAGACATTCTAAAGTCTTCTCTCCTAGCCATTTATCCTTTCTTCCTTCTATTTCTTAAAATGTTGACTGCTAGAGCAAGACCTCTCCAAGTAGAATCATTTCATCCTATAATCTCTTCAGATCCACTTTTAACCTATAGCTTCCTCATCTTTATATTTTGGATTGCCTTTCAAGTATAGGTTGAGTTATAAAATCAAGATGAAGTAATCTGTAAAACCTTGACATGTTGAGCCGCTGATATATAGGTATGATATAGTCATCATAATCTCCAGAAAGCAGTGCTAAGTGTTGTCAGGCAAGCAAAAACCTTATAATAATACCATATAACTCATATGAAGCAGAAATATAGCCAATGAGTAAAGAAATACAGCTTAAATTTCCTGGAAGGAGCAGGAAGCCATCTGCCCTCCTCTAAGAAAAATAAATTGATACTCATGTCCCATCTTTCATTCAACTATAGGAAGAATAAATTGCATCACTGTAAGAAACAAAGGTAGGACACAGACAAGATTACTATGCTACCTGAACAAAGGATAATGGAAAAACGTTATGCCTCGGAATATAATACATATATTATATATATATAAACATATATATGATATAACCAGTTACATGCACCTATTAACACTTGGGGATCCAGAAAGATTAATGCTATTTTGTTTGAGGAAAGAAACTAAGTGGAAAAGTTACAATAGCAATAGTTACTGACAAAGTCCACTCTTCTACTTAACTAATTATTCCAGTGACTTCATTACCATATGATAAGGACACTCACCTCTTCCCAATGGGATAGTGACCCTATTCAGTTACAAGAAAAGTCAAAGTTCAGAATCTCTGGGTAATACATGATGGTCTCTATATCAGATTCAAATAAGGTTCATTTTAATTCAGAAATATATGAACTAAAAGGATCAGTTTCAATTTGGAAATCTATGAACCAGAAATCCAATGTATAATGGTAAAACAGGGTCAAGATAACCACAATATATATATATTTTTCTTTTTCAAAGGAAAAGAATGAGAAACACACAAGAGTCACTGTTCCATAACAATTCTGAAATCCAGCCGCAAAGATGAATGAAGTTGTATCATCCTGCGTGTTCTCTTTTTGTTCTCTCTGGGCAACTCATCCATTGTTCTCTTGGCCTTCAGTTCTACCCTCTGAAAGCCCCTTTCTTTTTTATGAACTTCCCTGGCTCCATCTAAACTGGCACCAGAGAATGTATTCCTCTGGAAGGACTGAGCAATGTTCTCAGCATGCTTCCAGTAAATCAATCTCTTTTCCTGAAGCTATTTTTCCAACTAAAAAGATTTACTGGGTGCTACATTAATTCATTCAGAGGTTTAATAGTGGGTGTGGCAGCCATACTCTATTTGATCTTTGCCGTACAGTGAATTCTAGTAGGTTTTTGTTACTCAATGGTCATTTTCATTGCATTTTTACTGGGTTGGTATGAGAAGTAACTGCTTTTAAAAACTACAGAATTATGAATTTCTGAACCCTATTTTCTTCCTTTCCTGCTTATAAATTGCTTTTTAAGACCTCTCATCATTCTTAAGCACTTTTTCAATGCCACCAACCTTAACACATGCAACTAACTTTCTGGTTTCTCATCTCTTCTCCTATAATGTGTTATTATATTTGTGAGTGTGTGTATAATACAGTGTATAATCATATTTATCATTAGATGAATTACTTGCCTTGCAAGTTATTACAGGCTTCGGTTTTACTGAATATTTTGCCTCTGCATAATACAATAACATGAATTTTCATTATTTAGCCATTCAGTATCGGTCTGTAGAAGCTACAACCTGGTTTCTAAGCAAATGACTTACATTTTAGGGCCTTTTTTTTTTTAAATCGATTTAGGTTTAGAAAGAAACAAGAGAGAGTGTGAGCAGGGGAAGAGCCCAAGGGAGAAGGAGAGAATACACAAGTAGACTCTCCACTGAACACAGAGCCTGACATGGGTCTCCATCTCAGGACAAATGAGATCATGACACTAGATGAAATCACGAGTCATGAGTCAGATGCCTAACCAACTGAGCCACCCAGGCACCCCTATATCAAGCAAGAAAAGGGTGCCCAAGCAAGAAAAGGGTGTTTTAAAATAATACCCTTTTCTTGCTTGGGCTATTTGACTTTCTCAGGTCAGTAAGAGTATCCTATTCTATATAGTTTTACAGGTATCCAGACTAATGGAACTGTAACCATCTCCTATGTTCCTAGTCTCTGTGTTAGACTGAATAAACAGCTTTGGAGATCTACAAGCAACTGAATGTCCTATTCTAAAAGTGAAACTAGAAACTCATTGGTCAGAACTGATTACATTGTGTCACACAACCAGAAGGGCTAGCAAGTATAAATCTACCAAATGTACAGAAGTGGGAAGATCTGGGAATAGCTCAGCTTCCTTGAGTTTAAACAACATGAAATTATATTTTGATACTCACCAATTTTTTTTTCAGATCACTTTCACAAATAGTTTCTTAATTAGCCTAAGAATTTTTACTTCCCTAATTCAAGGTCCATGTCACAATTCTATATTATTTTAATTGCAAGTGAGATAACAACCCTCCCCTCACTTATTTCAATCCAATGCAATGCAACAGAGCTCCAAATTTGAAGATTTTAACAGCAAATATATCATTGTATGCTGATAAAGGTGTTAGGATGAATATATAGGTACATTTTTAAAGTGTTGTGATACTTAGGCTTCTGTTCCTTTTTTTTTTTAAAGAAGATTTTATTTATTTATTTGAGGAAGAGAGGGAGAGCACAAACAGGAAGAGGGGCAGAGGGACAAGCAGACTCCCCGCTAGGCATGGAGCCCAACACAGGGCTCAGTCCTAGGATGCTGAGATCCTGACCTGAGCTGAAATCAGGAGTTGGACACTTAATGAGTCACCCAGGTGCTCGTTAGGCCTTTGGAACACAACTGCAAAATATGTTTTTTAATTGAATTTATATCATATGTATAGTGCTTCATTACTGATAGCTTCATGGATTACTTCATGAACTGAAATAACAGGGGTGTTCCTTTTAACTTAGAGAGGCATCATGTCTTAACTGACTAATATTATTCTTGATACACTTGTCAGTCATGTTTTAGATACAATTCCGGCTCTATATGATCTAGGGCAGACAACATTCAACCCCACCTGCTGTGGCCTGACAATTTCTCCAGTTACTATTACATACAACATGATGAAATAAAAAAAAAAATAGTTTCTAAAATCATCATAAGCTATCAATTAAATGAAATCTAACTAATCAGAATAAAAATAGATGAGAGAGGGTGTGTCATTGACATTGTAAACTTTCAAATTGACCTCAAAAACTTGATTTTATATTGAATTTCTGGATAATTGTTTTTGGTCAAATAAGCTGGTAAGGAAATCATTGGTAAATGGGCATACTATAAATGACTTCTAAAAACTGGTAGAATAAAACATGTGATATTTAATATTTTTGAGATATTCATTACCATAACATGCATGCACAACTCATGGGACAAGTTAAAGTGCTCACTTTTTTCTTGGTTAATTCCCAGTACTGCTTCTAAGGTTTGATTCAGAATAGAAAAGAGGTATTGCATCAGATTTTGTTCTAAAATTGATTTGTTAATAAGAGTAGTTCACGGCAATGCTTTCTTTGCTTCAATTAAACATGTTGGAACAATCACATAAGGCATCTTAGACATTCCTATTAAATACAAGGTTTTCCCACAGAATAAATTTATAGCAGTTATAATGCTGAAAGGAGGGTGAACACACATGTGTTGTTTAAAATATCAGACACTCTTTCCTTTTAAGTTGGAAAGGCAACATTTTCTAGTGGAAAACAATTTATTTTCAGTGAGGTGCTTCGGAAAATTCTGGATCTCATCTTAACTTTCAATCAGAATGGAGAGAATTGTAAGACTTGAACTGAAAAACACCAACGTTAAAACTCAACATGAAATTTGGAGACAGGAAAAGCTGATCTAGTTATTTACTAGTTGGATCACCCAGAGAAATGAATCTGTCTAAACTTCAGTTTCTTTCACTGTAAATTAGTAACAATAATACCTTTATTTATAAGGAATGATACTTGAGAGTACATGCAAGAATGCCAGATAAGTACAAATAACATATCATGCTCGCAAATGTTATTCCTCCCTTTTCTCTTTCATGCTTTTACCTATAGTTGCAGAAAAATATGGTGGCTGATTCCTTATAATCTATCAATATTGTATAAGATTATATAAATCACTGGAAAAAGCAGCAGAACCTGACTGCATTATATGTTATTGACTTAAGTAGTCACTGTTAGAACCTTTTAAATTTTATTTAGCAAATTCTAATAGTATTCAGGATCAAGAAGTTTCATCAAATAGCTTGATTTAGATTACAATATGATGCCCCCCAAAGTTACAAACATCAGTAAAAAAATGGTTATATATTTGTATGTACCTATATTAAGTGTGTGTTTACAAAAAGAATCTATATGTGTGTGGATATGCACATGTCCATACATGAGCACATGGATGAATCTGAAGCCCCCTAACATGTTAAGGTATTAAAAGTAGCAACTCTGGAGTAAAGTGACTGGGTTTGAATGTCTGCTCTTTAGTAGTTAAGTGACCTCAGGAAATTATTTACCCTGTTCTTTCAGTGTGTCTATTGGTACAATGGGAAAAACAAAAGTACCTAATTAATATGGACGTTAGGAAGATTTAAGATTGAATGAGTTAATATTTGTGAAGTGCTTAGAACAGTACTTAGAACATAGTAAGAGTATTTTAAATGAATAAATATTCTTCAAAAATGAGGTCATGTTAGAGAACCTGGTTTTTTTTTAACCTTTTCACCTAATATACAACAACATGGAAATACCATTTTATAACATTATTTTGATGATTGCATAATATTCATTTGGACTAAAGAGTACCTACCAATGTCTTCTGGTTGGATGTACATGCTTTAAAAAATTAAACATTTAAATTATGGATTCTTGTAGCTCTCTTTTTGCCTACGTTTGTCATAGTTTTCTTAAGATAAGTTCCCAGACTTTCTGGATCAAATGTTATACACATTTATAATTTAGAACTATTTTGCCAAATTTCCCTTCCTAACAGTATCAACTTGCACTCCTCTCAACTACATAGGAGTATTTTTACATAGCAACTATGCACAGTAGATTTAGAGTTTAAGTACTGACCATATTCTGGACTAAATAAAACAATATTTTGTTTAAAAAAAGTTAAAAATAAAAGTTTAGAAATTATATTCTCTCTAGAGATATATATATTATTTTATATTAAATTATATTCTATATATTTGGAATATATATTCTTTTAGTAATAAGACATATTATTGCTAAATATAATACTATATAATATATTATAATATATAATATATATAACATATATAATATATAATAATATATATTATTACTAAAAGAATATATATATTCTATATATATACAATTAAAAGAAAGAATTACTAAAAGAATTACTAAAAGATGTTGGCATTTTATCAGTTATTATCTTTGGATGTTGTGATGAAAAGAAATGTGTGGTATTTTCCTTTGCTTTCTAATTTTTAAAGTTGTACCATTTGTAATAAGACTTGTTATAAAAGTGCAGACTCATATACTTTATCTTCAGTAATGCAGGAATCAAGTAATGCATGCAAATAGTATTTGATGATATTACCTATACCCTCACACTATCATTTTGATACATTTATGATAATTAGTCTGTAAATACCTAACGCTGTATCATCAAGAGAGTGGCATCTTTCAGATGTCTTAATTATCATATTTTATGCATTTTAAAATTAATGCTGCTTAATTTTCTTCTGAGATTTTTGCTTAGAGTTCTGTTATTTTGGATGTATATTTTGTCCTTCATTTCCTTATGGATTTGTTTTATTTCTTTTTAAAGATTTTACTTATTTGAGAGAGAGAGCGAGAGTGTGCATACTCACATGAGTGAGGAAAGGGAATCTCGGGCAGATTCCCACTGAGCACAAAGCCCAAAATGGTGCTTGGTCTCAGCACTCTGAGATCATGACCTGAGCCAAAATCAAGAGCCCATCACTTACCTGAGCTGCGCAGGTGCCCCTGGATCTGTTTTAAAAATGCTAATTATTGAATATCTCTTTAAACTAGTTAGATTGACAAGCATCTCGCTGTTACTGAAGTAGATGACATGAATTCCATTGGCTAGTAAGCACTCTGCTGGTTGTTAATGCCAGTTGTTAATAAATATAGGTCAGCATATCATTGTTGATTTCATCCTTCTTCAGCCAGTTGTGAAGAATGCTTTGCTGCTCCTATGCCTTTTTAAATACCTGAGTAATTTTCTGGAAAAGGGTAGAAACTACAGAAAATGCTTTCCATCTCAGCACATTTTCCTAGCCTTGAATGGACACAAGGTAACCTGGACTTTCTCTGGTGGCAGCAGGATTCCAAGTGAAAGCAAAAGCTGCAGGGTTTCCTGAGGTCTGAGAGCATCACTTCTGTCACATTGTGTCAGTCAAGCAACCACAAGGCCGGCCCAGAGTTACAGGCTGGGAAACAAACCTCACCCACTGATGGGAGACACTGCAAAGTATTATATCCATTTTTGCAATCTACAATCTACCATGTTTCCCCATGCAAGTTACTACACTTTCAATTTTTTTATATGATAAAAATCATTTTTGAAGTCTTACCTTGTAATATCAGGAATTTTGACTTTTTCATCTGCCTCCCTCCATCCTTAACACTTCCTCATTAATATAATCTATAAATATGAAATCTTTTTACCTTTTATTTATTTATTTATTTTTAAAGATTTTATTTATTTATTTGACTGAGAGGAGAGATCACAAGTAGGCAGAGAGGCAGGCAGAGAGAGAGAGGGGGAAGCAGGCTCCCTGCTGAGCAGAGAGCCTGATGCGGGCTCGATTCCAGGACCCTGAGATCATGACCTGTGCCGAAGGCAGAGGCTTTAACCCACTGAGCCACCCAGGCGCCCCGAAATCTTTTTAAATTACTTGATTTCCTCTTTTATAATGAAAATTTGTGTGGCCTTTTTCCTATCAATAATTATGTCTATTAGTTAAGCCAATCAGCAGCAATTTATTTCTCATTAGTAGTTGGTGATTTTATTTACTTATCTAAGTACCTAAAAGACCTTGTAATAATCGGTAAAAACAAATAGATTGTTATTTCTTCCTTAAAAAGACACCTCTCAGGTATCCGAAGCTTGCAAATAGAATTCTGAACTAATTAACTTTCTGAGACCACAAATCTGAGAAGCTCTTACTTGAGTTTGGATATGAATGTGAAATGACTGGATATAATAGTTGATGATTTTTATGTAAGTCTGTTCTATTGTTTCTTGGGAAGCATTACTGCCAGAGAATTCCAAACTTGGTCTGCCTCCACTTACTTGGGTTTTTGTTCTTGGTTTTAGTTTTTAAAGTTTTTAGTTATTTATTTGACAGAGAGAGAGAGCACAAGCAGGAGGAGGGACAGGCAGAGGGAGAGGTAAGCTCCATGGTGAGCGAGGAGCCCAATGCAGGGCTCCATCCAAGGACCACAGGATCATGACCTGAGTCAAAGGCAGACACTTAGCAGACTGAGCCATCCAGAAACTCTTCCATTTATTTTGAATATAATATTGTAATGAGGATAAAATCTCTCTCTAGCTATATGTCCCTACTCATATGTATTTGTGATTGCTGCTATTGTTGTAGTTGTAAATTGTAGAATTGTCTAGTATGAGATGAGATTTATTTTTTAATACTATATAACATCTTAGTATTTATTTCTGCTAAATCGAATGCAATATTGATGTTTCTATATTTAATTGACTTTAGGAATAACATATTAATAATCTCAATCTCTGTTGTAACCTTTCATGTTCTACAATTTTCAGCCTCTGCCCTATAGCTCAGAGATCACGGAATTGGCTCAGTGATTCTGTGATGTCATTAATGTAGATTGCTAGGAGTTTTCCTCTTATGTATTTTTTTTTTAATTTTATTTATTTATTTTACAGAGAGAGAGAGAGAGATCACAAATGGGCAGAGAGGCAGGCGGGGGGTGGGGGGGAAGCAGGCTCCCTGCTGAGCAGAGAGCCAGATGTGGGGCTCGATCCTGGGACCCTGAGATCATCACCAGAGCCAAACGCAGAGGCTTTAACCCCCTGAGCCACCAAGGCGCCCCTGTATGAAATGATTTTTACACATAAATTTTTTTTTCAATATTTCTGCTCACATTGCTCTTCTTCCTGTATATACACTTGTCTCAGATTTCACTGAGTTGCTTGTATTCCTCTCTGTTTACACAAGATACAAGATTCTAACTCAACTTCAATACCTGACCACAATGTTTTCATTCGATTTAAGGTAATAGGTCTAAAACACCTTCCCACATAGACCCTTTCTGTTATTGATGTATAGCCCAAACATGAAGCAGTTTTACCATTTCTAAACACATGACATAGACCTGTTTCTATGTTAGGCACTCGGATGTGGTCTCTAAACTATGGTGTCATCAGGAATGCTCTGTTGGAAAAAAACCCACAATGTTACAGTTTTCCTTGCATTGCAGTGTCATTTGACAACTCTATTCTTCTCTGGCTTAACTTTGGTGGAATTAAATGTCACCAGAAAAATATTTTGTTGGTTTTTATTTCCCAAAGTACATATTAAGTTTGTTTTTAAGAAACTGCAGCATGATATTGTTTCAATTCATCCATAAAACAAATGACTCTCAAACATTCCATAAGATAAAGTGAAAAGCAATATCTGATTTTTTTCCCCCTTGCATCACAGGGGGGATATTTTACAACATAAGCAGCAGAATGATGCTTTATATTCACAGTATGGTGAAAACCCTTCTGAAATAATTATCATTTATGGATTTAAATTCTTAGGAAATATAACTTGAGTAACTCAATAAATGCACATGTGTCTAGTAGTGATTAACAAAGAAAAGTCATAGGTAAACCACAGGATGATAACAAATGCTCATTTTTGAAAGAATGTCACAATATGCTGTAGGATCATTTTGGCTCCAACTCCATCACTTGACTTGGATTATCAACACAAAGAAGAGCCTACATAATGATATTAGTATATTTGAGTCTTCCACTTACACGGCTCTGCTAGCCAAATGTGTGCATGCATGTGTGCTTTTAAAGATCTATTTATGGGGCACCTGGATGGCTCAGTGGGCTAAAGCCTCTGCCTTCAGTTCAGGTCTTGATCTCAGGGTCCTGGGATTGAGCCCCACATCGGGCTGTCCACTCAGCGGGGAGCCTGCTTCTCTGTCTCTCTCTCTGCCTGCCTCTCTGCCTACTTGTGATCTCTCTCTCTCTCTGTCAGATAAATAAATAAAATCTTAAAAAAATAAAATAAAAAATAAAGATCTATTTATTTATTTGAGAGGGGGGTTTGTTGAAGGAAGGAGAGGGAGAGACAGTCTTAAGCTGACTGTCTATGCTGAGCACCTGAGCCAAAACCCAGTTGGTTGCCGAACCAATTGTGCCGCCCAGGCACCCCTGCTAGCCAAATGTTTGCTTTAGTTATGACGGTCACATTTTTGAAACCATTTCCTTATGTAACTTAGATAAATAATTTCCCTACATTGGCCTATGATGTTAACACTGGGTAAAATGGTACAAGGCAGCATAGCAAAACAAAACCTAATATATGATTTTGAATCATTCAGATCTAGTTGGAATGCCATATCCGCTATTTTAACTTCTTACGTTAGACAGTCCTAAGCTTGAGTTTTCTATTCTGTGAAATAGGGTTATTAATAACTAAAATATAGGAATTTTAGGAGACATAAGCAGATATATGTATGTAAAATGCATTCTACTTAAAAGCCATTAAATTATATTAGTTTCCATTTTGTCTTTCCCTATCCTCAGCTATCAAAATACTTTTATATAGTCACTGTTATTGTAATATACTGGTATGTTGACTGTTTTTTCATAATGTACAAAGATAAAGTATGTAGCAATGTCCAGGCCTTTTCCTCCTATACTTCAGTTTATATAAAAGAATATTAAAGTACTTTAGGTCAAAAATCCTGTCGAGAAGAAATCAAGTAAATCATGTATCGGATTTTCATAGAAAATAAAAATAATCTTTATTTTTTGTAACAGAAAAATGACTTGGAACTAGATAACATTTGCAAATGCTTTTAAATTAATGCATTTTTTTCATATATCCAATTTCATTATTAAATACTGACATTGTGGTAGGCAATGATCTGAATATTGTTGTGTAAACTGAAAAGTAAACCACCTATGCCCAAAGACATATTTAAATGTATTTTCTTCACCTGCCAGTGCATATATATATATATATATACACAAACATGCATATATATATATATGCATATATATGTGTGTGTGTGTGTGTGTGTATACACATACACATACTGTATGTATTACTACCAAAATATAATCCCTTCTTTAAGTATATAGAATATGGGAAAAAAAAAACCTGGTGGCATGGGCATTTTTTTTTTTTGGCATGGGCATTTTTTATAGCAGGAAACATAGCTGGAGGCCAGTTTGGTTCTATAGTCCTGTTAGTGTTTTCTCTGTGGTTACTTACGCAATGAAGCTAGCTTAAAACATTTAAGAGTTCTGATTTGCCAATTGAATACCATCCATACACATTAACTGGCACTTAAGGATTTTATGTTGCCTCAGCTTTCTGTTCCAGATTTTTCTCTAAGAAATTTCCTATAATCATGTAAGCATTTAGTACCTACTAAATAATTGGATCTTTAAATAAACTCAGTTAATGCTTTAAAAAGTTCTATAGAATACAAGTTTTCCTCATTTTATTGATGAAAATACTAAATTTCAGAGATGTAAGAAAATGGACGTAAGTGCCAGATATAGAATTGTAAAATTTGATTGTGTCCAAATTTTATATGACCCAATTTTCTTTGTTTTCTCTCTTATCTCCCACCTTTGTAGGAAACCCCACCTAACTTAATGCCTCTCTTGGCACTTATTAATATTTTAGTCTACCATTTATTATGTCTCTTTTATCACCCCACTAAGATGTAAATTTTTTAAAGGCAGCAATTGTGTATTTCTTTTCCAATAGGCACTAAATAAAATGCATTGAAAGGATAAAGAAACCTAAAAATTATCACAGGTTTTGAGACAGCCCCAGGCAAAAAGAACAAGATAATAGGCTATGTTCTTCGCAGATTTCTGCAAGCTCTAAAAAACAACCAATAATCAAGAATTGCTGACCTATTAAACAAATATATTCCAAAAATAGAATCATGGAATATAGTTTAAAAATGTGTCAGCATCATTTCAACAAATAAGTCTGTAAATATGCATCTAGATGCTAAATATATCAGAGAATCACAGAAAAAGGTCAGCTAACTATAAAGCTGAAAGTACAAGGCAGCACTCTCAAGAGAGAGAGAAAGCGGTTTGATTCAACAGAAACATTAATGCAAACTCTGTTTTTGTTGTTATTGTTTGATTTAGAGAAGTATGCAGAGCTGGGAGTGTTCCCTGTGTTTTTATTGCTTAATTTGTTATTGGTCCTAATCTTCTACAAGATTTAAAGGTGATTCTCTGTTGCTATTTGCCTGGAGCTGATATGTGACCTTTGGGAAGTGCTCTGTGAGCAGATCTTAGGTTTTTGACTTTTTTCTCTATTGTTTTTGCAGAAATGTTTCTCCTGTTTTTCTGCTGGCTCTGATTTTAATCTTTGTATGTGCTTACCTTAATTATTTTGATGATTTCCATTAAAGGCCTGAGACTCTTTTTAAAAACCCATTTGAAGAAAATAAAGAGATTTAAGTAGAATAAATGCATACTTTGAAGAAACAAATCACTCCTATTTTCAAGAGTCTATTTCATGTTGTAGATCTCAGAAAAACTCATGTATAGGATATAAGTTGAAGGTATAAATTAAAATTGTGTTTCAAGCTTGTATACCACTGGTTAACTAAATCTTGTTTGTGACCAGAAATGGTTTCTCTTCTCAGCCCCAGGATAACTTGAATAAGCAGACCCAACTATAAATAGGCTGCCAGAGAGGACTGTGAGAGATTGGATCTACTCCATTTTATATTTTTCACATTAAAATATCTCAGATATTTTGTGTTTGTTTCTACAAAGAATCAGAGAAACTTAGGTGAGAAAAATCTAACACTATGGGTGATTATTTAGGTTTTTCTAACAGCTCTCCTACATGCATGTATGTATAATCAGTTAAAGTTTTTTTTCCTAAATTCGAATTTTCCAGGTTTTGATTTCTGTGGAATGCTGAAATTCTTAAGACCTTTTCAATTCCTATGTCAAGAATTTTTTGTCTATAAATAAAATTTAGTTATATAAATGCATAGCTCATCCTTTTCATATGTAAATGGATGCCATTACTTTTAATAAAAGAGGAGACATTTAGGGGTGCCTGGGTGGCTCAATCAGTTAAGCATCTACCTTCCAGAAGCAAAGGTCACGATCCCAGGGTCCTGGGATCTAGTCCTATATCCAGCTCCATGCTCAGCGGGGAGACAGCTTGTCCCTGTGCCTCCTCCTCCCTGCTCATGCTCTGCATCTCTCTCTCTCTCCCTCTCTCTCTCTCTCTTTCTCTCTCTCTCAAATAAAATCTTTAAAAAATGGGAGACATTTATTATATGATCATAGTCATCTTCACTCATTTTGTAATTTATAAATCAACAAATAAGAAAGAATACAACTACTGTCCTATCCTGTGGAGACTGCACTATTATTGAGACCAACTTTAATAGGGCTCCTCCTATTGAAAATGACAGGGAAGCAGAAGTCAAGAGAAATATATGCTTATTTAAGGTATTTGTGGCTTTGTAACTCAACTTCAAGAATCAGCCTCTTTGTTAGTATTTTTTTTCTGAGTCAAAATATTTTTGTCTTTCTATCCTGTTTGCATGTAGGACTCACTTGGAATTCTTTACCTACCACTTGCTTGTATTCTCTCAGGTCTCCATCCTGGCTGATGCTAAACATTCTATTTAATCGGTATATTTTTTGAGGAGTCAACAGAAGATTCTAAGCATGATCGGAGAGATTATTTGGTAAAATTCTACTTCATCCATAATAAGGCACCTGGTTTGTCCAGTTCTTATTGGCAACCTCTCCCCCAACACACACATAAAACTTGACATCTACAAGTAATTAACTCTTGTATAGACCCATCTTGTCATTGCACAATGTCAAAAATACTCTATTCAGTCTGAATGAACATCTTTAGGAACTAACTCTCCACAGCATAACACCTGGCAGAGGATGCAGCATTAGCACTGATTTTGTATAAAAGGGACAAGGAGATCCGAGTATCCATCAAAGACATATTTAATGTTTCTGTGTGATTGGCCTCATACTGGGCATTGTATACATATGTACTTCTCAAAAATTATTAGGGCTGATGTTAAGGTATCTACTTTGGAGTTAACAAAAGGATAAATCAATGGCATTTCATAAGGCTTTTTCCCCTTCTAAAGAAAGTTGCTGAAATTCCAAATGGTAAGTCCTCCAGTATATTAAGTTTTGTTTTTGTTTGTTTGTTTGTTTGCTTTTAATTATGTGAGGAGCACCTAAGTAGTTCAGTTGGTTAAGCATCCGACTCTTGGTTTTGGCTCAGGTCATGATCTCAGGGTCCTGAGATCGAGCCCCCAGGGAGGCTCCATACTCCATGGGAATTTGCTTGAGATTCTCTCTCCGTCTCTCCCCACACTTGCTCACTCTTTCTATCAAATAAATAAATTTTAAAAAATAATTTGATGAATTAGAATATAAATTTTAAGCTGATGGGTATGGAGGTAGTATTTAACTGAGGGTCAATAAAAATGAAAAATAATCTGGAAAATTATAATGTAAATCAATGAAAAAACTATTGAATTTGAAATGCTAACCAAGGGCGGGGGGGAAGCAAGGAAGGAAGAAAGAGAAAGAGAGAAAAGAAATTCCATAAAAATTAGAGATTTTTGAGAATTTTACAATAGCAAGAAGTTGCAAGATTTTAAACCTCAGAAAAACCCCCTTACTGGGCTTATGTCTTATTCCCAAGTATGCTGGAGATTTCGGGATTTTTCTTGGCTCCCTTGTAAAATTAAACCCTCGTTAAACCCAAAGTGTCTAAGAAAACCCAAAGTGTCTAAGAAAACACTCTAGGTTTCAAATAAATGTTTAAAGCCAATTCACTCTAAGTTAATAAGTGCCTTTATTACTTTTCTTGAAGGGGAAAAATTCATTAATTGTTTTTCTTCATCTTAATGATGTCAAACAGGCTTCTTTTTATTTCATATCTCAAAAGGTAACTTTTTTTTTTAAGATTTTATTTATTTGACAGAGAGATCACAAATAGGCAGAGAGGCAGCAGAGGAAGAGGGGGGAAGCAGGCTCCCTGCTGAGCAGAGAGCCCATCGCGGGGCTTGATTCCAGGACCCTGAGATCATGACTTGAGCCAAAGGCAGAGGCTTTAACCCACTGAGCCACTCAGGCGCCCCTCAAAAGGTGACTTTTTGGTGTGATCTCCTTATCAAATACTGTTCCATTATTCTTTTCTAAATATAAATATTTCCAGGTTTCAGCTGTTTGATTTTGATCACATGACAATATGGTAGTGAGAGTTAATATAGTTTTAAACTATAGGGATTTTATTATGACAAATTAAGTTAAGTCTTAACAAGATATGCCTTTATAGCCAAGTTCAGGTAAAAGTAAACCTTATCTAGGGAGGCGCTGGGTGTAGAACATATTAAGTCATCTGTTCTATAAGCCTAATACTCTTACATAGGTTAAATTTGGAAATTTTGTTATGGTGAAAATTTTAACCAACCAATAGTTAATAACCACAGACATCAAGAACAGCAGTTGGTCAGCAGGTAGATGATTTGAGGGAAGAGGTAGCACAGAAGACCAAAGACAGCTGAGGCAGGCCTAGGGAGCAGGTTGCATGCTGATGCTAATCGTATTTTACATATTGACACTAATTATATTTTAGCCACCAGCTGCTAGCTGCCTTTTTTTTTCTCCCCTCGTAGATACTGAGAGTCAGTGGGCAATTGCATCAATTTGCCTTTCCAGGAGGAAAGCCCTGCATACAATTAAAGTCCCAAGTAATCAAGAAAATGAAGAGTTTTTAACAGAAAATGGATATGTAGCCTATGTAAAATCCATAAACTAAACCAACCTTTGACATTTTAAATGGAAATTGTGTAAAGAACTCACCAAAAGATAGACTAAGTTTTCTCCTAATGCAAAATAAGTTGAAAAGTGACTGATGCCATCAATGGTAGTCTGGTTGTTTTATTATGTGCAATTAAAAATCAGAACTGATTCAACTGGCTGTTTTCACATTATGTAAACACAATGGAAGGGGACATAATTCCAATCACTCCCTTCTGGAATGTTTTATGGTAAGTGTTTCTTCTTATGATAATGTATTTTCCCACTAGGAAACATTACCTACACCTCCTATCAGTACTTGTTCTCTCTTAAGCTTTATTCCCTCATTTTGTACTGCCAAAAACAGTCTTTTAAATGCTTTGTTGGACAATGAATTCTGAATAATGGGTCCTGAGTAACTGTAGAATTTCCACTTGCTATTTTAAATTAATTACTTTGATAGCAAAATAACTTTAAAGACTGCTTTATAATTTTCAGCATAAAATAAAATTATTATGGTTTGATTTCTCTCTCTGCTTCATTCCTTTTCTGTCAGCAGCATTACTGCAGCTCAAAGTAAAAGACAAGTGTAAAGAGATGAAACAACTGTGTACTGAAATGCCATCATTAGAATTGATCTGGTGACAACGCTTCTACTTATAAGCATCTTTGGAGATACTTTCCTCCTAAATCTCTTCAAGCTGTACACGTATTTCACATCATTTATTCCTCAGCACTTAGCACCTGAAACATCACTGGGTTCATCACAGGTGCTTAACAAATGAGTATTGAATAAATGAATGGCACTCCAAAAGAATGCTTCTGTAGATTTTCATATATCTATTCAACACATGAGCTAGGGTCTTGGGAAAATCTCAAGAACAGGAGGCTAGTTCATTTAATACTTAGCCAGTTTTTGGTTAAATGATATTCATGTACCCAGTTTGGGGAGGTAGTGATGGTACAGTCGTGACTGCCCCTTCATTAAAAGACTCATCATCCTCAAATGTCTACCTTTTAACAAATGTAACACACAAAAAGATGAATTCACTCAGAAGTTTCTCCTTGATGCAGACTCTATAACTTATCCAAACTGTTGAAGAATTCTCAGGGCATAAAGAGATCTTGGGGGAAAAAGATGAGCAAGCCTTGATTCATGATGGTTTTAGACACACTGTAAGAACAAAGACAGGTAGGACCAAGCCATGTCTGAGAAAAAAGAAAAAAAAAATCTGTTCTTAATTACATGGATTTTCATGTCCATGGTGGTCTCTATGAGAAACCTACTACTGGGACAGCATAACCATACTTGATATCTACATTCAAGTATTTCCAATTAAATATGATATTTAAGCTCCTGATTAAAAAACCCAGGTATGTAGTCCTTGCCATGTATTTGTGTTAGGATTATGATGCCTTGACAACTGTATTCACCTGGATTTTTAATTAGTCTGGTGGTTGACTACTACTGAAGCCTTGGAAGACCCATACTGTAAGCTGTGGAGGTATCCCGTCTCAAATACCAGGTAAAAAACTGGTCCCTTTGAAGGGTGATGCCTTTTCAAAATTACTTATACTGGAATGAGAGAGAAAGGGAAAGAAAGGGAGAGAGGGGAGGGAGAGAGATAGCCTCTAAGGCTCATGTCAATTCTTAGAGTGATGTGTTTCAAGGTAACATGTGGGCCAGATTTGCCCCATTCTCAAAATATCACTGAAATTCTGAAATAGTACATAGAGAGATCTCACTGAAGATCATGAAAAATTTGTCACCATCTGAGAGTACTAGGGGAAGGTCAACAATAAAAAACACTTGTTGTTCTCAAATTTCAAATTGAGCAAATTCCTTGCTCTCAAATTGTCCCAGGACAATTAAATTCACAATTAAGATTAACACTTCATAAGAAGTACCATACCTCCATTTATATTTTCAAGTGCAAACATATTACCAAGATGATTATCTAAGTTAACAGTTGCCAAAGTAACACAGAGTTTACTCTTTTGGTAAGAATAGGTTGCACCTCATGAGTGGGTTGTAAAACCAATTTACGGAAATTCACCCAGTATTTTTAATGGAATGAAACTCTAAATTTTACTTTACTTTACTTTACTTTAAAATTTACTTTAAATGAAACTCTAAATTTTACATCACACATACGAAGGGTAAGTATTCATTCAGGAAAATTTTCTTTCAGTTATGTGAGTATGCACACTGAATTGCAAGGTAAATCTATACTTCTTACTGTAGGTAATAGTTAAATGTTTGAGCACTTCTATATCAAAATATTTGAAGCATGGGATGCCACAGTGTGTCTCACTGCACTCAACAGGTCAGTATTAAGGTAAGGGTATCTGAAATACAGAAGGGATAGACTAAAGAGAAAGGCAACGAACTCAGCAAACACAAGGTTACCCAGTGATTTTTGCCTGAAGCGGTTCTATCAGGATAATGTAGAAGAAATGAAACCTGGTAAGAATAGTGAATGTGATGAAATTATAACCTAGTTGGAAGTTAACTGACAAAGTAATCTAGCTTAAAACACCCTGTTAAATAGAGGAAGAAAAGGAGTCTGAGACACTGTGACTTAAACAGTTAACAATTGGATTTAAAAATCAGATTATATGTTAGCTCTTCAACTAAAATGGGAAGTTTTCCCCCAGATAAAAGTAATTTTTTGGGGGGGGGGAAGGGACATAAAAATGGAGGAGACTGGAATATGGCAAAGGAAGAGATCACTGGAGTAGAGTGGAAAGAAGTCTTCCCACCTCTGGTTCTATTTTGTTCATATGCACCGTGGGGTGGTAGGATGGGCAAATCTCCAAAGGGCCAGTGCTTCAGTTTGCCTTCAACTTCTGTGAATGGAACACCTTCCTTAAAATTTCTTGCAGTGATCTTTTAGCCTTTAATTTATACTTATTTCTTTTGTTGTGCCTTGTAATTGATAAGTCTAGGAGAAAGAAATTGGCTGGCTCGTCATAAATACTTAAGAGCTTTTGACATCAAAATAGAATTTAAAAGTCTGGGAAGCATTAGCATTATTTTTTGCTGCTCAAATATACTGACTTTATGCTCATAAATAAGTGGAGGAGAATCAATCAAAATTACTCCTTTTTTAGTAGACCAAGGCACTTTTGTCTGTTAAAGCTCTCAGACAGGCAACCATTTGCAGATTTCTCTCTCCAGTCATCTAAGACTCCTTGTCTATAGTTCTTGAAACCCTGAACCAGTGCTTTATTTAAGCTTTTCCTTTTACCCTACAGGCACAAGGCAGCTGAACCTTGGACAGGTAAAGTTCTCAGTGAAGTCAATTGGAGTTTGGACTGCCTGAGGGCTGCAGCATCAGGCCCCAAGTCATCTATTATAAATATTTTTGACACATTAGATTCATACACATTCAACACCAGCTGAAAAGGTAAAAAGGTACAGACTCTTACCAGTTATTTCATGCCTTGAAGGAAAACAACTCTGCTTAAATGATATTCTTTCCTCACCTCAGATCCTCTTGGGGGTTATGATGGTCACCAAAGACTTTGTCCACAAACTAGAAAGAGATGAAGTCTTTCTCAGTGAAAGGAAATTAGTTTTCTACTTAGGAAGGCTGTGGCACAGTAAGCATATTTCTACTCTTTACCATTTATTACTCCCCTTATAACAATATTTCAGGTAATGAGTAGACATTGTATATGCACATACTTTGATATATTTTTGGTAATACAACTAGAAAAACTTTCTGCATTTCTTGATGGTTTACAGAAAAAGAATGACAAATAACAGAACAAAAGAAAAACACAAAACCTGAAACTGCACAAAATTCTTGGTGTTTTAATTGGACTTTTTATTGCCTGGAACTTTCTTTCCTCTTTTAAATTTCTTTTGAAGAAAGTTAATGCACAACTGCTTTTTCAAACTATATAATTTCTCATTTATGTTCTTGATATAAGGGAAATTCCTTGTGGTTTGGTCTATTTTATATTAAAGTACATATCACAGAACATCAGGAATAGTTTGGGGACAAAGAAAACATCCACATATTGATTCCAGTAGTATGGCTAACTGTAACCCCTAAATAAATATGAATTTAATGTATTGTACATATATGAATTCCCTTTAGTGGCAACTTTTATTTTAGGTAATTAGATTCTCTATAAATCGCTTTTCATAGACTTCTATTCCTTCATTGATTATTATCACCTTATTTAAGTAATTCTGAATGACAAGAATATCACAGTACCATGTTATTTAAAAAAACAAATATGAGTGTTTGCCTTTTAAACATTTGAGAATACATTTACTGGATACATTGGCATATAGCCTGGATTTAGCACAACAACTAAATTTCACTCTTTATCATTTATCACACTCCTTATAAGAATTTAAGAATATTTCAGGTAATGAGTGTAATTGTGTATGTGTTTATAGATATTTTACACATAATGTGTGCATATATATTTGCACAATTTGGAGACTATATATATATTTATACAAATTATACTGTGTGGATATATGTAGTCTTCAAAATCTAATACATAGTAATGTTTTTAAATTTATATTGTATATTCATGGATGAAATACAATTAGATAAAACAAAAAATGTTCTCACTGCTAAAATTTTCTGCAACCTAACTACATGATCCTGTGAATGGCAAGAAACCAGAAATAATTCTGTTGCTACTTATAGTTAATGAGTCATGACAAATCTAAACAACCAAATCATTCAGTAGCATCAAATTTGACCATTCCAGGCTCTATCTACCCAAAGTCCAATTATTTGAACAATTAAGTAAAAATGTGGCCAAACTAAACGCCTTGTACTGTGTAAACAGACCACTGGAATGAATAATTACATTTTTTAATTGAATTGGCTTTTCTGTGGCAAGTTGACACAATGTAGGTTGTCAAACATCTGGTTATTTTCTCCACAGGATTTTAGGCAACAAGTAAAAATAAGTTAATTAAAATTTTATTTAGTTAAATGAGTTTTTAACCTAAATTTCATGAATAAATTTATTTTACACACACACACACACACAACTTGATACCAGGGCTTGTGTGTCTATATAGGTAGACACATATCCTAACTGTGTGTCTACCTATAGGTAGTATCTATTTAGGTAGACACACAGTATAATTAGGATGATAAAATAAGAGTTAATGAGCTTAGTTTGTGCCAGGTACTGCTCAATCCTGTTAAATATCTAATTTAATTTTTAAAATAACACTAATAAATTCATTCCAGTATAATCTCCATTTTACATATGAGATAACTGAGACAAAATAAGTTATTTCTTGAGGAGGCAAGATAGAAACTGAGGTTGTCGGACTCCAAGACCCACGTTAACAAGCTATGCTGCAACTGTTCCCATACAAGCAAGTGTACAAAAACAACCAGTGTATTTAATCAATATACTGAAAGAAGATAAAACTCAAATTTGTTGTTGGACCAAATTGATCAGTCAATTCAATGAGAATAGTCAATCTTGCAGTTGTGTTTAAACACAGCCAAAAATCTATTCCTTTTAACTCAACAGAAGGATTCACCTTTGACTTTTTCTTTGTGTTCACCCTATAAGACATTACAAAGAAAGTGGCAAATCCCAAATAGCTCGTTGTGGTGCAAAGGGAAGCAAGAAAAGTCTATAGATTTTCCTAACTCCATAGAATGCTTTCAAATCATACGACTATAGCAGATATGATGAAACATAGCAATCAATCATTCTGACAACTTTACTTCACCTTTAACCATAAAGCCTACAAAAATTCCAAAAGACATCTCCATAGTACCAGTATTTATCTCACATTTTCATAATACTATTAAGCTTTTTATAACAAATTATTAGTTGAGAGCCATCTCTGTGTTCTAGCTAAATATCCTCATTTATTCTGCAACTGTCCCAGTGGTATGGCTGGAAGAAAATTTGATAGCACATTGAAAAAAAGAGAAAAAAACATTTTGAATTTACCAAAGAGATTCAGTTCACTATCTGTAAGAGAGACAGATGTATAGCACTAATTTCTATTTTTTTTCTACTTCTCATAGGAGAAAAACAAATATATTCTAAGTCTGTGGCTAATGTATGATCACCAATTTAAGTCAACACGACAGTTACATAGAATGATTTATGACATTTACATTATCTCACAACTCCAAGCATTCCCAAGCTTTCACATATTTCACTAAAATTGTTGATGTCATTTTCACCAATAAATTTATTCACACTCAAAATTAAGCAAAATATTTGATTAACCTTTTTTTTTTTAATATTTTATTTATTTATTTGTCAGAGAGAGAGAACACAAGCAGGCAGAGAGGCAGAAGCAGGCTCCCTGCTGAGCAAGGAGCCCGATGCGGGACTCGATCCCAGGACCCTGGGATCATGACCTGAGCCGAAGGCAGCTGCTTAACCAACTGAGCCACCCAGGCGTCCCTATTTGATTAACTTTATAAGGCCATTCCACAAATTGGTGGAGTTAATGCTAAAAGTGTCTTCTCTATCCTGTGAATTAGTGCACTATTCCCCAAGTTAAAAAAAGATATAAAATAAAGAGAAATAAAGTCTGAACTTACTCTTAGTGGAAGTGTTCCTATTATTGTATGGAAGGAAATTTGAAAAGACAGATTGAACAGTTCTAAATACATAACAGATATACAGACTACTTTGTCAACTCAGTGAACAAGATCCACAGGCAAGTTCTTTGCTGCCTTGAGAATGTTGACTAACCACATACTGAGAAGAAAGGCTTGACTGAAGAAGTAGGGTGTTAGGCCAGGGTGGCCCAAGAGAAGGCATGATTCAGGAGATTAGGGCAAGTTCATTAGCAATAAACAATCAGATTACTACAGCTTTGTAGTATATCTTGAAATCTGGAATTGTGATACCTCCAGCTTTGTTTTTCTTTCTCAAGATTGCTTTGGCTTTTAAGAATCTTTTGAGATTCCGTACAAATGTTAGTATTATTTGTCCTAGCTTTGTAAAAAATGTGTTTGGATTGCCAACATATGGAAGCAACCTAGGAGTACATGGATAGATGACTGGAAAAGGAAGACGTGGTATACATACACAATGGAATATTATTCAACCATAAAAAAGATGCACATTTCTCTAGAACTTTGTTTAATGTTTGGGAGGTTGGATAAACTGAATTTTTTAAAGGTTTTATTTATTTATTTGTCACAGAGAGAGAGCACAAGCAGGAGCAGCAGCAGGCAGAGGGAGAAGCGGGCTCCCCACTGAGCAGGGAGCCTGATGCAGGACTCAATCCCCAGACCCTGGGATCATGACCTGAGCTGAAGGCAGATGATTAACCAACTGAGCCACCCAGGTGTTTCCCCCTGCTTTTTTTTTTTTTTCTTCTCTATCAAATGTGGTTTTTATTTCAACTGACAAACACTTTTCTATAGCTGTACTTGTGGAATATCACATGTAAAAAAAACTTGCCACTTGCAACATGGATGGACCTAGAGAATATTATATAAGTGAAATAAGTCAGACTGAGAAATACAAATACTATAGATTCCATTCATGTGTGGAATCTAAAAAAAAAATCAAATGAATCAAACAAAAAGCAAAAACAGACCTATAAATACGGAGAACGAACTAATGGTTCCCAGAGGAGATTGATGTGGGGGCTGGGCAAAATGGGTGAAGGGGAATGGGAGAGACAGGCTTCCAGTTATAGAATGAATAAGTCATGAGAATGATAGGGACAGCATAAGGAATATAGTCAATGATATTATATTGGTGATGGATAGGCACAGATGGTAGCGACACTTGTGAGCATAGCATAATGTAGAAGAAACTTGTTGAATCACTATGTTGTA
>CM053608.1:58187831-58222733 GCA_028646535.1 Procyon lotor | reverse complement strand
CCCATACCCAGGGCAGGTAGATGGAAGAAAGAGGCAGGCCACTCTAGGTTGGTAAGTGGCAGTTTTAATAAAGCAAGGGAATTTACACGTGAGGCTTGTTTTCTACAGGGGCAGCAAGACAGGCAGATGCCTACACCCGCTGGCCAAATATTCAGTTTATATAGAGGTCTTCACTGGGTTTTGTCATGTAAACCATGCAGGTGATCTCAACACATCACTATCTCAAGGCTGTGTCTTTGGAGTAGCCTCTGGGAGGAGGAAAGACCAGCAGAACCCTATTTCAAGGAGTCTCTGAGTACCTAGGCCAGTGGTTATGTCTTTTTGATGACCTTCTCCAACACACAGTTAAAAGTGACAGAACTTGAAGTGGAAACCAGTGCTTTTTCCACAACACCATACTGTGCATGCCTTATAGAGCTAAAACCACCCAAGAATCCAATTTATTATACTTCTCAGATTTGCATTTTTTAATGTATCCATTTTGTGCTTATTTTATTTTATTTTTTTAATCTGTGCTTCTTTGTGCCCTTACCTCCCTTTTCCACCATTATACAGGAACTAAAAATACAAATTACTGTATTTAGGAGAAAGATAAGTCATATTTTTATCCATATCTATACAACACAAACAAACAAAAAAAAGATCAAGTGAACAGATGTGTGGATGTTATCATCAGAAATAAAATAATTCCCAGATGCAAAGAGAGTTGTTAAGGTGGAGTAATGATTTTTTGCTACCTTCTACTCACTTACTAGAAGGGAATCTTCTAATACTTTAACTGATCACAATGCTACCTTGAAAAACTGTTAAAACCAGCCCCTGACTTCCCTAATTGTAATTTCAAACCTCACTTCCCTAATTATAATTTCAAACCTCATCATTTCTCATCTTGATATGAAAATAATAACTGATTACTTGGTATCTTTCTCACTCTCTACCTAACTCAGTCCACTGCCCCACTGCCGAGCTCCTGTTCCTAGAAAGCAAATGTGATGCTGTCTGTCTCTCTTGTGTTGGCAACCTCTGATGGTTGCTTCTTGCTGAGAGGATAAAATCCATAGACAACTTTTCACAAAGTGAGCCAGACAACTCTCCCCATCCTCTCTTATCATTGCTTCCCATAAGTAGCCCTATTAATTAACCACTCGGATTTTTTCCATGTCCCCCAAATAGACAATGCATTTCTGTGAGAACTTAATGTTCTTTCAACCTTAATACTCTTCAATAAAATCTCAACTTGTTAAAGGTGTTTTTTTAAGCTGTTTAAATTCTACATTCACTGTGAAGACATCCTTGATCTTCTTAGTTGTAGCTAACTTCTCCTTACTGTCCCACCACAATTGTTCAGATTTCTACTCCAGCACTGAGAGAGTCTAATCCAGTGGTTTCCAAAGTTTACTTTGCTCAGAAACACTTGGAAGCCTTGTTAAAATACAGTATGCTGGGTCCCACCTGAATTTGGAATTCAGTAGATCTATGGTGGTGTCAGAGAATTTGCATTTTTAACAAGTTTCCAGGTGATGTTGGTTCTCTGCTGGTCAGGGACCACATTTTGAGAAAACACTGGTCTAATGAGTTTAGGAGACTATTTCAATAGTTCAGGTAACTTGTATCTGCCTCCTCAATTGAACAATTTTGTTATGGAATTGGAGAAGTTTTCTATCCAAACAATTTAACTTATTTTTACTAAAATGTAACTAAAAATAATTAGCTGAGTAGAATAGTTGAGGACATGGATAAGGGCACATTAAAAGGAGAGTAACAAACCAAAGGCAGTTTCACTTTTCCAGCTATATGCCCCAGAAATATCTCCCAATAGTTAATCCTCAAAGTCTGTAACAATAGAAAAACATACAATTTCAAAAGGAAATTTTAGTAAACTGAAGTTTCTTTTCAGTAATTAAGCTGCTTCCCTTTGCCAGAAACCAAGGGTATTTTACAAATTGTTTCATCATTATGACTGTGTAAGACCTTACATATAGGTTTTGGAATCATTATATTGGTTGTCAAGAATATAAATGCTTTTCAGATAAAGCCAATCTATGGATAGATTTCAGGGTCTGTTGCATTTCAGTTGCCTACTGTGATTCTTTGAAAAACCTCAGCTTATTAGGAAAGAAGGGCCCTTGCCATATGTGCAGCATTAAGAACATCTGGAAACACCATCAAAGCAAGAAATTTTTTACTTTCCACTGGCATGAAGAAGCCATTGGAAATTTCACAGATGTTTGAATCTCAGGATCCCTGGATAGTAGGAAATTGAACCAGACTGCTGGCATTGACCAAGTGATTTCTCCTAGGAACTGCACTGCTACTCCACAGAGAAAAAAATGAGAAGTTGTTTCTAACGAGAATAAGTTTCTTCCTAAATAAAGTTATGAGTGAATAATCTAATTTGTCTTTGAATGTCATTGTAATGTATATGAGGCTAAACTCATTAATGCACCCGCAGTGGTTACAATTAGAATCACATAAACCATGGAATATTAGCAAAACTCATGCATTTCTTGTGTTAATGCAATATGGTATTTAGCTTCATAATATGGGGCTTTTCTCTATTTTCCAGGGAGCCTATCTCCAATTTCTCATTGTATCAAAATCAGAATTACTCTATATTTGTCCCAAATTTAGTAAAACCATTTTGAACTTAATTAATTACAGATTCACATATAGATTTTGAAGATTTACTCTTATAATTACCAAGGATCATCCTAACCCCCCAGTGAAGATACCTCATGTTAGAACTGTTTGGGCATTTTTACTTATTTTTATTTTGCTCAAAATAAATATGACCAGGTCATCATCTTTGACATCACTGATAAGCCCTTCACTCTATTTGGAAAAGTGAGGAATGGAGAGAAAATTGGATTAGCTCTCTGCTTTTAAAAATTGTTCCTCAGTTGATTTGATTAGTATCATTTAGTGAGTATCATCTGCTCTATAGCATCAGTACTCAAAGCATGTTAGACCAGCAGTATCAGCCTTGACTGGAAACTTGTTAAAATGCAGGTTCTCAGGTCCTGAAGCATAATCGTCATTTTATGGAGAAACTTATATGACGTATTTGCCCATTAAGGTTTTCACATTAAAGTGCTACTGTAAAAAAAAAATATCATATTTAATGTGAAGCTAATTGTTTCTCATTCCTTTTTGGCCACTGAATGCTAAAGGCCTACAGTTAAATAAAAATGAGGGTAATATCCATGAGGATAATAATGGTCATAATTACTATTGCACAGACACCCACTCTTCTACATTTGGAGAGCATAGTCTTAGTAGGGCTACAAATTTTACCTCACACTACAACTCAGAGAAATGCAACTCCTTTGTCTATTTCCGATTGGCTTTATAGCACAACTGCTATCTGCCAGGTTCAGGGAAAGAAGAAAATGACTAAATGTCCACTAGGAGTTGGAGTAGTTTTTAGTAAGTCTGTTAAAGGATTTTTTAATTTCCCTTGGCTAAAAATGTTCAGCCCTTCAAAGTGCTTCAGACACCTTGTCCCTTCCTCATGCTTCTCTTCTTAGGATGCTACCATCCTTATTATGCACCCTTATGAATTTTGGGAGGTGGTAGGGTTCTTGACTGCAACTCATCTGCTTCTACAAGTCTCCAAAGTAATGTTTTATCTCCTAGAGCTGCTTGCCCAGCTGGCTCTGATGATTGAAGTAAAGAGTAAGTGCAACTCAAATTCTTCCCAATTTTCTTAGAGTCCAGCAGCCTTCTTGGCTGCCTCAGATGCACCTCAACTCTCCCTACAGTTTCCCAAATACTCCAATTATTTCTAAAGATTATTCTGTAGAGAGATTGTTTTAATATAGAGTTTATTCAAGCAAAAATTCTCAGTAAAACCATGCACTGAAAGAAATAGGAATCTATCAAATCTATTTTATGATCCTAGCAAAACCCTAACATTAAAATTTGACATTTATAACTTAAAAATATAGTCTTGCTACTGAATTTTTATTTTTTAATTTTTATGTAAAATATCAGTAAAGAAACTTAAAAATTATATTAGAAGTATTACCTACCATGACTGAGTAGCATATATACCAAGGAGGAAAAGATGATTAATATTATCAAAATTACTTACTTATATAAGAAGCCAATTTCAAAATAAATTATCCAATTAAAAAGTGGGCAAGGATTTGAATAGATATTTCTTCAAAGAAGATATATAAATTTCCAACAAGCACATGAAAAGATGTTTAACATCATTAGCCATCATGGGAATATAAATCGAACCACAATGCAATAGCACTTCACATCTATTAATACAGTTTTAATTATATAGTCAGATAATAACATTGGCTAGTATATGAAGAAATCAGTAATCATAAACTTTTAGTGGGAATATAAAGTTGTACAATCACTTTGGAAAACAGTCTTACAGTTTCTCAAAAGGTTAAACATAGTACTTATATAGCACATCAACTTGACTCCTAGGTGTTTTTTGTTTTGGTTTGGATTTTTTTTTTTTTTTTTTTGAGAGGGAGACTGATAGCAGAGGGAGAGGGGAAGAGGAAGATGGAGAGAGAGAATCTTAAGTAGGCTCCATGCCCAGCATAGAGCCTGACACAGGGCTCGATCTCACAACCCTGAGATTATAACCTGAGGTGAAATCTAGTCAGTCATTTAACTGAGCTACCTAGGCATCCCAGACTCCTAGGGTTTTATTCAAGAGAATAAAAATGTGCTCACACATAAACATGTATAAGAATGTTTATAGCAGCATTATTCATATTAGCCAAAAAGTAGAAACAACTCAAACAACCAACAAATGATGAATGGATGAATAAAATTATATATCCATAAGATGAAATATTATTCAGTGTTACAAATGAACGAAGTATGATACCTACTAAGGATGAAACTTGAAAACATGCTAAGCTAAGGAAGTCAGTGACAAGGCACCACATATGATATGATTTCATTTATAATAATGCCCAGAATATGATCTATGGAGACAGAAAGTAGATTAGTGGTTACCACGAGCTCGCTTGGATGAGGGAGGGGTAATCAGTGGGGGTGTGTTAAAGGGTATGGGTTTTTTTTATTTGTTTGTTTTCTGAGGTCATAAAAATATTCCAAAGTTAATTGTGATGATGTGTTTAATTGTGATAACTATACTAAAACCCATCAAATTTTATAATTTTAATAGACGAATCATATGACATGTGAATTACACCTCCATAAACTGTTAAAAAATAAATTGTCTGGTGATGTCATCAAGGTATCAAGGTATCAAAATATTATATTCCCAACATCAGCCCCCCTCACAAGGAGATGAACTAGCAACTACCCACAAGCAAGACATCATTGTACAAATCCCAGAAGCTGAAGGTGAGGCTGGAGCTCTCCAACCCCACCACTACCACAGAGACCAAGAAGGACCACAGAGAAAAGTAAGAGGAACACTTTCACTTTGACTGCATGGCTCCACTCTCAGGCCAGTATAGCACCACATCAAGAGGCCTACAGTTTTTCCAGTGGGAAAACAGAGCCCAAGGTAGACATCTAGCTTTCCCAGCATTGCAGGACACTTTTCGGGAGGCCCACTTGGGTCTCACCTCATAGGAAACACTGGGTGAATCTGAAAGCGAGACCACTGGGGATCGTTAGAAAACCAGCATTTAATGATCTCTGTATACTGCCCTCTTGCAGGCAGCAGTGCTCAAGAAGAGTTCACAGTCAGAACATCTGCCTATCTGCAGAGCTGGGATGGTGGCCACAACTGGCCAGGGGGCTCATTCAGTAGTTCTTCCTGGTTTGGATTTTCAGCCAAATGGTCTTACAAGCCTTGGAGCCCATTCTATAGCCCTGGCCAGGCAAGAAAGAAAGTTTGCAGTCTGGCCCAATTGCTGAGTATAACCACCAGACCAACCTCACCAGGGAGCCTGCTTGAGACCATCTGTAGCCACAGAGCACATCCTGTGTCAACCTACAGAAACAAGGTGATAGTTCTATTCTTAAGTTTTTTTCAGGATCCTCCATATTGTTTTCCATAGTGACCGTAATGGTTTCATTGTTACCACTATGTACAAGGCTTTCCTTTTCTCTGCATCTTCAACAACATTTATCTCTTGTCTTTTTGATAAAAGATGTCCTGACATGTGTGAGGTGACATCTCATTCTGGTTTTGATTTGCATTTCCTTGATGATTAGGGATGTTAAACATCTTTTCATATACCTATTGGCTATTTGAATATCTTATTTGGAAAAATGTTTACTCAGGTCCTTTTCCTATTTTTAGTTGAGATACTTGCATTTTTTGCTATTGAGTTATAAGATTTTTATTCATTTTTGAAATTAATTCCTTATCAAATATGTGATTTGAAAATATTTCCTCCAGTCCCATAAGTTGCCCTTCCGGTTTTTAATGGTTTCTTTTCCTGTTTAGCAGTTTTTCAGTTTGATGCAGTTCTACTGGTTTATTTTTGTATTGGTTGCCTTTGCTTTTGCTTTCAAATTCAAAAAATCTTTTCCAAGGCCAGTATCAAGAAACTTTTTTATGGTCTTAGTTCTTACATTCAAGTCTTTAATCTATTTTTGAGTCGATTTGTAATAAAATGAATTGGTTTTCCATGTTAATTCTTTCATTGTCTCTTCACCTATACATTACTCTTTAATAAAGGTAATAGAATACTGAATTCAAACTGTGTAAAATAATATAAGAAAAGCTAATTATAGACTCATCAGTGTAGAAGCAAAAATGAGTAAAACTATGGCTGAAAAATCCAATATATAATTAATCAGTGTGCATCATGATTGGATTTGGCTTATTGTCAAAATACAAGGATGGTCCTATTTAACGCATAAAGAGGAAAATAATACAATTTTAACTAATGATGCAGATGATCTTTTAAGTACATTTATTTATGTGACTATTTAATATATAATAAAATTTTTATTAATTTATGCAAGAAATGCTTAGAAAACTAAAAATAGAAGGTAAAAACTATATACCAAAAGCTACAGAAAAATATTGTATAGGTAAATATTTGATATACTCTTTTTTAATGGATGGGAAAATATAACAATACCCAAGCTTATCACAATTTACATAATACTAGACAACCCGGCTAATAATATAAGAAAAGAAAAAGAAATAACAAGCACAGGCATAACATTTGGAAGGGAAAAAGTAAGTTGCCATTTTTTGCCACTGCAATAACTTCCTAGGGGAAAAAAAAAAAAAACAACCAAGTCACCAAATTACTTAAATAAGAGTTCAATAATTTTATTGATACATGATAAGTTAATAGGAATTAACCATATTTGCTTATCAATAGTAAACAACTAAAAACAGTAAATATAATCAATAAATATTCTATAATATTTTATTTTGAGAAATTTAATAAATTTACTGTAAAATTTATATGTAAAAATATCTGTAAGTAGCCATGAACCTTGAGGATAAGATAGCTCATCTTTTCCTTGAAAGATATTAAGACATATTACAAAGCCATTGTTATAATTAAAAAAATAGCTCAAAGCAGATCCATGAATATGAAAAGACTTGATATTATGATAAAGCTGGCTCCAAAAATCAATTGGGACGAGAAAGATATGTTGTTTAAAAACTGACTCACTTTAGGGAAAACATATACATGAATTCCTACGAATACTATTAGGAAGGACTCCAAGGGCATTAAAAGACACAAATGCTAAAGGCAAAGTTAGGAGGAAAAAAAATATGAGAGGAAAAGGATTTCTCACATAAAACTTCAACACCACAGACCATAAGATAAAAATACCAGTGAATTGTGAGTTCTTGCCAATCCAGTCTTGCCAATTGATTGTGAGTAACTTCCCATGTGCTATCTCTGGACTGGGGCCCATGAATAGCGGATTGACTTCCGTATTCTTTCCTATCAGCTACAATCCCTTTAGGCCCCCTTAAAGTAAAAAAAGGAAATCTCTGAAGACCATGGCACAGAAACAAGATGGAAGAAACCCAGGTCCTTAAATATCTATTTGAAAACCTGGAACTCAGATCTTGAACAACCACCTGGACTGCAACATGAGAGAGAAAAATAAATTCCTGTTGTTTGAGGCATCTAGTTTTGCTTGTGGTTGCTGTTGTTATAGAAATTTAGCCTAATCTCATTAATACACATACAAACAAACACAGTTAATACATAGATATAAACAAAAGAAAGTATAATAGAGGGGTTAAGATAGACACTGGCTGCATTAGGAGAGAAAAACAAGTGGTAAAAAAGGAACCTATATGTTGCACACACCCATTCTCAACAGTGAGCCATTATTTGGATGAATGATGATTATATGCTATTTATGATGATGCTATTTATTATTTATTATATGATGACATAAATCTCTGTATGTTAAAAAAAAAGATGGAAGAGAAGGAAAGAAGGTGATAAAAATTATAAATGATAGCTGTTTTTTCTCAAGATAAATCCTCATACTTTTTATTGTGTAACCCTACAGTCAATAGATTATAATTAATGTGCAGAGCACCAAAGATCACTAAAAAAACAAAAAACAAAAAAACCACTTCAGATGTGTTGAAAGGATAAGAGTGCAGGCGAGCTGGGCAACATTGCATTGGTTAACCTGACAATAGCTACAGATTCTAGTGTGTTGCATAAGTGTCTACTGCCTGAGCATTCTATCTCCCTGGACATTATCCCATTGTACCATACACTCTAGACCACTCTAAATTACTCTTTTTTTTTTTTTTTACACTCAACCATAACAATGAAAGAAACTTTGTTCAGATGTTATATTCTTTATCACTGTCTTAATAACATTTTATTAGTCTTGGTAATCTCATTTTTCATTTGGTGTTTTGGTGTTTTTTAGGAACATAATTATAGTTGAATTCCTTTCATCCAGCGGTTAAGACTAGGTACTTGTCAAAGATCAGTAACGTTGATTAGTTTGGATGAACATAGACTAAGATACTAAACATAACATTTTGCCAAAGCTAAAAAGCTGCTGAATGAAAATTTGTTTCCCACAGTTTTCCTGGTCATTTCTTTTAGAGTGTATCTGATGCTTTGGATTCTGGATTGTCATTCTTCCATAAACCTCACTCATAATTTCATCTCAACAGATTCCAGTGCTGTTTTTTTTTTTTTTTAATGTGAAGTGAGAATTGTGAAGCTAATCTGAATAGCAAATCTTTCCAAATTACAAATTCATCTTTTTTCTTTTTAAACGTATCATCCATTCATATATTAGCAGCATTTTAAAAGTAGTGACCTGTCTTTTTAAAGTCTTTTGAAATAATTCAGCATAACTTTCAGAATTAGAAGTCACTCTTTTTTTGCATCCATTTTTTATTGTTTTATATAATTAAATAATATAATTATAATAAGAATAAACAGACCAAAAAAAGAATAAATAGACTTATGTACAAACTGAGCTAGTACTTGTTAAGCATACTCAAAGGTATACTAGGGTCCTAACACAAACCAGTCACTATTCCTGAACCATTAATTGTGTCTTGGGCACAAATGACTCAGTGTAATTTTGTTTATACTTAAAACACTTATGCCAGTTTATTTTTTATTTTTTTTTATTTATTTGACAGAGAGATCACAAGTAGACAGAGAGGCAGGCAGAGAGAGAGAGGGAGAAGCAGGCTCCTCGCTGAGCAGGAAGCATGTGGGGCTTGATCCCAGGACCCTGGGATCATGACCTGAGCCAAAGGCAGAGTCATAACCCACTGAGCCACCCAGGTGCCCCCTGCCAGTTTATTTTTAACAGTAATTACATAAGAGGAGGGAATAATAGAACATCAGTTAACATGATACATTGTTTCATTAGAGGGAATTTTTTAAAAAAATCTTTCATCGAATAACAATCAGATAATGTACCTATAATACTAATTTTCACACTTCCTTCAAAAGAAAAGATAATGTTTTTGGTAGATAAAATCCATCATTAGCTTCCATCATAAGTCTATTTCTTTGAAAAAGTGGCAATCATATAATTATTACATTAACACATTTTAAATATTCAAAAGTGTATCTTAAATGAGTGACTTAATTATGCAATGGACTGGCTCACTATAATGATTTAATATTTGGTGATTGTAATAATCTTAATTTAGAACATACTTTCTTCGCTGGATTTAATGACTAAGATGTTAACTGGTTTCAAAAACTAAAGAATTGATGAGTGAATTTTAATTTTTCTTCTATTTTTCTCCTTTTATTTAGCATCTGATTTATTCATATAAGCTGGTATTATGCTTGAAGCGCACATATGTGAATGCAATAATGTAATTTTCTTCCAGCTAATACTAAGAATCCCAATTCCAACCCTGTTTTCTTAAACTACTCATTGAGAAGTGTTGTTTAATCTTGTACCCTTATGTTCTCTCGTGATAAGTTGCTTTGTGGTCATTCCTACTCTCTGGGAGTACTCTCTTATGAGGAATTTTTAGTCTCCCATTTTATGCCCAGAGGCATAATGAATTTTATAATTGAATATATTACATAGGAAGTCTAAATCATGTCTTTCCAGATTATAAATTCTAGTTTTAGCGGTATATTAAAGTTCATTGTTACAAAGAAATACATGCCATTTTTTTTTTTTACAAAACTACATCAAAGCTTATGTTCAAGTAGGTTGAGCTTTATATAAATAATGTTAATCACTATCTATTATTTAGCCTTACCATTTTCTATCTTCTTATGTAGACTTCCACCTAGAAATGACCCCTTTCTCATTTATTACCCCACTCCCAGCTCAAATATTAATCATCAGCATGCATTATTTTCTAAGTGTAGAATTTCTGTAAATTAATTTTAATTTTAGAAAGTATTACTCATTTGTTTACTGTTTACTTATTTATAATAGGGGCACTGCAGGCAAGACATTTTGCTATTGACTAAAATTATTATAGATAAAGGAAATCAGTAATGACTATTAAGAAGTCATTGAAATTTCTAAGTGGATATGACAAATATCATGGGAAAGGGAGAATGATACTTAGGTAGGCTGGGTACGATTAGAGAGGAAGAAGTCTCCTCTATGCTACCATTAAACATAAATTCTGGAATAGAATCAAAGTGACCTCTTTGAACTTGCTTGTATTCAACTTTTGTCAAGCATACATTTATATGCTATTTACTTGCATATGACAAATAATACTAAATTTTATTAATTTGAACTATGTTGCATGTCAACTAAATGTGATAAATTCCTTTTTAGGAGATTGATAGTCGATTTACATCCACAGATATAGTTAATTATAGGTTATATATACATCAAATAACAAATAATGTTTCTATAATTAAATTACATTTCAAACTTTTGAGTGCTTTCTCTATAATAGTCACTGTGTTGAATACTTAATAGTTTGTGCAGGAATACTAGCTGTAAGAAGAGGCTAGGGAAATTAGGTTACTTATGTAACCTTTTATATCATTAGTCAACTTGCTGCTAGCCAGCTCAAAGTTATTTTGTAAAACAGAAAAAAGAATTTAGGTCAACAAAATTCAAAGAATCTCACAATTAATTTATGTTATGATTCATTCATATCCCCTTAGAATTTTTTCTAATCAATAAGAAATAGCATTTAACTGATTTCTTTTTATACTCTGTGCCCTTCGTTTTATGGACTCGGGGTCAGAAAACTTTTGTTTCGGTCTTGACATTAGCTTTTCTAAGCTGAAGGCTTTGACTTTTATCTTAATGTAGTCAATTTCTTTACCTACAAAATTGGGTTAATGATATCCATCCTACTTCACAAAACTTTCATAGGGACTAAATGTAGTGACAAAAAGAAACCCATTTCTTGAATTATAAAATGTCATAGAAATGTAATTTATGTTATCAATCAAGTGGGGATGTAATGAAATATTATATGAAAGAGATGAAAAGCCTAGATCCAAATATTCTGTGAATAATTAGTAAATGGAGGTCTAAAAATTATTTGCAACCATTGCTGTAAATTAAATTACTAAAAGTAGAGTCCTGATTTTTAGATTATAGAAAATAGGTTTTCTATTTGCACCAGAGTAAATTTAATTATTAAATTAATAGAACTTCTGCCCTCCTTCTAGATTCCCTTTATGCAGTTCATGAAGATATATATGCACTCATCCTACAACTCTTTAGTTTGTATCTATAACACTGTGTGCCTGTATATTACTTTTGAGATGATAGAATAAAGGAAGTGTTAAACACACAAAACAATTGTTTACCATTGCAGAATTTCAGTTATTTCTTCAAAATAATAGTTGGAATGATGAGAGAAGTATTTTCTTCTACATTGCAAACAAATAGAAGGGTTTCACATTTAAAAAAAACTGACTTTTATTTTAGGAAGAAAACTCTTATTACATACTTATCACTGTCATCTCCCTATTGAGCTCCCATTAATATTAAAGGGAGTTCAATTCAATACATTAACATCTCAGTGAGGATCTGTCTCATTATAATTATCACTGACCTTGTCAATTTTAAATTTTAGCTTGGGTCGAAATTAAATCTAAGCTATTAAGAACAAAGTAAAAGCGGGGCGCCTGGGTGGCTCAGTCGTTAAGCGTCTGCCTTCGGCCCAGGTCATGATCCCAGGGTCCTGGGATCGAGCCCCGCATCGGGCTCCTTGCTCGGCAGGAAGCCTGCTTCTCCCGCTACCATTCCCTCTGCTTGTGTTCCCTCTCTTGCTGTGTTTCTCTCTGCCAAATAAAAAAAAATCTTAAAAAAAAAAAAAAAAAAAAAAAAGAACAAAGTAAAAGCAAAGTGAAAGGTAGAATGTCCCTATCTGGGAGACTGAGGAATTAATATACTAACTATAGCACTTGAATGTAAACATTTGCCATATGTGTGTATAGATGGATAGCTATATGCACTTATAATTTTGAAATGTATGCCACTTTCAATGACCTTATATTTAAATTCCTCTCAATCCTATGTATCTTAGTAACTGTGGAGTTTTTAAAAATTAGAGGTACAGGGGCACCTGGAAGCCTCAGTTGGTTAAACATCAGACTCTTGGTTTAGGCTCAGGTCATGAGTTCAGGGTCCTGAGATCAAGCCCCATGTGGTCAGGCTCCCTGCGCAGCAGGAAGTCTGCTTCTCCTCTCTTTCTCCTCCTCTGCACCTCTCCCAGTTCCTGCACACACTCTCTGTCTCTAAAGTAAAAAAATAAATCTTAAAAAATACATAGGGGTCCCCGTGTGGCTCATACGGCTAAATGTCTGCCTTTGGCTCAGGTCATGATCATGAGGTCCTGGGGGTCAGCCCTATGTCTGGCTCCTGGCTCAGTGGGGAGCCTGCCTCCCCCTCTCCTGCTGCCTCTCCCCTTGCTCATTCTTTCTCTCTCTCTGTATCTCTTTCTCTCTCTCTTTCAAATGAGTAAATAAAAATCTTTAAAAATAAATAAATAAATAAGAGATACAAAGGTAATTCCTGAAGGTACTGATTCAGTGAATATGGATGAATCTCATACTTACTTGTTTTTTAAAAGTGTCACAGATAATTCTCAACCCCCAGGGTGGAGAACTTGGGTTCTATGTCACAGAGGATTTAAGTACATCTACTTTAATGTATGAGTTAGAACCCTAAATCCAGTTGCAGTTTCAATACACCACTCTAATTGTACTCAGAACTGTCATTTTGGCAAGACTTTGGAGACACATATTTGCCATCAGCACACAAATCTTGCATTGACCTCAGTGACATTTAATAAAGCTACAATTTTCAACCATTGCTACTAGACCAGATATATAACTTCTTACAGAAAAGCTATTGCAAAGCTACTATTGAGATAGGCAATTCAACTGAATTCCAGGTTTTAGAAACAAGTAGGTTCAGTACTAAATATTTTTCTCCATTTTCCCTACATGATAAATGTTTACTGATTTCATTTTTAAACCTATTTGTAATTATTTGTTTTGGCTTTAGGGAACCTTATGAGGGAGTGAAAATTGTGAAGAGGAGGAGCAGCAGGGAATGAGGAGAGCAGGGCAGTGAGGGAGGAAAGGAGAGAGGGAAGAGAACAAAGAGGACCAGTTTGGTCTAATGCATTGCTCTTTCTTGATTTCTTTGATTGTTTTCAATCTGAATGTTTCCAAGAGCTCCATTGTAAAGCAGATAAAATGGACCTACTCTTGTTGAAGTGTGCATAGGTACGTTTGGTGGGGTTGGGATGTCCTGGGTCTGGGATTCAGAGAACTACCAAGAAGTCTCTTGTTCACACTGAAGACTCTAGGGACCTATAGAAAATAATGGGAAAAAAGATTGTGACTTCAGAATAGTCTCTTCTAAAATCTTGGCTTTACAATTTAATAATTACTTTAGGTCAATTTTCTTAAAAAATGCCTTGATTCAGTTTTTTTTTTAATAACTGTCATTTTAACATCCATCTTTACCATTTTGTAAATAGATGTAGTGTATACAAAGTTCCTAGCATACGATAAATGCTAATAAATTGTAGCTATTATTGTTACTTCTAAAACATGCTACATATCTCTTAATACATGTCTTCTATGAATAAATAGTTTTAGCTATTAGTGTCTGAGTATTGTCATCAATTTTCTCCAAGCATCATTGCTGTGCTTCCTTTTCTCAGAAATATGTACATGGGAGGGTAATTTTATAATCAACACTTCAAAAGCATAGAGTTGCTGTTCATCAATCAGAAACTCATCTAAATCTCACCTATCAGGAAAAGTTGACTTATTTACCCAACAGTTCTATATAGATAAGTTTGTGTCTATAGTTTCCTGCATTTGTATGTCTAGGTATATTTTCCTATTAATATATAATGTAAAGACGATAACAGAAAGTTAAGTTCATTTTTCAGATCTATTGCTTAATTTTTCTGAGGGGGTCTCAGTAAAACTAGGTGGTGATATTTGTTGTAGGTTTTCAGTATAATATTTACTATTCCCTTTGGAGTATAAAGACATAGCATTTAGAAAATATAGAAGTGTAGAAAAATAATCTCAATCCTAATCTCAATTCCTTGAGGTAAATTCTACGCACTTTTTAATACCTCTAACAGATGATGGCAATTTGCTTTTTGGAAAGATTATGCTGATTAATACCCTTATCATTATTCTATGAAGGTGAATGTTCGTCTACCCCCAATTTGACTGAAAAATAATTTGTTTTGTTGTAATTTTCAAATATCGGAGAACATTTACTCAGCTGCACATAGGCCTTTTAGATTTTTTTCTGCTCATTATGTGTTCATACCTTTTGACTATGAACGTTAGCGTTTTTTTAATGCATAGATCATATTACAATTGATTATCTGTTCTTTTGCCATATTCAGTGCAACTATTTTATTTAAGTTACTCTATTCTAGTTTAGCTATTTCACTTTCCAGAACAGAAAATGTTTATAGCTAATGCTCCTAACAAATCAGGAGGGAGGAAATATTCCCTTTCTATCTCAACATGTAACACATATCCCTTTTCCATGATTGCAATATATTATGATTATATGTGGCATTTTACTTAATTCTTTTCCTGCATTTGAGGGCAGGTATTGTTTTTCAGGAATAAAAGAAAGAGCCACATTCCCCATTTTGTATATGATTTTTTGTTATTGTTCCTCATATTCCCCACCTCTAGACTGGTTAAATATTCACTTGTGATTTCTAAACATATATTTTAAGACTTTCGAATTAACATTTATTCCTCATTCTCTGAATTATATTAGGGACTATTTTGAAGTTTTTAAAAAATGGTTATTCAATTTCCCATACACCATTTCTGAAAATCTCATTTTTATGTTCTATGGTTTACTAAAGATAGTCATGATAAGAAAGAAAGAAAGAAAGAAAGAAAGAAAGAAAGAAAGAAAGAAAGAAAGAAAGAAAGAAAGAAAGAAAGAAAGAAAGAAAGAAGGAAGGAAAGAAAGAAAACAAGAAAGAAAACAAGAAAGAGCCAGAGACAGTGACTATTTATTCTCTAAAAAAGGAGACTAAAGAGCACAAGGGGCATTGGATAAAACCCTTTTGATTTGTTGATGGTAAGCACTACTGCAGTGCTTACTAGCATAACCATTTAAATATTTATCTCTTGTGACTAAGGAGTAAAAGCATCCTCCTTTATTCAAACAGCCCTAATTAGAAACAGGAATAGGGATACTATTTTGTATTAATATAATTGATGGGTTTATGGAAGGGGTTGTCGTTTACCAAATTCTCAGTATGGCAATCTTATGATTCTTTTCCCCAGGGCAGTAATGGTTTATAAGTGTTGTTTCACTCTCATAAATAACCTGATTTGGATGATAAGTTTATGGTCACACAACTGTAGTGCATTTAGAACTACTGGAAAAGAAACAAGAAAACTAAGTAACATTGATTAAAAACAGTGAAAGATAGACCTAAGTTGGAGAACTTACACACAAAGTGTGTAGGCAGAGTGTCCTAGTAAAGTTTCCTCTGTGCTACCCAGACAGAGCGCATCAAACTTTAGGGCTATCTTAATGTAGTACAGGGGAAATCAAGCAAGACCTTCATTTGCTGCACCGAGGTTTCTTGCAGGGGAGTACAATTTGCAAGGAAAAACTGAAGAAGCAAGGTATCCTGCAGGAGCATTAATGATTAGTTATGAATTTAAGTAATGAATTAAGTTATGAATAAGTAATGATAGTAATGAATTTAAGCCTGCAAAGATAATTCTTATTCCACTTGAGTGTTTTTTTTTTTGAACTCTAGAAAATCTTATTGTGATATAAGCTTTACCTATCCCTCTTATTTATAAAACATGATCACAGTTAGTATTTAAAAGAAATTTTGGGGGTGTCTAGGTGGCTCAGTTGGTTAAGCGATTGCCTTCAGCTTGGGCCGTGACCCTAGAGTTCCAGGATCGAGTCCTACATCAAGCTCCCTGCTCAGCTGGGAGTCTGCTTCTCCCTCTGACCTCTCCACTCTCATGCTCTTATCATCTCTCTCTCTCAAATACATAAATAAAATATTTACAAAAAAAGAAATTTTGTATATACCGCACAGCCAAGTGTGGGGTCTGGAGGAATGGGAAATTTTATCAAGGGAGATCCATTCAACTCAGCAGCCGGCAGTATATAAAGCAGCAGACTAGATGGACCAAGATATTTTATCTGTTGTAACCCTATAATGTATCTTTAGGTGTGATAAAGCAAATCCCTAGACAGTGAACTGTCATATTTGAATTATTATAATAGAGGGCCATATAGAGTAAAAGGAATTTCCTACTCGAAACAACAACAATAAAAAACAGAGGTGCCACTATAGGAGTCACTGAACATCAGGCAACAGAAAGTGATTCCTGACAGATGGGGAACAAATACGATAACCTTGTGATGGGCTTAGCATACTGTATTAAGAGGCTTTTCAGTCTGTGGAATAGGAAAGGGAACTCAGGCAAAACCCAGTGGATTCTCTGAATGAGAAGATAGAATTTCGAGTCTAGGGAGACTAAGGTGGCTAAGAGTTCATAGAATAAAATACCAGATAAGAAAGAGCTGTACAGCAAGACAGCTCTTAAGAGCTTCAGAGGATTTTCTTAGGGTATTTAGTTACTGATCAGAACTTGTATGAGGCAACTACCTGGGGCCAAGGAAAGAACCAAAAAAAAAGATTAGAAGAAACAGTGCCTAGAACTCACACAGAACTAGAAAATGAGCCTGTTCTCATCAGCCGGATGGCAAAAGTTCAGATTCATAGGGCATTGGGTATAAAAACAGAAGTGTTTTGCCTTAGTAGTGGAGAATAATTAGCCTATAGCTGAGCATACGTCTAGTTTTTCATATCAAATCTTAAAAGCAAGACCCCAAAGGATCAAACTGGACTCTTACTGAATAAAAAAATATCCAGCATTTAGCAGTTAAATTTACAATGCCTGTCATACAATCAAAATTTGACAGACATGCAGAGAAGGAGGAAATGTACACAATAATGGGGAAATTGACCAATTAATCAACACTATAACACAGAACTGATACTGATGTTGGAAGTAGTAGACCAAGGAATTAAAAGGATAATTGTAACTGTTCTGTGTATTCCAATTTAAGTAGACAATTGGGTAATAAAAGCTCCAAAGCTCCAAACTGAACACTTAAGATAAAACTATAACATATCTGATGAAAATATACTCGATAGGGTTAATAACTAGCTAAATATTATAGGAGAAAAGAATTGAAAACATAACAATGGAAACTAAAAATAAAACACACGAAGAAAGCAATTAATTTTAAAGGGGGAACAGATCATTGGTAAATTGTAATATAACTTTAAACAACCTAATATATGTGTAGCCCTGATAACTGAAGGAGAAGAAAGAGAGAGAATGGAAGAAAATATATAATGAAATAATGGGATGAATATATTCAAATGTAATGAAAACTATAAACAAACATGTCTAAGATATTCAGGTAACACAGAGTGTAAAGAAAAATATGGTACAGGATGATATGGTATGGTATGGTATGGCATGGTATAGTATGGTATGGTATGGTACTGACATAGGTTGGTGGAACAAAATAAAGAGCCCAGAAATAAGCCCACACTTACATGGCCAATTAACCTGTAACAAAGGAGGCAAGCATATACAATAGGGAAAAAATAGTCTTTTCAATAATGAAGTTCGGAAAACTGAAAAGCTACATTCAAAAGGATGAAACTGGACCACTTTCAACCCCATACACAAAAATAACTTCAAAATGCATTAAAGATCTAAATGTGAAACTTGAAACCATGAAAATTCTAGAGAAGAACACAGGCACTAATCTTGCAGACATTGGTCTTAGCAACATATTTATGAATATGTCTCCTGAGGCAAGAGAAACAAAAGCAAAAATAAATTATTGAGCCTACACCAAAATAAAAAGCTTTTGCACAGCAAAGGAAACCAGCAACCAAAGAAAAAGGCCACCTACTGAATAGGAGAAGATATTTGCAAATGATACATCTGGTAAGATTTAATACCCAAAAAAGATAAAGAACTTGTACAACTCAACACCAAGAAAACAAATAATCTAATTAAAAATGTACAGAGCACCCTAATAGGCATTTTTCCAAAGAAAACATACACACAGCTAATAGACAGTATCTATGAAAAGATAATCAATATCACTCATCATCAGGGAAATGCAGATTAAAACCACGAGATATCACCTTATACCTGTTAGAATGGCTAATATCAAAAAGGCAAGAAATAAGTGTTGGCAAGGATGTGGAGAAAAGGGAACCCTCAAATACTATTAGTAGGAATATAAATTAAGTGCGACTGCTGTAGAAAACAGCATGAATTTGTCTCAAAAAGTTAGAAACAGAAATACATGTGATCCAGTAATTCCACTACTGAGTAATCAACCAAAGAGAACAAGAACACTAATTCCAAAAGATATCTGCACCCTAGTGTTTATTGCAGCATAATTTATAATAGCCAAGATAGGGAAGCAACCCAAGTGTCCTTTGATAGATAAAGAAGATATTATTATAAAGAAGATATATCTTCTTTATCCATTCATCTATCATCTATATCATCTATATGTATATATACATACATATATATATATGCACACAAACCTAATGAAATATTATGTAGCCATAAAAATAAGATCTCCCCATTTGTGACAACATGGATGGATCTAGAGGGTATTATGCTAAGTAAAATAAGTTAGAGAAAAATAATAGAGAAAAATAAGATACCATATTATTTCACTTCTATGTGGAATCAAAAAAATAGAACAAAAACAGACTTACAGATACAGAAAGCAAACTTGTCAGAGGGGAGAGAAGTAGAATAATGGGTGAAATGGGTGAAGAGGATTAAACCTCCAGTTGTAAAATAAATAAATCATGAAAATGAAAAGCATAGCATAGGAAATGTAGTATATAATATAGTAATAATGTTCTACGGTGACAGATGGTGACCACACTTAGCATGGCGAACACTGAGTAATATATGGAATTGTCAAATTGATACATTGCACATGTGAAACTAATATAACGTTGTATGTCAACTATGCTTCAATAGTAAATATTAAGAATATTGAATTATATTGTACACCTGAAACTAATACAATGCTGTATGTTAATTATACTGTTATAAAAAATACACAGTTTACATTCTATAAATTATACTGTAAAAAACCCTCTCCATTTCCAATTAAATGCAATGCTGACTCATAATTTTAGATTATTGTGAATTCTGAGAAATTAAAAATAATGATGATTATTTTCAGATTTCATTAGAAATTTTGAAATATTTAAAGCCACTTAGAATATTTTTTAATCCAGAGAAATCCTAAAAAATGTTTAAGTGAAATATCTAAGATGCAGCCACTAATAATATAAATAAATAAAATACAATATCACAAAGTGATATCACAATTACATTGCTTAACAAAAGTTACAAGGAGAAAAATCTTAGAAGTAGCCAGAGTGGAAAAGGTCATGTTGTACACAGGGAAATGGAGTTGACAAATTTCTTACAGAAAATGATGTAATTAAGACAATAAATAGAACTACATTTAAAATACCTGAAGAAAAAATTCTATTTCCCTAGAATTCTATACCCAATAAAAATATCTTTCAAAAATAAAGGTGAAATAAAAACATGTTCAGACATAAAAAAAAAAAACTGGAAGAATTCATCACCTACAGATTCATGCTATTAAAAAAAAAAGTTCATGGTGGTCCTTAAGGCAAAAGGACAATTGTAACAGATAGAGATATGGATCTATATGAATGAATGTTAAGAATTGAGAATTGTAACTATGTGTGCAAATACCTGTGAAGTTTTGCTTATTATTTACATCTCTTTAGAAGATAATTGGTAGTTAAACAAAAATAATAAAATTTTTGTAGAGTGTAGAGTTTATAGTGTATGAAAGCAAGAAGTTTAACACCACTTTTGAAGAAGGAATGGGAGTATATCATCATAAGGCTCTTACAGTATAGATGAAGTGGTATAATCCTTTGAAGGTACACTGTAGTAAGTTAAATATGTATGTTATAAATATTATTGCAACCAATAAAATAACAAAATAACTCAGCTAATAAGTCAAAAACTGAACAAAAAATTGTGAAAAAAATTTAAAAAAGTGAACAAAACTGATTCATTAAAAATACAATTAATTTAAAAAAAAAGTCAAAGAAAAAAAAGTAACAAGGACCAGATGGGACAAATACATTTATAGAAAAATGATCAACTTAAACTTAACCAATCTAACAATAACATTAAATATAAATAGTCTAAACACACTAGTTAAAAAGAATTTGTCTCATTGTATAAAAAAGCAAGACCAAGGGCGCCTGTGTGGCTCAGTTGCCACACAGATATATAAATATCTGATTTATATATAAATACTTTCTGGCCACAAAATAAATTAAATTAGAAATCAATAAGAGAAATTCAATGGAATAATTCATTGGTTGAAAAAAGCAATCAACAAGAAAATTAAAAGTGTCTTGAAATGAATAAAAATAAAAACACAATGTACTAATATTTCTGAGATCTGATTAAAGCAATACATAGGGAAGAATTTATATCACTAAATGTTGATGTTAGAAAAAAGAAAGGACTCCAATTAATAACCTCAACTTCCACCTTAAAAACCTAGGGTATAAAAAAGAGAGAAATGTAAGCCTAAGAATAAAAAAATATTAAGGATCAGAAGAAAATCTAAGAAGGAGGAGGAAGTGGTGGAGGAGAAGAAGATAAAGAAGAGAAAGAAGATGATGGAGGAGAAGTAGAAGGAGAAAGAGAAGAAGAGGAAGAGGAAGAAGGAAGGGCAAGTGAGAGGGGAGCAAAAGAGGAAGAAGAGGAAGAGGAAGAAAACACATGGTAACAGGGTAGAGAGAGATGACTTACTATAAGTTCTACAGATCTTGAAAGGAATAAGGATATATTTTGAACAGCTTCATCAATAACTTAAGAAATTTAAATGAAAATAAATAGACTTCAAAATTAAGACAAATTACTTGAAAGACACGTATAACCAAAGCTCAAGAAATAAATAATCCACAAACTATGGAAAGAACCTAGGTGTCCATCAGTAGATGAATGGATAAAGAAGATGTGGTATATATATATACAATGGAATACTATGCAGCCATCAAGAGAAATGAAATCTTGCCATTTGCAATGACATGGATGGAACTGGAGGGTATTATGCTAAGCGAAATAAGTCAGTCAGAGAAAGACAATTATCACATGATCTCTCTGATATGAAGAACCTGAGAGGCAGGGTGGGGGGTTAGGGGGGTGTGGGGGAGAGAAATGAAACAAGATGGGATGGGGAAGGAGACAAACCATAAGAGACTCCTAAACTCACGAAATGAACTAAGGGTGGCTGGGAGGTGGGGGGTGGGGTTATGGATAGGGTGGCTGGGTTATGGACATTGGGGAGGGTATGTGCTATGGTAACTGCTGTGAAATATCTAAGACTGATGATTCACAGACATATACCCTGGTGCAAATAATACATTATATGTTAATAAAAAAACTAAAAAAAAAGAAATAAATAATCCAAATGGGTCAATATCCATTCAAGAATTTTAATTTTGTACATAAAAATTTTCTGCAAACAATTGGTTCAAATGGCTTTACTGATAAGTTCAAGGGAACTGTTAGGAAAAAAATAAAACCAATTATATAAAACTATTTCAGAAATTAAAATGATGGGAATATTTGATGAATCATTCTATGAGGCTAAACAAAACAATTATGGGAAAGTAAACCACAGTCTATTATTCCACATGATCATAAATGTGAAAACTCTTTTAAAAATGTAAATCAAAATTATATAAAATTTATTACCATGAAGATGAGGCTGATATAACTGCAAAAAAAATAAAAATCACTCAATGTAATTACCATATTAGCAAACTGCTAAATAAACGTATATATATCTCAATGGATGAAGAAAAAGCTTTGACAAAATCCAAAATGTATTTCTGCTCAAAAAGTCTCAGCAAACTAGGAATTAAAGAGAACTTTCCCCACCTGATGTTAAGTTATCTATAAAAAACTTACAGTTAACATTATACTTAATGGTGAGACACTGAATGATTTCCCTCTATAATCAGGAAAAAAATAAGAGTGTCCACTCTACTTCTATTCAACATTATATTGGAGGCTCTGATTGACATAATTTGGCAAGAAAAATTATTTTTAATAATGAAAAGGAAGAATTAAATCTGGTTTTATTTGCAGCTGACATGAATGTTTATTTATAAATCTAAAGAAATCTGCAAAAGAAATAAGAAAAGAATTTGCAAAAAAACCTAAGATAAATACATGAATTTAACAAGGCTGAAGAATTGAAATTTTCAGTAGCTTCTAAGAACATAAAATGCTAAGTGATAAAATTGACAAGGAATGTGAAATAGCTGTACACTGAAGACTACAAAGCGTTGTTGAGAAAAATCATGAAAGTCCTAAATAAATGGAGATGTAGTTCTTCATTGTTTAGAAACCTCAGTATTATTAAGATGTAAATTCTTTCCAAATTGATCTATAGATTTAAGACAATTTCAATCAAAATTCCAACACATATTTTTATGAAGATTGACAAACTGATTCTAAAATTCATATAGAAATATAAAAATCCTAGAATAAGCAAAATCATTTTGAAAGAGAACAAAGTGGATTAATGCTGCCTAACTTCAAGACTTATTATAAAACTACAGTAGTCAAGACAGTGTAGTATTTATCTAAGGATAGAAAAATAGATAAATGAAAAAGAACAAAGAATCCAGAAACAGAGTTGTATGTATATGTCTTTTCAACAAATGGTGCTAAGACATTTGGATATCTATTGGAAAAGTATGAACTTAAATTGACACCTGGATACTATATACAACATCAAAATGGATAACTGACCTTAATATAAACCATAAAACTAAAATTTCTAAATGAATGTAGAAGAAAACCTTTTTGATATTGGATTAAAGTTGTTTTGTTTTGTTTGTTGTTTTGTTTGTTTTTTAATGCAACAACAAAGTAACAATCCATAAAATAAAATAATTAGGTGGATGTCATCAAAATTAAATACTTCTCTTCAAAACACACAAATAGACTGAAAAGATATGCTACAGGATTCGAGAAAATATTTGCAAAGTATGGATGTGTTAAATTATATCTAGAATATATAACTAATTCTCAAAACTCAACAATTAAGGGGCGCCTGGGTGGCTCAGTTGTTAAGCGTGTGCCTTCAGCTCAGGTCATGATCCCAGAGTCCTGGGATCGAGCCCCGCATCGGGCTCCTTGCTCAGCAGGAAGCCTGCTTCTCCCGCTACCATTCCCTCTGCTTGTGTTCCCTCTCTTGCTGTATTTCTCTCTGTCAAATAAATAAAAATCTTAAAAAAAACAACAACAACAACTCATCAATTAAGAAAACAACTCAATAATAAATGTGCAAATATTGGAATGAAAAGTTTACCAAAGAAGATAAATGAATGATAAATAAGCAATAAAAAGATGCTCAGTATAATTAATCATTTCATAAATTAAATTAAATTAAAAACATAAGTGGTATACCATTAGGACTAAAATGAGAAAAGACTGACTATACCAAAGTTTGATGAGGATGTGAAAGAACTTGAATTTTGATTCACTGCTAGTGAGAATGCAAAAGTGGTACAATCACCTTATAGAACAGTTTGGCAGTTTCCCTAAAAAGTTAAATGTACATTTACCATATGATCCAGCCCTTCTACTCTTAGAGATTTATCCAAGTGATCAGAAATCATGTCTACACAAATACTTGTATAAGAATGTTCATAGTAGTTTTATTTGTAATAGCCAAAAACTGGAAAATCCAAATTCTGCCAACAAACTAATAATGAATAAACAAATTGTGATCACATAGAATTTTTTCCTTTTGCCATATTGTGTTAATGTAGTAACTATGGATTTACATTGGAAACGATCCTATTCTTATTAAATTTGATATTAATGTGGAATTGTATCACTTTTTAAAATAAAATATAGGGTCAATCATTCTCAATAAATCATTTTGTAATTTCATCAAGTCCTGTGTTTAAAAGTCCTTTTAGGTATATTGGGCTTTCCAGATTTCTGTGTGGGCAGATAAAAGGACAGACTTCACAACCAGCCAAGCTGGGTTCATTATAGCTCTGGTGCTATCCAGCTGTGAGGCCTTAGGCAATTTACTTAACCTCTTTACCTTCAGTTTTCTCAGCTCTAAAATGATGATAGTAATAGTAACATTTCTTAAGTTTATTGTGAGAATTAAATGTGTTAAAGCTTATGAAAGAGCTTTTATAAGTACCTGACCCTTAACAACCAATATATAAATATTTATTATTCTTATTGTTATTCTGATAACAATACTCCAGTTTTCCATTTAGGTATAAACCTCCCCCCTACCTCAGTCCATATGTGGTATGGATAATGTTTTTTCCCTTTCTCCAGGCATGTAACTTAGACCTGAGAAGTGAGAACATTCCATTCCTTTGGCCAAAGTGAGTTGCTTAGGGATAGAAACAGGACCCAATCAGAGGTACTGAAATATAACGAAACGTTTGCAATCTTGGGATAAAGAAATGAGCTTATTCAAATTGTATATCATCTAAGAGTATTTAAGGCTTAGAGTTGCTATAGCCATCTTTTACAAGGAGCTTGACAATGAAAGCAAAGCTGAGGAAACAGGACTGAGAATTCAAGAAATCAGTTCTTAATATAACATTATTTCAGCCTATCATCACACCACACATGATTCTAGTCAAGCACTGAAACTATCCATGTCCATGAACCAATAGGTCTCTCTCTATCTCTCTCTCTCTACCCTGCCCCCATCCTAAGCCTGTCTGTGTATTGTCACAGACAATGGTGGCATTTACATTTTTCAAATGTAAAGTAAAATTAAGAAGAATAAGGGATAGAGACTTTATGGGGCCAGAAAAGCCTAAACCACTTGCTGTCTGTCCAGCATGATGGGCTGTAGCCTGGTGACTACCGTGTTGTTTCTTATAACGCCCTATTTAAAATGGAGTTAATTTTATCACATTTAATTACTCTCTTTCTACCATATATATTGGATGTGATGGGGTACCTACAAAGACTACATGACATGTTGTTGAAATCTCTGGCATTTGGAGTTGGACATAGGAATGGAATAAGGCAGTTGTCTAGGATAAGGAGTCAGCAAATGCTTTTTAGAGATGTGAACATTTTTGGTGTATTTACGGGAAGTGTGTGTGTGTCTGTGCGCTCATGTGTTACTATATATATGTACATGAGGATGTGTGTGTATGTGCATTTGTGTGTATGAGAGAGACAATAAAAATATGGGCTCTAGGAATAACTTCTGTTTGTGTCACATACCATTCAGTCTTCTTTTTCTTGTTCTTTAGATTTCTCTTTGAAGGTCAAGTCTATCCCCATTCTGATCTCATGTGTTCCTGTTGGAGTTGACCTTATCCCAATCAGAGCATTTCACATATTGATTCGATAGGGACAGGCAGATTACTCATGTACTTCTTTTTTTTTTTTAAGGTTTTATTTATTTATTTGACAGAGAGAGATCACAAGTAGGCAGAGAAGCAGGGAGAGAGAGGGGGTGAAGAAGGCTTCCTGCTGAGCAGAGACCCCGATGTGGGCTCGATCCTAGGACCCTGAGATCATGACCTGAGCCGAAGGCAATCGCTTAACCAAATGAGCCACCCAGGCGCCCTACTCATGTGCTTCTTTACCAATGAAATTACATGAGACCTTTGCTGGAGGTTCTGGAAAGGAGACCCTCTCTCTCTGTTCACTAAATTTCAACTTAAAAGAACAATAGCAACAAGAGCTACACAATTCATTTTGTGACTGCTTGAGACCTAAAAAGAGTACTCAAACTGAACGTGGAAGGGAGGGAGAGAGAGAAACCAGTTCCCAGTGACATGTGTTAAGCCCTGGATCAAGTCAGCTGAAGTCAAATAACCTTGGGTTCTTCAGTCACTTGAGCCAATAAATCCATTTTAATCTTAAAAGCCAGTTCACTTGAAGTTTTGTCATATGTAACATATTTACTCCCTGATAAACACAGAGAGGATTTTTCTGCTGAAGGCACATAAAAATAAATACATGAATATATACATAAACAAATAAATAAATAAAAACAGGCATCACTCCTCCCTTTACAGAATCCAATCTAATTTGTATTCCTCATTAATTAGGACACTCAAAATCATATTTTTCCACTGTTCCAAACTCTGTGAGTTATTTCCAATTTTCCAATTGACCTGATTACATCAGGTAGAGTCATTATTAGAATGAGTTATCCACAGTAAGTGCTGAGGGGCTCTTACAGCCAAAAGGATGTTTGAAGTCTGGTCTAAAGCCAAAAAATCTACTCTACAGACTTTCCCAATTTTTTTTTTTTGTCAAATTCTCTTGAAAAGGAATCTTCAAAGTAGTCAATGCAGAATTGTTCCACTGAATGATAGTTTATAACTATCATGTAATAAAAACCTTGTAAAAATAGCAAACAAACTCCTATCTGGCCTCTCAGAAACATCCAGAGACTGGCTATGGGCTTGATTTACTGGATTGATAAACTAGGAATACTTTACTTATTTAAACAATCCATCAAGCATGTGGAAAGAAATGATAGAACCTGGGATAATGACCCAGAGAAAATTTAGTCTTGCTTATGTTGAAATTTCTGTGAAAATCTTATCACATGGGACAGCATTTCAGATCACCATTTGTATGGCTTTGCATCAGCCAATGTGAATATAGGAGTGAATATCACTGATATTTATTATTGTCCACCATTGTTAGCCCTTTGATCTATGCCATCCACAGTTTAACCTAATATTATTCTTTTGTTCCATATATATTTAAGTATTAAGGGGAATATTTGCTCAAGAAAGATAATCACCAAGGCTTGACAATTCCATTCCCCTTTGCTCTTAAGAAGTTGAGGGTTAGGGGGTGCCTGGCTGTCTCAATCAGAGGAGCGAGAGGCTCTTGACTTCAAGGTTGTGAGTTTGAGTCCCACACGGGGTCTAGAGATTACTAAACAAATAAAACTTAAAAAAAAATTGAGGATTAACCACATAGAGAAGTTGTATCCAAATTAACTAAGTTAATTACAAATTAACTACTGGAGTGGTAGTTTGTGAGGTGGCCAGTGGTATAGCTATATCCACCCCAATCTTTTCCACCATGGGTAATCAGCATATTGGTGGCTGGCGTTGTAGGAGAGGCTCCATGAGAGGAGTTGTCCCTCAAGCGGGCACTCTCAGACAGCTGCTATCCAAAGAAGGGTCAGGACACACTCTAGGGCTGAGAGCCACTTCCCAACTCTGGAACTGTCCACCTTCTAGCTTACTGCAGTATAAGTTTAATTAAATAAATATTCTCATTGTTTAGGCGACTTTCAGCTGGGCTTTTTTTTTTTTTCTTATAGCCAAAAGCATCCAACTGAATAAGAGTTTTTGATGCCTCAAAGATGGTAACAGAGAGACACCTGGATTGTTCAGAATTACAGTGTGGGAAAACAGGCTTAGGAGAATCAATAAAGAGCATGAGGACTATGGGAAGGCTGATCACAGGAGATGGATCACATCAAAGCAGTTCAACTGTTATGGGTCATTCAAGTATGCTTTCTAATTAATTGTATTCCTAGGTTAGCAGCAATATTGATTTCTTCCAAAAACTGGAATATATCACAAATTATGCCCTGCCTGCAAGGTGATTCCACTTGCCTAACTGAATATCACTTAAATGCAGGTTCAAGATTCTAATTCTTAGTTCTCATAGCATTTCTCATATGCATTTAAATCCAGTAAGCTCCTTAACACAAACTGAACTCCATAAAAATAAATGAACATGATTACGACAAAAAGAACAAGCTCTTTCTCACATAGAACTTTGAGGAAAAAAAATAAAATAGACAACATATACGCAAATATATTCTACTTTACATAAAGTACATATAAAGTCTCCTCTTGCTTTGAAGGAAGAAAAGGTAAAAGAACTTATTCTAAATTCTTTTTTCAGCTTCCAAGAATTTGAGAGTATTTCGAATTGCTTCTTTTAGTATCTGATGATCTCTTTCCAAGTGAGGGCAAGATAAAAATTATCTATTATTCTATTTATCATTAGATATACAGCATTTGCATTTGGTATTATTCTAACTTAATTTTTGCAAATAAAACTCAGAGAAGGGTGCCTAGTGGCTCAGTGGGTTAAAGCCCCTGCCTTCGGCTCAGGTCATGATCTCAGGGTCCTGGGATCAAGCCCCACATTGGGCTCTCTGCTCAGCAGGGAGCCTGCTTCCTCCTCTCTCTCTGCCTGCCTCTCTGCCTACTTGTGATCTCTCTCTCTCTGTCAAATAAATAAAAAAAAAAATCTTAAAAAAAACCCTCAGAGATTTGTCTCATCAGTGCGTATTTGCAAAATATTAAAAATAAATATAAAATAAGTAATAAATAATGCACATCATTTTTTATTGCCTTCTACCTCTATCTCATTTGTTTCTCAGATCAGTGACCTACAGGCTCGCAAGAAGTCTTTCTGCAGGGCACACATTACATTAAGCATAATGCAGAAAGCACAAAGGGAAAACATTTCTTGTGGTCCTTTAAATGAGTGCATGTGATTAAAAAATTTATTTATTCATATAAATGTTAAAATATTACAATGCAAGCTTTATTGATGTTTAAATGAAATTGATTCAGGGAAAGTGAAAATTAGAGTAGTCATTTATAAAAAATGATAAACTCAAACAGAAAAGAAATTCATGTGAACTTGAAAATAATAGGTGAATTATATCAAGTCTGAAGTTTTTAGATTAATTTGAAGGATAGTATTAATATATCATTAATCTCTTAATAGATGCTAAGTATATTCAGACTTTCTATGCATTTGTATTGCTCTATTTCTATACCACGGTCGTCATCTTTTAAGACAGCCTTTGAAACAAAATCTTATGTAAGAAAGTCTAATAAAAAAGACAGAATGGCTCACAGGGGTCCAGAAATATTCACTTCAATATCCACCACCAATAAACTGTGAACCACCCTCACCTCTCCACACCTAGGGATTATGCAGAGTCCTAAAGATTGCCTGTAACATATTAACTTTGATTTCTTCCATCTTTTCTTTACAAAGGTATTAGAATCAACATTAAGATGTCTCTGGCTAATTTACACAATTTTATAATGAAAGGAATAAGTTATAAAAAATTGGGAGTATAGTTACATCCTGCTGAATTTTATATACTTTTTTTCTGTTTTGGTTAATATATTTATAAACATTTTGCTACATTAGAAAATAGTTGGTATAATAGAATATAATTATAGTCTCCATAACTATTCATATACACTATTGTTATTATATGTATTTTTACATATATATTTATATATAGGTAGATGACAAAAGCACTTGGGGATATTAAATCAGAAAGTGATCTGCCACTTTAACTTGATGTTTGTACTCTTCCTAGGTTTTTCATTCTAAATATAATACAAATTCCCCCAAAGTCATTAGCTCATCAGCCCTATTCCTTTTCAATGCCTGAACATAAAAACCTGAATCTCCTTATCATTGTTCTATAGAAAGCTTAGTGAATCATCAGTCTTCTCCAATCATCTTTTGAGAAATCCCTAGGTAGTGCTAACATGTTCCACTAACCTGCCCTGGCTCACATTTGCATTCATAGCCTACTGTCTGGTTGTAGACTTCTGTTCTGCTTGTCCTCCTCTACAGCATGATATCTGTACCATCTTGAATTTAGATTTTCTTGGGCTGCAGCTGCCTTCTCCTATATTTCTTTGGCTTATGTGTAGGCATAGATCATTTTCTCCATTTTACATAATGAAAACAAAATCTACGCTACACAAGAGTTAACAAAACCCACCTGAAAACTAAAAGATTTTTAAAAATTAATGACACTATAGGTAAGTTTACAATTAACCACTAGAAGTGCTACTCGTGCTACTCTTCTATTTCAAAGGTACAAGCCCTTTACAGTGTTCCACTAATAGGTGGTTCTATGTCCAGCTCCTAGCTTGCCTTCCTCTGATCAAAGTCCGCTCCCTACCTGTTCTCATTTTATGACCATATTTTAAGCTCATGAACCTTCTTATGAACCTTCTTATGAAAGTCTTATAAAGACTTCTCTACCTGAAAATGGAAGTGATTTTCAGCATACTTCTACTCAGAACCTAGTTACCATCTGAGTTCTTATCTCTGCCAGGTCCAGTGAGTAGGACCAAAACCTTATTACTCATGTCTCTCAAGATATACCTCTTCATATAAGTAAGTGTCTGCTACTTCCTGAGGAAATTCTAGCCACTACCATGAGATATTACTTTGCCTCAATCAGTCAATACAACAAATAAAAGAAAGTCAATATATTACTGTCCTCCACAAAAGTCTAACTGATTCAATCTTAAATACCACTACACATAGGACATCAAAGACCAGTATGGTTGCATTCTTTTTAACAGCTTCTCCTCCCACTCAAAGATAAAGTTCTGGCTACAAGCTGGGGACATGCTTCTTGTGAAAAAGTTTGAATACATCATTCAGGCGCTCATTTAAAAATATTCATGGAATACTTAATTATTGTGAGAACTTGTGCTAGTTCTTGGAACATAACAGCAACAAAATCAACGAAGATAACAACTTTCTATGGAGTTTATATTCTGATGTTAGGAGGCAGACAATAAACACACATAATTTTTTTAGCTTTTTAGAAAATACTCAGTGATATGGGGAAGAAGGTGCAGGGAATGGAGTCAAGTAAGGGCTATAAAGAGTGCTTGAAAAAGATACAATTTAAAATAAGATTGTCAGACTAGGCTTCATTTGAGAAAGTAATTTTTGAAGAAGGATTTTGAAAAAGCTGAGAGAGTTAGCATAGTGGGTACCTGGGGAGAGAACACTGTAAAAGAACACAGTAGTCCTCCTTTATCCATAAAGGACATGTTCCAAGAACCCAGTGAATTACTGAAACCATGAAAAGTACTGAGTCCTTTGCATACTTTGATTTTTCCTATACATACATACCTGTGATAAAGTTTAACTTATAAATTAGTTACAGTGACAGATTAGCAATAACTACTAATAAAATAGGACAGTTATAAAAATATACTGCAATAAAAGTTACATGAACATAATCTCTTTCTCAAAATAGCTTATTGTACTGTACTCAACCTTCTTCTTGTGATGCTGTGAGGTGATAAAATGCCTGTGATGAGATGAAATGAGGTGAATGTCATAGGAATTGTGTCAGTGTTAGGCTACTATTGACCTTCTGACAATACGTCAGAAGGGGGTCTATTGGCTTTGGACCACATTTGACCTTAGGTAACTGAAACTGCAGATGGCAAAATACTGTGCAAGCAATGCAAAAATCCTAAAATGAGAGCATGCCTGTTGTGTCTGGAAATTAATGAGTTGAATTTAACCGTAGTGGTGAACAAGGGGGAGCACGCAAGGAAATGAATTCAGAGATGCAATGGAAGATAACCATGTAGGGTTTTAAAGCTACTTTAAGAACTTATATTTTTATTCTGAGTGAAACAGTTGAACTTTGTGAAGAGGAGTGGCATAACCTGACATATATTTTTCATGAATGACTCTGATTGTTGTTTGAAATTAGACTCCAGCAGAAGGATGGGGGCATCCAGAGGAGCAAGGAAGTCACTACAGTTAATCTGAGCCAGAAATTACAAAGCCCAGGGCCAGAATGGCAGCAGTGAATGACTATTTCCAAGGCTAAGACAAATTACATGTGAGTTATGAGGGAAAGAATCCATGATCAGCCAGAGAGAGAGGAACTAGGAAGCATACTTGTCATCAAGAGAGCTGGGAAAAGTTGGAGACATTGAAATTTAATGGAGTTTAGTTTGGGGCATGAAAGATGTGAAATATCTATTTTTCAACAGGGTTGGGGCCCAGGCAGTTGGATGGAGAAATTAAGCTAAAGCTTGGGAGCCAGATCTGGAGATACTTATCTGGACATTTAATCTCATGATACTGGACAAGACCATCGAGGGATGAGAAGTGCAAGAAAGTAGATGAAAAAGAGGACCAAAAGAAGCTCTGGAATTTTTTTTTTTTTGGAATTTTTTGATTATTAGAGATTTGAGAGAAATGGAAACAAGAAAAGGTGATTGAGGAGAGATAAGGGATATAGGAATAAAACCAAAAGAGAGAATGCAATCCTAAAGTTAAAAGAAGAAAGTTTATAAAGGACTAGGGAATGATAAACTGTGCCAGTGCTTTTGAGAAAATAATTTGTGTAATGACAAATTACCATTAGGTTTAGCTGCACAGAGGTCTCTGTTGACTTTGATGAGACCAGTTTTGATGGAGTAATAGAAATATTTTAAGAAAAAAATAGGGGCACCTGGGTGGCTCAGTCATTAAGCGTCTGCCTTCGGCCCAGGTCAGATCCCAGGGGACTGGGATCTAGCCCCGCATCGGGTTCTCTGCTCGGCAGGGAGCCTGCTTCTCCCGCTACCATTCCTTCCGCTTGTGTTCCCTCTCTTGCTGTGTTTTTCTCTGTTCAAATAAATAAAATCTTTAAAAAAAGAAAAAAGAAAAAAGAAAAAATGGGAGAATGAATTGGATACAGTAAGTAATATGGCTACAATGTGAGGTAAGGAAATAATCACAATATACTCATATATTTCTTATAAACAAAAATAATTTTTAGAGACTGTGAATGCTATAGACAAATTTATAAAATGAATGTTTTACTAAGGAAAACATGCTTTCTAGAGTTGCAAGTCTGCCCTTAATGAAAAAAAACTTTCTTATTATATAGTATAGTTTGTTCTTGAAGTCACAGCCCCAAACTCCCTTCCCTTCACTAATTTTATACTAGATGTTAACTAACTGGGATTGATTGATTGATTGATTTTTAAAGATTTTATTGACTTATTTGACAGAGAAAGAAATCCCAAGTAGGCAGAAAGGCAAGGCAGGCAGAGAGAGATGGGGAAGCAGGCTTCCCGCTGAGCAGAGAGCCCGATGAGGGGCTCCATCCCAGGGGCTTGATCCCAGGACCCTGAGATCATGACCTGAGCTGAAGGCGATGCTTCATCCCACTGAGCCACCCAGGCACCCCCTAACTGGATTTAGATAAAAACTGGAGACATTAAAAAAATGCCCAGATTTTCAGTAAAGTAACAAATAATGATATGTAAGACATATGCATCCTAAAGCTTATATATTGATAAGCACACATTTTAGTTATTATAGATATCATACTTTAAAATAAAAAGTTGTTTTTGCTCTTACTCTAAAAAAAAATCACTGCATCACATTTTTATAAATAAAGACTTATTTGGTTTGTTTGGGTGATTGTGGCATAGGAAAGCTAGTTTATCTTTTTTTTTCTTTAGATTTTATTTATTTATTTGACAGAGAGAGAGAGAGGACACAAGCAGGCAGAGAGGCAGGAAGAGAGAGAAGAGGAAGCAGGCTCCCTACTGAGCGGAGAGCCCAATGGGGGGCTAGATCCCAGTACCCTGAGATCATGACCTGAGCCGAAGGCAGAGGCTTTAACCCACTGAGCCACCCAGGCACCCCAAAGCTAGTTTATCCTGAAGGCAAATTAAGACTTCTTTTTCATAAGGTACTAAAACTTCTTGAAATTTTAAAATTATCAATTTTTAAAACAGCCTGTTTTCATTAAAAAGTGTAAGATTTTTGCCAGGATTTTGTCACTACATGGAAAATTTTCTGGGCGCCTGGGTGGCTCAGTGGGTTAAAGCCTCTGCCTTCGGCTCAGGTCATGATCTCAGGGTCCTGGGATGGAGCCCCACATCAGGCTCTCTGCTTGTTGGGGAGCCTGCTTCCCCCTCTCTGCCTGCTTGTGATTTCTCTCTGTCAAATAAATAAATAAAATCTTTAAAAAAAAAAAAAAAGAAAATTTTCTAAGATTTTTTGTCATCAGCTGGTTGCTACTTTTTTTTTTTTTTTTTTTTTTTTTTTT
>CM053608.1:58152921-58187731 GCA_028646535.1 Procyon lotor | reverse complement strand
TCGCTTTAAATTCACCTTTTCCAGACGTCCTACCTCCTGAAAGTGGTCGATTTTCTGCTCCTAGAATTGCTGTTCTTATTCTCTTCTCTCTGCTGTTGCGTTTGCCGGCTTTTAGAGTGATTTCCTCCTCTTTAGCTGGACTTCTGATTCCCAGGGCTCTCTGTGCCTCCTACACCTCCGCCATCTTGCCCTCCAACCGCTACTTTTTTTATTTCCTAGTACCTAATTTCTAGAAACAGTATCAGTCCTTAGTCTGTGGATTCCCACAGACTCAAGGCTTACATTATGGTTTGGTGGGAAAACTCCTAAGGAAGCAAAACCAGACAGGTAAACAGAACTAAGAGCTGAGGTAGAGCCAAGTCCAAAAGGAAAGAGGGTAATTTAAGAATTCTTCAAACTAAAGGGACCAGAAGCTGATATCAAAACTACAGTAAACATTAGGACTCTGAGATAATGTTTGTTGATGGTTTGACTGTGGTCAGAAAAGAAAGTATAGAAGGGTGGTATAGAAAATTGTCTCCAGTTTGTTACTGTATCAGCAAAGACATTTATGTAGGTAGACAGTTGTATGTAGATACTAGATGAAATTTATGTAGGTACTAGAATTCATTTTAGATCTTTCATTTAAAAACTAGTTACTATATTGAAAGCTTTATGCTGAATATTGGATACAATTGTGAAAAAGGCAGATTTAATTATTTGATAAATATTTACAGGATACCTACTAGGTGCCAGAGGTAAAAGATGAATTAAAGTCTCTGACACTAAGGAATTCATACTGCATTTGAGAAAAAAGAGTTGTAAACAGCTCATTTTAGTACAAAAATAAGCAGACATACAATTGGAAACAAAACTGAACAAAATAAATGTCAAACAACAATACTTTTTAGGTGCATAGAGAAAACAATGGCATATGTAAATGTTTCATTTCAAGATTGCCATAAGAAGAAAAGGTAAAGAGGACAAATCAAATCAGTTCTTTAGTAGGGTCATTTTCCATAAAACAGAATGGTTAGCTAATCACTGTTGAAGTGGATATGAAAAAAGAAAGTCTAAAAATACTTAGATTCCCTTAATCTGGTTCTCTATGCAATTGGTTAGGTGAGGATCTAACTTCTATACATAAGGTTGCCCAAAAAATCTCATTGACCATCATAATAAAGGACTCCAAATAACTGTTTTCAGAGACAGGCAAATATACAAAAAAAAAAAACTGCTGAAGCAATTATGCAATTAGCTAAAGATAATTGCAAAAACAGACATAAACACATACACAAACAAAACCCTGCAGGCAAAACACAAAATAACTTTCCACAGCCAAAATATTTCTGAATTAATTACACAACCACCCCAGCCTTTCTAAAGAGTTGGTCATTTTTCAGTTACAATATAATTCCAGCCATGGGATTCTTCAAAAACAATCATGAGCTTTCTCGAATATAAAACAGTGGTCAGCTATAATTAGTCATGTGATTCCTCAAAGGTCCAGGAATTCCTCAGACATAAAACACTGACAAGAAACTGATTATACAGCCCTGGCTCCCTGCGGAGAACCCCCAATATCAATCTACTTCTGTAGACTCTCACTCTGAATAGTGTTTACCTCCGGACCAAAACCATATATTCAGATCCTTAATTTGGACTGTTCCCAAATTCAGCAGAACAAACATCGTTAAGATGGCCACAAAACTTTGATAAACAAGGGCTCTGAAAATGAGCTCAGTTTGCTGAGTGTCAGCAAAACCTCACTGGTTGATCACAGCATCAAAAAAATTGGAGAGATACAAATAATCTCTACATCAAATTTGTTGTGACTTTTTTTTTTATTCAGTCATGGCACTGGCTTTCCTTGAATGGGTCCTCATGAGGCAGGTAAACATTTATGGACTATTTCTAACCATTTTTTTTTTTTTTACAAACCAATTATTTGTACATGTCAAAGTTTATTTACAGCCCGCTGCAAGATAAGAACCTCATGCAGGCCTGTTTCAAAATTCCTTCTTGCTAATTTTGGAAATTACCTGGACATCTTATAAGAAAAGGGAATAATTAAATATAATAGCTGAAAGATAAGGAAAAAATAAGTTAAAAGATCATGGTCAGTTGAGAGGAAGCTGAGTGGGTAAGTTGTTAACTTCTCATTATGTCATAATATCATTTAGCTCCATCAGAAAATAAAATATTTTATCATAAATGCTTCTCTTCCAAGAAAGAGGTTTGCAAAGTAGATTCTGTTAAAAAAATTGTATGAGACATGAAGTTTCTGGTAATTTTTCTTTCATGGTAAGTATACAACTCTTTCATTTTTGAATCTATACTATGTGTTGGGTACTGTGTTAGGAAGTGGGGATGCACTTGGGGAAGCGGAAGATTGGTCCGGGTGCAAGTAGGGGTGGAGGTATCACATAAAGCAGTTGAAAAGTTCACTTTAAACTAAATCCTAGTAGAACAGGCCTTAAAAACTTCAGGGAAGGACAATGCAGTTAGTGGAAAAGCCTGACAAAAGCCCCCTGGGGTGGAAAAGAAGGTGGTGGGCACTGGAAACCAGAATGTCAGTCTGGCTAGAAAACAGAGTTTATGCTGAATATACAAATTGCCAGGGTCCAGAGGACCCAGAGCCAGCCTGAACAGAAAATTGACTTTTTCTAAAAGTAATAGAAAGCCATGGAAAGCTATAGAATTTTGAGCAAAAGCTTGGAATGATCTGATCTTATCTTCTAATTTATTGATTGATCGTATAACTTTACTTTGAATTTGAGTTATTCTTCAATCATAGTCTAGTAACACCTTCTTTTATGTTCTTTTGAAAACAAACAAAACCCTGAGGGAAGTACTCACTTTTAGATATTAAAAGCCTAGGCCAGTTTAAATCTTAGTTCTCAAATCTGTAATCTGCATCTCCTCCCTTGACTTAAGTATGGGCTGGAACCAGCTCCCTGAAGGCACAGAGTGCGGTTGCGGTGAAGGGAGTTGGTTCTATGGTTTTAGGACAACTACAGACATTTCTTTTCATGGTCTACTTTACCCATCAGTAGTTTTCTCTGCTTCACTGGTCACCAGTAACTGGCCCTTAATGCCTTCTCCAAGGCAGAACTTCCAGTGCTAGTGTTTTCAGAGGTATCGTGAACTCTTCAAAGGGCTCTGGAGACCTTTTCCATGGCTGTGTCCAGATACATGAGGAATCCACTTCCTGCTATAGTCTTTCATCCTGCCCCTCAGACTTCTAAACTCCCACTCACAGTTGTATTCCCTTAAGCTGAATAAGCATCTTGGGTAGGATACAGGCCAACTTGGCTCTCTGATTCTGAGAACATACTTTTTCCCTTTTTCCACACCAGACAAAGTCACTGCAATTCCTGCTAGGCCAACAACTCTTGGCTTGAAAACTTGGTAGAGGCAGGCTGGTGAAGGAATGGATTCTGATGAGGACAGTCCTGGTAGTTCATCATTAGCCCCTAGTTAAACAGACTCAGTTTGGGGCATTCTTTTTGGATTTTAGTGCCTGTTTTGTTCTTTACTCTTTAGTTTGTGGCCTCTGGGTCTGGGCCATTATGCTTTTTCTAAGGTAAGAGTAAATGTCTCTGTTGAACATCCTGTTACCATCGAAAAGTTCATTTTGTTTGCTATGTGGAGAATGGCTTTGAAAGTATAAGAGTAGGAATATGGAGTGGCCAATGCAGAAATCCAGGGGAAGATAATGGCAACTTTGATTTGGTTAGCAATACCCAATCAGTCAATAGTTATTAATGAGCATCTATTGTATGTCAGTCTTTTTAAGTCGTTACAAAAATGAACAAGACAGATAGAAGTCTTGGATGGTAATAATCAAAGACGACTACTAGATTTGGGATACGATCCTGCCCATAGTGTGAATGGTCACGTTATTTACTGAAAAAAGGAAGACATCAGTGAAACATAAGCTTTAAGGGAAATTAAGAGTTCAGTATGGGATGTATTAAGTGTGAGATTTGTGAGACATCCAAATGAAAATGTCAAGGAGGAATTTAGAATGAAGTTATACAACTCAAAGGAGAGTCTTCATCTTACAGATGGTATTTAACGCTATGAAAATAGATGTGATCTCACAGAGCCAAACTGGAGAGAAAGAAGAGAATTTTAATGTTAACAGAAGCACAGTGTTCACATGAAAGTCTGTCAATAAGACTCAATTGACAGAGATATCTATCTTTCCTTTTCACTTAAAGATCATGTTTAACTTTTACTTTTCAAGTTTACTTTGGATACCATTTCCTTCATAAAACTTGTTCTTAATACATACCTTGGGAAAGCTGGATAAAGAGAACTGTACTTGTCAGGATTCCATAAGATAAGCCAGGGAAGGGAAATTGGGGGAGCTAGCTTGTGGCTATGGAGCTTTTAAGAAGAGTGAGAACTTGATTCAATGGTAAGACTAGCAATCATAGAAAAGAGCTATATTTTAAATCTGTTGATCTAGGAAGAGATATAAAAATATTAAGTTAGTACTGAATGGATTTACAAGAAAGGACAAACAAAACAGAAAATAGTACTAAGAAGGTCAAGAAGAGGTAGAGCTGAAAAGATTTCATGAGACTAGCTGCCCTTTGTCCCATCAATGAAGAGCCATGGGCAAGGCCTATGTATAGGAAGCTTGCCATTGAGAGGATTAAACTGGTTAGACAGATAGAAAGGAGACTATGCTCAAAGACACAGGGGTTGAAATTAGGTGGTGTTTTCTCATACACATTTTCCTTGTTGGATTATTTCTAGACATATCTCTACCATCTCTATGCCTATTTACACATATAAGCCAAATTTACATTTTTTTCCCTTTTCCATGGAAAATCAAGAGCCTAACAAGATGTGGAAATGGAAGGGCACCTGGGTGGCTCAGTGGGTTAAAGCCTCTGCTTTTGGCTCAGGTCATGATCTCGGGGTCCTGGGATCAAGCCCCGCATTGGTCTCTCTGTTCAGTGAGGAGCCTGCTTCCCCCTCTCTCTCTGCCTGACTCTCTGCCTATTTGTGATCTCTTTCTCTCTGTCAAATAAATAAAATCTTAAAAAAAAAAAAAGATGGGGAAATGGAAAGAAAAAGTAAGTTGTGAGTGGTATCATATAAGGAGCTTAAACCCAGAGAACGCAACTATGCACAAATGATGTGATGCGTGCAATGGAAGGAGGATTCCAAGAATCTCTAGATATCCAGTGTGTATTACTGAGATGCCTTTGACAGCAAGATGGAAATCAAAAGGTGTCACTATATGGGAGTGAAGGAATATAAAACTCTTAGTTGCTTTGGGACCAAAAAGAAAACACTCCAAAATCTGTCAAAATTTCAAAAATCTTCTATTTAAAAAACAACTCTTGAAGAGAGTAATTTATGCAGAATGCTCATTTTTATGGCTTCAGAAATGCATGGCTGGGTACAGTTGAGCTGTGCCTAATAAGACATTGTCTAAGGGTGGAAAGAGAGCAAATGTGCCCTGATACAATCAACTACTTACTGAGCGTCTGTTCCATTGGTTTGGATGAATGAATTGAATCAATTACTTTCATTCCATCACCAAATACTTAGAGTATGTGTCTTAAATAGCACAATTGGGGCCACTGGTTGGTCAGTTAAGCAAACAAGTTGGTTAACACAGGGGATTTTTACAAAGAAAAATGATGTTGTCTTAATGTATTTTTCTAGTTCTCTCACTCACATCTAATTCAATGCTTTGTTTTGTTTTGTTTTAGTGACGCAGTTTTGAGATTTTTCCTAGTCATTCAAATTAACTGAAATAGCCTCTCTTTTCATACTTACATCTCATTCATTTATTTACACAGTTCATTTATTTACTTATTATTTATTTGTTTATTTAATTACAATAGTAACTACATCTAGAATAGGCAGTGTCCTTTTAAAGAACAACTTAATGACTTAAGAGAAATGTGTAGTTATACTAACAAGTTGCCGGCTAACTGCATTGTTGGTCTTGGTTACTATGTTTTATGATAGGAAATGAGATTATTGATTAATCTGGAAGGTTGTTTAAATGGAATTTGAAGAAGAGAGATCCTACTATATTTACACATTCTAGGATATGTTATAGTACATAGCAACAGTTGTAAATAACATAATTGCAGCCCCTATATATCCTATTTCCTTATTTCAAACACATATCAACACCAACACTATAGACACTGAGGGCCAAAAGGGCTGGAGAATACCATGAGGGAATAAGAAAAAGGATGGTAATTGAAGAGAAGAAAAATGCTAGAATACAAAAAGTGTTTTGTTAAAGTACAAATGGCAAAGTGTATTCTGATCTTCCAATTCCAAAATTCCTAAATTTGATCTGACTTTATCTTGTGTTGCTTCCTACATTAAACTTCAAGGTTCTCTGGACTAGAACATTGGCCAATAAATCAAATATTCCCCTTTATTTTCCTGGGGCCTAGACTCTTGAAAGTATAGCCATACCGATGGTAGAAATACTCTCATTGGTAACCATTTCTTTTTATTCAATTAATATTTATTCTCTGTCTCCTATGATAATCACAATAAATTGAGGCCAAGGAGAAAACTGTAAGAAAAATGAAATCTTGAAGAGAAATAGTTGCTTCTCTTTTCTTGTCCCAACCCAAGTGGAAGAATTGTTACAAATGTTATCAGTGATATTTTTTTTCTGAACCTGCCCGGACATCTTGTGTAGTACTGGCTGATTGCTTATATACCTGGACTATAAATCAGTTATTGTTAAAAATGTGGCAATATGTATATATATTATATATTAGAAAAATATCAATTTAAGATAGAGTCTAAAAATGATTTGGCAAATCATGGATGGGAGAGATTGATATTGGTCTTGAACACTTTTTCTCACATATTCTGCCCTTGCTCTATTGTAGTCTGAATTCTCAAGATAAATTGTAGCTTTTCTGCAATGTATAGGTATAGCCTCAGAACTGTATGAGTATGTACATGTGTATCGGTCATGTTTTCAACCTGACTGATCCAAAAGACCTTACAAAATATATCTTATTCAAAACAATAATAAATTCTTAAGGGAATAAAAGAAAACCAAGACTAGAAAAAATTTAAAGTCAGCACATGAAAATATGTTCCTTTAGAGTTGTTAAAAGTTTTTTTGAAGTGTACCTTTAAACATCCCTGTACTAATATCAATGAAGAACATGCAATCAGATTTAAGATTGATAGTCTTTATAGTTCATAAGAAAAACACAAAGTAAAGGAAAAGTTATGTATAGGGAAAGGCATGAACTCATATTGAAAATATTCAGGTATTAGTGATATTATCACATATCTTAAGTGATGAAACCAAGGTTGAAACTTATCTGAATTCACGTGTCTTTTAAGTTAGAGTAGTATAAACTGTCCCACTTCAAAGTCCATGTTTTTCTCAGTATAAAGCGTTTCCTCCTCATGGAAGGAGATAATTAAAACAGTCAAAGACACCAACTTTTCAAAGTTTTCTTATCTAATGAATTATTTATTACTCTTCTTTTTTTAATATGATAGAGCTTTTCTCTAATGCTTTCACTAAGATTTTCCTTTTTTGCTTAAGAAATTAGTTTTGTAATTAAAAATTAAAATAAGCGGAAAGACATGAGAAAACATTATGTTAAAGGCTATTTTCTCAATTGAAATGTATTGCCCTTTTGGATGTTGTTCCATGTTTTAATGTTCTAATTTTAAACCCAAGCTCAGTCTTTGGTAGTTGGGATTTATAAACTGCCAAATACTTCTAAGGGGAAAAAATGCATTTCAAAGCCTAGGGGGAAAAGGGACTCACTTTGCTTTCTTGACATCAAACAGGCCTTGTAAAACAACACATTGATCAGTTAAATACAAATGAACTTGAATCATATGGATATAATTCTCTTAAATTAAATTTCCTTTAAAATAGGGATGGAATTAAACATTAAAAAGGAGAGGTTCACAAAGTCAAGTTTTTTCCTTTGACATCTGTCTGCATAGCCTTAAACCCTAAAAGAATAAATCTTACCAATATTAAATATGTGACATGCTGTCTTATTTAATACATAAATGATACATTATTGTTCATTAGATTGACCGTAAGAGAATTGCATTTGGAAAATATCTCAAAGTAGCCATAATTTTCCTCCTTATTTTGTTAGACAGTTTAATTTTTGGCTTTTTTGTATTTCAAGATTCATGAGGAAATAGTGAGTGAAGGGAAGAGAGTGAAGATCACACTCTCAGGTTTTTAATTCCCAAAAAGCCAATGAAAACAAGGACTACAGGATTGGTGGGTATCACTGAAGAACGGAGGGAAGCTATTTGGATATTAGGGAAAGGAGGATTGATGCTGTCATCTAGAAGGCAGCTAAGTCACAAGGAATCTTCATTGGAGACCACAGATGCCAAAAGGAAGCTGTTCAGAATTGACTCTCGTATGTCTGATGCTTACCCATCTTAATGGACAGTAATAATAAATGAAAAGGCCCAGCAGCTTCACAGTCACTTATATGGGATTTTTTAAGTAAGTCAGTTAAAGTTAGGAATAATTAAAAAGAAAAGACCAGCTTACTTGCCAAGGGCAATAACAAAAGGAAACATCTTTGGAGAGGCATAGGCAAAAAGAAGAAGACAGTGTTTGGAGAACAATAAAACCCTCCTCTCCACTTCTCTTTTAAAGGTCTAGCCTATCCTGGAGGTAGAAATTAAAGTTTTAAGATTGACTTAATGTAAGTTAAAAGTTATGGGCCTTGATCATTAATAGAGTCCACTATTTAGCAAGATAAAGTGTTTTAATCCAGAAAAGATATTAAAAGAAAGTGACTTCTTGCTTATACTTCACCAGCACGGTGCTAGTTTTTTGTTTTGTTTTGTTTTGTTTTGTTTTACTTTAACTGTAGTCTCATAATATTGTTTGGCAGTATAATTAGACCTGAAACATTAGACCTGAAAAATGAATATTTTTTGTTTATTTAACAGTTGTTTTTGACTATCTATCATGTGCTTGATGCTAAATATATGGGATGACAAAGACCTTTTAAGGAAGACAAACTCAAATGGAGGTGATTGGCACATAAACAAATGTATCAAAGGACAAAAATGTATTATCTCAACCATTGTTAGCAGAATTCCTCTTGGAAAGAATGTTTGGTACACCACCTAGATAAGGAGGTTGGAATAGAAAAAGACAATGAGGAATTAGGGATAAACAATAATACATCCATGAAGGCAGGAGTGAGAGTGTCGAAAGCAGTGAGCAGACAGATAGCAGGAATAGGCCATGTTAGAAAAAATATAAGAATACCTAAAGACAAAATAGATGTGGAGGTAAGATTTCATGAAGCCAACTTATCTGGATACGAAAATCAGATAAAGCCACTACAAGAAAATAAAATTACGGATGAATATATATGCAAAAATTCCCAACAACATGGTAGCAAACCAAATTCAATAGCACATTAAAAAAGTCATACACAATGATCCATACACAATGATCTGGAGGTAAGATTCTTACCTCCAGAATTTAAAGATGGTTCAACATATGCTAATCAATAAATATGATACACCACATTCATAAAACAAAAAATTTAAAAAAATACAATTATCTCAATAGAGTCAGAAAAATCATTTGATAAAATACAACATTCTTTCATGTATCCTTTTCAAGTATCTTCATCCTTTTTCATGGTAAAAATGTTCAACAAATTGAGTTAGAACATACCTCAACATAATAAAGGCCATATACGACAAGGCCATAGACAATCTTATGCTCAACAGTGAAAGGTTGAAGGTTCGTCCTTTAGAATCAAGAACAAGATAACAACATAGTACTGGAATTTCTAGTCAGAGCAATCAGGAGGACAAAGAAATAAAAAACATCAAAATTGAAAAGGAAGAAGGAAAACTCTTTTTGTTTGTAGAAGACATGATCTTTTTTAAAAAAAAAAAATTTAATTTATTTGAGAGAGTGACAAAAAGAGAATATGAGCAGGGTAGGGGGAGAGCAGAGGAGGGAGAAGCAGACTTCTTGCCAAGAAGGGAGCCTGATGTGGGGCTTGATCCCAGGATCCTGAAATCATGATCTGAGCCCAAGGCAGACACTTAACTGACTGAGCCACACAGGTGCCCATGTAGATGACATGATCTTTCATAGGAAATCTAAAGATTCCACTAAAAGATTCTTAGAGCTAATCAATAAATTCAGGGAAGTTGCAGAATACAAAATAAGCACACATAAATCAGTTGCATTTCTATACTCTTAACAACAAAACAACTGGAAAAGAAACAAAAGAAACAGTCTCATTCACAATAACATCAAGAACAGTAAAATACCAAGGAATAAATTTAACCAAGGAGAAGAAAGATCTGTACAATGAAAACTAAAAGACCAAGACTTTTGAAAGAAACTGAAGAAAACACAAATAAAAAGATAACTGTGTTCAAGGATTGAAGAAAGGACTATTGTTAAAATGTCCACACTACTCAAAGTCATCTATAGATTTAATGCAATTCTTATCAAAAATCCAGTGTCATTTTTCACAAAAATAGAAAAATAATTCTAAAATTTATATAGAGTCACAAAGCCAAAGCAATTCTAAGAAAGGACAAACCTGGAGGCACCACACTTCTTGATTTTGAACTATATTATGAAGCTATTGTAATCAAAAAGTATGATACTGGCTTAAAATAGGCATATAGGTCAAGAGAACAGAATAGGGAATGAGAAATAAACTCGTGCACATATGTCAACTAATTTATGACAAAAGAACCAAGAATATACAGTGGGAAAGAGCAGTCTCTTCAATAACGGGTGTTGGGAAAACTGGATAACAACATGCATAAAGATGAAATTGAACACCTTTTTTACACAGCTCACAAAAGTTAACCCAAAATGATTTAAAGACTCAAACATAAATCCATAAAATTCCTAGAAGAAAACATAGACAAAAGTCTCCTTGACATTGGTATTGTCAATGATTTTTTGGATATGACATCAAAAGCACAAACAAAAACAAAAATAAATAAGTGGAACTACCTCCAACTAAATGCTTTTACATAGCAAAAGAAACCATCAACAAAATGAAAGTATTTGCAAATCATATATCTCTTAAGGGGTTAATATTCAAAATATATAAAGGCCTCATACAACTCAATAACAACAACAACAAAAACCCCACAAATAAACAATATAATTTAAAAATGGGCAGAGGGACTGAATAGACTTTTTTTTAAAGAAGACATATAAATGGCTTTATGAAGACATATAAGTAGGTACATGAAAGGATGCTTATCACTAATCATCAGGGAAACACAAATAAAAACCATAAGAAATACCATCTCTTACTTGCTAAATGGCTATTGTCAAAAAGTCAAGAGATAAACAAGTGATGGAGAGAATGTGGAGAAAAGAGAATGCTTGTGCACTGTTGATGGGTATGTAAATTGGTACAGCCACTACAGAAAATAGTATAGAGGTTCCTCAAAAAATTAAAAATAGAACTACCAAATGATCTAGCAATTTTGCTTCTGGATATTTATCCAAAGGAAATGAAAATAGGATATCTCAAAGAGATATGTTTATTGCAGCTTTATTCAGAATAGCCAAGATATGGAAACAACATAAGAATCTGTCAATAAATGAATGGATAAAGAGGTTCAGGTATATGTACTGAGGTTTGTAATATGAAGTATATGGTATCATTCAACCATAAGAAAGGAGGAAATCCCACCATTTTTGACAATTTGAATGAAACTTGAGGATAATACGCTAAGTGAACTAAGCCAGACAGAGAATGAAAAATGCTGTATGATATTTACCTATGAAATCTATAAAGCTGATCTCATAGCAACAGAGAGAATAGTAATTATTAGGGGCCAGGAGGTAGGAAAATGGGGAGATACTGGTCAAAGAGTACAAACTTCCAGTCCTGGGGATCTAAGCTTTAGTATTCTTGAAAGTAGATAGCAAATATTCTCATTTTTGAAAAGATGGTAATTTTGTGACATGATGGAGGTGTTACCTACTGCTAAGATGTCAATGATTTTCCAAGATATAAGTGTATTAAGTCAAAAGGTTTTACACCTTAAATGTACAAAATGTTACATGTCAATTATATCTCAATAAAGTTGTAGAGGAATAAAAGGTTAGGTATTATTATTATTCGTCCTCATTTTGGAGTTATCAAAACTGAGCAAATAAAGAGAAGAGCCAAGATATGAATCCAAGTTTGTTTAAATTCCAAAAGCATTGATCTTTTCAGCTTTATGAATTATAGTGCATATGTTGAATGAAAGTGTGATCTATTTCTTAATGGTAAATTGTATTAACATTCCCAATTCTTCATTGATTCCTGTGCATTTGCCCTCTGCCATGTAGCTCCCACTTCTTTACTGCTTCCTGCATGTATGCCTTTGCCATGTAACTTTTTAGGGTTCCCTGACATGTTATATGCCTGGTAACTTTATAGGGCTCCCTCTCTCAACTCTGGTTTCAGCCATGTAACTTGCATTTTCAATACAATGTTAATAGGCATGAGCTTGGAAACACTTTCATGGCTTGCACCTCTGCCAGTGCCACGAGAATGACTTACAGGTCCAGGGGAGAATGAAAACCACATGAAACAAATCCACCCAGGCAGAGTCAGCTGAGCCCACCATGTGGCAGACACATGAGTGATCGTAGCCAAGATCAGCAAAACTATCCATGCATGCCCTGATAAGTTCATCATCCCCTCAACCAACCTACAGATCCATGAAAATAAATGCCATTATGTATTTTCAATGTATAGATAAGAAAAAAGAAATGGCCTGAGATAATTTTCTGATTCGATTGAATGGAAATTGGGGTTATTAATCAGAATATAAAAATTTTAGGGGAAATTTCTGACTCATTTTAAATATATGTAGTTTCTTTTGCCTTTAGGACATTATATAATATTTTCCAGATATTTCTCAGTGACAACATAATATCTAAGACCATCTATGCTTTGCTCACTCTAAAGAGGACATTTCTGTTAACTCATAGAGAAAACAAAAACTTATTTTCTCAGAGTTAATATTGTAAAAGTCCTATTCCCAAGCTAATGATCTCCATATCTTCCCCAATCCCCATCATTGCCTATTAGTCTCAGTTGAATGGAATACTTCCACCCTTCAAAGCTAATGATCCTTTTTATACTTTTGATCTCATTTTCTCCTAAATCCTCAAAAATCATTCATTACTTGTTTCCTTCTCTTGCTCTTATATATATTCAATTGCTTTCTGACTATTGATTCCTTTAAATACACCATATAAATACAATCAAGCCTACATATACATCAACATACAAATACAAATGTGCATGCTCACACACACACAAATATGTATAATTTAAAGCTTTTCTTATATAATGAGTAGGAGTCATAGGAGGATGGAGGTAAAGCAGTCAGAATGACATGTTTAAAGGCTGAACAACATAAGACATGACCAAGTGAAAGGAAGTTGCCCTTAAATACTAGCCAAGAGAGTAACAGAAGAGTCACATAAAATTAGATCCACAGTATAGGAAGATTTGGCTGGCAGGCTAAGGCATTGGATTTATTTTACAGGCAGTGGAAAGTCACCATACAAAGGAGTTCTCGATGTTTTTATTTGCAGCCCAAATTTAAGTAATTGTCATTTCATTAATTTTGGTTACAAGATTAATTTGTACTTAGCTCTACTTGGTTTACCCATTCAGTCATTCAGTCAGCCAGTGTTTATTGAACATACATCTTTTGTCACAATCCATCCTAGGAGAGGGAGTTATACAGAAAAAATATACATCTGAACATTAATATTTTCCCAAGAAATTGCTTCTTTAGTACACAAGTTTTCTATGATTTTTCTCCCTGCATATTTTAAAAATTATTTTATTAAAATTAATTTTAATTCCTAATGCTAGTCCTTTGATTTAAAATCTGTGTAATTTTTCACTTAAGTGCATATTATAAAGATTATAAACTTAGGCTGAAATAAAGATTAATGAATTAAGACATAACATAATTAATTTCTCTCTTCCTTTTCTCATCTTTCTTCATATTCTCTAACATAAAATCATATGCCCATTGATTTGTGTCAGATATTGCTCATATTTGGGTCAATCATCAATGATTTGTGATGAAAGCTTTGAGCCATGTTTTGGCAGGGAAAGAGCAGAAAACATTGCCTGTGTAAGAAATGATATGTGCAAATGAATGGAAAGAAAGCAAGCATATTAATCTACCTTGCTAAAGAGGTTAGTTGGTGTTTAAATATTTTTAAAATAGATATGGGAAAAGTATTTGTTTTTTGTTTTGATTTCTATTGTTTCTTATTGAAGTATAGCTGACATATTAACTTCAGGTATACCACATAGTGATTCAACATTGATATACATTATAAAATGACCACCATGATAAGTATAGTTACGATCTGCCACCATACAAAGTTATTAAAATAGTACTGACTATATTCAGTATACTGTGTTTTACATCCCTGTGACTAATTTATTTTATGACTTGGAGTTTGTACCTTTTAATCCTTTTTTGCTACTTCACTCATCCCTCCACCCCTCTCTCCTCTGACAAAAGTTTTTAGATTAGTCTGAGGATAGATGACAAAAAAGAACACAGATATTTATGGATATCTGGCAATGGAAGAACAGTTTATTGATCATTTAACCAGAAACAGCATAACACGGTCATCACGCAATATAGATATGAAGTGATTAGACAGGTACACAAAGCTCTTGATGATATCCTGTGAGGATAAAACATTGATTTGTTCTTGGACCTAAAGCAGAATGTTTTTCTTCCTACTAAAACACTATTCTTTCTGTTTCTTTTTCTAAAACATGGCAAAAAACAAAAAGATAGTTAATTTTTCAACAGATAATTCTCATTACCCACTCGATCATGGTTGGTCCATTGTGACTGTCCCTATATTGTGGCTTTAAGCCCATATGTGACCTCTAATCCTCCAAGAATATCTAATGGGATTCTGTTTATCGATTCCTAATTTTTAGGAGTGAGGATAGAGAGCTATGTTAAGAAACTGCCATAGTCATCCAGGTGAAAAGATGATCAGACTCTAAGGGGGTTGCTCATGGGAATGACTGGAAAGGTTAGACTCAAAACAACATAGAAGAGTGATTTTAAAATCCAAATTGTCTACATTCATTACTAACATTTATTTTAAAGATTTTATTTATTTATCTGACAGAGAAAGAGAGAGAGAGAGATCACAAGTAGGCAAAGAGGCAGCAGAGAGAGGGGAAAGCAGGCTCCCTGCTGAGCAGAGAGCCCAATGCGGTGCTCCATCCCAGGACCCTGATATCATGACCTGAGCCAAAGGCAGAGGTTTTAACCCACTGAGCCACCCAGGGGCCCCACATTACTAACATTTTTGAGCAAATGTATCAGTTATAATCTAACCAAAGAAGCAAGTACATCATGATTAATACAAGAGATTTATCATAGGGATTCATTTTGACAAGATCATAGAAGCTGGTTAAGCAATCTATGGAAGTCTTTTGCCCCTCACACCTGAATGTGAAATGGAAGACAGTATGGACAAACTAGACCCTATGAGGAAGAACTGGAACTCAGGAGGACACTTTGAAGCCTATATCCACCTGTCCCAGCTCCTAGGCCTCCATCGTGGATGATGCAGATGGCCTGCAATAGGACTGGTATATTCCTTACGGAGCTCTACGGGCTCCAGGCCTGTGATCCAGTGAGGCTGAAGGCGAATTGGCTGGAGGTGCAGGACCTGCAGACATGGCTGATACCTCCTGGCTGAGTGATCTAGCACCTTCACCAAAGTGTGGGTGAACTGTAACAATGCCTGGGTTGACAAGGACCTTCTGAGTGTAAACATGTTGATAACTGCATTTCCCCTTTCCAAATCCTGTGCAAATATCTCTTGCAACCAACTTTATTTTTTTTAATATATTTTTTATTAACATATAATCTATTATTTGCCCCAGGGTACATGTCTATGAATCATCAGGCTTACGCATTTCACAGCATTTACCATAGCACATACCTTCCCCAATGTCCATAACCCAGCCACCAACTTTAACTGAGCACTGTTTAGGGAAGAGAATTCTTCCTTTTAACTCAGTTAAAGGAAGTTTTAATTCAGTTAAAAGGAAGTTAATTCAGTTTTAATTCAGTTAAAAGGAAGTTAATTCCTTTTAACTTCCTTTTAACTTCCTTTTAAACTCAGACTAATCTAAAATGTGGAGACATTTATTGCTGGTTAAACAGTCTATGTAAGTCTCTTTCCCTAGTATCTGGATCCACCTTAGCTAACCGACATAATATAAAGACCTAGCAGACACTGTATGTTGTGTGTACTTGTACTTCCATGACATTAAAATGTAATATAATTTTAAAACAGTATAAATAGAGGTCTACTCCCAAGTTCCAATGGACTGTTTGGGAAGGTCATATTAATATAACTTAGAAGTTATTCATGCATTTATTTACTTAGTAATTAATTAAGGCTTTGTGGTTTAGAGAAGCAGTGCAATCACAAAAATAAAGAATCTAGCAACTAGTTTTAAGAGGATTTGATAAGAATGGTCACAAACTGTTGACTTTGAGGTAAAGGCAAGATGTTCAGTTGGAGTACTTCCATACTATATTAAAAATTAATGCAGATCATAAGAATACAGTATTAATTGGGAAGTAGTTAGAAATAAGTGTAGAATCAGTGGTCATTATAGCCATGAAAGTTCACTAAAACAGGTCAAGTGAAAAAATATTAAAATACATTTCAATAATGAAGCTCAGGGCTCAGTTCAAAACAAGCATATCTAGGATTTTCCCAATCATTTTAAAGATAAGTATAAACAAATAGAAACTTGTTTTTAAAATATACTATATTTTATTTTATATCTTAATACTTAAAAACACAAGAGATAATTTGAGATTAATAAATTTGACATTCGTGGACTTATGAAACAAAAATTAAAATTTTATGTAAAGTGTTAAGCAGAAGCACTATTTTTGCTTCAGAAATATTTTTATGGAAAATAGTAAGTTTTTATTTTTTTATTTTTTTAATAGTAAGTTTTTAAAATGTGGTTTGCTTACAGAGGAAATTATTTTGAAATGCAATTGTATTTTTCTTCCCATTTTCCTAAGCTTTTGTCTTAATGTTTTATTGTGACTTTTGATATTGTGTTTCCATTTAAAGTCAGTCTTCTATGAAAATGATCATTTTCATTATCAAAGAGTTAACTTTTTGGTTTCGGGAAGATCAATATTTGTTTTGGCTTGCCCTGTTTATATAGATATAGAATTTAATCAACTCAAATATATGGTCTTCATTTTTCATTTGGAAAATTTGCAGGACTTTGAAGAACTGCTATAGGAAAAACATTTAGCTCTCAATACATGCTGAGAATAACAATTAATAGAAATTTCAACATATACATTGTATATACAGCTGTCTGGATTATGACTGTGGCAGATCCCTATGGAGACCAGATTTATTGACTTTGATAAATGATATATATATATATATATATATACATATATTTTTACTTAATTTTCCTTAAAGCCAATTTTAAAAGTAAGAAACTGGATTTTATTTTGCATTTAAACCATGATATCTTGTTGATGGGCACATACAATCAATTTTAATATAGCCAAGAACACATGGGAATTTTCAAGGTAGAACAATTAGGTCACAGGAAAATGAAAGAGTCATGCTGATAATACTTTGGGTGGAATAAAACGATAAAAATTACTATTTCTCTCTATATAAATTTTGCACTGACCTTTGCTATACCAACAGTTTTGATGAAGAAATACAGAGTAAGTTCCAAGAGAAGCTAATCAAGAATAAAAAGGCTTAATGCTGACCCAAAATAATATTTTTACTTCCAAGGTTAAAAACAGAGATGGAATGCCCTCAGTGGTTGACTTTCTCAGGCAAAGGTGGTGGTGGTGACAACTATTACCATTATTCAGCACTCTGGAACTGTAATTATTACAAGATTGCATTCTATACCATTGCATTCATTTGTTAGGTGTGACTGTATTAAAGAATAACAATATTCTAAGTCTAGGTTACTTTGGGGCTGAATAAGCCCCTTGAGTATAAAGGTCACCACAGAACATATTTTTCTTTCTCTATATTTACACCTGAATTAATTGAAACCTTGAAGTTATATAATGGCTTTGGAATTTTGTGGAGAATATTGGTGGCTGATTCTATAATTTCTTAGAAATTTTGGAAACCTTTTTGTTCAGCTTTGTTAAGTGTGTATTTATTAAGAGGAATAAAAAATATTACTCATCATACATTGTCTAAATTTTATTAGACATTGTCTTATTTCCTTATGTCTAAAATAAGGAAATGCATTTTTTCAAGAATGATGCTGTGTTCATTATCATCTTGAGGATACTGAATCTAAACTATATTCTTCATAATGAAGAATATAGTCGTTAACTAATAGCTTTAAACAGATAACATTAGATTTCTCTAGTATTCTTATATTGGATGTTAGAAAATACTGCTTTTCAGAAATGAATTAATAATAACTACACTATTTTAACAGTATTCTGACTCATTTAAATAACTTTTTTGTAAATGCTTACTAATGAAATTACCTATTTAAAAAGGGCTTCTCTAAAAGTGCTACAGTGGTTAAACTATAGAGAAAATTGACTGATCATAGATTGAAAATATCTTAATGAATTCACAAGCTATCTTGCACATCTGTGAGTATTTCCAATTTGCAGGATCATTGATGACTGATTATTTCATTAACTGCATTTTAGGATCAGTTTTTGCAGTCTTCAAGATTAAAGAAAATGCATGTATTGCAACTGAGTTTAAAATCTATATTTTTTCAGCTGCTATTCTAACTGAATTAAAGGAAAACTCTTTTTAAAAATACTCTTTCTTCTAATAAGAACATGATAAGAGTGCACACTTTGATGAGCATAAAGATCATTTCCAAAGGAGAATACTATGTAATGTCAGGTAGTTAATGGCAAATTGATCATTGTTGTAGGAGAGGAATCGGGAATAATTTAAGTTTATTGACATTCTTTCATCTGCCAGATGGCTCAGCAGTACACTGTATATCCAAAATGTTATATACATACTCATACGTACATATACATACATGCACACATTATTCTTTCTCTTCCATCATAACAAACCTATAAATTGTATTTTCATCTCACTTTATGGACAGGGAACTGAAGTTTAGAGAATGGAGTAAACAGGGCCCAGCTATCACAGTAGCCTGCTTTCTTTATCGCTAATTGCCTTTGAGGTTTTATGTGCTTCTCAGTAGAGTGAGATCATACTAGTTTTGGTGTGTACCTTTTTTATTTTTTCCGAAAACAGCTTCTGCGTGTAAAACTTAAATATTTATTTAAATTAACCTAAGCAATCCATGGATTTGCATAATTCCAAGAGGAGTAAAGGTTTTTTAAAAATTAAGGAAAGCAGTTACTCAATAATCGAGTTCATTCGGGACTAAAATTCTACGATGTTTTAGTCAACAATTATTCTATTGGCTCATTTAAACTACCTAATCTCTTTATTATGTCTTGATGTCCTGAAGAGCCTACAGTTAAAATCTATTCATGGAAAGACAATCATGAACAAACAAGAAATCTTTTTTAGAAAGAATCACAAGCAAACTAGAAAATGGTCTAGATTATTTCTTCACTAATTCTACAAATGGCCTTTTAATGCATATAGATCTAGACAGAGCTTCTGACAGTCCCTTTTTTTCTGTTCCACCACTTCCCCGTTCTACCTTCAGATATTTTCTTTTTCTCCTTTTCCCTCCTGTCAGAGACTCATTTCCACCCTGAAAGAGGTCCTCTAGATATTGAACATTACTTTCATTACTTTCAGGCTCTACCCTGACTCTCCTTCTTAACCATGTCACTAAAGAGATGGGTTGGGTCTGTAGGGTTATTTACAGACAGCATCTGCCATATTCCTATTAGGAGAACTTTTACAAAAACTGTAAGGAGACAGACTCTGCTGGTGTGATAACCCAACGAAACTCTGCTGAAGAAAACCAGTATCCCAAGAACAATGTATAAGCTGTAAGAAACTTTAAAATGTATAGTTCATTTTCTTAAAAAATCTAAAAACCTAATATAAATGGTTAACATCAGGAGAGCTGCCTTCTGATTAAGTACAGTTACATGAATTCAGAAGTACACTAGCACCTGGTTATAATTACATTGACATCAAATACTACTACACATTTCAAGTCCACACTGAGGACGTCAGGGTAGGGCCCAAGATTTGCTGCTGCTGCTGCTGCTACTGCTGCTGATTGTGGTAGTGGTTTGTTGTTGTTTTTATCTCCCAAAAGGTGCGATACTGCCCAAGTTTGAGATTATTTTCATCCAGTGATTGCAATGCTTTCCAGGAAGTTTGTAAATATTAAATTACTGGGCATTTAGTCATGGTTTTATTTATTCTGAAATATAATTTTTCTTTATGATGCAAAACCATCCATTTCTAGGATGGTACCCTGGAAGCAGAACATATTTTCCCAGATTTTTCTCCCATTGCTTTAACAGAAATCTACATTTGAAAATGTATTTGACTCTAGCTTTAAACTTTTTTAGAGTAATCATTGTAATAATAATATTGTTTATAAAATAGTGCTCACAATTCCCTAAATTTAATACTCCCAGAAGCACCTACCAGTGTTAGCTACACGTGACAAGTGGTGAAGTGAGTCTTGCAACTCTGTTGGTCAAGATCAACCAATCATCCCAGGAATGGGGCCATCTGTGAACCAAGGTTCTGACACAGGAACTCAATGAATTAAAATTCAGTTTACAGTTACTTACATGCACCATGTTTATGATGGCCTCCTTAGAAGCCCAACTGAATGTCAAATCATCCCCTGCAATTCTATTTATTTTCTGTTTCTGAAACATTAAGAGCTAGGAGATATTCCTTATAATAATGCATTCCTTTTTAGTTACTTCTTCCATCCTTTCAGGGTTTTGTTTTTTAGTGGTTTCAACCAAAAAAGCAAAAAAAAAAAAAAAAAAATGATTCCTTAAAAAAAGTCAAAGTATAGCATAACACTGCCATCAAAGTGCTGTTGCAAAGGATACATTATATTCCAATTTAATACCAGGGTCAGTGGCTACTTTATGTATAAGTAAAGCTATAGATCCAGAGAGAGCTTTTAATCTTAAATTAAGATTTAGGATAAATTACAAAAAAAGCATTATACTTAAGTTCAGATAAAACCAAGATGAATTTTAGTTTTGTTTCTTTTTTAAAAAGATTTTATTTATTTGACAGAGAGTTACACAGCAAGATAGGGAGCACAAGCAGGGGGAGTGGGAGGGGGAGAAGCAAACTACCCAGGGAGCAGGGAGCCGGATGTGGCCCTCCATCCCAGGATCCTGGGATCATGACCTGAGCACCCCTAGCTTTGTTAATAACATTAAAAATGTGAGGGGGGAAGAGTTGTATATCTGGGTATATAGTATTTCAATACTGCTTTGTGGTTTTACAAGTGAAGAGTTATGTTGAACTGTTAAAGCAAAGAACTATCAGGATAGAGATGCAGCCTGACCTGTCAGTAGTAAATGGTCTGCTTTAAGAAGCAGGCACATGAAGAACATGGGGTTTTACTCTTCCATCAAGCCCCTGCTCTTTAAAGGGTTAAAGGAAGCCAAAAAATTTTTTAAAAACCTGCAAAGGAACAAGTTGCCCCTTTTACTTGGATATGATCAGTAAAGTCTCATTTGCAATATAGGAATCATGTCATTGTTCCCTTTTCATTTTCATTCATTCATAATTCATTTAAATTATGTAATATAGCATTTGAAACAACCTCATTGTGAAAAAAGAAACTAAAAGAGAGAGCTAATAAATAAAATGAATATTCTTCTTAATCATTATTTTCTCACTCTATATCCCTCTCCTCACCATAAAAAATACTAACAGTTTTGCTGAAACATACACTTATTTTAAAAATTTCTACACAGCATTCCATTAGACAATAATTTATTTGACTTTTATCTAACTGAAAGACATTTTGGGTTGTTTCAGGTTTTTATGTTGTTATTTTGCTACTCAGATAATGCTGCATTAAATACCATTTGATAAGAATTTCTCTGAAAATGGGTAAGGATGCTTTAAAATATACTATTTGAACTACTTATCCAGACCAAATATTATATGTATTTCACACTTGATAGATATATTTTCAAGTTACTTTACTTCTAATGTTTTACCAGTTTATAACCCCACAGTCAGTCAAACACTACTTAGCATCTATCTTTTTAATAATGTCACTCTAATGAATAAAAATGATTATTCCTTAATTCTAATTTGCAATTTACTGGTTGCTAGTGTTATATAAATTATTTTCATGTTTTTATTTGCCATGTATATCTATTATACTTAGAAATCATAGTTCATATTATTATACACCAATTTTTCTATTTACTGTTTATCTTTTCTGTTTATATGTAAAAGTAGATGTATTGGTTAAGTATATTGATATTAATTCCTTTTTTGTCTTAAATTATTCTCTTTTCACTCACTTTTTTATTGTTGTTAGTCTTACCCTTCTTATTACAGCATTACTTATATCTTATAGATTGGGAATTTTAGAGGATGAAAACTATGCTTTTTTAAACAACAAAACACAGGGGACCTGGGTGGCTCAGTGGGTTAAAGCCACTGCCTTTGGCTCAGGGCATGATCTCAGGATCCTGGGATCTAGCCCCGCATCACATAGGGCTCTCTGCTCAGCGGGGAGCCTGCTTCCTCCTCTCTCTCTGCCTACCTCTCTGCCTACTTGTGATCTCTCTCTCTCTCTTTCTCTCTGTGTCAAATAAATAAATAAAATCTTTTAAAAAAATAAATAAATAAATAAACTGCTAAACACAGTACCAAGCACAGATGGTTACTTGAGGTTGTGCGTGTGTACGCACACACATGTGTGCATGCACATCTATGTATAGAGAAATGATGATAAATCTATAAGCTACACATTAATAAGACAAATATAATTTATGTCAAGAAGTATGACTAGATTTATTTGAATAAAATGAAATTAAAAGTGACTAGATAGCGTACAGGGTCTACAGTGTGCATTTTGTGTACTACAGCACTCCACCTGGGTCATGTGGTCATGTTCCTTTCTGCTATACATAGGTAGATCCACGTGTTAATCAGCTCAGTTGTGACATATATTTATAACCTATGATTAAACTCATAATAGACTGCCCAGAACAGAGCACAAGGTCAAGAAGAGAGTTGGAAATACTAAATAAAAGTGGGGATTTATGGCTCTCAAACTTGCAATTCTTTTCATCAAACCTAGTCTCTTCAATTAGTGGTTCAAATAGTTCATTTCCCACTAAATTATTCAAATAGTTGCAATTACACAAATTTGAGCATTTTGTTAGTTTTGTGAAGGAAAAATATTTCATTTATAGATTTGTGAAGACATTTCTCAAATTTTAGCATGTTTTAAGTTATAAACCTATATAGGACATGCTAGCTTTTAAAATAGATTTTAAGATAATTATATTGAGGTGCCTTGAACATTTTAAAAGAATTTGAAGCATAGTGGAGGAGACTATAAATGTAAACACCCTGTGAAATACTTACAAAGATGTTAGTCATTCTAAACAGTATAGAATAACTGACAAAGTATTTTTTTTACTTAGAAAATAACTATTCTAAGACATCAAGCTCATAAAAGAAATATTTATAATGCTGGATAGCTATGTGCTTGGTTATATGACTATTATAGAAATACATAAAAAAGAAAAATTGTAAAAAAAATACCTAAGTTACAAGATTGTTTCCATGGCCACATGCAGGACCTAAATGTAGATTATTCCACACCACCACTTATATAGCATCTTAAAGACCCACATAAAATTAGAAAGACTGCTTCTCTCAGATGGGTATGATTCAACTCTGGAAAAGAAAGCATTTCATTGGGAGGCTCTTGCTGGTACACATACAGCATCATATGAAATGATTAGCTCAAAAAAGCTATTAAAGGACCATGATGAAAGTGATATTACCAAGATGTTGACATAGGTTGTTCCTAACTTGGCTCTCCCACACAAGAACAATTAACAACTATCCAAGAATAGGACATGATTGAGATACTCTTAGAATACAAGAGTGAGGCTCGATCCTTCCACCCTGCACCACAGAGACCAAGACAGATTGCATGAGAAAGGGGCTACATATTGATTGTATTGCTCCTTCCCCCAGGCCAGCACAGTACCATGCAGAGAAATTTCACTGAGCCTGCAGTTCCCCCAGTGGGGAAAGAGAATGTAAGTGGGACAGTCACGATTCTCTTAGCATCATGGGTTGCACTGCTGCAACCCCTACTCTGATTTCACACCACAAGATTGCAGAGGAATCTGCAGGGCTCAATCCTTGGGAATCTGACTGTGACAGGGAAGTGGGGAGGTACTTGCAACAACCAGTACAGAGATCTTGGCAGACAAATTCATATCTGCAGTGTCTAAATAGTAATCCTACCCAGTGTTTCTGCTCACACAAAGAACAGAGTCAGGGTTGCACTTTCACTGGGAAACTTGTGGGGTTGCAGTGCTGCCTGATTTGAATCCTCAAACAAGGAGTTTTGCTCGCCTTAGAGCTTGATTTGCCCATGCCCAGGAAAAATGTTGAAGCACAGCCCATCCACTGTGGAAAGTGTCTCCCAGCCTCATTTGACCACAAAAGCTGGTAACAAGTCCTGGAAGCAGTGCAGCCCAGGAACACTCAAACTAAGAGACAGGTGGGCAGAACCAATTGCCCTCACTCAGAAAAATCCAGTATTGGGTGTGGAGTTTTCTCATGCTACATACAGGCAGGAAAATTAGTTCAGACCAAGGCTAAGGGCAGCTCCCAGCCACTACCAACCAGAGAGCCCACTTGAAAAATTGAGAGTAGCCTGATGTGGTCCCTGCCATTTCTCCCAAGGCATGGAGGTGAAGGCATAGACCCATCTGCTACAGAGAGTGTCTTTTGGCCCCTTTTGACCTGAAGGGCTGGCCACAACATTTGGAAGATGTGCAGCCCAGTGGTTTGTAAGCTGAGAGGTGGGAAGGCAGGGCCAATAGTTGGCAGAACAAAGCCAGTGGCCCTGTTCAGTTAAGGAACGTGGGATATGAGTCAACTTGAGTTAAGTGGAGAAAGAACTTTACTAGCTTTAGAGCTGCTTTTCCTGCTGTGCCTGGGAGGGAATCTAATTTGTAGCCCTGTTCATCACTGAATACAGCCTTTAGCCTGTCTGATCATAGAACCTAACCAGTACCCACAGGAAGCTGCATAGCTCATTCTATAATAGTACTTATAGTGGTACTTCAACTAAAAGTGGAGCCTGTGGCTTCTCACATCTTTAGAGTAAAACCTGGCCTTACATGACCAGAGAATTCAGTACACACACTGACCTGGTTTGAATCTCCATACAATAAGCTGTATAGGTGCTGAGTCCTGTCCTAGGAAAAAGAGAAGTCCCAGAGTTGACAACTTTAATAACTGAACTGAATAATTCAATAGAGTTTCAAAAGTTGACTCAAACATGCAAAAGAAAGAATCAGTGACCTGGAAGGTAATACATTAGAAATTACCCAGTCAGCAGAGCAAAAAGATAAAAGAATGGGAAAGGGTAAAGAAAGCCTATGGGAATCATAAATAACAATGGGAAAAAACAAACAACATTTGTATTTGGGAATTCCAGAAGGAAGAGAGAAAGAGAAAGGAACAGAAAGTATATTTAAAACAATAGTGGCTAAGAACAAACCTGGGAAGAGAAATAGTGGTCCAGATCTATGATGTCCAAAGGATTCCAAATAGACTGAACCTTTATAGGACTGCACTGAGACAGGTTAAAATTAGAAGACAAAGAAATAATCTTAGGAATAGTGAGGGGAAGAGAGAAGTTATATATAAGGAACCTCCATCAGACTATCACTGGATTTTTCAACAGAGTTTTTGGTCCAGGAGAGAATGAGATAACATATTCAAAATACTGAAACAAAATAACTGTCAACTAAGAATTCCATATACTGTGAAGCTAGAAGTGAGCAAGGGGAAAGACTTTCCTGAACAAACAAAAACTGAGGAAGTTCATTACCATCAGACATGTCTTACAAGAAATGCTAAACAAAGTTCTTTCAAAGGAAGTAAAAGAACACCACTTAACATCATAAAAACATAAAGGTAGAATAAATTTCACTGGTAATGGTAAATGTATAGTCATAGCTTCTGCAATTCAGTAATAGTGGTGCATAATTCACTTACAAATCTAGCTTAAGAGTTAAAAAATAAATATAGTGAAAATAACTGTAACTGCAATAATCTATTAGTTACACAATATATAAAACATGTAAATTGTAACAGCAAGAACATAAAATGTGAGGAGGAAAAAAGTGTAGAGCTTACAAATTCTACTGAGGTTGTTATCAATTTAAAACAGGGTGCTCTAAACTTAAGATATTTTATGTTAGCCTCATGGTAGCCACAAAGGTAAATACTACTGTAATTACACAAAAGAACACACTAAAGAAGTCAATGCACAGTGATACCAAAGAGACATTATCAAAAAGACTGCAGGATAAAAGGCAAGGAACAAGGAATCTCCAAAGCAACTAAAAAAAAAAAAAAAGGAAAAACAAAAACACATTAACAAAATAACAAAATGGCAATGGCAATAGTCTTTACCCATCAAGAATTTCTTTAAATATAAGCAGATTAAATTATCTAATTAAAAAGCACAGAATCACTAAATGGATAAAAAAAATAAGCAAGATCAAACAATATGTTGTCCTCAAGAGACTCACTTTAGCCTTAAGTACACTCATAGACTGAGAATGAAGGAATGGAAAAAAAAATTTCAAGCAATGATAACAAAAAAAACCCCAAACAAAACAAAACCAACCAAACAAAAAGCAGGTATAGTTATACTTAGACAAAATAAACTTTACACTAAATACAGTAAAAAGAGACAAAGAAAGTTATCATAAAATGATAAGGGGGTCAATAAGTCAGGAAGATATAATAATTGTAAATATTTATGGAGCAACATTGGAGCAATAATAGTTGGGAATTTTTATATCCACCTCTCAACAATGGACATAGACCATTCAGACAGAGAATTACTAAGGCAACAGCACATTTGAACAGTACAAACCTAGTCGACCTAACAGACATATACAGAACATTCTAATCAAAACCAGGATGCACCTTATTTTCAAACACACATGGAACGTTTTCTAAGATATACCACATGTTAGACTTCAAATCAAGGCTTAAAATTCAAGAAGATTGCAATCATACAAGTATCTTCTCTGACCCAATGGCATGGAACTAGAAATCAGTAACAAGAGGAAAACTGGAAAATTCATGAATACATGGAAATTAAGCACCAGTCTCCTAAGCAATGAACGTATCAAAGAAGAAATTAAAAGGGAAATAAAAAAAGTTGCTTGAGATGAACAAAAATGGAAATGCCACATACTGGAACTTTAGGGGCACAACAAAAGCAGGGAGGATTATAGCAAAAAACACCTTCACTAAGAAACAAGAAAGATCCCAAACAAACAACCTAACTGTGCCTTAAATAAGTAAAAGAAAAAAAAAAGAACATACTGAGTCCAAGTTAGCAGAAGAAAAGGAAGTAATAAAAATTATATCAGAAATAAATGAAATAGAGAAGAGGAAAACAATAGGAAAGATGAATCAACTAAGATGAACCAAACTAAACTTCTAGAAAAAAGATAAACAAATCTGACAAACCATCACCAGACTAACCAAGGAAAACAGAGGAAGGACCTACATCAACAAAATTATACATGAAAAAGGAGACATTACCACAGATATGACAGAAAGTCACATGATCATAAGATTATGATCATATATTCATATATGATTCACATATTATGAACAACTATATGCCAACAAACTTGACAACTTAGAAGAAATGCAAAAGTTCTTAGAAAAATACAACTTACTAAAATGGAATCAGGAAGAAATAGAAAATCTGAATAGACCAATTACTAGTAAGAAGATCAAATCAGGAATTAGAAATCTCCCAACAAAGGAAAGCTCAGTATCAGGTAAGTTCATCAGCAAATTTTATCAAACACTTAAAGAAGAATTAACACCATCCCTTTTCAAAATCTTCTAAAAAATCAAAAAGGAGGGAATAGTCCTATATTCATTTTATGAGGCCAGCCTTAGCCTGATACCAAAATCAGAAAAGGAAGGATGAAAGGAAGAAAAGAAGAAAGAGTAGAAGGAAGGAAGGAAGGAAGGAAGGAAGGAAGGAAGGAAGGAAGGAAGGAAGGAAGGAAGGAAGGAAGGAAAAAAGAAAATTACAGGCCAATATATAGTAGCAAACCAAATTAAATAATGCATGAAAAGGATCATACACACCTTGATCATGTGGGATTTATTCCAGGGTTGCAAAAATGTTTTAACAACTGTACATCAATTGATGCTATATACCTTATCAACAAAATTAAAGATAAAAATGATACGATCATCTCAATACATATAGAAAAAGCATTTGACAAAATTCTATGTCCATTATGATAAAAACTCTCAACAAAGTGAGTAGGGAGAAGATTACCTCAACAAAATAAAGGCTATATATGACAAATCCTCACCTAATATCATACTCAATAGTGAAATGCTGGAAGGTTTTCCTGTAAGATCAGGAATAAGATAAGAATGCCCACTCTTGTCCATTTTATTCATCATTGTATTGGAACTCCTAGGCATAGCAGTTAGAAGCAAAAAATGCAAATTTAAAAGGTAGAAGAAAAATTGTCACTGTATGCAGATGACTTGAGATTATAAATGGAAAATCCTAAAGACTCCATCAAAAAACTGTTAGAATGAACAAATGAATTCAGTAAAGTGACAGGATACAAAATTAATATACAAAAATCTGATGCATTTCTATATACCAGTAATGAAATATCAGAAAAAGAAATCAAGAAAATAATCTCATTTACAATGGCATCAGAAAGATTAAATGGCTAGGAATAAATTTAACCAAGGAGGTGAAAGACCTGTACACTGAAAACTATAAGACATTGTTGAAAGTATTGAAAAAAAAATACAAATAGATATCAATATTACCAAAAGCTATCTACAGATGTAATGCAATATCTATCAAAATTCCAGTGGTATTTTATACAGAAGTAGAACAAAAAACCACTCCTAATACTTATATGGAATCTGAAAAGATCCTGAACAGTAAAAGAAATTCTGAGAAAGAAAAACAAAGCAGGAGTCATCATACTTTCAGATTTCAATCTATATCATAAACCTATAGTCATCAAAAGAGTATGATACTTGCATGAAAGGAGACAAACAGACCAACGAAAACCTCAGAAATAAACCCAAGCATATAGGATCAACTAATATTTGACAAGAGAACCAAGAATACTCAATAGAGAAAAGATAGTCTTCAATAAATGGTGCTGGGATAATTGGATTTTCACATGCACAGGAATGACATTTGATCTATATCTTATACCACCCACTAAAATTAACTCAATATGGATTAAAAGCTTACTCATAAGACTTAAAACCATAAAGCTTTTAGAATAAAACATAAAAATAACATAAATCTTGGTAATAATTTTTTGGATATAACACCTAAAGCACTAGCAACACAATCAAATATAAACAAGTGGGACTACCTCAAACTAAAAAGCTCCGCACAGCAACCAATCAATCAATAAATAAATTAATACCAACAAAGTGAAAAGGAAACCTGTGAAATAGGAAAAAAATATTTGCAATCTATATTTCTGATAAGGGGTTAACACCAAAAATATATAAAGAACTCATACAACTCAATAGCAAAAGATAAAAAGAAGGATTCAATTTAAAAATGGGCAAATCCTCTAAAGAAGGTCATACACAGTAGGTCAACAGGTACATGAAAAGATGCTCAACATCATTAGTCGTTAGGAAAATGCAAATTAAAACTGCAATGAGATACCACCTCACACCTATTAAAACGGCCATCATCGAAAAGACAAGAGGTAGCAAATGCTGGTGTGGATGTGAAAAAGTGGGATTAGTATGCACTGTTCATGGCATTGTAAATTGGTAAAGCCACAATGGAAATCTGTATAGTGTCCTCAAAAAATGAAAAATAGAACTACCATACAATCCAGCAATGCCAGTTCTCAGGATATATCTAAAGAAAGTGAAAATAATCAGTTGAAAAGATATCTGCGCCTCCATGTTTATGGTGGCATTATTTACAATAGCCAACACATAGAAATAACTTACGTGTCCATCCATGGATGAATGGATAAAAAAGTTATGGTATATATACATGATGGAATATTATCCAGCCATAAAAAAATGAAGAAATCCTACCATTTGTGACAACATGGATGGGCCTTGAAGGCATTACGCTAAGCAAAATAAATCAGGGAAAGACAAATACTGTTTGATCTCACTTTAAATGTGGAATTTAAAACAAAACAAAACAAAAACATCGAACCTCACATAGAAAGAGATCAGACTTCTGGCTACAAGAGGCAAAGAATAGGGGAAGGAGAAAGGTGATGAAAAGGTACAAACTTTCAGCTACAAGATGCATTAATACCAGAGATATAATGTACAACATAATGACTACGGCTAAAACTACTGTGTGATACATAGGAAAGTTGTTAAGACAGTAAATCCTAAGAGGTTTCTTAACAAGGAAATTTTTTTTTCTTTTTTTCATTGTATCTGTATAAGAAGATGCATGTTAGCTAAACCTACTGTAGTAATCTTTTCACAATACATGTGAATGAAACCATCATACTGTACACCTTAAACTTATACAGTGAAGCAGGTCAATTACCTTGAAATAAAACCAAGAGGCAAAAAAGGACTATGAGTTAAAATTCCTAATTTGTAGTATGCATGAATTTATATCAGGTAAAATAAAATACAATATAGAGGAAAAATTTATGACTAAATGATATTGATAACTTGATGTTCTACAGAGGGAAATATTTAAGAAAAATCAATCATTAAAAATAATTTTTATATTTTGGGGAACCAGGAAACAACAAATTGGAAGTTAATACATGTATTCCAGGGTTTTTTAATGTTGACACTTTTGACATTTTAGGTCAGATAATTATTTGTTGAATGTGTTGTGGGAAATCTATCCTGTGTATTTTGGATATTTAGTAACATCCCTAGACTCAATCTAGATGCAAATAGGACCACTGCCCCTTGTAACTAGCAAAAATGTCTCCAGACATGGGTGGGGTCAGAGGGCATGATTACTCAATTGAGTCACTCAAATATTGTTAATATTACCCGAGTACAGAAAACTTATTTATGAAAAGAGTTTATCTGTAGGTATAGCTATTTTACTTTACCAGGAAGTTTGCTTAAAAATGATCTACTTGGTTGCATATTTAGAAATAATCTGAGACTGTTTTCTTCTTGGATAGAATTTCTATCATCAGTTTACTGGATTGACTGAATAATATTGATCACTTAAAATTATATCATATGAAATTATTATAATTTTAGTCATGCTTCCCTTTTGGATCATTACATATGAAAGAAGTCAAACTTGAGTTTGAAATTTGTACTTTAAAAAAGTTTACTTGTCCCCCTTGAAGAAATAGATATTTTTGACAACTGTAATAACTGGACATCCCTAGAACAATGCTAACAGAGGGGGTTAACCGCTTACACTTATACAAAATACTTGAAGTCAGTCAGAAAGCCATTATTATGACCTTGTGCTGACCACATTCTATGAAGTGTTACATGATCAGGGACAGGGAAGTTGGTTAATGGAAGTTATATAGTAGCTAGATGTATCCTTGTCACACTTCATCTAAACTGATACATTGCAATGGTCCACACTGCTCAGACCTGGCAATTACTGTCCAATTCCAATCTATTCCACACTGCCACCATAATGAAAAATAATTAGGAGCCTGAAAATGAGTTTTCACATGAAATGGTTTCAGTGCTTGGACACAATCGCCTTTGGCAGATGGCTTTGGGTTTGCTTTAATATAATAAAGACAGTTAATCATCTCTAAAGAGTGCACTGAATGAATAAACTTTTAACACTACTTTCTACAATGAAACTCTTATATTGATCAAATGTTTAATGCTCAGGGGGTGGAAGTTTCTTTGGTCCAATTGTTTGGAATGAGCACATAAATCACTGGAAAGTAAATGCATTAGAAAAGAAGAAAATCGGTTCGAATTGATTATCTACTATTGATGGAGAAAAATAAAAAAGCTGAACACTAAAATCAGCTACTCTTCCTGAACACTGTTGTTTTAATAGATAATGGTATTTTTGGATGTCTTTATGAACACTCTGCTTTTGGTAAGGCTGAAATAAATCACTTTATCACAAAAAAAGTATGCGTGATAAAGCAATGACAGTCTCCTCAGCAAATGGTACTAAAACCCTGGACATCTATGCACCAAAAAAAAAAAAAAAAAGGACTCTAGCCTTATACTTTCCACAAAAATTAACTAAAAATGGACTATAGTTCTAAATGTATGATGCAAAACTAAAACTTCTAGAAGATAACACAGGAGAAAATCACAGCTGTGGTGATTCATTTAAAATACAACATGTCATACAGACATGACCCATGAAAGACACATGAAAGAATTGATAAGCTAGACTCTACTAAAATTAAAAGACAATGCCAAGAGCATTAGAAGACAAGGCCCAAATTGGGATAAAATATTGGAAAAAAAAATCTAATAAAGGACTGTCATCCAAAATATACAAAGAACTCTTATAACCTAGCAATAAGAAAACAAACGAACCCAACATAAAAAAAAAAAAAAAAAATCCAAGGATCTTAACAGACACTTCACCAAAGAACATATACAGATTGCAAATAAGCATATGAAAGGATAATCGACATTATATATCATCAGGGAAATACAAATTAAAACAACAAGGTACCATTAAGCAACTGTTCAAATGACCAAAATTGAAACACTGACAACACCAAATGCTGGTGAAGCTGTGGAGCAGTGGGAACAGTCATTCATTGCTGGTGGGAATGCAAAATGTTACAGCCACTTTGGAAGAGAGATTGGTAGTTTCTTGCCAAACTAAACATACTCTTATCATACGATCCAGCAATTGTATCCTTTGGTATTTACCCAGAGGAGTTGAAAACTTATGTCCACATAAAAAAAAAAAAAAAAACTGTGCATAGATGCTTATAGAAACTTTATTCATATTTGCCAAAACATGGAAGCCACCAAGATGTCCTTCAGCAGGTGAATGGATAGATAAGTAAACTGTAGCATATCCAGACAATGGATTATTATTCAGTACTGAAAGAGAGAGAATGAGAGAGAGAGAGAGGGAGGAGGAGGAGGAGGGGAAGGAGAAGAAGGGGAAGATGAAGAGGAAGGAGGAGAAGAAGGAGATAGGGAAAAAGAAAAACAGAAAAGAGCTATCAAAATGTGAAAAGACAAGGAGGAACCTTAAAAGTATATTACTAAATGAAAGAAGTCAATGTGAAAAGGCTACATTTTGTATGAATCCAACCGTATGAGATTCCAGTAAAAGCAAAACTCTAGAGATAGTAAAAAGAAAAATGCTTGCCAGGAATAAGGGTGGGAGTGGGGAGATGAATAGGTAGGATTGTTATCTTTAAAAAAGTATTTGTGGGGTGCCTGGGTGGCCCAGTCGGTTAAGTGGCTGCCTTCGGCTCAGGCCATGATCCCAGGGTCCTGGGATCGAACCCCACATCGGGCTCTCTGCTCAGCTGAGAGCCTGCTTCTCCTTCTCCCTCTGCCTGCTGCTCTGCCTACTTGTACTCTCTATCTCTGTCAAATAAATAAAACCTTTTAAAAATAAATAAATATTTGTATGTGTACCTATACACCTATATATATTACATATATATAATACATGTTTTATATATTATGTATAATGCATATAATGTACATATAGTTTTAAAATAATTACATTTTCCATGAAGGGAAAAGGATCTCTTTGTTAGAAAGAAAACTCAAATTTTAACAATAAGCTGTAAATCATTTATCAATTTTTCTGAGAACAAATGACAGGCAATCTTAAATTCACATTTCTCAATTGAAAAAAGATAGCTCACTGAAAAAAAAACAGACAAATATCAATGCTTTAGAATTGATCTATTAATTGTGTGCTTAATCAATATCGAATCCCATTATGAAGAGTCTATATTCAGAAATGAACTGAGCTATATTGTGAAAGTACATAAATAAGATTTGTCATTGTCAGTGACTAAGTGGTTTTTCAGAGACTATTTCATAAACTGATAGCATTTAAGGGTACTCAGCTAGTGGTAATTTTTCTTCTTTAAACGATTTGACTTCATTACACAGTATTGGGATCCTAATAGTTTCCAAAACTAAATCGTTGTTTGGTTTTGATATTCAGCAGCACTGCTGTTAGTACAACATGTGACTAAATTTCCTCTTAGCTTTGTAAATACGCTTAGATCAAATCTCTTGACTTTTCTGAGTATGTTATATCATAATCAACGTTTGAGGTTTTGATTTGTCTTACTGTTTCTCACTAAAGGGTGTGTAGTATTAAATATCTATACTTAAAAACAAATGGCAATGTTAGCCTAAAATGGAATTAATGTTTTCATCTCTAGTTACTCACTTAAAATGCATTATTAGAATCAATTTATGTAAATTTGGAAACTTGCATTTAGGAGTGTATCTGTAAATAATATTGCAAAACTAGATATGGTATTCTTTACTGGCTATTGGCTATTAAATTAAGCATATCTTTAGATGCTTGACTGCTACCCTTCC
>CM053608.1:58131574-58152421 GCA_028646535.1 Procyon lotor | reverse complement strand
GTTAGCCTAAAATGGAATTAATGTTTTCATCTCTAGTTACTCACTTAAAATGCATTATTAGAATCAATTTATGTAAATTTGGAAACTTGCATTTAGGAGTGTATCTGTAAATAATATTGCAAAACTAGATATGGTATTCTTTACTGGCTATTGGCTATTAAATTAAGCATATCTTTAGATGCTTGACTGCTACCCTTCCGCTGTCCTGATTTTCCATGAAACATCTTTTGCTGTTCTGGAACTGGATTTTTTTATTGGTTTGTCTAAGTTCTGATGTGCAGATATACATGACCCATGTTTCATTTCTGATTTCAGGTACTATGACCCATTATTTTGATTAATAAATAGAACATCAGTATATGTTCTATTTTTCTCAGTATATTTGAGAAATACTATTGTTCATATTTAAGGAGCATTTTTCTTTGAACCTTATGAGTATAAAATCAGTGTAAATATTGATTGTATCAATGATTAATATCATAGTGATAATCTCTCACTTTCATAGCAAGAAGATTATAATGAAAAACATTTTGAAATTTTGTCACTGTTTGAGAATTTAAAGGAACATGGCATGAGTCTGTGGTATTGCCTACAAAGTGTGTGCAGGTTGCCTTGCCCACAGTCCCTAGCAAGTCACATTAGGTTGCAGCTTTAGAGTTGTATTCTGATTATCTGTGATTCTGTTGGGCTACTCTGAAAGGTTACCTTTTTGGAGAATAATGAGAGTAGTGTTTGCTCTCCTTAGAAGATTAACTCATTCTGAGAGATAGCCATCTGAAGTCTGGATTTATTGTCACCTGTGGTATGACTAAGACTGATAAAACTGTTCACCAATTCCTCTCTAATTGAAATCTCTGCTGGAATATGTGATTTTGTCTTCTTATATACCTGAGATCATCACCTCTAGTTTTCTAGTAAATATGAACGTGAATGGACAATTTAGAATTAAAGACTGACATGGATGAGAAATGGCATACACTTCAAAATCATGTAGACATACAGGCAAATCTAGGATGGACTATTTAGTAGTTGTGTGAACATGAACAGGATGCAGAAAATGACAATATCCTATGAGTTTTCCTGGAGTGTAAATGCTGTAACGTATGCATATAGCAAATAGAAAAGGATCTATTATACAGGAAATCTAAACAAATTCTTGCCATTATTATTATTGATATGGTAATTATTCTGTAATTTGAAAATATCCTCTCTTTGTGTATATCCTCTCCAGGTATATCCTAGAATTTGATAGTGAAAATGAAACACATCTAGTGATTTGTGCATTAGTCAGTTAAACAAAAAAAACCTAAACGAGAATGTTATTTTTTCTCCATATGCATTAATATGCAAATGTGAAGTTAAGTTCAATTGACTGTGTATACATGGAAAAGAAATGAAAAGTTGAAATTTGAGAGTTTTATACTGAGAAAACTCTCTAGATTAAAAAAAGACAGAATTACTAAATTTACCTCTTTTTAGAATAAACAAAATATATTAACAAAATTAACATTATACAGTATACAAATTTGATTATTGATTTCAATTAATTACAACATAATAATTGAAATCTATTATAGTTTAAAACAAGATTACAAAAGAGCTAATTACAAAAGAGCTAATTACTTAACTTTTAGTGTACCCTTTTTGGACTTTATTTTGAGTCTTTTTCTTAGTTGCAAATCTTATGGAATTCAGTTTTAGAATCTTGTCAACTCAGAAGTGATGATTCTTTGTTTTGCAAGGTAAACTCTAGGCAAGATCAAAAGGAACTTGTCTGGTTTATATCAGTTCTTTTGTTCTGTTTTACTCAATACACATGTAGTCTACAAAAAGGATTTTTTTTAAATCCCAGTATAGTTAACATATAGTATTATATTAGTTTCAGGTGTACCTTATAGTAATTCAACAGTTCTATACATTACTCAGTGATTATTATGATAAGTGTACTCTTAATCCCCTTCACTTATTTCACTTTCCACCCCCCCCACTTCTCCTTTGGTAACCATCAGTTTGTTCTCTGTAGAACAGTCTGGTTTTTGGTTTGTCCCTTTTTTCTTTGTTTTCTTTCTTAAATTCTACATATGAGTGAAATTATATGGTATTTGTCTTTCTCAGACTTATTCTGCTTAGCATTATACTCTATAGATCCATCCCTATTGTAGGAAATGAAAAGATTTCATCATTTTCAACGTTGAGTAATATTCATATATCTATATCAATATCAATGTTGATATCGATATCTATTTATCTTCTTGTCCATTCATCTATGAATGGACACTTGGGCTGCTTCCATAATTTGACGATTATAAATAATGCTACAATAAGCATAACGGTGCATATATCTTTTCAAATTAGTGTTTTCATATTCTTTAGGTAAACAGCCAGTAGTTTAATTACTGGATCATACGGTATTTCTAGTTTAAATTTTTTGAGGGACTGCCATACTATTTTCCACAGTGGCTATGCCAGTTTGTATTCCTACCAACAGAGCACAAGAGTTCCTTTCTCTCCACATCCTCACCAACATTGTTTATTATGTTTTTTATTTTGGCCCTTCCTGACAGGTATGAGACGATATCTCACTGTGGTTTTGATTTGTATCTCTCTAATGAGGAGTGACAGTGAGCATCTTTTTATGTATCTGTCAGCCATCTGCATGTCCTCTTTAAAGAAATGTCTGTTCACGTCTTCTGACATTTTTAAATTGGAATCTTTGTTGTTGTTTTTTAAATTTTGGGTTGTATAAGTTCTTTATATATTTTGGATACTAACCCTTTATCAGGTATGTCATTTGCAAATATCTTCTTCCATTCCATAGGTTGTCCAAAAAAGAAAAATTTAAAAATTCACCCATAAACAAATAAGTTCAAGGACTTCTCTTAGCAAAGGATTTTGTTATGAGGTAATATAAAAATTAATTCTTCTACTCTATTCAAATTTAATACAAATGACAATTTTTACATGATGATATAGGTTGTACACTTTACAAACTTATACATAGAAATATAATGTATTTCAATAATGAATTAGCAGCTAAGGCTATAATTTATCTATATTATATCAATAAAGTTATGAAAAAATGTGAGAAATTTATCCACATGCTACTTAGACCACTTTCGAATTTATTTTTATTTATAATTTTTAAAAAGATTGTATTTATTTATTTGACAGAGAGAACGAGATAGCACTAGCAGGGGGAGTAGCAGAGGCAGACGGAAAAGCAGGCTTCCTGCTGAGCAGGGAGCCCAATGCAGGGCCCAAATCCCAGGACCCTAAGGTCATGACCTGAGCCAAAGGCAGACACTTAACCAACTTAGCCACCCAGCCACCCCTTGAATTTATTTTTAACCAAGCTAATATCAAAATTAATATTAGCTTCTCAAAACTGAGGAAAAGCCTGATATAAAAGTAAAGAAAAATATTTTTTAATTATGCAAAAACAAAATAAAAACTGATAAGAAATTTTACCAAGAACTTCTTAAGAAAAACTAGCAAAATAATCACAATTCCTTAAAAAAAAACCCACAAACCAGGAGTGTGGGAGGCTCAGTCAGGTAGGCATCTGCCTTTGGCTCAGGCCATGATCTCAGCATCCTGGGATCAAGCCTGGGTCAGCGGGAAGTCTGCTTCTCCCTCTCCCCCTACCACATCCCCTTGTGATTTCTCTCTCTCTTTCAAATAAATAAAATATTTTAGAAAAAAAAAGAACACAAACTGATAATACCCATAAAGTTTATACACACTATGGATCAGATGTGCAAATTAAATTCAAAAAGAATACATTGCTTCTAAAACTCAGAGTAAAATGTTCTGTTACCAGTTTAAGACAGTTGTAAATTGTGAGGTCTTCTCATTCTCATCAATTTATTAATCTCGGTAGACTTTAAGGAATGCACATTTGTCATTTTGTTCAACAAGTATTTATTGAATGTCTATTATGTTTTAGGGTGACCCTATTCTTGAGGATATAATGGTAAACAGGGTCCTTATGACACTCACTTTTAGGAATATATAATTCTGCCTTGATGAGTTATTTAAAAGAGTAAATTTTATTTCTAGATAAAAAATCCTATTAATTTATTTTAATTTACTTCTAAGTCTTGAGACTGTTTGCTTCTTGACAAATTCTTACATATCTGGGTCAATATTTCACTTGAGGAGCAGGCAAAATAAAGCTACAGTATCTCTCCTCTGACAATTCCCATGTTTCCCAAAACTGTGTGCAAATAGCCTAAAATCATCACAAAATATTTGGAGATGTTGATGATCTTTCTGAAGACTTCAACACTGTGGCCATGAATTGGTGATGTACATTAGCTCAGTTCTAACCTGTGTCCCTTGATGGTTATAAAAGAACTGGGTGTAGGGGCACCTGGGTGGCTCAGTGGGTTAAAGCCTCTGCCTTTGGCTCAGGTCATGATCTCAGGGTCCTGGGATCGAGCCCCGCATCGGGCTCTCTGCTCAGCGGGGAAGCCTACTTCCCCCTCTCTCCCTGCCTGCCTCTCTGCCTACTTGTGATCTCTCTCTCTCTGTCCAATAAATAAATAAATAAAATCTTTTAAAAAAATAAAAATAAAAGAACTGGTGTAAATACCAGCGGAAGAGTCACGACTAGCAGGAATGGTCACATAACATGGTCACAGATATATTTTTGGAGGCTCCTATTCTTTTAACCTAAGTTTTATTTCGAAAATATTACTTAAAAAGACAAATGGAAAAACAAAAACATCTATGTGGGGCCAGCCAGAACATGGGGGACACAGTGGAGAACACCAGAAACAAGGCTAAGAGGACCCAAGGGCCTGGTTTCATACTGCTCTTGATGCTTTCTTTCCTGACTTTAAAAACAAAAGGATAAAAGTCCTGTTTGTGCAGGGGATATGGCTTTATTATTGGGACAAGGAGAATCTTCAAATCCATTCTAACTAGAGTCGAACCTAAACCATCAAAGAACTACAGGTTCTTCTACCGAAGTCCCTTATCAAATTGATTTTACTGCACTGAACTCTACCATACTGGATTTGGAACAACTACTCTTATCCCAAAAGTATATTTAGTGTATGCTATTGAATTGATCCAACAACTTTGTTTCCTACAAATCTTAACAAATACAACAAATCTTAACAGCATTTGACTAAAGGCACATTGATTAGATGAAATATACTATGGGTGCTAAATTGAAATTTTTTCTATGGCTACAGTTAACATAATTTCATATTTTTTCAGACTATAATTATTATGGATTTTCTAGTAACATACAAATTTAGAACATTTTTCTGCCCTATTCTGATATGTTAGTGTGGATCCAGAGTATATTTTCTAGAAGTTTTATCCTTACATATGTGTAGAAACTTCTTTTCTCCTTGTACAGGTGGTCACCCTATCAAATGCATTGTGTGGTTACGTACTATGGAGAGCTTTAAGCTTGCTCTCCATGCAGCTGTTTTTAAAAACAGTTTACGGGGCTCTATCCCAAGACCCTGGGATCATGACCAGAGCCAAAGGCAGACACTGAACCAACTGAGCCTCCCGAGAGGTCAGAGAGTTTAATGTATTTTAATAGCTCATTTACAGAAACAGTACAGAAGACAGACATTAGAAACATGGACTTGCACGTAAGACAACTCATTTAGAAAAGTGTAGTAAATGGATAGAATCTGTATGATAAAAAATACTGCAAACATCATTTAGTTGCTGTCAATTAGAAATATACTTGTTTTGAAAAAATCTAAATGCTAGAATTGTCCAGAAAAATGTAACAGGTTGATTTCTTAATTATTGTAGAGTTGAACTGCTAAAATTTGTTTACTGAAACATTTTGACTTTTATTAATGCTCTACATCCCCACGTTTATATTAAAAATCTACACACAAAGAAACATGAAAAAGCTGCCAGTACCTAATTTCCATCCCTTATTTTTCTACTTGCAATTATATACTTAGATACCTTTTGACCTCATGGGGGGAAATCCAATAACAGGAAGAAAATAATTTTTGATTTTAAGAATGAAATGTTTCCCCTTGGGATGCCTGGGTGGCTCAGTCAGTTAAGCCGCTGCCTTCAGCTCAGGTCATGATACCAGGGCCTTAGGACCAAGTCCCGCACCTGGCTCCTTTCTCGGCAGGGAGCCTGCTTTTCTCTCTGCCTCTGCTTGCTACTCTGTCTGCTTGTGCTCTCTCTCTCTCTCTGACAAATAAATAAATAAAATCTTAAAAAAAAAAAAAAGAATGAAACGTTTCCCCTCATAGTGAATTCTTAAGCACACTTTTCCATGTATGCAGCTGCTAGCTGGATGTCTTCGGGTATAATTATTATACATTTGGTACAGATAGCACACAAATTGTTCAAAAAGGCCAACTAGATAGGCCTCACTGATCTCCTGAAAAGCACCAATAGCTGTGCTCTGGAAGTGCAGATCTGTCTGGATGTCCTTAAGCAATGTTTCACAGCAGGCACTGGAAGGAAAGTTTTCCAGTCAAAAATTCAGGAAGTTCTGAAAACATCTATGGGAGTGCCTGAGTACCAGACCCCTTAACAAAGAGGTTTCTTCACTCCTCCAGGAGAGGGCGCACTCTTGCAAGCCACTTTTGTAGACAGTTGTTCCCTGGGTACTTTGCCACCAGGTGATTCAAGAGCAGTAAATCCTGTTGGAGCCATGCCAAAGAGGCCTCCTTACTGCCCCCTTCTCCTTCCTCTGGATTTTTCAGAGCTAGAGACAGCCCAGGGCTAGGGAGTCACCGAAGCTCCATGTGGCTCGTCATAGTATAGGCTGTGTGCATTCTTAGTGCTACTGTCAGAATTCTTGGCCGTTCCATCCCCGCAGAAGCGTGTTTATGAGCTGAAATTTATGGAGAACCGTTTCCACAAGCTCTTGTCTAGTACTGCTCTTTGGATTATTACAAATCCATATACCTCCAAAGACTTACTTCTCTTTCCTCGTGGCCCCTATGGAGGTAATTTTACTGCACTGATGGAAGTTCTAAGAAACAAACCCTACAATTCACTATGTACTTTATTTATTTATTTTCAAATATTTTACTTATTTATTTGACAGAGAGAGACAGTGAGAGAGGGAACATAAGCAGGTGGAGTGGGAGAGGGAGAAGCAGGCTTCCCGCTGAGCAGGGAGCCCCATGCGTGGCTGGATTCCAGGACCCTTGGATCACGACCTGAGCCAAAGGCAGACCCTTAATTGACTGAGTCACCCGGGTGCCCTTATTTCCTTTACTTTAGAAAGATTTTTTTGGAACATTAGGCACTAGATTCCAGTATCCTGCATTTGAAGAATGACCATTCCACTCTGAACCCAGTCTCTGAAAAGGCTATGGATTTAATGAGCAACTGTTTTCTTCATCCTAATCTTATAAAAATGGTGAATATTCATTCTTGTGGTTGTCATTTTCCTCTGCAAGGGGTCTTATAATCAAACTCCCTACTTAACACTGACAACTTTAAGAAACATATTATTAGTAAGTATTCTATACTATACTAATTATAAACCCTGGTCACACTCATAGTTTTCAACTCTGTGATTTCATTTCTAGGGAACAAACCTAAGTAATCAGAAATTCAAACAAATTTGTGTTGAAATAGTTCCTTATAAAGTTATTCATAACCAAAACCTAAAACAGGTTTGCTTTAGAAGATGGTAATGGTTTAAAAAACTGTGGTGCATCCCCAAGATAGAATATTAGCCAGCTATTAAATGATGTGTAATAATAATTTCAATGACATGGAAAATATTTTATCAAAAAATGTAGGATTCAGAACTATGTTTTACAGGGTCTAATTATCCAAAATCTAATATGGATGTATAATAAACAATATATCTCTCTCAGTTATGAGATTGCACTAAATTTTATTTTTATCCCTGTAAATTTCTGCATGGCTCAAGTTTTCATAATGAACATGTACAATTTTATAATAATTTTACAAAGTGTAATTTTTTTTTCAAAAAATGTATATGGCAATATTGAGCACAATGAAGACAGAAATATGTGAAACTGAATGCTTTCCATGATAAAAAAATAAGATAGGAAATGACTTATAGGCTTGAGGGTAGGGTAGGGAAGAGGGTTGGATGGAAGTATAGGGATGATGTGTTGGAGAGAAGTTCTGATGATAAATACATAAATTAGGAGAACAGGTAGATACATGCAAGAATAAAAATTCACCATTAGACTTGGCATTTTGAGGTGACAATTCTAGTGGGCAGTTACATATTAATATAAGATCTAAGGCTTAGGAGCTTTTAGAAATATATCAATTTTTCAAGATTCCAGTCCTTATTATTAGGAGTGAATTTTGGGTTGCAAGATTGGATGTGATATCATAATTTTAAAAAACATATGCTTTATTTTATACTACTATGTCAAAAACAGATTACAGCATAAGAGTTTTAAATTTAAAAAATAATAATTAAAAATATTTGCATTATACTGTGTACACTCACAACCATAGGCCTGAGCTCCAGGCAAATAGCTCATGGTTTATCTAACAGCACTCACTGGAAGTCACTGCCATCCCCATGACTAGTTTTGCTTACTTTCCTAGGGATCTGTAGCAAGCAGGGTAAATGCTTCCTCTTCTCAGTTAAGCCGTGCTTTCCATTTTGAAACCTACCTACCAGAATTAGCATCAGATCCTTGTTTCTCATTGTTCATGAATACACGTATCTCCAAAAGGTGGGAAAGTTTAGGGGAATTAAAAAAATTTTTTTTTTCTCAAGAATAAAAAAGTTAGTGGTTCCTGACTTAGAAAATATTGAAGTGGTTTACCTAGGAAGTTTTAACTTAGTGTCCTTTTTTTCTGACAATAATCATATATACTTATATATATATGATTTATATAAAAATATGTCTTAATTGTTTATGTTACTCAATTTATTCAAGTTTCTTTAGAAAAAAAAGAAGGTAGATATTAACTCTTTTTCCAGTGAGTCCTGGAATGAAGATTGAAAATAACTGTTTTTTTTTTTTTTTCAATCAGTGTGGTTCATTTTTTAGGATATAGGAACATACAGTGGAGTCATGTTTCTTTGCTTGTCACTTCACATATAAAATCCCAACATAACACCACCCAGCAAGCAATGTTATGTTTGTATAAGCAGCAATATGATATTTTCCTGAAGTTTAAAAGGCAACATAATTTCACATTTTGTACATTTGATTTCAATTCAAAACTATGGTTTGAGAGGGAAAAGGTTGAATATCAGATCTTGATTATTTTTTGTCACTGGGCCAAAGCATGGAAACCACCTCAAGTGGACCTTTATTTTCACCTGCAGCCCCAAAGCATAATTGAATTGCTTGCTCAGCAATCGTGTGACACTCAATAAGAGGGCAAAATGAACAATTGACTTCATAATTTACCAGGTGTGCACAACTTCTTTGTGAATATAGTTCATTTATAAATAACTGCTAAAAGTCAGACATTAGGTCAGGATTTTATGTAGATGCACACTATATATGAGGAAAAGCAACGTCCTTTTTTAATAAATTATTTCATTCCATTGAATGAGACATATTGAATAATTGTTATTGCAGCTTTAGAAAAAAATCTTTAAAAAACACATTTTATTAGATCATAATTATAAATACCTTCTAGTCTCTTGGTTATTTGTTTAATGAATAGCTGTGGAAAATTTTATTTCATTAAATTTTAGATGTACAGAAAGATTTTTGTAAAAAGTTATTCCCATGCCTTAAATAGAGTGAGTTCTGTTTTAATATCCAATAAGAGGATAGTTACCCTTAAATAAGCATAAATTAATAATGCTGTATATAATACAGAGTAATCTGTAATTGTTTTTTTGATAATAAGGTGGGAGTATGTTTTTCAAGGGAGGAAGAATTGGTAAAATGAAAAATCACATACATTTTCTTGCCCTTTCATGGAACAACCAATGCCTGATTTCCATCAGTGTGGTGAAAAGCACACTTTCTATCCTGGCCATTTGCCACCTTGTATGTAGCACATGAGTATTGCAAGACAAAGTTGGTTGAACATTCACATATTTCAACAGATCTACATCCAAATTGGTAGAATAAGAAAAGAACCATGTGCCTGGCTCAGAATTCACACTGACAGCGCTGTATAGTTATCTACCTTATATAACAAATGCCATTATTGGAGGACTTTTGTGACTGGTGTGAAACAGGACTTGGTTTTCATAGTGTCATTTCTTTTGTCCTGGATCTTTATTTGCCATCTTAACAAGTATAACGGTCTCTATCTCAAGCCTGTTTTTGGCTTATTATAATTGTTAGAGTGGATCTGTCATTCCCATTGTTGGAAAATGTACACATTCTTTCACTGGAAATAATTTTACAAAGTTTTCACAGTTAAAATAAAACTATTACAAACTTAAAAGACTCCAGGAATAGTGAATTAAAGAGGTACAGTGTAAACATAAAGACAAGGGAGGTTACAGAACATAAATGTTGCTCCTAGTGTTTCCGTTTTTATGGCCAGAGACTTCTGTTCTGAATTGTCAAACAAAACTTAGAGACATACATGTCCGTAGAAACTCTGATGTCTGGAAACTATTCCTAAGATATTTGGAGTTCCTAAACATCCTAAAAACATTCTAAAGGACGTAGGAACTTTTGGGAGGACTACACAGAACTCAGGGAAAAGTAGGCCTGTTTTCTGAATTAGTTAAGAGGGTCAACTCAGTTTAATGAGGTATTCACAGTGTAACAGTATGAATTGCTCCAGGACACTTTATAAGAATATACTTTATTTTGTTTTGTTTTGCCAAAATCAAATTAAACCTGGCTCTGAGTTTCTACTTGGGAGAATGAGTGAGAAATCTGATATCAGTTCTGACCGTTGCCCTCCTCCCACTCATCTTGCCCATCCTGCCCTCAGCCCATGTTGGCCATATGCAATGGCTCCCATGGCTCCCGTTCCTCCTTCTCCGAAACAGAGAGTGTCCCTGCTGGTCCTTTACCAAGTCTGGCAGTGCTGCTGACATACCACACTGAGCAGCTATCTCCTCTGACATCCTGCCTCCTCCAGCCAGTGTGGGAGTATGGTCTGCACCACCTACCATGCCCCACCAATCCGGGCAGACGTCCATCCTACAGAAGTCTCAAAATAAAAAGCCCTAATAGCCCTGCCTACAGGCTGGAGGGAAAATTATCTTACAATTTTTTTGTTGTGTCTGTGGCAGTGAAAACATAAAGTTAAAAATTAAAGAGAGAGAGAGAGAGAAGATATCAATTAATTCACCACCAACTCCTTTTGGTATAAAAGGCAAGTGACCATGCTACTTTCTCCTTCCCTTCACTCTTCTCATTTCCCCTGAGGAACTGGGAAGATTTTAGGTAAGGCACAATGCCCTTCTTTCCTCCTTTGTATCTTGTACAGTTTCTGCATGTCTTGTGCATATTTTGATGTTGCTGATTTCTTAAGTCTCTATGAATTATATGAGTTGCTTTCACAACTCATATAAGGAGGCTATATTTAGATTAAAATCTATGCTTCTTTGTCTTAGCCTTATTTTTTAAAAGAAAAAAGTCTGCTAAACTCAAACTGGTTTTCTCCTTTTCACTCTAAAGCTATGGAAGCAATTGTAATATCAAACAGTTGAGTCCTGAATTCTTACTAATTTTCTTACCAACTACTTTGCCAAAGTTTAGGTTATTATATGGAGCAGAAAGAACAATGATAACCATATGAGAGACTAAGGATAAAAATTGTGTTAGACAAAAAAAAAAAAAAAAAAAATTGTGTTAGACAATTAGGTAGAGATAAAGATCTATGTCAAGGCTTTCACTAACTGAGCAGAAGATTTATAATGAAGAAACCAGGTTGAAAAGTTTTTGTTCATTTTCAATAAGGATTTTTTTTTTAATATTTTGTATACTCAGTTACAGCAATAAAATAAATTTCTGTTTTTCAGTCTAAACCTAATGCTGAAAAAACTTCAATTTGAGAGGACATCCACTTTAATATTAGACTAAAATCCAACAGGATTTAGGCAGGAATTTATGAAATGCTACCTGATTGCTCTCAAACGTTGCCTTAATATAAGTAACACTTGGCTCACTTAGGATCAAGTTCAATTTTTTTCCACAGTTACCTTTAAATCCTAAATTAAAATAATCTTTGGATTTTCAAGATCTGGCTATGGTAACAGATAAAATAGAATACATTCATTCCTTCAATTAATGACTTGGATTCAGTTCTTTTGAGATTGCAAATGACACAAGTTTATAGGTCTAACTCTGCTGCATCTGATGTAATTAGAAAAGTAGCATTCCAGGTGGTCTTAAACTATAGAAAAATGTTGCAGAGAAGCTTGAAGTAGCATGGCATTCCTGAATTCAAGAGATTATTGATGAGGTGTACATGGATACATGGATTGAGTCACAGAGACTTCAAGTATTGGTAATAAATGATAGCTTCATAAGGGCAGTTCAAATTGATGCTTTAACGAATAAAGAAAATACTGTCTCTCTTCCTCCAGACTAAGGTTTGTTTTGTTTTGTCTCTACGTAATTCCAAGTGAAAAAATTTTCTTTTAACTAAGACTCAGGTATGAACTAAATTGATTTATAGCCAGATCAGAAGCCAAGAGATTAGTGCCAAAATAGTGGTGAGATAATAAAATACTGAACTTGGACAGACTCCAGACTGCTCAAACAGGAGTTGAAAAGAAACTGCTGATCAGCTAAGATAGACCACAGAGGCTGTTCTCTTGTTCCACTATTAGCAAGAATGATGATTCAGGTCCGTTTTTTGGTTGGTTTCACTCAAATTTCCTATCTGCTTATTCAAGTGTTATATTCCAAATTGAGAATACACCAATAGTCTCATGCCTTAGTGTCCCTTTATTTCTTTTGAAGGATGTTTTAAGTCCAATTGTTAATCTACAGCTATGAGGAGCAGAGAATTATTTAATTTACTGCTGCTAGGCTAGAGCAGACAGCGTCAACATTCAGGGTAGGCCTTGTTTCCATATAAGGAAATTCTTTCATTCCTAAGACTATCGATTTCCAGGTTCAAAGTCTACTGCTTCATCAGGTGTACCAAAAGTCTGAGTAGCAGTGCCCACAGCTGTTTTTCATAATAAAACACAATTCAAAGATTTCCTTATTAACATGAATTCTCTGCGCAAGAGTTGTGGCAGGACCTGAGAACACCAACTCTCATGAGGTTTGACTTCTTTTGACACCTTTTGATGATCAATTACATCCTACCATTATTGGCTGTATGTCAGTACCTCTCAACCCAAGCAGAGAGTTGTGGCTTTCCTCTCCTGTTTCATGGTTTAAATAAAACCGGAATATTAAGCTTAGTTATGTAGAAAAGGAAATAAATAAAAAGAATATGCAGGTTAGGGGCGCCTGAGTGGCTCAGTGGGTTAAAGCCTCTGCCTTCAGCTCAGGTCATGATCACAGGGTCCTGGGATCGAGCCCCGCATTGGGCTCTCTGCTCAGCAGGAAAAATAAATCTTTAAATAAGTTTAAAGATTTAATTAATCTTTTAAAAAAATAATATGTAGGCACTTTACAAAATGCTCGTTGCTACTATCCCCTTGGGATTCACTTCTAAGGTGCTGTCTCATCAATCCCAACCCACCGCTGGCAGCAATGGCCATCTCTCCCCACTGCCAAGAGTTACTTCAACTGCATGTTCAAAATCCAGACTTCAAACGGGAAGCTGAGATAAATTTGGGTTTTGTTTGAAAAAAATCCTTTAGTCCCTCTGTGCTTCAATGGCTTTCCCTATAAAACGGCATGGAATGAAATAAACAGACTCTTCAGAAAGAAAGAAAGATTTCATGACTAAATAAGTTTTGGATGGCTATAAGCAGATTCGGCATAATATCAAGGTCTTGCCCAGATTCATTAGTAAAAATAATACTAATAATTATTTTAATGTACACTTGAAATCAGAATATTTATACTTAACATGAAAACTCTAAGTTAATTTTCAAAGATTAAACAAATATAAACTCAGATATTCATAAAAGTCTTTTAAATGCATGCTACCTGCCCTTTGCCTGGTATATTCATAGACAGAGATATCCTGTGACAACTGACAACTTGTACCTCCAATGGCTAATGTGATCAAGTGGAAATCGTGCCAATTGACCTTTGGGGAAAGATACTTGAACATTTTATCCATAGACGATAGTAGGGAAGATATTTGCAAGGTGTTTGGTCAGTCAGTCTAATATTGTTAGTGTGTATAGACTATGGTGTTGGGGGGTCAGAATGTTGGCCGTACCTTTGAGTCTCTGGTCATTGATAAATTCATGTTTCTCTGGCTGAGAGACTCTATTTGGAGGTAGAGCTGGGAGCAGGGGTCACAGCTCTGATTTTGTTGGAAGTTAGTCTTGTATCATTCCAGCCATGTCGTCTGGGCCACTTACATGAGCACTAAAATGATTAGCCTAGGAGTATAAATTGATTCCATCTCCCTATGTCTACTCCCTTCCCTCCATCCCAGATATTCTGAAAATGTCAGAGCCTGCTGCAAGGGTCAGCTTGTCTGGGCGGCACTTCGTACCACAACCTACCCTCTCATCCCTTGTGGACTCTACGCAGGAAGCACTGGGCTGCGCAAGCAAAGCCAGTTGGTTCTGAGCAAACAAATGATGTGTGTAGATTTTGTCCCCATTTTGCCATCTACTGGCTCTGATACCATTTAATTTCTTCTCCACAATGTCACTGATAGAAAATATTCAGTACTATGTCTAGCAGAGAGGAAGTTCCAAATAAATCAAAGCTGACATCTTTTTCTAGCAGAATTAAAGCTGTATTTCAGTGGTTCTCCTCAATTTTGTATTCCTTCTTGTTCTTCTTCAGTTTGGTGGTCTAGGTACGTAATGCTTTTATGTTTCATGCTATGAATTGAGAAACAATGGCCTGATTCATTATTCAACTACAAGATAGTTACATTGGGGGAATATTTTTTAAAAATATTGTTAATTTTAGTACATTTCTTTCCAAAGATGAAACATGTTTCTTTTTTTGTTTGTTTGTTTCACTAAAGGGAAACATAAGCTTGAATCAGAGCCTGTCTGGCATTTTTTTAAAATGTATAACCATGTGTTTACTATTGCGTAGAACAGCCGTAATTTGACTGTAGTTGACTAATTCTGATTATGTTTGGATTATGTCATTCAAGAGCAGTCCCAAAGAATTTACCAATTTAAGACTTACATAATTTTAAAAATTATGCTCAGAAAGCCATTATTTGTGGAAATTTTCTCTTTCCTTTTACCTTCATTATTGTTTAGAAAAGCAATTGTATCATGCAAAGTGATCACTGAGTCTGTAATCTACCAAATTCATGGGGATGGCACTATCATTTCAGAATGTGTCAAAATTCAGAAGTAAATGAACTACCTTGAATCGTCACTTCATGGCTAGTTTAGTACAATTATAAAGATCTACTAATCTCTCTGATGCTGTAGATATGTAATGTAACAAATACTACTTCAGTATTAAAAGGAAGAAAAATTAAAGACTTTAGTAAATTAGAAGGAGTTAGTGGGGACTGCTGAAACGATTATATGGATATAAGGCATCATTTTAGAACATTATTTTTTTCTTCTAACATCTCTCTCATTCTTTTCCTCCTTTGGATTCTTTTATTCCTACATTTTATTGATTCCTTTCTTTTATCCAATCCTCATAGCTCAGCAATTAAGGGGAAAAAAAGGTAAATTGCCCCCTTAACAGGGATTTGATAATTATTAAAAGATAAATTGTATAAGATGTTATTTTAGTGACTTTTACATTCGTTTTCTGTTAGAGAAGTAAAATTCTTTATAAAGAATGCTTTGTGTGGATCTGGCTGTTGATGAAACTTCTTTCCTCCTGGTGAGGAAAGAGAGAAAAGAAAAGAAAAGGAAAGGAAAGGAAAGGAAAGGAAAGGAAAGGAAAGGAAAGGAAAGGAAAGGAAAGGAAAGGAAAGGAAAGGAAAGGAGAAAAAAGGAAAGAAAGAAAGAAAGAAAGAAAGAAAGAAAGAAAGAAAGAAAGAAAGAAAGAAAGAAAGAAAGAAAGAAAGAAAGAAAGAAGAGATTAGTATGGTATATATACCACATTTCAGGTACACTGAGTCAATCATGGGGGGGGCAAGGCCATGCTGCAGCGCTATACATGAAAACAAGATTTTTGTGTAACTTTCAAATTAATATGCCAGTCCAGATTTTTTGGCATAATGAGAACATCTTTCATGTGTCAGAACAGGTTTTGATTATAACTAAATAAGTGAAACCACAGATATGTTGATAAGGTGACCTTCATCTTCAAGTTTAAGATTAATTGTCTAAAGTACTTTTAGAAAAAGCAAAAACTGAGTAGGAATAAAGCATGTGTGTCATAGGGGTACCTGACTATAGAATTCAGATGTTTATGTTTGAATAAAATAGCAATTGCAAATACAAATCAAACCAAAGTCCACTGAAATGAGTTGCTTATGCCATTAACGTTTTTCCCCCTACCAAGAATAATCAAGATGACTTTTGGCTAAGTCAATCCTTATGCTCACCAATGTTTGCCCCATAAGAATTTAGAGCATTTGCAAATACAGTTGTTAAAATGGCTTACAGCTATCTGACAGAAAGCATTCTTTCTTTTTTTCATATAGCCTTATTATTATGAAATCTCTCTCTTATACAGAGTGCTGTTTTATTTTGTAAATTCCATATAAACACAAAATTAAAATAAATTTGTTCATATAATTTTGTCAGATCTGGGGTGTTGCATTCAGGATTTAGTGCAATATCTAGAGTCGTGTGTTTCCAAAGTAGTTTAGCTCCTGGAAAGATGGTACAGAAGCCCCTTTCAAAGGGCAGGATATGGGTCCTAGAAAGCAGCTCTATTTTAAAATTATATATTAAAAACTCCCTATCTATCTCTTATTGGATTTGGTTTTATGGATAGTATAGTGAGGCACACAGCATTGTCAGCTTGAACTTTACTTGGAGCACCTCTTACCCACCTAATGTTTTATTCCTGCAATTCTTCCCTCATCATTTCTCTTTCTTTTTCCAAATTCTCTTATTCTTTCTAGCCAAACTCCAAAGTCATCTCTTCCACAGTGACTTCTTTGAACTTACTTCAGTCCTAGATATTTATTTATTTTAATTATTCACAGGTATTTTCTCCTTTTAAAGCACCCAATCCTCTCATATAAACCATTTGAGCACCTTATAAGATTATCATCTCTTATTGGAATTTTCAGGGGCAGGTAATGCTTTGATATTTCCATATAATAGGTACTCAACAAATATGTGTTCTGGAAATGTTGCCTGAATATAGCATTATCCTAATATATAATAAGTTAATGGGAAAAGCCAATTTCATGTATATGCATGTACTTATGTAATCAGTACCAACACTTCCCTATTGATGACAAGATCAGCTGGACAGTTACTTAACTTGATCACTGACACAGATAAAATCACTAATTATTACCATCGGTCATTTTATTCATAGTAATATAAACAGTTCACTTAAAGGTCAAGTTGTCTTAAGAAGGGCAAACATGGTTGATATTAAAATCCAGTCTTGACAAGTTTACAACATATTTTTGCTTGGTTGCAAACATATTTTGGTGCAAAACAACTTATGGTAGACTAAGTGGTCATCAGGTAAATCTTTTGGTCTTATGTTTTGTATACTCTGGTAGCCTGATACAAAAATTCCAAAGTTTTTACATAAAGAGAAATGGAAAAAAAAAAAACCCAACAAAACAAAACAGAAAACAAGGGAAGTACCAGAATTATTTTTTTAATAAATGTTAATACTTACTGAAGTTATGGATCTCTATCAAGAGGGAATCGACTTTAAACTTACATAAAGGAATAAACATTTCAACATTGAGTCTTCAGAAATTACACTGAAATGGGATATTGAGATTTTTACTTTGGACATGGTCCTTCCTTGCTACAGCAATAGTTTAATCATATAGAATCAAAGAATAGAATTTTATTTCTATGGACACATGGCTATTTTCTTACTCCAGTCTCTGTTTCTTCCAAGTATGCAAAGACAGTCCCAGGACCGTAATGGAGAATATCAGTGAAAGAAGATCATGTAAGAACACAGGCAATTCATCTCTATGGGATTCCCATAGTGGTATAAATTTTGTAACACACAGAAGCCCAAGTGCCACTGAGAATGTTTCATGTTACCAAAGAAAATAGGAAAATGGAAACCAGCATCTATACTTCCTCTATATCATCTGTACTCAATAAATACAGAGTCAAATTCTTATTTTATTTTTTCCTTATGACAAATATACTTAAGTAATTGGATGTTTCCATTTCATGGAAATTTTACTCATATTGAAATCCACAATCATGGCTTTTCATATGGAAATTTCTACTCCTCAAGTATACCAGCATGAGAGTAGTTTTTATTACATCGAACTTTGTAAAGAGACACCAGATCTTGCTGTTACAGAGTGTATAAATGTATCGTTTACGAGCATTTTAGATTATAAGGAAGATGTATTTACCACAAATACTTGATGGTTCCTTTGAAAGAAAGCCTATTATTTTAAAATTGAATCATAATGGATCTAAATATTTATTAAGGATGTCTTAAGTAATATTTTGAGTGCCTATGGGATATATTGCACGTAGATAATTATTTAGGGAACAAATTCTGTACTGTACAGATATGGTGACTTCTAACAAATCTTCTTAACTTTCCTGCTGGCAAAGAATCAAAACTTAAGCTAAGTCTCCTTTACTCTGGATAGTGCTTTTGCCACACTGTCTCAAAACTTTTTTTAACTATTTTCATAGTATTATACTATTGAAATGAGGTGTCATTAAATAAAAAGTGGCAAATAGAAAGCCTGCCTTTGTAACTGTTCCTTAACTTTATATTTTCACATAGCACATTGAATCATACACACTTAAAATCCTATCATAGAACTACTAGAATGTAAGGGCATTTAAAAGTCATCTAACTCAGAGAGTTATAACTTTATTATACTAGCAAAACTCCTCTTTCCAAATAACACTGTATATGGAACCCCAGAATATGAAACAGATGGAAAGTGTGGCAGCTCTGGTTTAAGAGGAGGGAGTCAGCTTGGCCTCATCCTCATCCCCTGCAGCAGAACTCTGATGCTCCCCAGAGCACAGTCTGATGATTATTGATCTTCCCAATCTGCTCAAGATATTTTCTAAGACATCTTTTGACAGATACTCACACTGTCCATTCCATAATATTTCCAGGGACAGGAAACATGGTATTTTATGAGAGGGGCCACTTCTTTCTCTTTTTTTTAAATGTGGCAATCGTTATAAAATAAAATGTGTCCCTTATATGAAAACTCCCAAGTCACATTTCCCCATTATCTTATTCTTGTTCTCTTAGGTGATTATTTTATATAATAACTTTCCAGATATTTGAAAACAGTATAGCCCTATAACCCATGTCACTCTGGGCAGAAATAAACTTGACTAAACATGTTCATGTTCCTTTCTGGAGGAGTGAAATACACTCTGGCCTCTGCTTTGATCTCTCTAGGTGATGCAGTGCTCAGGAGACAGAGTAGCTTTGTCCTTCGGTTGTAGCTATCAGCAAGAAAGAATCATATAGCAAAATCTAGATGAAGCCTAGGTTCTGATTAAAGCAGTCTCAGGGAGATAAAGAGAGTCTAGTATTTTCAAGTCCTTGGAATTTGACAGATAACAAAAACCTAACTCAAAGTAACAGTGACTAAAATCCTATATAAATGATACAAATGAAAATTCTTTCAAAGATAGAAAGTAGAGAGATTCAAAGTTAAAACCTTATATAGAAAGGACAGGACATTTTGTAGAGAACTTAATCCCATTCCCAGGGAATGCCCTAATTAAGTAGGATAACATGTTTATGTGTTGCACCTACTCTGAGAACCATCAATCTAACTACAAGCATCTGATGGAAACTTCCAGGTCCATATAGCTACAATAGCCATACCTGCCACCCATTTGTTTGGGACAGTAACTCTGACAGTGGAGTTCTCAACCATTTTTCACTTTTTTTTCCAATTGCAATAGTAAAATGCTGCAAGTACAATATTTCCCATCTAACCCTTCCCAGCACTCACCTCTTATGATTTTTCAATCAGTTTAGTGAGATCAAGTTCTGTTCTATTTACTTTCCATTATGCCATCATTGATTTCTCAGGAAGTGGGGTTGAAGGTCACCCCATATCAGGAAAGACACAAAAACTGGTTACATTTAAGAATGTGTAAACAGGAAATAAAGGCCAACAACAGAAAATCCAGGAGAAATGTAAGGCATCTGAGAGACTTTGGGACATAGTAAGATGGTGTAGAAGAGCATCATTATCATCATTAGTGTCGCCACCGACACTAATGGAGCTAACATTCTGGAGCACCTGCTATCTGCCTGGCTTGGCTATGATATTTTGACTTATGATACTTAATTTATTGTTATTACTCTATCTGTTATACATATGGGTAAAAAGCACAGAGGGATTAAATGAAAAGTCTAATATCAACCATTAGTAAGTGATAAAATCAAGATTTAAAAATAAAGTCTGACTTTACAAATCAAACCTTTAAAAAAAACCAGCCTTCTTGAGGCATAATTAATATAAAAGAATTTCACAATTTCTTGTGTACAGTTGGATGAGTTTGGACATATGAAAACAGCTGTAGGGGCGCCTGGGTGGCTCAGTCGTTAAGCGTCTGCCTTCGGCCCAGGTCATGATCCCAGGGTCCTGGGATCGAGCCCCGCATCGGGCTCTCTGCTCGGCAGGAAGCCTGCTTCTCCCGCTACCATTCCCTCTGCTTGTGTTCCCTCTCTCGCTGTGTTTCTCGCTGTCAAATAAATAAAATCTTTAAAAAAAAAA
>CM053608.1:58089886-58131474 GCA_028646535.1 Procyon lotor | reverse complement strand
GAAAACAGCTGTAATACCATCACCACAGTCAAGGTAATAAACATATACAACACCTCCCAGAGTCTCCTGTGTCACTTATTTTGCCTGTATGTTGTAACAACACTTAACATGATATCTACTCTTTTCAGAAATTTTGAGGTGCACAATACCATATTTTGAGCCACTGGCATCACAGTATTGGAAAAACTGGATATCCACATGCAAAGAACATGTGGACATTTGCATATCCACATGCAAAGAAATAAATTTGAGCCCCTACCTTACAGCATACAAAAATCAACTCAAATTGTATTAAAGACTTGAACATAAGCCCTGCAACTGTAAAACTCTTAGAAGAAAAAATTAAGGAAAATCTTCTTCACATTGGTCTTGACACTGATTTCACGGATATGACACCAATAGTACAGACAATGCAAGTGAAAATAGAAAAGAGGGACTACATCAAACTTAAAATCTTCTGCACAGCAAAGAGAACAATCAACAGAATGAAAATGTAACTTACAGAATGGGAGAAAATATTTGCAAACTAGAGAGCTGATAATGGGTTAATTTCCAAAATATATAAGAAACTCCTACAACTTAATAGCAAAACAACCTTATGTAAAAAAAAAAAAAATGAGCAAAAGACTTAAGCAGTCATTTCTCCGAAGAAGATATCAAATAGTAAACAAATATATGAAAAGATACTCAATATTATTAATCACCAGGAGATTGGAAACCAAAACAACAGGTCATCACCTCAGCAGTTAGAATGGCTATCAGGAAAAACTCAAAAGCTAAGTTTTGGAGAAAATGTGGAGAAAGGGAACCCCTGAGCACCATTAGCGGGAATGTAAACTGGGTAGTTACTATGGGAAACAGTATGGAGTTCTTCCAAAAATTAAAAATGGAACAATCGTATGGTCCAGAAATCCCATTTTAGGGTATATATCCAAAAGAAATGAAAATAGAATCTTATGTTCATTGCAGCCAAACTATGGAGACAGCCCAAATGTCCACTGGCAGATGAACGGCTAAAGAAAATATACATACAATGGAATATTAATCAGCATTATAAAAAAGGAAATCCTGGCATTTGCAACAACATGAATGAACTTGGAGGACAGCATGCTAAGTTAAATAATCCAGTCACAGAAAGACACATACTCTATGATTCTATTCTATTTGAGGTATCTAAAATAGTCAACCTCATAGAAAGAGAGACTACAATAGTAGTTGCCAGGGACTAGAGGGTACAGGAAATGAGAAATTGTTATCCAATAGGTATAAAGTTTCAGAAGTTACACTTTAATTATGATACTTAATTTTGAAAAATGAGTTAATATATAAAAAGAAGAAAATATACAACTCTCATTTTCTTGTCTCAAAAGAAGTAAGGCAAATAAATCTCTAAAATGAGAAATGAAAGACAATAAAAAAGCACAAACGGAAAATGAGAGCTGAAGAAGTAGACAAGAAAAATGGACGGGAAACTATAAGTGTGGGACATTATGAGCAAAAAAAGCTCAATTACTGAATTGTCAACTGCATTAGAAACTGTCAAATCTGAACTGGCATGCATACATGATGACAGTTGGGAGGATGTCCCCAGATAAAAGAGATGGGAAAAGGGGATGCCTGATGGGCTCAGTTGGTTAAATGTCTGCCTTTAGCTCAGATCCTGGGATCAAGCCCTGCGTTGGGTTCCCCTCTCAGCGGGGAGTCTGCTTGTTCTTCTCCCTCTGCTTCTCTCCTTGCTCACATTCTCTCTCTCTCTCTCAAATAAATAAATACAATCTTTAAAAAAGAAAGAGATGGGAAAAAAATGTGGGAAAAAAAGTCAGAGATGAAGAGGAGAGTAAACAGACCAATCAATATTAGTATACTTGTATTTGACAAAAGCAAACAGAACAGAAATGATAATCAAGAATATTATAAATACTATAAGAGAAATCTCTCCTAAAATGAAAAGAAATCGAGTGATTAGATGCAAATTCTCCATTATATATCACCAAATGAAATTAAATAAGAATTCATACACACTAGAGTGAAATATTTTAATCAAGTCCCTCATAAGAGTACAAAAATCAAACTGACTTTCTTTCATTTAAATGAAAAAGTTATGAGATTTATGAGTTACATAACAAACATGAATTGCCATTTGTGTAGGAAAGAAAGAAAGATAATGGTAGGTGTACATGGGGTGAAGAAGGTAAACAAGTGTTTATTTTAGTCAGAATTAAAGACATCAGGAGCAGGTGAGTCATAATATGTAGGATCACTAATGAAGTTTGAAATAATGTAATTTGAGTATGAAGTTAGTTATTATTATAAATAAGCTAAAACAAAATGTCACTTGTCAAAAATAACTGTATTTATTAAATAAATAAACAAATATAATGAGAATTAGTTGGGAGTGTACTCTTTCAGATTTTGACTACAAATATTTGAAATTCAGGAAATCTGATCAATCTAAAGCACAGTTTTATTTTCAGTTTTGCTAGGAGAAAGTAAGTAGTTAGTGTTTATATTTTGAGGTTGATATTAAGAAAAACACAGATGTTAGTATAATTTGTTTTTAAACTTTGTTAAGAAAATCTCCTGTCAAATAAATGGTCAAGGGACTACATTGGGATTACTAAACTATAGCTTCAGACAGGTTGATTTAACAGTAGTCACTGAGGGTTCCTAAGTGTTTTCTATTTGCCAGGTGCTGTATTAGGATCCTCACAGACAATATCTCATTTAAGCTTCTCACTAATCTTACATGTTAGATATTTCCATTATAACTCTCCTTCTAATTGATGAATCAACTGAGGAAACACAGACAGATGATAATAATTTTCCAAGCTTTCACATTTACTTAATGACAAAGGAAGGTCTGACCCCAGGCAGTCAGATTCCAGTAAGTCACTGTTAACACTACCTTACAATTTGCTCATATTCTCTTACAGGAAGATTCCCAAATCACTGAATCTTGGTATTATTTAAAACTCTACAAATACATCTTTTGCAGTAGCTTCTTACAAGTGAATAATCTCATTAATTAGTATTTTTTCTAATTTTATCCTATAAATGTACTTTCTTTTAATTTCAAATATGAGTATCTTGATGTCAGACGTGTGTATGAACCATGCACTGATTCATCAAGTCTCACCTCTCACACCCTACTTGTGGTACTGCTTAAATTTGAAGACCATCTTCGACTATGCTTAGAAATCAAAATATTAGGGGTGCCTGGGTGGCTCAGTGGGTTAAAACCTCTGCCTTCAGCTCGGGTCATGATTTCAGGGTCCTGGGATCGAGCCCCACATCAGTCTCTCTGCTCAGCAGGGAGCCTGCCTCCCCCGCCATGCCTGCCTCTCTGCCTACTTGTGATCTCTCTCTGTCATCAAATAAATAAATAAAAATCTTAAAAAAAAGAAATCAAAATATTAGTGGAAAGAGCAGAGAAGAAATGAGCAGCTTTGTATTTTACCACTAGATTCCTGTTCCTTTTTTATTTTTCTCTTTCAGCTCCAGTGTGTGAGTTCCTTATGGTTAATACACAATGTCAGAATTGGGAATGCTTACACTAAATTTCTATCTTAGGCAAACTTATGCATGATTTAACAAAAACACTACTGGGGAGCTTGGTTGGCCATAGAAACAAACAACTATGACTTCTTTAAATTTATTCATTGCCAGGGGATGTAGAAATACCTTCATTATAACCTTTACCAATTGTTCTCACCACAAGCCTTACTCATTCAAGGAAAATAAAAGCAATGAGTTGAGTCGACCGATTAGACAGGTAGTTTGGGTTCACACAGGTGAAACAACTAGTTAATTGACTCTATCATTCATCTTCTTTTTTTCTTTTTTAAAAAATCTTATTTTTATTTATTTATTTGACAGAGAGAGAGAGAGAGAGAGAGATCACAAGTAGGGAGAGAGAGGAGGAAACAGGCTCCCCGCTGAGCAGAGAGCCCGATGCGGGAATCGATCCCAGGACCCTGAAACCATGACCTGAGCCTAAGGCAGAGGCTTAACCCACTGAGCCACCCAGGCATCCACTATCATTCATTTTCATACAAATGTTTAGCATTGAAAAGCCACAACCTGGGCTTTTCCAGAGCAGCATATGCCTTTGTGTGCTATGAGTGAACTTTTATCTTTCAAATTAGGAGGAACAACAACAACAAAGACGGAACACATTTCTTTCTGATCTACTCCATATGGGTAACTGATATTACCACAGCTAGAGTTGAGCAGCCTAGAATATGTAATTTCTTTTTGTAAAAAAATTTTCATCTTGGGGAAAAGCTGTATTTGGCAATGCATCAATTCCTCTGCTTTTGTTCATTATTTGTTTGAACAAAAGTAATTATGCTTACAACAAATTAAGCATCAGAATTTTTCTTTTGGTTTCTGGTAGGGTATTTCATATTCAACTACCAGTTATATCAATAAATCTGTCTGATTTTCATCAAAAAAACAACATTCATTTTTAAAAACTTAGATATAGCATGCTCATGGTTTTGGTTTATTAATGAAAACTAATAATCATTATGTCAAAAAGTTTATACAAATGCCTGAAAAACAAATTATTACATACTCATGAATATTGATTTTGAGGTGAATTTAGATGAGCAAACCTTTAATGAATACTGAATAAATTTTAATTGAGTATATTAAATGTGGCAAAATTATTTGTCACCATACTTTAGCATTCACTGAACCTAATATGTTCCAAATGACAGATACCATTTATGAGAGTTTTATAATCATTGAAAAATTCAAGTGTTTCTCAGGCATGGTCTGTGGCCAAAATATGTGATTCAGGATACCATGCTTTTAATATTTGCATTTTATTAATAAATTTCTACTGATTTCCCATTGTCACTTGAATATAGATGGATTAAAAGTTCCTAAATTTTATTTTGAGTAAAAAGTACGAATTCAACTCTAAAAGTTAAGAGTTAAGTTAATTATAATTTTTTCTTAAACCTTAGCCAGATTAAAAACAAAATTCAGACTTATACTTGTCACTGTTTACAAGACCTCAGTTTTATTTACCACAAAATAATCACCCTTTAAAAGAAAAAGTTTATTTTCCCATGTTCAGTTGTTTAGGATGCCTATAGGAAAGTAATATATCACATATCCATTATAAAATTTCATCACATAGTTTATTTACGATGTCTTAGTTTTGTTATGAGACAGAAGGGTAAAATGATAGCCCCTTCCTTTATTTAAAAGTATCGATTATTTGACTGATGTTGCTTTTTGTGGGGTTTTGTCATTTTTCAGTGGTAGGTGCTAGATTTTGATTATGAAATATAACCTTGGTTGTTGGAGTAAATTACATAGTATCTTAAATGTAAAGGAAATTTCCTTTACAAATATTAAATAATAGACTTTATTTTTCAGAGAAATTGAGCAGAAAGCACAGAATTCCCATACACTTATAGACCTCACATTCAGACAACTTCTTCCACTATCGACATCTTACTCCACAATGGAACATTTATTATAATTAACGAACCCACACTGACACATCATCATCATCACCCAGAGTCCATAGCTGCTATTAGGATTCACTCTTGGTGTTGTACATTCTGAGTTTTAACAAATGTATAATACATATATCCAACAATGTCATGGAGAATCATTCTGAAAACTTTCATTGCTCTAAAATTCCTCCAGGCTCTGACATTCACCATCCCTCTTCCCTGACTCTGATAACTACCAGTCTTCTTACAGTCTCCATAGTTTTGCTTTTTCCAAAATGTTGTATGGTTAGACTCATACAATGTGTAGCAATTTTGGATTGGCTCCTTTCATTTGTAATACACATTTAAGCTTTCTCCAAGTCTTTTCATGGATTGACAGTTCATTTATTTTTAGTACTGAATAATACTACATTATCAAGGTGTACCATTGTTTATTTATATACTCACTGAAGGACATCCTGGTTGCTTCCAAATTTTGGCAATTATGAATAAAGCTGTCATAAACATCTGTGTGCAAGTTTTGTGTGAACATAAGTTTTCAACTCCTCTGGGTAAACAACAAAGGATATGAATGCTGGATTATATGATAAGAATATGTATGAATTTATTTAGCTTTGTAAGAAACTGACAAATGCCTATTCTAATAGATGTGTCTATATATAGGATACATATATACATAAACATACATAAGCATGTATATGTGTATGTGTACACATATATATGAATATATATGTCTGTACATACATGCCTCTCTGTGTGTGTGTGTATGTGTGTATGTGTGTATTCTATTCTCTCCTAGGTGTCTATACCTCAGGGATATTTTAAGAGGTTTGGAATTTATCTCCTATCTTAGTTTTCCAATAAAAATGAAATCACATATTGTGTATACATACATAAGCATATATAGGTATATGTGTGTATATATAGATATACATATATATATATGCACATATGACTCAGTACATTTTTGCCATTATTATTAGAAACAGTTACTGTTAGCTCAATTAAGAATAAGAAAAGTAAAAATTCTTATTTGATCTTTACTTATTCCTTTTTGGTGTTGCTGTTTTCTTTATGTAAATCTATTTCTGACCTACCTCATTTTCCTTCTCTCTGAAGAACTGCTTTTACATTTCATGAAAGTCAGGTCTAATAGCAAGAAATTCTCTCAATGTTTGTTTTAGAAAGTCTTTATTTCTCCTTCAGTTTTGAAGGATACTCTCATAGGGTACAGAATTCTAGGTTAATAGTTTTTTTCTTTGCCACTTTAAATATGTCACCTCACTCTCTTATTTACATGAATTCTGAGGAAATATTTCTAATTTTTTTCTTTATATTTGATTTTCTGAAGTTTTGAATATGATATGACTAGGTGTAGTTATTTTTTTAAGATAAAAAAAAAAACCTGACCAACTTTAACAAAATTAAGATTTTATTTTTTTATTTGAGAGAGAGACAGAGATAGACCACAAGTGGGGAGGAGAGGGAGAAACAGACTCCCCGCTGAGCAGGGAGCCCAAGGTGGGCTCAATCCCAGAACTCTGGGAAGGCAGACCCTCAACTGACTGAGCCACCCACTGCCCCTAAGTGTACTTATTCTTGACATTTATCCTGCTTGCTGTTCTCTGAGCTTCCTGGATCATTAGGTTGGTGTCATTATTTGGAGAAATTTTCAGTCATTTTGTTTTAAATACTGCTTTTGTTCCTTTCTCTCTATCTCTCCTGGTATTTACATTACATGAGTGTTATACCTTTTGTAGTTATTCCATCATTTTGGATATTATGTTCTGAGTTTTCCTCAATCTTTTTTTCTTTTTGCTTTGCCATTTTGAAAGTTTTTATTGAGATATCCTCAAGCTAGAGACTCTTCCTTCAGCCATGTCTCATCAAGTAAGGAGACCATCAGAGTTACTTCTCATTTCCTGTTAGAGTGTTTTTAAATTTTAGCATTTCTTTTTCATTCTTTCTTAGAATGTCCATCTCTCTGCTTACATTACCCATCTGTTCTTGCATGCTATTTACTTTATCCATTTAAGCCCTTAACATATTAACCACAGTTGTTTTAAATTCCTGGTCTGCTAGATCCAACATCTTTGCCATATCTGAGGTTTGCTTTGCTTTGACTTTTCAAACTATTTTTTTGTCTTTTAGTATTCAGTCTTGGTAATTTTTTCTTGATAGCCAGGTCTAATGAACTGGATAAAAAGAACCTGTTATTATTTCCTGCAGAGGTTTCTGCTTGTGGGTTTCCTCTAGGTACTAAGTTGTAATTTTCTGTATTCTCCTATAAGTCACTTCAATTCAAGGGACAATAGTTTTTGCCCTATAATCTCACTTCTCTGACGGATTTCAGAAAAGTTGTTGATTTTTCAGTTTGTTGAATTTTTTGTTTCGTTTTTGTTTTTTGTTAGGATAGTGATGACTTTAAGGATCCTTACCAGCTGGATTGAAAATACGAAGTTTATATTTGTTTGTAAGGAAATTTGTAGACAACCATCCATGGTCTGGTTTAGAAAGTGATACCTAGATAAGGTTCACATGTAGACAACAGGGTAAGAGTTGACTAAAATCATCTCATATCACCCTTACTAAAAACTACTTTTAGTTTTAGTTTTAGTTTGGTTCTATAGTTTAGTTAAAATGTTAACAATCAAGGCTCTTTCGGGGTGCCTAGATGGCTCAGTCAGTTAAGCGTCTGCCTTTGATTCACGTCATGATCTTAGAGTCCTGGGATCAAGTCCTGCATCAGACTCCCTGCTTGGTAGGGAGCCCACTTCTCCCTTTGCTTGCCACTCTCTGCTTGTGTGCGAGCTCTTTCTCTCTCTCTGACAAATAAACGACTAAAATCTTGAAAAAAAAAGACTCTCTGAATAATTACATTCCTAGAGTTAAAAACAAGGTAGTAAAACTTATAAAGTTTTACTTATGTAAACATAAGTAAAAGTTATACATAAGTTTTATATAATTTTTTTATAATTTTACTTATGTACAAGTATAAAGTACATATTACTTACGTACTTTTACACAGTAAAAGTATAAAAAAGTTTTATTTATGTAAAAATATAAAAAACTTTTACATAAGTAAAACTTATGGAAAAATAAGTTATTTATATTTAATTATTTTAAGACATCTAAAGACATATAGAAAATGCTTTGAATAAGTTCCTTTCTTCATAAATATAAATAATAGCATGCAAAAAAACATTTGTTATGATGATCTCACATCCTTATATATTGTTATTTATTATTTCACTTATTTCAGTAGAATTGTGAGAATTAATTTTTAAGTTAAATTAATATTTACAAGCTTCTGTGAAACAATAAATACTATGTAAATAGTAATTGCTGAAATTCAATGTTCTCAGTGTTTATAATACTATTTTAAGGTAAAATTTAATAAGAAAATCATTTTTAAGAACTTTAAAAAGTATTAGAAATAAAATAGCAGTTGATTTGTTACTACTAATAGCTAATGTTTTATAAGAATATATAAACTAGTATGAGACTGTTAAGTCTATACAATTTTTATTAAGGACACCACAACTAATAGAGGTCATCAAGAAATAATGAAGAAATTTCTATCACCTGTTTTTAAGTTATTTAAGTAATTTGGTAGTGAAGGAATTATTCCTTCATAAGCAGTGTCAGTTAAAGACCTAAGTTTCTTTAATTTTTTGTGCTATCAAAGGACAATTCACATCTCCAGACCTTCCATTGGTATTAGCATTACAAGAAGCAAAATTCCTAAAATTGATATTTAATTTTTGTTACATGCTTATACATTAGAATGCTGCCTTAGGTTTTCAAATAACTACAATATAGGTTATATAGCAATAAAAACTCTGTTAATGCAATCATAAAGTAATTATGTAGCTTAGTGGAATCATTCATCATTAAAAAAACAGCAAGATGTTTGAAATTATGAGATGTTATGTCATAACATTTTTTTTTTTTTGAGGCGAACAGATCAGATCTACCTTTTCAGTATTCACCTTAGCCCTTCTCCTTGAAATGTATTCATGCCTATACTTCAACCACCACTCTGGAATTCAACAACTAATGAATGCAATCATAGATGGCTCAGTTTTAGAAATAAACACAATTATCCAAACAAAGAGACAGTTTGGCAGAAGTACTATATTTCATTAAGCCAAGTTTAATTTATTGATTAAAAAACTTCTGGATTATGGCCTTCAAATTCAACCCAAAGGCTGATTGAGTAAACAGGACTGTGAGAGTTGTATATGATTCTAGGGACTATTGTCTTCACTAAGACTATGGGATAATTTTCAAAAATACTTCACTTGAAAAATGAGAAATAAGCCACCTATCATATATGGATAATGTATAGGTTGTCATTTAGAAAAAAAAATGTGAGTTATATATGCACAAATTGGCTTTTTATTATTAAAATTATTAATACATTCATCTTCATATGGTTTTCCTTAGTTACATTTGTGCCCTAAAAATAATGGTCATGGATGTCAAAATAAAACAGAGAGTTAAGAAACTCACTCCAGCCTTGATAACACACCCCACAGTGGATCTGTCCAGAGCAACCAGGTTGATTGGGCCATTATCTACAGTATCTACACTTGAGATGTCTCACCTCAGTTCTAGCTAAAATGGTGAGGGGTCAGTAACCAGGACCAGTAGGATTAACTACTGTAAATACCATACTGAGTATTTGGTATTTTCCATGGAGTACTGCCTCTATGAAAAGGAGAAGAAATTTGTCAAAAAAGGTAATATGGGAACGTATGCAGGTATTAATTAATATAAAAAGAGAAATGTAGCAGGAAAGTAGAAACCCATTTTGAACTTCCAAATAAATGAATAAGATCATATTAAATTTATATATTGATAGAAACATAAACATCCATATGTCTGTGTCTATGTGTGAAAATATAAACACATACGCATATATATTTAATATGTGTCTATATATACTACACATATGATTTGATTATAATTTAAAGATTTTATTTATTTGAGAGAGAGAAAGCATGAGGGGGAAGGGCAGAGGGAGAGGGAGAAGCAGACTCCCTACTGAGCATGGAGCCCGATGAGCTTGATCCCAGAGATCACGACCTAAGCCTAAGGCAGATGCTCAACCAACTGAGCCACCACGTGCCTCTGGTTATAATTTAAATCATTTTACCGAGTGCCTGGGTGGCTCAGTCAGTTAAGCTACTGCCTTCAGTTTAGGATGATCCTGGGGTCCTGGGATCGAGTTTCCCATCCAGCTCTGTGCTCTATGGGGAACCTGCTTCTCCCTCCCCCTCTGCCTGCCACTCCCTCTGCTTGTGCTCTCTCTCTCTCACTTTCTCTCTCTCTCTGTCAAATAAATAAATAAAATCTTTAAAAAATTTCCCATTTCACCATATTGCTTGTCATGTGTATAAAAATTATGAGATAGAATAAGAGAGGAGAAATTCAGAACAAATATTTGAGCAAAAACATTTGGTTTAGGAGCTAAAATTTTGTAAATTAAAAATCAGCATTTCAGTGACCAAAGATGCTTTCTATGCTAATAAATTCCAATAACACATAAAATCCATTGTGGGATAAAAAAAATACACCATTTGCAATCCTGGGTGAGGGTATTTTCTGTGTACTTTAAATCTCTTCAATAAACAAATATTTTACAAGTAATTAAGAAAGGAATACACCACGTACAATCTAATTTACAAATAATAAGGGCAGAACAATCACAGGGGTGTATTCATTCCTCAGCCAGTGTATTTCATGGCCTAGGTGAAGAGTTGTTTTAGGGCAGGCACTATTGATTTTTGTTTTTTTAGAATTCTAAGGCAGAACTATACTTCATTTTGTTCCAATTCAAGAGGGTAAGTAATTACGTGACACTGAAAACACAATTTTGCTCATGATCTCCTCAGCTTTATTTATATTGGTCTTTAAGCCTTAAGTAAATAAATCTAAGCACACTCCTGTCACCTTTAAAACATGAAATTAAGCCTAAATTGCTATAGATTCTAGAGTTTGTAAGACAGAAGCAAAAATCCATTTAATTCAGTTCTATAAGAGCAAAATATTTATGAACACACTATTGGAAAAGTGTAGTAAGAAAATGTATGAAATGTATTGAAAATAATTATTAAGAGTACATAAATTATCCATACTTGAGTAATTTTTTTGTCCCATCTATTACAATGTAGCTTGTATCAGACTAACACTAAAAACCAACACTGCAAAAGGGGATATATATATATATATATATATATATATATATATATATATATATGGCACTGGACAACTTTCTAAACAGGAAGGACTAGATAAGCTGTAGTTTTTTATAGAAAAGAAGCACAGGCTTGGAGCACAGCTCTTTCCTGAGGGCATTTTCCAAATGATAAATCAAGAAGAAAAAAAAAGCCTAAGTAAAATCAGAAGTCTCAGTAGAAAGAGGATTGTGTTCAGTAATGGCAAAGGGGAAGGGGCATGAGAAGCAATATGTCAGAAGGAAAGAATAGCAGAGAAGAAGTCCACAAATCTACATATAATGTTCCTAAAATTCACTGGTGAGATCTTAAACTCTACTCATGGGGCATTACTCCAACACCTAATAGAAAACATTTGTAACATCAGTGTGTTGAGCAGTGATTTTAGCACCTTTTGCATATTGAGCAGAAATTCTGGAATTTGAATTCCAACAAGGTGGAATGACCTTGGTAAATACCTCAAGTTTCAGTTTAAATTTTAGAAGTTTAAGCATTAAGGATAAGGACTATGCTCCAGAAGTAAGACCCAGAATCCAGAGTAAGGGACATGCCTTAGCAATAAGGACAAACCTGAAGTAAACCAACTCTAACAAAGTAAACCAACTCTAACAAAGTTTAAGCATTAAGGATAAGGACTATGCTCCAGAAGTAAGACCCAGAATCCAGAGTAAGGGACATGCCTTAGCAATAAGGACAAACCTGAAGTAAACCAACTCTAACAAACCTGAAGTAAAACCAACTTTTAAGAGGATCAAGTGATTCCACCAGTATTTTATCTGACAGCCAAAAGAAAAATTTACCATCACCAAAACCTTCTTCAGTTTTTATCAACAATATCCAATACTGAATATTGAATATGAGAGACATGCTAAATATCAGGTAACACATGACCACAAACTAAAATGAAATAAGAGACATCGGAAACAGATATTGTAGTTGACAGAGTCTCTAGCTGTGATGAATATATTTGGGAAACTGGAGGGGAAAATTAACTAAATGTAAAGATAGAAAATTTTAACAGTAAATTTAGCTCTATAGAAAAAAAAATCAAAGACCTAGAAATGAAAAATAAAATATCTGAAATTAATAACATTTTGGATGAACTTGACAATAAATTGAACACAGTAAAAGAGAGGATTAGTGAACAGGAAACACATTTTAAAGAAAATATCAAAGCTAAATTACAGAAAGAGGATAGAATGAAAATAACAAAAGAAATATGTGACAGTTAATAATTATAAAATAATGAGACTCTAGTCCCATGGAAAGAGGATGAGAGAATGGGAAAAAAGTAATATCTGACAAGATAAGAGCTGACAATCTTGCTACATTAATGAGATGCATCAATTCACTGAAACTATGAACTCTTAGCAGGAAACATAAAGGTTAACTATATCTTGCCACATAATATTTAACTTCCAGGGGGAAAAAAGGCAATGAAGATAAGCCAGAAGATTAAAAAACAAACAAACAAAAAAACCCATTATCTTCAAAGGAACAAGAGTAAATTGATCACTGACCTTCCAATGAAAACTACAAAAACCAAAAGATAAGAAACAGCATCTTTACAATGTTTCAAGAAACACAGCCATTCATCTCATCTAGCATCCTATACCTGGCAATATTCCTCAGAACTGATGTAAAAATGATATATTTAGACACACATCATCTGCTATAATTCATTGCCAACAAATCTGCAATACAAAGGATACCACAGCTTGTTCTACACATTGAAGGAAAATGATACTAAATGGAAGCTAGGAATCACTCTAAAGAAGTGAGAGCAGTAAGAAAGGTAATGATACAGGTGAAAAAAATGAATATTGATGCTTAAAACAACAATAATCATGCCCTGGGGAGTTTATATGTGAAATAAAATATATGACAAAAGCACAAAGATGGGAAAGGTAAAATGTATTTAATCTTCTAAGGGGATTACATTCTGTGGAGGTAGTTAAAGTATTAATTTAAGGTAGAATGTAATAACTCAAGGCTGCATATTGTAATCTCTAGGGCAACCATTAAGAGAATAATAAAAATGATACCTAAAAGGCTGATAGAGGAGAAAAATGGAATAATTATTCATACTTGATAGTTTTTCAATTTAAATAGATGAACAATGGAAATACTTCATTGATCTAATTGAGTAATGTATAAAATATAGTTTGTTATTTTCTCTAATAAAAGAGCACTAACTTCAGTAAAATTTTATACCAAAATTTTAACTGAAGCTCTTTAAAGCTTTTAAATGAATTCATTTAAAATATTTTATTTCCTATTAGAACAAAAATTCACCCTAATGGTTGTACATACTTTTATAATTAAATAGTACATTAAATGCATATATTAAATTGTATTCCTGAAAACAAAATATCAAATACAACAGAAAGATCTGGGATCATCTTTGTTTATACCCCTCTATCAGTAAAAGTTAACTATAATGTCTTTAACAGCTACTGGCTTTCATTTTTGGGTGGACTGAAGATGTATCTGGAAAAATAGGAAGGTGACAAGCCAATGGTGTTCAGCAGGATAGGGAAAGCAAAGATAAATCTACTAATCATAAAATGCTTGATTAACCCCAATAGTTGGTAATAATATGAAGCCATCATAAAACGAGTTTGCAGTAACTAAAAAGAACATAAAATATTAACAAGAAATAGCATGATTCTGTGAAAAGTAAAAGTAAAACTGAAAAGTTTATTTCAGTGAGTTGTGCTCATTCATTTAACACTTCAAACTTATTACCTTAACACCAAAGTTGACCAATCACTAGAGTTTAAAAATTGACCAAAATACTTTCTGCTGAAATAAGTGTTTTCACCCAAAGCTAATGGTAGAAAAATAATGTATCTTGCTTGCTGTGGGGTCAAAATATGAACCTGGACTTGGGATTCCAACTCTAAACAACATTTTCTTAAATATATATTTTTAAAAGATTCCAAAATAGATTCTCCAATATCAAAATCAGTATCATCACTCAATTCTGAACAGCACAGAATTATAGCTGATTAGTCAGGGAGGAAAAAGTCCATGTAAAAGTAGTCAAATGAATCTCTTTTGGGGTTTGGAATGAATACAGAAATCAGTGAAGTATAAATTCATATCATGAAAATGATTACTAAGAAGTTCCAAAAGTAGGTCGGAGGATGTTCAAATGCCCTCCTATTATTTAGAGAAGATGGAAACACACTGTACAGTTGACATAAAGTATAGGGAGGTTTAAGGCACCCGCCAGGAATGGCACTTAACCCATTTCATACTTCTCACAATATCCTAGGATAGGTACTTCTACTACTTTACTTTCTAAATAGGAAAATTGAGCCTCAGAGAGATCTCATTATTTGTTCCAGCTTCCAAGTGAGTGAAAGCACAGCTGGGATCCAACCCCAGCCTTCTGAGGGCTTTCTACTGGGCAACTATATCCAATGTGGGCAAACTTCGCTTGGCAGAAGTCATCTATTCTTTTTTTTCAAATACTCTATGTTAAATAAGGAAAAAAAAAAAACATCAAAGTCTCATGTAGGAAATGAAGTGAGAAGAAAGTTATAGGACAGTTGTTCCCTTACAACTATAAGAATATCACCTACATTCCTGGCTCCATCAATTCTGTTTCATGCCTGTGAGCAACGCATGAATTGCTCTTTGTTATTTAACACCATCTTTATTATTTAACATCATCAGGCTTATTTCCTGGTTGGTTTACTGAGCAAGTGGAGATTATGGCTTAGCTTCTTACTCGGGCCTTCAGCAGTGGCCACTGAGGGTAGGAATTGAGAGAGAAGGAAGGCTGGTCGAGTCTGACTTTCTTACTCTATTGTCTGCCATCTTTCTCCCATCAATAATTTGGCAAAACCGCTTACTTTCTTCTATTCACAAACATTTTGGTGTACTTATTTGATTTTCATCAGATAGTGTTTGGGTTTATTAGCAGTAATGCCTTTTACTTCTCAGAAAGAAATATGCTATCAGAATGAAAAGCATTCATGTGCTTTCCATCCTCTGAAGGTTTCCTGATAAACCTTTAGGCGGAGATTTTTGTAGTGGCACTCAGAGCCCATTTTCCCCTTATGCCAGTCTTATTTACAAGCTCAGCCTAGATCCAGTGTCCTTTCAAGATAAAAAAAAAGATTAACAAAAGCATGGTAATTCTAGGATACTGTGTAATTCTGCATAGATATTATCTCATGAACCTCCATGTCACATACAATTGTCATATTTAGCATTCTTCATCTCATGGCCAAGAAAATGAGATTGCTATTAGTATAAGTAGAAATTCAACTGTGATTCAAAGTTACATCATAGACAGAGGAACATTCTATTTTTCTACCTAATTTGTGTTTTAACTCATTTTTTAACTAATTTTCTTATTTTTTAACTCATTTCTGATGCTATCATTTTTCTAGTTTATATTTATACACATTGACAATGTAGCAGATGCTAGAATAGGAGAAGCTCCCTGGCTCCTGACCTAGAGATGCATTACAAATATTAGGAGGTACCCTAAGCCAAAATATAATCAAAACCTTGGATTTAGTAATTGTAAGAGCAAAATCATCAAGGGAGTTATTTTTAGTAAAGTATGATAGAAATGTCTGATTAACTCATAACTGGACAGTAATAAATTAACTATTAACCAATTTAAAGATTATAATAAAGGGAAATATTTACAAATATGTATTTATATTTATTTTATTGAAAATAACCTTGCCTTAAATGTTAATGCCATTTAAGAAGTCAAAATTTGGGTGTCTGGGTGGCTCAGTGGGTTAAGCTTCTGCCTTTGGCTCAGGTCATGATCTCAGGGTCCTGGGATCTAGCCCTGTACCGGGCTCTCTGCTCAGCCAGGAACCTGCTTCCCCTCTCTTTCTGCCTGCCTTTCTGACTGCTTGTGATCTCTCTCTCCCTCTCTCTCTCTCTCTCTGTCAAATAAATAAATAAAATCTTTAAAAAGTCAAAATTTATAAATATAATTTATAAGTTTATAAATATATAAAATTTCTGCCTTCCCATGGGAGCCATAAAAATGTTAGAAAATACGTACTAAATTAATGAATACTTAGCCTTTTGCTGAAAATCCTCGAGATTGCCGCTGGGAGGTGCCCTAGTTAATACACTAGAGTGCTATAAGATTTAAAGATATATGAACAGTGCCTTATGCTGAAATATGTCCATCAGCCAGGATCTACAAAATCAACCCAGACTCTAATACCAGGGGATTTAATAACACTAAACATTCTGAGAAACAGGAAGTCTGAGAGTTATGTTATAGCATCAAACCCAATCTCAAGGAACTCTCCAAAGACCATCTCCCACTTCCTTTTGTGCTCACACAGTCACCAGATTATGTAACACAACCCTGCACTTTTCTTTCTCCCTTATTTTGGTATTAAATGTTTTAATTTCACACTTAAAATTTCTATAAAAGCACCACTCTGAGGATGATAATGTGATATTTACAAACAATGTTGCCTCTTGTTAGCCCATCCCTGCATGGTACTCTGTGAACTGGGTATCTTGATCTCAGCAAATAGAGATGAGTGACTTCAAATGAAATACCATATCTTGTCCTAATCCAATCCTTTAATAATATTCCATCTCTATCAATTACCTATTATTTTACTACCTTTCTGGCCACTAAATTTTGAAATTTTCCTTTTTTTTTTTTAAGATTTATTTATGTATTTGAGAGAGAGAGAAAATGTGTGTGTGTGTGTGTATACACATGAAAATTGCAGAGGGAGAGGGAGAACAAGAAAGAATCCTCAAGCAAATTCCAGAGCGGGGGGTGGTGGGGGCAGGCTCTGCAGGGAGAGGAGAGGGCTCCATCCCAGAACCCTGAGATGACCTGAGACAAAATAAAGAGCCAGTCACTTCACCGATCAAGCCACCCTGGGACCCCTGAACTTTTCCTTTTCGTAGAAATAGAGATAGCATGTTGCAAGAAGAGGAACTTACCTATTTTGAAAATATCTTTATTGTCCCCTTTTAGTTCTGAGATGTAAAACAAGTTCACAGGGATATTCTAGAGGACTGAGCATATCAAGATGCTCCTTGCTTCTGGGGAAAGCACAGGACTAACTATGGGTAGTAGATAACTTAAAGCAGATCCCTTTTACTCTACATGTATTTGTATGCACATTTGTCTAGGGTGATCTTCTAAGAGTATGGTCAAGAGCTGTTCCCTTTGACATTCAATACTTTAGAACATTTCTAAAGATGGCAAAACAGGACAAGAGTTCTCACCCTCCCACCAGCGAAACTTACCATAAGAGAGAGGTAGCCTGTCCTAGTCCTTCTGATATGGTTTTAGGAGATGAACTTTTATAGATGGCCGCTCCTTCTTATAAAGCCTGGATCTCTTTGGAAGTTCTCCCAATCAAGCCATCTAAACCTTGTGATAAACCTTGGGATAAATGACTCTCTGCATGTGTGGTGTATTGGCAGGGGGACCCAGGTCTACTTTGCGTGTCATACACTGTGCCACACAATGACTTTGTCATGCTGAAAAAAGTAGTGATATTCCCAGTGAATCCAGTGAAACACCATTTTTCCACAAATGCTTTCTTCTAATACCACAACCTTCCATTTTTTTTTGTTTTGTGTATATGTGTGTCTGTGGGTGCTATGAAGCTAAAGAAATGTATATTTTTATACAGTTTATACTAAAGGATAAATATTAAATATATGTATTTAATATAAACTGTATATTAAAGTATAAAAACTCTGTGTTTTATAATTAATAAATGAGCAAAAGAAGGGATTTATCTACAGAGGGTGCATGCCGGAAAGTTGTGTAAGAAAAATTTGAATATATAAGATGAAGCCAAAATAGACACCTGTGTGGCTCAGTTGGCTAAATGCCTGACTCTTATTTTCAGCTCAGGTCATGTCAGGGTTGTGAGATCAAACTCCGCCTTGGGCTCCATGCTCAGTGCTCAGCGGGGAGTCTGCTTGAGATAATCTATCTTCTTCTCCCTCGCCCCTCCCCACTGTGCTATCTAAAATAAAATAAATAAATCTTACAAAAATAAAATAAATAAAAGGAAGCCAAATTATGGAGGACCTTGAAAAGAGAAGAGAAAGGTTCAGATTGATAAATTAGGCAGTTGAGGGCAACAAGGTGTATAAGATATGGTTAAATATGTAAACATACTTTAAGGAAATGATCCAGTTTAAAAAGATTTGCTTGTGATAAGATTTTTTTTAGGAGGAAAAGTTCCTTAATTTCTATATACCTTAATGTCTTCATCTATAAAAAAGTGAATAGTAATACCTCCTCTTTTATAAAGTTTTGGTGAGGACAAAGAGAATTAAGATATTTAGAGCACTTATGTGTAAAGTGCTCAATAACATTATCATCACCATCTGCAATCAATATCTCCACCATCCTCGCCATCATTGTTATTTCTTTCTTCTTCTTCCAAAAAAGCACATTCAAAAAGAAAAGATGCCTTAAAAAGAGATAGGCCAACTAATCTTCGACAAAGCAGGAAAGAATGTCCAATGGAAAAAAGACAGTCTCTTCAATAAATGGTGTTGGGAAAATTGGGAAGTGATAGGAAGAAGAATGAAACTGGACCATTTCCTTACACCACACACACACATGGACTCAAAATGGATGAAAGACCTCAATGTGAGACAGGAATCTGTCAAAACCCTTGAGGAGAACACAGGCAGCAACTTCTTCGACCTCAGCCACAGCAACTTCTTCCTAGAAACATCACCAAAGGCAAGGGAAGCAAGGGCAAAAATGAACTACTGGGACTTCATCAAGATCAAAAGCTTTTGCATAGCATGGGAAACAGCCAACAAAACCAAAAGACAACTGACAGAATGGGAGAAGGTATTTGCAAATGACATATCAGATAAAGGGGTAGTATCCAAAATCTATAAAGAACTTGTCAAACTCAACATCCAAAGAACAAATAATCCAATCAAGAAATGGGCATAAGACATGAACAGACATTTCTGCAAAGAAGACATACAAATGGCCAACAGTCACATGAAAAAGTGCTCAACATCACTTGGCATCAGAAAATACAAATCAAAACCACAGTGAAATACCATCTCATACCAGTCAGAATGGCTAAATTTAACCAGTCAGGAAACAACAGGTGTTGGTGAGGATGCAGAGAAAGAAGAACCCTCCTGCACTGTTGGTGGGAATGCAAGCTGGTGTAGCCACTCTGGAAAACAGTATGCAATTTCCTCAAAAAGGTGGAAATAGAGCTACCTACCCTACGACCCAGCAATCACACTACTGGGTATTTACCCTAAAGATACAAATGTCGTGATCCGAAGGGGCATGTGCACCTGAATGTTTATAGCAGCAATGTCCACAATAGCCAAACTATGAAAAGATCCTAGATGTCCATCAACAGATGAATGGATAAAGAAGATGTAGTATACACACACACACACACAGGAATACTATGCAGCCATCAAAAAATGAAATCTTGCCATTTGCAACGTGGATGGAACTAGAGGGTATTATGCTAAGCGAAATAAGTCAACCAGAGAAAGACAATTATCATATGATCTCACCGATATGAGGAACTTGAGAGGCAGTGCCGGGGGTCATGGAGGAAGGGAGGGAAAAATGAAACAAGATGGTACTGGGGAAAGAGACAAACCATAAGAGACTCTTAATCTCAAGAGACAAACTGAGGGTTGCTGGGAGCAGTAGGGGGGGAGGGATAGGGAGGCTGGGTTATGGACACTGGGGAGGGTATGTGCTATGGTGAGTGCTATAAATTATGTAAGACTGATGATTCAAAGACCTGTACCCATAAAACAAATAATACATTATATGTTAATTTAAAAAAAGAGAGAGAAAGAAAGAGATAATCCAGGTCTGTGCTTCTTAAAAAGTTGCGTAGGTAATGACACCAATTCCTGTATTCAATCAGGAGCAGGTGTTGGATGGGACAAGATTGTGATGTCAGTGATAATTCTCTTTGAAGCAAGTCACTTTTCTCATAGATCCGTATACAATAGAAGCATTAAAATATAATGAAATTAAATTATTTATATTAGTGTAAGGCATGTAATGAATACCCCTTTTCTCTGACCATTGTCCTGCTGAAGAAATTTTATTTTTCCTTTAAAATAGAGTTTTAAATAATATAAACCACTAAATATTAACTACTGCTAATTAATACATCATTTTAATACCATTTGCTCCTGTACTTTTGACATAGAAGTCACATAATTTATCCCTTAACTGAAAATATTTGAGAATCCATCTTTTTTTTTTTTAAGATTTTATTTATTTATTTGACAGAGAGAGAGATCACAAGTAGGCAGAGGCAGGCAGGGATAGAGGGGGAAACAGACTCCCTGCTGAGCAGAGAGCCCGATGTGATGCGGGGCTCGATCTCAGGACCCTGAGATCATGACCTGAGCCGAAGGCAGAGGCTTTAACCCACTGAGCCACCCAGGCGCCCCGTGAGAATCTGTCTTAAAAGGAAATCTGAATGGACATGGAATTTTAGTTACATAAAATCAAAATAATATTCAGATACTCGGAAGGAACACCTCATGAGTATGTGTGCATAAACCATATTCATTCTTGATTTCTTTTTTTTTGATTTCTTAAGTTATAAATATTTGTCATAAAATAGTTCAAATGTTAAAACGATTATTTAGGAATAATTTTACTAAATATAACTTGTCTTTATTGCAGCAGGAGTTTTGGAGATTTTTCCCCCCCTTATTCTAAATATTCATTTACTCGCAGTAATAAAATGACTCTTCCTCAATTGTATCCAAATTCTCTACAAAAAATAAAGGAATAATATTGATTATACAACTATTTATTGTCTGTTAAATTAAAATGCATTAGCACATATCCAGATTCGTCTTTTTTATTAACTGCAGAAATATAAATATAACAGAATATTGCATTATCGGGGCCCAGAAATTAGCCCTATCAGCCAATACCATTCTTCAGTCAAGCTCAACAGACCTTATTACCTAGATTTGGCTGTGTACCCTCAGGCATATTATGAACCACATGAGCAGATGATTGAATGGGAAAAAAAAAAATCTCCATTAAGACAAAAATTGAGATTTTGGATTCGACTGCCTGTCCATTAGTGCCATAAAGTGCTGACAAGCAGAACAAACAGTGAGCAATGTAATGTCAAGGCCTCTAGTGAAATGAAGTTTCATAACTTCACTAGGGTTGATGGATGGGTAATAATGACATTTTCAAGTGTAGAAATATACTCTATTAGGAACATCATAGAATTTTTCTGCACAAAGTAGTTGTTATAGCTTGGTTGGTCAGGGAAGATGACTCTATAGAGTAAGAAAACAGTCATGCACTCATAAATGTTTAATCAGGTTAATATTCTGTTGCTCTTTACCATGCCAGAAAACATCACTTATTTAGCGTGTAATAGTTTAGAATAGAATTCTCTTAGACAGTGAAAAGACGGTGGAGAATTCTACAACATCAAATACTCAAATACCTGACATTAACAACATTGTAAATCTGACATGAACAATTTATCAATTTACCGGGAAACTTTGTAACAATGCATTACCGAGGGTGTTATCTGAATAGTAAATAATCCTTTAGGTCTTTGAAAAATTTAACTCACCATATTCTTTAGAGATTAAATCACAAATATAACTATCATCGTTCAAACAGTCAATTGTAAAGGTGCTGTGTGTCTCTAATTTATGTCTTATCCTCAAAAAACTGTCTGGAGTAACATAAGGAATAAAATTGGATGATTTTTGTAGCTTTATGTTCACATTTATACTATTTTGTCTTCAAGAAAGAATCTTGTTCTTTCATAAAAAAGAAGTCTTGCTGGCATCCACACTCATTTTGGGGTACACAACCATCACATTTTTTTAAAAAAAGCATAGAATGCCTATGTTTGAATGTTACTTGGTTATTCAAAAATTTCATAGAATTATGACTTCCGGGAATCAAAATGCACTTCAACCACATCTGAATGATAAAAATCATTTGATAGGGAATTTCCACTATAGCTCTAACTTCTAAAATTTAAGTGGTTACTGTACTCTAAAAGTTTCAGCAGATTATATTATGCAAATTACCATATATTATAGGAGCTAAATAATCCAGGAAAGTTTTATTGCCACAAAATAACATTTTCTAGTATATGAGCTGTTGTTTTCTAAATGATTTTTAACTTTATATTTGAAAAAATATTGTTCTAATTTTTTTCCTAAAGCGGGATTGTTTAACCCTTAGTTTATTTCTAAGCTAAAAAAAGAATAAAGATGGGGTGCCTGGGTGGCTCAGTCGTTAAGCGTCTGCTTTCGGCTCAGGTCATGATCCCAGGGTCCTGAGATCGAGCCCCACATTGGGCTCCCTGCTCCATGGGAAGCCTGCTTCTCCCTTTCCCACTTCCTCTACTTCTCCCTCTCCCATTCCTCCTGCTTGTGTTCCCTCTCTTGCTAAGTCTCTCTCTGTCAAATAAATAAGTAAATAATAAAATCTTTAAGAAAGAATAAAGATCATTCAAGAACTTTAAAATTTAGGGTGCCTGGATGGCTCAGTTGGCTAGGCGGCTGCCTTCAGCCTAGGTCATGATCTCAGAGACCTGGGATCGACCTCCACATCAGGCTCCCTGTTGAGAGGAGAGCCTGCTTCGCCCTCTGCCTGCTGCTCCCCCTGCTCATGCTCTCTCTCTCTCTCTCTCTCTCATATGAATAAATAAATTCTTTAAAAAAAAAAAGAACTTTAAAATTTGTTTTCCATCTCATTTTCCTTCCTTTGTGCCTGCCTGTTCTTTATTCCTTCCTGCTGTTCTGCCTTCCTGTCGTTCCTGTCTTCCTACTTTCCATTCCTTTATCCTTCATTCTTCCTTTCTGTTTTGGATGCAGAGTTCATTAGATAATGTCCCAATGCCCTCACTACATTGTAATGGGGTTTGGGCGGACTGTCAATGGTACCTTTGAGTTTTACTTGCGTTATTCTATTTTTATTTATGATAGGCAGCTTCATAGTGGAGCTTCATATTAAAGTTTGGGATCTTCTGCAATTTAAATTTATATTATATATTGATCCAGTGATTCTGTATGACTCTGGTATCTATTTTTCTGTATTACTGAACATGCCGACAGTGCAGCATTTCTCAGCATGAACTATATTCTCTGGAGAAATTCTAGGCTCGAATTGCCTGGAGTATTGCAGGCAAAGCGTTCTTGGAGAGGGAAATGGAGCAAAAATGGCTCCATTGCCTAAGTAATTAATTGATTTAAGATACGAGAGGAAAAAAAAAAGAAATTTTGTTTACTACCCACTATTTAACTCTCTCTCTCTTTTTTTTTTTAAGACTTTTTTATTTATTTGACAGAGAGAAGCTCAAAGAGAGAGGGAACACACAAGCAGAGGGAGTGGTGGCGGGAGAAGCAGGCTTCCCGCAGAGCAGAAAGCCCCATGCGGGGGCTCGATCCCAGGCCCCTAGGATCATGACCTGAGCTGAAGGCAGACGCTTAATGACTGAGCTACCCAGGCACCCCTATTTAACTCTCTCTTAAAGAGTAGGTATAGGCAGCAAGTGTCTGAGAGTTTCCATCCTAGATGTCCTTGCTATCACCTCTCCCCAGAGCTGTTAGTGTTAACTGCTCAGAGGTACACAGCTGGTTTCTCCCTGCTCAGGCAACCACATATTTTACAACACTTACTGCTGAAACTTCAAACTCTATTTCCTTAGCAGGATCCCCGGTCTAACTTCTTAGTGATAGTTGTAGAGGCACTTCTATAGAAAGAGCAATTTGGATCTAGAGTTAGTTTTTGATATGACATGAAAATCACAAGGTATACCTTGGGGAAATCTATCTTCTAAAAATCTGCTGGTATTGACCACATGTCTGCTGATGGCTCTTACACCATCAGCTGCTTTTATATGTCAACTATGAAATACATTCGAACCCTTCGAGCTACTCAGAGCAGGTATAGGTTGAAATTGCAGGGAATTGCATGGTACTTGTGAAAATCTCTCCCTTGTGAAAAGCTGGGTACAAAATATAATGCTCCAGCACTGTTTTATATATGTCTGTATATATATATATGTCTGTGTGTGTGTGTATATATATATATATATATATATATATATATATACACACATAATAGTTCAATATTCCACCTTCAGGCATCTGGTTTGCTATGAGAATAAACTGTTATCTTGATAATAATTTTTTTCTAAACATGATACACAAAAAAGAGAGCTGTAAATACAATTCCTTATTTATTGAAATAAACCCTCATGTTAATCTAAACTCTTCATTGCATTTAAAGAAAGCAAGTACAAACTTGCTCAACATGAGAAATGGAAAATAACAGCTCACATAATTAAAAGTCCAGGGATGGACATCTGTCGTCAAGCTTAGCTGGCTCAAGGTGTTCATTTGATAGCTCTCCTTCACTTCCTCTCTTTTTGGACTTTCTCCCAAGACTCATAGAATTTTATTTATTCAATGTTTGTTTGTTTGTTTTTAATTTATTTGACACAGAGAGAGAGATCACAAGTAGACAGAGAGGCAGGCAGAGAGAGGAGGGGAAGCAGGCTTCCTGCTGAGCAGAGAGCCCATGCAGGGCGATCCCAGGACTCTGGGATCATGACCTGAGCTTTAACCCACTGAGCCACCCAGGTGCCCCGAATGTTTTACAGCGAGTTATAATTGTCCATTATTATAGATGTTAATATTTTCATGTTTTCTCATGTGAAAACTCTAGTTAAAAAGTAAAAGGTACATAAAATTTACTCTAAGAACACTTGCTTGATCACTATATTCTTTACCCAGTTCCAATGCGCCATCTCTTCTTACCACTATCTTGGCATTATTTGTTTCTTTCAGGTTTTAAAATGTATTTGCCTAATGCTGTATTAAGCTGACTTTTGTGATTATTTAGTTGTTCCATTTCAAACGTCATCTCCTTTTATTTCTCATTTTTTGTATTTGTTCTATTTTTTATTGATTAACTTAACTAAATAATAGTAGTTTATTTTGCTTATCTTTTCAAAGAATCGGTTTCTTAACCTATATGTTAGTTTTGTTGTTTCTCCATTTTTGAGCTCCTTGATCTTAGATTTTAAACCCTAACTTTGGCTTACTTTGTTTTTTTGAATTGTACCTTCATCTGTTTATTTTTCAGTCTTTCATCTTCATTAGTATAATTACTTAAATCTATACAATTTCCTATGAGCATTGCTTTAGCTATCCCATAAATTTTTATATAAGTACATAATTATTTTCTCGAAATTTTGTATGCTTAGTTTATATTTTTTAACCAAGTATTATTTTTCCTTGACCTAAGAAATATTTAAGAGACATTAATTTTTAATTGCCAGATGAAAGTACCTTTTTAATTTTATGTTGTTATTAATTTCTAGGTTTTACTGCATTGGCATCAGAAAGTTATTTGTATGATTTCTACATTGCAGATCTTATTGAAGTTTTCCTTGTGCCATAACAAAGATAGGTACATAGGAAATTAAATAGGATTAATTTTTACAAATATTCCATGAGCACCTGAAAGAAGGTATATTCATTACTCATACATATATTCCCCAATGTTGTGTGTGTGTAATCTCCCTTACTTATTATACTATTTAGGTCTTCTACATGTTCAGTTATTTATAGATACTTTTTTTATCTCAGCTTGAGAGATGAATTTTTAAAGTCATGTTTTACTTAGTTCGCTTTTATTGTTCCTTGTACCCCTTTGGTTTCAATTTTATCAAGATGATCATTATGTTATTTGGTGCATAGATTAATTTATTTTATATCTTCATTGTGAAATGTATCCTTTCCTGCATTATAAAGAATCCTTTATCTTGTTTAGTGCTCTTTGTGCTGAATTTTGCCATGTAGATGTCAAGATCACAAGCCCTGGTTTCATTTTGTTTATCAGGTGACCTTGGTTTATCTCTTCATGATTAGGCTTTTAAAATCACATGTAGAAAAGTATTTATTTTATAAAGCATACAGATGTTTTGCTTTATGAATTCCTCTGAAATTTTTCTTCTCTCAGGTATGTTAAGCCAATTACATTTATTTATATGATGCATGTCCTTTACCTCAAGGTCTGTTTTGTATTTCCATTTAATATTTACTATCTTCTACTATGTGGTCTATTTTTTTTTTTTTTCTCTCGTTCTTGGTTAAATGTGCTTGGTCTTGTTTGGTTTTCTCCTGGTATTTAGGAAAGTTAATATTTTTGTTCTAATAGTTACATTTATGCTAATGTCTTTACCCAGTGCTTGTAGAACTATCACTTACTTAGGCTTCTACTTGCTTTTAAGCTCTAAAGTGTATGCATTATTTCCATCTTTATCTCAGGGACAATCAAATACAGCTACTTCTTCTTATCCCTTCTTCTCTCCCTTTTCCTCCTATTGTCTTTTTTGTTGTAATATTTCTATTTTGTTGGACCATAGACCAAACAACATATTATTTTCCCATCTGTTTACCCACATTTATTTTAGTCTTAGATTATCAATTAAACATATTTAATTCTTACCACCAGCTCTTTTGTTAAAGGTGCCTCAATTTTATCTTGGGTGGATGAAGCTCATCTTCTATTGTCCTGCTCACCTTGCATATTTTAACACTGTTGTGTTGAAGGAGAGAGGGTGTTTCATTCTATATTTTTGACTTCCTAGTACCTGCTGTTTTATTCCATTGGGTCTCAGATCTGTTCCTGATATTTCTATTCAGGACCATGTACCTCCTTTTGAGGTAAATCCAAAGAAACCTTGCGGCGCCTGGGTGGCTCAGTAGGTTGAGTGTCTGCCTTCAAGTGTCTGCCTTTGGCTCAGGTCATGATCTCAGAGTCCTGGGATCAAGTCCTACATAGTGTTCCCTGCTTGGCAGTAGCCTGCTTCTCCCTCTCCCTCTGCTGCACCCCCTGTTTGTGCTCTGGTGCACTCATGCTCTCTCTCTAATAAATAAATAAATAAATAAAATCCTTAAAACATCCAAAGATACCTTATTTGTATTCTATCATTATTTGGATTCTGCTCCAAGCTCCTGTATCTGGGCAGTCCCTGAGGAGAAAGATTATTTGAAAAGATAATCTTTTTATTCTCCCGAATCAGGTTTCTCCAATCTATAAAATTCCCCACTTCAATGTGAAAGTAATCTGTTACAAAGCCATTTGTTGTTTTTTTTTGTTTTGTTTGCCACAGAGACTTTGACAAAAATTTTAATTAATACCAAAAGAAAATGGAAAGCAGTAAAACTGCAATCATTTAAATTTAAAATTGTATAAATATGTTTATTTGACAATATAAAATTTGATACTTTCAGCAATAATTCATTTCCAAAGTATTCTCAGTGTTTCTGGCACCATCTGTTTACCTCAGGGAAGAAAAGTCCACATTTTCTTGTGTTTAAATGCATACATAGTATACTGATTTAAAATGTGTGTCACCAAGACAACACTGTAACATCCCAATTTATATGTAGAGACGCTTTACCCTCAAGTGTTTCTTAAATAAGTGTGAAGGGTGAAAAGTCAAAACATAACAAAAATAACCTCAGTGCTTCTTAATATAGACATGAGTCAGAATGAATTCAGCTCCTGTAGTCTTCAAGTCATAGTTTAATTTTTTGTGACATTCATTTATTCTTTTATTTAAAAAATTTCGTATCTACTAGGATATCTCCAGATTAATAAAGAATCAGCAAAAATATTCCTGACGTCAATGACATTTGATGAAATGCACTGTGATTCCTTTAAAATAAAGAAAACTCATTATTGTCACTACAGGCAGCTAGAAACTACCCCTTCTCTTTTACAATTTACTCTTCGTTCTCTAACTGGATATTAAAAAGATATATGTGTATAGAGAGTTTGTTTTCTTTTTGTTTAGAAGCATGAAGTGAAGAGAAAACAATCTTCTATGATCTGGTGATGAATATCAACTTGCCTCAGATTATTTTGGAATTGGGAAAGGTAAATGAATAAAAGTGTGCATTATGTCAGAAGTACAAAGGTCTCTATGTATATGTATGTATTAATAAATAATGACGGGGAGGCTGGGTGGCTCAATGGGTTGAAAGCCTCTGCCTTCGGCTCAGTTTCTGATCCCAGGGTCCTGGGACTGAGCCCCGCATCGGGGTTCTCTGCTCAGGAGGGAGCCTGCTTCCCCCTCTCTGCCTACTTGTGGTCTCTCTCTGTCAAATAAATAAATAAAAAATCTTTAAAAAAAATAATGAGACATATAAGCATTGCTAGAACAGAAATGTTTTTAGGAGAAAATGTTTTATATTTTCTTTGAAAAGTTGTATTATAAGTTGAACTAAATATACAAAAATCCTTTCATGTAATTCTATCTAAAACTGTAGTTACTGTCTGGCAAATAGAGGAGTCTTTTTATAAATAGCATAGATATTAGGATAAATTATACCATTAAACAACAAAATAAGATTATTTCAGCTGCATCAAATGCCAATGACTGTTACCTGAAACATGTCACTTTCATTCCATATTCAGGGATGATTTTCCAGGGTCAGAAAACTATATAACCAAAATATTTACAAATACCTTTTCAATGTCATTTTCTCTATTATACTCCCCCTATAAAGCTTAAAAACAAACAACAAACAAAAATAAATACAGTTAAGATGGCTAAATATACAAATGTGTAATTTTTATTTTAACTGCAAAACTATTTGTCAGATTGAATGCTGATAACAAAATTAATGGCCCAGGACAGAACATGTAATGTTATTGGTAGAGGAGGAAAAATAAGTTTCCCCTTCCCCTTCTGAGTTCTTACCTCAAAAGTTAGTTCTTAACTCAGAAGAAGTTCTTAACTGAGAACCTGTAATGAAGGACAGATGACCAAGATAAAACAAACAGAAGTTTACTAACATACATAACCTTACTTATACATGAGAGACATGGAAAAATGAGTAACTCCCTGAGATAGTTTAGAATTCAGGATTAAATACCATCTTAATAGGGAAAGGTGGGGTGAGGGGGATGTAGGCCTGCCTCTTAGAAGAGAGTAAATGATTTTTAGGAAAGACAATGGGCCTTTAGAAGAAGAGATGGGAGCCAGGATTGTTTGTGATAAAGTTTGTCCTGGTGTTGACTTCTAGTCTCTTCTCCTTTGATGAACCAACTTTCTCTAACGGATGAAAACTCCCTTGGTGAGGGAAGGGGAATGTATGGAAATTGATTTCCTTTTGGAGGAGCTGTCTTTAGGTAGATGAAAATTCAGAAAAAGCCTCTTCCTGAATGTACTGTTTTCAAAGTAACCAATAGGCCAAAGTGACATATTTTAGGGTGGCAAATTCTGCTACCCTTTACATTACAGGAATGTGTTGCAAGTAGGAGCAAGATTCTTAATCAAATGCTCAACTCTGATATCAGCCCCTGCCATGCTGCCCATAGACTAGCCACCAACTCCTACATGTCTCAGTTTCATCATCTCTGATTTATGGTAATAAGTCCCTGCATATTCTGCATGTCATGGTTAAATTCAAATGGGATGGCAGTTCTGAAGGCAATTGAAAATTCAAAAGCCCTACACAGATGCTCTATCATGTTTATAGAGTCCTTGACTTTCTTTTTCAGTAGGAACTAATGGATAACACCATTCAGCCCCAGGACCTCTTTCTGTATTTTATTCTCTCAGTCTTTATATACAAAGGGAATAATATTCACATGAGTTAATAATTATCTCTGGATGGTGGGGTTGCGATTTTGTTGTTGTTGTTATTGTTCTTTCCCTTGTATTTTTCTGTAGAGTTGAGTAGTTTTATATGGAGCATAAATTATTTTTATAAATAAGTATTTATTTTAGACAAAACTTAATTAAATCCAAATGGAAAATTTCTAACATATTATTATACCTATGATAAATTTTAATCACCATAAAATATTCCTATGAATCAAAAAATTAAATGTTCCAATAGGCAATTCGAATAAAGGGAACCCAAATGATCAGCAGAGGTATAAAATGCTTGCTTTTCTAGTAATCAAAGAAACTCAAATCTAAAAAAAAAAGGTTTGTCATTGTAAACTGCTAAAAATCAAAGTCAAAGGGAAGATTTTTCAGTCAGTAAGGGAGAGGAGAGGATGAGGGGCACATTAACAGCAAATTAGCAGCAATAGGAGTAACAGCTGGCTTCTCAACATAAACAATGAAAGCCATAAATTAACAAGCAGATTCTAAATTTTATATGGAAATGCAAAGAGGCAACAATTACCAAGGCAATCTTAAAGAAAAAGAATGAAACTTAAAGATTTATGTCCTCAGGTATTAAGACTTATTTCAAAAATATATTAATTAAGAGAGGGTAGTACTGGAGGAAAGAAAAAATAAGCTGATAAACAAACAAAACAGAAAAAGTTTCAATTATACAGTCACCTGAATTTCTTTGTTGTCTTTTTGTTTGTTTTGTTTTGTTTTGTTTTTACTAAGTAAGGCTTTAGTGCAGTTAAAAAAAAAACGACTTTTTTATAAATGGTGCTGGGCCAACACATTACAATTTGAATCACCATAAGCTCTTCCTCCACATCAACAAATAATAAAAAAAAATTGAATCTTAATCTCTCCACACAGTATACAAAAATAAATCCCAAAGGGGGGCGCCTGGGTGGCTCAGTACATTAAGTGTCTGCCTTCAGCTGAGGTCATGATCTCTGGGTCCTGGGATCTAGCCTCGCATCAGACTCTCTGCTCAGCAAGGAGTCTGCTGGGGGGGTGTGGTGCACCTCGTCTCTCTGCCTGTCTCTCTGCCTACTTGTGATTTCTCTCTATGTCAAATAAACAAATAAAATCTTTTTTTTTTAAAAAAAGGATATCCTCATTAAAACTAAGATGAGATACCACATCATACCAACTAGAATGTCCATAATGACAGCAACAGATAATACTAAGGGTCAACAAGGATGTGGGATATATAGAATTTTCATACACTGCTTGTAGGGCTTTAAGAAGCTATTAGGCATTGTCTAATTTGTCTGAACGTACTCGTAGCCTATCAATTCTATTTGCAATGTATACATATGCTTTCCAAATGACATATGTGAGAATATTCATAACAATTTTTACAGACAGAATCTAAAATAACACAAATGTCTATTAACAGTAGAGAAGTTGTATGATTTCCTGCAATTACAATTCTCTAGAGTACGAAGAACATACTATTACTACATTTAACAACACAAATGAATCTCAAAAATACAATGTTGAAAGAAGCGCGACACACAAGAAAACACACTGTATGATTGCATTTCATATAACTTTAGGTTTGACAGTAATTGAAACTAATGGAATTAGAAATCAGAATAGCCATTAGTTGAGCAAAAAGTGACTGGAGGTGGCATAAAGGGACATCTGGGATGCTAGGAGTGTTCTATTTTTTGACATGGATGATGGTTATACAGGTGTATTCACTTTGTAAAACTCAAGGATCTATAACTATGTGATTTGGCATATTTCAATTTAATAAAAGGAAAAACATTCAATTGGACACAATTTTCCAGCTATCAAATTGACTGGCTTTTTTGTTTGTTTGTTTGTTTTCAGGACAATATGTATTGTTAGCAATGAAGCAGGAAATATTTTATGTCACCTAATGGAATGGAAATTGAAGTAGATTTTTCAGAAAGAGTTGAATGTGATCTATCTAGCAAAGCTTAAAAAATAGATACCCTTTTATCAAATAACACAATTTCCAGGACTTTCTTCTAAAGCAATAATCAGAGCTATGAAAATAGCTGTATGTAAAAGAATATTTTACACAGTGCTATTTCTATATCTAGACATTATAAACTAATTATATGGGGATTAAATAAATATATCATGGTATGGATACTGATGGAGTGCAAAGTCATTTAAATTGATGTATTCAGAGCACATTTTTTGACTACTACAATCTTAAAATTAAAACATGAAATGGTAAGCAGTATATAAAGTGATTCAAATTATACTTGTTTTCTCTGAGTAAGGAATTTATTTTCTATATTTTTAATATTATTTTTATCTTCTAGTTAAATTTAACATGTAGTAATTTATAATGGAATAATCAGGCATATTTCAAAAGAAGCAATCTAATAATATGACAAAAATTTTAAATCAGATATTCATGAACATACCACTTAAGGATAATATCACTTTTAGCATTATTTCTTCTTTTTCCACTTTAAGTGAATGTATGTCTTCAGTGTTTCAATCCATTTCCATATTCTTATGCCATACTAACCTTTTCTTTGTTATTTCCTATCCAAATTATTTCTAGTTTATTTTGCAATTTCATATAATACTGCAAAGAACATCTTCCAGTTTTTGCTTCTGTTAAATTAGTTCCTTTCTATAAATTCTCAGAAGTGAAAAATCCTTGGTCAAAAAGTATAAATGAAATATCTGGCACAAAAATTAATTTATTGAACAATATTTCCTTACAACCTACAAAGTGTTCATGTCCCTCCTAGGTATGCACAGTGGATATGAAAATCTGGGTATTGCGATAGTTCAAAGGATAACAGTGAGGGCTATAATCAAATCTGACCATAAATAGATCAAATATAGTTGTGGGGGAGACATCTATGGGGAAAAAACAAAAGCAAACCTTTAGTGTATGCCAACTCATTAAAGCCCATTATCATAGCCACTGGTATTGCTCATTGCTAGATCAAGCCCTAAACAACTACTGTTCTACCTCCTTGGAGTCCACACAGTTGGTTACTTGTCTCTGGCTGTCGACTGAGACTTAATTCAGGCCAACACTTCAGATGCTGTGTAAAGAAAGCTATTGTCTTTAAATCTTGGTAGAATATGTCTGTCTTTTGTAGCTCCAAATTGCATGCCTTTATTGTTACCATGAATCAAGTTTGTATCAAATTTGCTATCTACTATTTTAACTGCCTCATCTATATCATTATATATCTCCCAGTTTCAACCCCCAGTTGAGCTCTTTCCTTTAGGTTAGTTTTCCCCAAGTGTATTACCTTGTGTTTTCCAGGCTGTGTCTAATTTGGTTATGTTCTTTTATATCTCACACTAGCTGATCGCTCAATAAGTGTAACATAATTGTTTGAAATCTGCTGCTATACTTTGTTTTGGAATAGTTCCCTGAACTCTAAATACCTGAGCATGAAAATAATTAAGGTGAAGTATTGAATATAATTGATTTTCTTGCACAAAATATTCAATATGCTCTTTAGATTTAGGGCACTAAGAAGGCTTCCTCTGGATAATATTAAAATCCATTTTGTTGCTTATGCACAGTCTCTAAATCCTACTGCTTACACATTTATTTTCATTGACAATAGCATAAATTTATTCTATTCATGTTATACCCAAGTCCTTTAAGTTAGAACTAAGTTGGAATTGGTTTACAAATTGACTTTTGATGAACTCAGTCATAAGGAATTGGAAGAAGAACAATATTTAACTAGTTTATATCACTGGAGAAGAAATTAGAGTTTTCAATGTCAAGTCATATAGCTCTGTCAAGTAGACAAATGTAACTCATTTTGGTGGACTTATTTATCTATATTTCACTGGAAAGAGTAAGTTAATTTTTTACATTAAAGAGGTAGGTAATTTGTCTATAAATTCTAAAACAATAATCTGACATCCCCTATAAACAAATAAGTACAAAAGGCATATTTCTTATAAATTTTTACCCAGTATTTTTTTAAAATTTTATTTATTTATTTATTTGACAGAGAGAGAGAGAGAGATCACAAGGAGGCAGAGAGGCAGGCAGAGAGAGAGGGGGAAGCAGGCTCCCCGCTGAGCAGAGAACCCAATGCGGAGCTCAATCCCAGGACCCTTAGATCATGACTCCGAGCCAAAGGCAGAGGCTTTAACCCACTGAGCCACCCAGGTGCCCCAACTTTTATCCAGTATTAGTAAAGTATTCCTTAGAGATATATTCTTGGTTTGAGGCCAATAAAATATTTTAATAATGAAGGTAAATGGGAGATTGCAATAATGGTAATTAACACTAATGATGACCCTTTCATCCCAGTTCTTCCATAAATATTTATGCCCTCTGGTACCCAGGATAGAGGAGTCTAATGGTGTCTCACATTTCTTCCACTAAAAGAAAAAGTGAAAAGGTAATTGTCAGAAAAAGACTTTTGACTATGAAGACAACTCTCATAGAGACCTTGACCCTCTGCTCAAGGTACAACTCTCCATCTGTGTAAAGTATTTAACTTCAAGTTATCAACAAGATTGGGCAAGCTGAGTGACTCCTATACATTTGCTTTCTCTTTTGTTTTTCTTACATACCATTATATATATATATTTTATCTCTACATATATATATATATATATATATTCTTAGATTGTGTCTGTGGTCTTTATTTTCATAATAGTATAGATTTTATTACAAGGTAGATATTTCCATAAAAAGAGATTTAATTACTAAAATGAAAAGGAAAACATGTAAGATGGTTTCACTCAGGGCATTGTTCCAAGGCAAGCAATATTGGGGGCAGGGGGAATTTTAACATTCACTTGCAACAGAAGAAATTTTGAAGAGCCTTGATATAATTCTTAGTTTAAAATAATCAAATCATTATCAGAATCAATGTATCTGGCTTTTCTGTTTGAGTATCTGATGCCACAATAAGTAACAGGCGTATTTATTCTGAGCTATTGCCTCACTTTTTATACATGCATAAGTAAACATAGAATTGAAAATGGATAAAATTAAGTTTTTGAAGTCATTTGATCTAAATAAAAAGTCATACTTCACAGAGTGAATTATATCACACTTCTGCAGTTGCACATTTTTTATTGTTTTTTGAAAGCAGAGGCCTAAAATAACTAACAACTTTTAAAGAAATGGTGCCGTTCTATCAGAGTTTTTTCTGAGTAGTCTGTGCTCACAGACAGCAATATCAATACGCTCTTGCTGGAATCTGCTCAGCCTCCACTTTAAAGATATCTCCAACCTATGACTGACAACTAACCCTGCTTACAAGCTTCTTACGTCTCCCCAACATGGCACTATTGGCCGGTATATCAAGTGACTGGCAGAGACAGCAATATCTAAGGCTTCTCTATCATCACTTGATAAGAGAGTTGACTCTTTTTAACTACCTGTGTTCAATGGCCATTCATTTTATCAGTGAACACCTTACAATACTGTCCTTGAACGGACAAGCAAGATAAATTGCATTGGGGAAGTAGGTGGAGAGACAAGTTAATGATAGTTGCCTTTCATTTTTAATCAAGTGTTAAAGTAAGCACCCTGTTCTCTGGATGTGTATTGTACACACTGATAGAAGAGATTATGACAAAAATTGAAAGTATAAAATATCACAAAAATTTTGCCATACTTCTATAAAACTATTAATATGTTTTTAAAAATGAAAAATAGACACTGATGCTGAAAGGTAGGAGAAACTTTGACAATAAGTGTAAAACAGGACTGTCCTGAGAAAATGAGACTACGTTCACTTTATTCAATGCCCAGAAAGCTTACAATTTTAGTAATTACTGATCTTCCACTAAGACATATTCTATATAATCCCATTTTGCTTTCCAAGTCACCTGCTATCACTGGTCCCTGAAACCTTTTTCTTATATTGTATTTGCATATATATCCCTAAAGGCGATTAGATCTTCCATACTTCATTACCCAAAACATTCTTTGAAATTTACAATGTGTATTTATAACTCTTTTATGTTAGTTTCACATTGTTGTCATGAGACAATTTCCTTGAAGATGCCTGGAACAATACCTTTTTTTTTTTTTTTAACCTCTCACTGCCTCCCATGTAGAGAATCCCAGGACCTGCAGTGGAAGATAGTTTGCTACTTTCAAGCCATTTTTCCTACAACTTTCCTCAAAATATGCCCAATTTTCATAGTTTATGATATTAAACTATACTACTTACTTTCTTGTGGTCCTGGATGTACCTCATTCACTTATAACTTGGTATTTGGCTAATACAATTCTAAGAGCCCTGAAGGAACCATGAACATTCCCATAAAGAATAACTTGATCCAGACATCCCAAACCACTTTGATTAAAAATAGAGGAAGAAGAAAAATAAATAAGTAAATAAATAGAGGAAGAAGAAATTGGGACACAGACGTTGGGTCTTTAATTTATTTGAACTTGATCTCGTAAGAACTAGAGTATTATTATTTTAGACTTTAATTCCTTTGGCTCTAATGTTCTTGAATTTTAACTCAAAAGAGAATTTAACTTCTAAACTTTTTTTCTTCCTAGAATTAATTTGAGGACATCATATATGAATTTGAAATAATTTACTTTGTTGGCATTTTATTATTGAAGAGCCTTTATGCATTTGGAGTATCTTAATGTTGTCATTTAATTTCATTTTAGTGTTTCTGAGAGGCCCTATTGGATAACTTGGCTGGATACAATCTGTGATGAAACACATAACAGGATTTTCGACCTTGGGTAATTTAATTAACACTCTATTTTTGACCCACTCTGGAGCCTCCTAAGGCCAAAGTCTATATAACCTCAATATATATTTTTTTTAAGATTTTATTTATTTGACAGAGAGAGACACAGCGAGAGAGGGAACACAAGCAGAGGGAGTGGTAGCGGGAGAAGCAGGCTTCCCGCGGAGCAGGGAGCCCGATGAGGGGCTTGATCCCAGGACCCCGGGATCATGACCTGAGCCGAAGGCAGACGCTTAAGGACTGAGCCACCCAGGTGCCCCTATATAACCTCAATATTGATCAAAATAGTTAATAGTTTTATTAATAGTTAATATTAGGGAGGCACTTGATGAAGGTAGGAAAAGGGTTCTCTCCACACTTTGTTGATTTTCTCCTTTTTAGGAAGAGGAAAAGTAACTGTCATTTTTCTTAGACTTAATGGTGAAGTCCAAATTGATAACAGAATACAAAGCTTGGAATGTTCAAGAATACTCATTCCTCTCTGTGGATAGAGAGGACCATTGTCACAACATTCCTGGCCTCCACCTACCCTTTCACTTCATTACCATGTGGTGAATGCTATATGAAAGGATCTGTTATTAAGGGCTTTACATCAATTAACCCATATGACTGCTATGAGGTTCACAGGAGGGCAAAATGTATTGTGTCGTAATACAGAATGTTATTACTTCCATATGATAATGAGACAATGAAGTTAATCTGTCCAAACCACAAGTGACAGTTATGCTGCCAAATCAAATCTCCAATCCTCAATTTTTATTATACTCATATTTCAAGAGCTTTCATGAACAGTTGAACACTTCCTTCTTCTAGAAACATGTTTTTGTCCTGGTTTCTGTTATCCTCCCAACTCTGACACCTTATTTTCCCAGTGGTCAGTCCCTCTCAATCCCCTTTGGTAGGTTCTACCATACTGCTTGATTTGTTAATATCAGAAGTCACCAGGGCCTTGTTATGAACCACATTCTTGAGTATACCTACATTCTTTTCCCAAGTAACCTCATCTGAGACGATGGCGTTATATATCATCCAAATGCTAATGACATAAAATATCACTGGCCTTCATCTCCAAACTGAAAGTCAGAAGTGTATATCCAAATAGTTTATTCCAATTACAACATGGATTTCTAAAAAGTCTTTCAAACACAGTATGTTCAAATAGAACTACTGAATCCCCACCACATACTCCACCCTGCCCAACTCAAAACAATCTAGAAATCATCTGTGAATCCACCCTTTCCAATATGTTAATGCATGTAAAAACAGAGAAAAGATACATACTAAAGTAACAAATGTTATTGTCTCTAGGATGTGTGTTGATGGAGAGAGCAGGGTGAGCTATATGAAGGAAAAGTTCTATGGATTATGCATTTGTGTGTGTGTGTTCAATAAAGAAAAATGGGTAATAAGGAACTTTTACTTTTTTTTATCAACATGCTTCTTTATTATTTGAAAATTAAAAGAAATCAAAATGTATTCATATATTACTTTAAAATTCAAAATATTGGGGTGCGTGGGTGGCTCAGTGGGTTAAAGCCTCTGCCTTCAGCTCAGGTCATGATCTCAGGGTCCTGGGATAGAGCCCCGCATCTGGCTCTCTGCTCAGCAGGGAGCCTGCTTCCTCCTCTCTGCCTGCCTCTCTGCCTGCTTGTGATCTCTCTCCTCTCTGTCAAATAAATAAATAAAATCTTTAAATAAATAAATAAATAAATAAATAAATAAAATTCAAAATATTTTTGAAAACCCAAAAATCTGATTTCTCTGCCTATTATGAAATTACCAGTTTATATTTTTCCACAACTCCTTATTTTATCCACATGGGACCAAATAATCTCAACTTTGCTGTGATTTCTTTATAGCATTATAGACTTAAAGTTTATGTGGTTAAGCTCTGTATCTTTATCTGTGTCTATCACAAAGTTAAATTTTGAATAGACTAAAATCACTCTTTTTTAATATCTTTTATAATTTAGGCATCAAAACTCCACTTAAAAATTTAAGTTGACTAACAATGTAAAATTCATTTTTTTCTAGATCCATAAGATAAATTATTTTTCCTAACATAAATTTCCTTTCAAATTTAGGAATATATTTTTACCACACTCTAAAATATAAACAAGTTAACTTGTTTGGGGCCCAGAATGAATTATTCAACTCAAGTAAAATAATTACAAAAAGAGAATTCATTATTCAGCTATCATAGAAAATCACTTTTTATATTAACTTTCTAAAATTCACTTATTGTGCTTGTTTTAGGATTACCACCATGCTGCAAGTAATAGAAATTGAAAGATGCAATAAATGCACAATACTTATTCTGGAAAATAAAACTGTGTATTGGTCATTAAATTCAGTGAGACTTCTATTTTACACAAAATCATTAGATAAAACTCTGATCTGGATTTTTGAATAATAGAAAATCTTATCTGTTAATTTTGTGTAAAAGAGGTGATAGGGAAAAAAAGTCAAATATACCTAAGCATGAGTTAGTTTTTTTTCTCATAAGATCTATCACACCCCTAGTACTCATTTTCAGGTATATGGTCTTGATTTCCTGGTTTGTGGAAGGCTGCAAAAAAGACAAATGGATTTGAATAATTACAGACAGGTTGGGCACCCTAATGAGAAACTGGGTAGACATTTATAATTTTGGTTCCCTTGTTTAGATCTTATTTTAAAGGAAAAATAAATGTTGACTGCTAAAAGAAACGCTGAGGCTAATTATTATTTCATTTTTTTTAAACCTCAGATTAAATGGACATAGTCTGCTAAAACAATGATAGAAGGAAAAAAAAAACTAGACAATATATTGCTGTTTAAAATAATTGTTAAGAAAAATCAGGATTGGGGATGTGTAGTAGCTCAGTTGGTTAAGTGACTGCCTTCAGCTCAGGTCATGATCCAGCAGTCCTAGGATTGAGTCTCACATCAGGCTTCCCACTCAGCAGAAAGTCTTCTCCCTCCTGAACCTCTCCTCTCTCATGCTTTCTCTCTCTCTCGCTCTCTCTCTCTCAAATAAATAAGTAAAATCTTTTAAAAAAAAAAGTCATATCATTAGCCTCACTTACTATACAGTATGCATAACTATAATTTAAAATACTACATTCTACCTCTCCTCTGATTTTGTCAAAGTCCCAAGAAACTGAACCTCAGAAACACCCATTTTCATTTTCACTACTTATTACATAGTCACTCCTTTTCCTTCAGTACAGAAGCTATCTGCGGAAAGCTCTATACCCATTAAACCTAGTTTCATCATGCCTACTTTTACTTCTAGCTTAAAGTTGGAAAATCAGTGTTCTGATCAAAGAGTTATGGTGCATGTCACCAGCCCTCTTTCTATTATAGCTTGTTGTAACTTTTGACCTGACCATTACTGCCTTATGAACACTCTCACTCCATGGATTTATGTTTCTGTAATCTTACTCCTTTCTCATACCTTTCTATCCATGCCTTCTTTACCTGTTGTCCTAGATCACTTCTCTATATCATGGGAGTTACTCTCCATGATTACTTCTTGGGTTTTATTTTTTTTAATTTTTATTTTTTTTAAGATTTTATTTATTCATTTCACAGAGAGAGAGAGAGATCACAAATAGGCTGAGAGGCAGGCAGAGAGAGAGGGGGAAGCAGGCTACTTGCTGAGTAGAGCCCAATGTGAGCCTCGATCCCAGAACCCTGAGATCATGACCTGAGCTGAAAGCAGAGGCATTAACCCACTGAGCAACCCAGGCGTCCCACTTCTTGGGTTTTAGATTAGCCACCCTATACTCTAAAACATGAAAAGCATGCTATTTTATTTATTTATTTTTCTGTTTGTTTTTTTTGTTTATTTATTTATTTTCTAATTCTCTTACACTGTACACAAATATAAGCTAAGAATGAATGAAAGACATCAGTGTGAGATAGGAATCCATCAAAATCCTATAGAAGAATATAGGTATTAATCTCTTCAACATCAGCCAGAGCAACTTCTTTCATGACAAGTCTTCAAAGGCAAGGGAAACAAAAGCAAAAATGAACTTTTGGGACTTCATCAAGATAAAAAGCTTCTGTATAGCAAAGGAAACAGTCAACAAAACCAAGGGGCAATCCACAGAATGGGAAAAGATATTTGCAAATGACAAGACAGATAAAGGGCTGGTATCCAAGATCTATAAAGGATGATATTTATTTTAAATGTTTAAGGAAGTGTTGACGCAAGGTATCAGATTGAAAACATTTGTTCCTCCACCCCATCAGACATCTATATTTAAAAAAGGGAGTAACCTCTAACAAGAAAGTAACTGGCAATGGCAATGAGAGGATTCTACAAATATTTTGAGGACAGACTATAGATTAAGGGGTGATGACAGATGATAGAGAATGTAGGCAATAGAAACTGGGCATATGTGACCAAGCACTTGAAATGAAATCCCAAAGTGACTCAGACTCAGATGTAGCAAGTGGCAGTGGTAACA
>CM053608.1:58053304-58089386 GCA_028646535.1 Procyon lotor | reverse complement strand
ATATATATATATATATATATATATATATATATATATATATATATGCCAAACACTAATACACTAATATGTATATCCATTTATTCTGTAGAAAACTCTCAAGAACAACTACCTTTGTGCTGGTGAATACAGCTCTCGTAAACCTCATGGGACAAACTCTCCCCTACATCGTAGAAATAACTTCAGTGCTTGCTACACACAAACAAGGTTGTAGGAAAGGTAAACATATTAAAATCTAACTTACTCCCAGGAGACTCGATAACAATTTTAAAACCAAGAATATCAGAGGAGTGGTACAAGCACTCATATAGCTCCATAGAAGTTTAAAAAGAAAAAAAAACTATTCTTCATAACTGATTTCCTACATTCCTCGGGCTCTAAAGCAAACCAAAATAACTGAGCAAAAAACTGTAAGAAGTATACAAATATTCAGATGATGGAGATGGTTAAATGTAGATATTTTAGAAATAAATTTCCATTCTGAGTTCCCTCTGTGTACAGGAGATAGAAAACCTGCCCACATTATAAGAAATTTTAAAATGGAAGAAAAAAAAATTGCTGCCTCATAGCCAACATACTTTCCCCATCACATCACATAATGCTGTTGGGCTTTATCTGCCAACCAATCAGTTGTGTACCACAGGCAAGATTTCCTCTCACTGTGCACCATTCAGTTGAGCATTTGGACTGCCAGCTATCTTGGCTGCAGATTTGTAGGCTGCCTGTTTTCGTCTTGAACCATATATACCTTATCCTGCATGTTTGATTTCTGAAAGCTTCCAGAGATCTCTATTTACAATAGATTCACATTTGCATGTGTAATTCTTTATTGTTTGTCAAACAAGGAAGGAAAGAGATATACTGGTAGGTAAAATTTTTCTAAAGAAGGAAACAAAGACTTCTGCATAAGGGACTAGTATAGGTAAAGCTGACATTTCTACTGACATTCAATGATTCAAAACAAAAACAAAAACACAAAAAAAAGTGATTCTCTTCACTCTAGGTTTTTATGCTTCAACTGTGATTTTCTTCATCTTATCTCCCCAAAATATCAAAACATCTTACGGCATTGCCATGAAATCCAAAAGAAAATTCTACAGTTTCACGATTCATGTGTCGAGGTAGACATAGCAGTCCTTAGCCAAATTCCATTTATACTCCATACATTTGGGGACCATAATATATTTCATTTGTATACTTATGCTATTACTTCCCCTTTCACGCAGTGAGTAAGGCTGATTAAATCGAGAAGCACCACAATATTATTTACCATACAGTTTAATTCTCAACCCTGGCTGCACATTTGAATCATGTGAGAAGCTAAGCTCTACTCCAAAAAATTTTATTTTAACATTTTAAAGATTTTATTTATTTATTTGACAGAGAGAGAGAGATCACAAGTAGGCAGAGAAGCAGGCAGGGAGAGAGAGAGGGGAAGCAGGCTCCACGCTGAGCAGAGAGCCCGATGCGGGGCTCCATCCCAGGACCCTGAGATCACGACCTGAACCGAAGTCAGAGGCTTTAACCCACTGAGCCACCCAGGCACCCAAAATATTATTTTAACTTGACTGAGATTTTTTCTAATACTTAGAATTGATGTGATATAGTTTAATCATTAAGCAATAAATTAGGAAACTCATTCATAAATAAAACAAAAACTAAAACAAAGCAAAAAACAAAACTAAGTATACTTAAGAATAAAAGAAATTTCCACAGGGTAAATTTCTCATAAATTAATACATATAGGTTGGTCCCTGATTCACTGATACTCTTTAAATAATGGTTTTCTATTTAGTTATTTTGGTAGACAAGGTAAGGCCTCCCACCAAGATAGCCATGCCCTAATCCTCAGAACATGTAAATAGGTTACATGGCAAAGGGGCATCAGGTTGTATATGGAATCAAAGCTGCTAATCAGCTGACCCAAAAATAGAGAAATTATCCTCGCTCACCCACATGGGCCCAGTAAAACCACAAGCGTCCTGAAAAATGAAAGACTGAGGCAGAAGAGGGTCAGACAAAGAGATGTGATAACAGAAACTGGGTCAGAGAGAGCCAATATTACTGGTTTTGAAGACAGAAGACAGGTGCTATCCGTTAAGGAATATGGATAGCTTCTAACAAGGTAGAAAACGTAGGGAAACTGATTTATCCCTAGAGTTCCAAAAAGAAGGTTTTGGAACTGACATGATTTTAGTCTAGTGAGTATTGGATTTATAAACTACAAAAATGTAAAATAACACATTTGTGTTCTTTTAAGTCAGTAAATTTGCAATAATTTGTTACAGCAACATTAGAAAACTAATACAACTATTTTTATTATAGACCTTCAAAATTTGCTTGCTGGCATTAAAATAACAGTGTAATATAATTATGGTAAACAATTTAGAGCAACTAGCAATAAGCAGAGATTAATATATTCATGCCAGTTGGTAATCTAATCAGTAAATTCACTTTCACATAAAAAATAAAAATCTTCATATATGTGGATTACTTATAAAAACAAAAGTTTAGAATTATAAATCAATAAAACATTTATTAAAATAGTACTTCATCTTTTAAAAAATAGAGACATAAAAATATAAGCAGATGGCATGTAAATAATAACCTAGAATGCCACGTGATATAGATTAAGGCACTAGACTTAACAGGTAAGTGAAAAAGAGCTCCGTACTAGTTTTGCTAAAACTAAGAAGAGAGATAATTTTCTACCAATATTGGAAGCATTAAGTGCTCAGGAGGGAGCAGAATGATTTATGATAGTAGAGGTAGCATAATGTTCTGGAAAAGAAATTAAGAAAAAAGCTGGATATCAGAAATGGTCCCAATAAAATGCAGTAATCTCCCAAATAAAGTGGTGGGATCTTTACTACCTGAGAACTTTATATGACAGTGACTTTTAAAATCAAATACTTTTAAAAATATTATCAAAGACTTTGAAAAAATTGCTTAGGCTCATGAAACTCTCTCTATATTTATATATGTCCCATTTTCAGAAGTGAGATGCCCCCTAATATTTACACCAGAACATAAAAGCATTTAAAAATATATTACAGTTGACCCTTGAACAACATGGGGTTGGGGCATAAGCCCTTTGCAGTCAAAAATCTATATATAACTTTTGGGGCACCTGGGTGGCTCAGCGGGTTAAAGCCTCTGCTTTCGGCTCAGGTCATGATCCCAGGGTCCTGGGATCGAGCCCCGCATTGGGCTCTCTGTTCAGTGGGGAGCCTGCTTCCCCCTCTCTCTCTGCCTGTCTCTCTGCCTACTTGTGATCTCTCTCTCTGTCAAATAAATAAATAAAATCTTTTAAAAAAATGTATATATAAATTTTGACTCCAAAAACTCAACTACTAGTAGCCAAATGTTAACCAGAAAGTTTACTGAAAACATCAGTAACAAACTAACACATATTTTATATGTTATAGGTATTAAATCTGTATTCTTACAATAAAGTAAGCTAGAGAAAAGAAAATATTAAGAAAATCATGAGGAAGAGAAAATATATTTACTGTACTGTACTGTATTTATTTAAAAAAATTGCATAAAAGTGGACCTACACAATTCAAACTCATTTGTTCAAGGGCTGACTGTGTGTGTGTGTGCGTGTGTGTGTGTATTTTTAAATATTTATAGCATTTTAAATATGTATATTTATTTTTATTTCAAGTTTTTATTTAAATTCATGTTAGTTAATATATGTGATAAAATTGGTTTCAGATGTAGAATTTTGTGATTCATATATAATATCCAGTGCTCATCACAAGTACCGTCCTTAACAGCCATCACCCATTCAGTCCATCTCCTGCCCACTTCTCTCCATCAACCCTCAGGTTGTTCTCTATAGTTGAGAGTATCCTATGGTTTGCTTCCCTCTTTCTCTCTCTTTTTTCCCCCTTCCCCTATGTTCATCTGTTTTGCTCCTTAAATTTTACATATGAGTGAAATCATATGGTATTTGTTTTTCTCTGACTCATTTTACTTAGGATAATACATCTAGCTCCATCCATGTCATTGCAAATGGCAAGATTTCATTCTTTTTGATGGCTGAGTAATATTTCAGTGTGTGTGTGTGTGTACACACACACATCTTCCTTATCCATTCCTCAGTTGAAGCACAACTGGCTCTTTCCATAGTTTGGCTATTATTGATAATGCTACTATAAACATCAGGGTTCATGTGCCCCCTCAAATCTGTATTTTTGTATCCTTTAGGATACTACCTAGTAGTATAATTGTTGGGTTATAGGGTAGTTTTATTTGAGGAAATTCCATACTGATTTCCAGAGTGGCTATACCAATTTGTATTCCCACCAACAGTGTAAGAAAATTCCCCTTTCTCCACATCCTTGCCAACATCCTTAGTTTCCTATGTCAATTTTAGCCATCTGACAGGTATGAGGTGGTATCTGATCATGTTTTGATTTGTATTTCCCTGACGATGAGTGATTTTGGGCATCTTTTCCTGTGTCTTAGCCATCTGTGTATATATATATTTTAAACACAATCTTGGGATGCCTGGGTGGCTCAGTTGGTTAAGGATCTGCCTTCGGCTCAGGTCATGATCCCAGGGTCTAGGGATCAAGTCCCACATCGGTCTCCTTACTCAGTGGAGAGCCTGCTTCTCCTTCTGTCTCTGCCACTCCCCCTGCTTGTGCTCATGCTCTCTCTAACAAATAAATAAAATCTTTCAAAAAAATTAAAAAATGAACACAATCTGTATATCCTTAAACTATTACATTGCAACTACTAAAAACCACAAGTTAGGGCATCTCACTGTGCACATGTCCTTTTAAAAAATATTATAAATCAATATTCTCTACTACAAAATAATAACCATGTTTTTGTAGAACAATGAATGCTACCTAAATCCAGCTATCACCAGATATACTCTCAAAATCACACAAATCAACAAAGACATGGAGTTGTGCCTGTTCCCAGCAGCCATAACTGAGTATAGTACTCTAAAGGGTTCTGTCTTAGAAGTGGAGAATAATTAGCTAATGATTGGACATGGCTCTGGTTCTGTTATTAAGAAAAGACCCAAAATAATCAAACTGTTTCCAAGTAACTTAAATGAATTCCAGAAAAATCTCAAGAATATTTGTGAGAACACAAAAATATTCAGCATCCAACAAAGTAAAATTCACAGTGCCTGGCATCTAATGAAAGACACAACTCATTTAAAGGGATAGGAATATATGATCCATAATGAGGAGAAAAAAACAAATTAACTGAAACAGAACAAAATTATTATATATGTAAAAAATAGAAGACAAAATAAATTAGTTATTATAACTGTCTATCATGATGAAAAAGCTGAGTAGAGACGTGAAAAATATTTTATAAAGATCCAAGTCAAGCTTTAAGAAATAAAAAACTACAATATACACTGGTTGAGAATAACAACAGAACTGCCATTACAGAAGAAAAGATTAGTGAACTTAAAGACATAGCTATAGAAATAGCTATAGAAATTACGCATAACAAAACACAGAAAAAAGAATAAAAAAATAGAAAAGACTGTCATTAGGGAAATATCGAGTCGATATCTATTTCTCTATTTTTATCCCTCAGTTCAGCTAAAAACTTTGTACATTATACATAAAACAAGCATACGAATCCAAAGAGAGAGAAAAGGAGGACAAGTGGCTAGAGATTTGGGACCAAAGGAAAGACATATAATGGTAATGTACCTGAATTTTTCTTTTGCCTCATGAATGCTATGGTGGATACTGAAAAAAAACAGCCATCTTCAGATGCCAACAGCAGCAGATAAAGAAGCCCCAAGAAAATTCTACTCACTTGAGGTAGTTAAAGGATTAGGAAAGGAAAAGCCTAAGTAGAGTTTTAGATAATAACCACTCTATATCAGTCAAACACCACAGAAGAGACAGTGATCCTTTTGACAGGAAAGGATGATTCCCTCCTTTACCAAGCTGTACCAGGTACCAAACCCCTCCTTCCAAGGTGATGTCAGAGAAGGTTGAATACATTTGTCATCACTCAGTTGTAGTGAAGTTACCTCCTCTTACACCATAATGTCATTGGAGATCATGTGGGAACCTGGACTTCTACTCCAACCTGGTAATAAGGCACCTTTCTTCCTCCCCACTGGAGTAGTGTCAGAGGAAGCTCCATAGAGAGTGAGCACATGCACTGCTATTGAGAAGTAACAAAGACACTCCCACTTTATCAGTGGAGGCCATGTGGGAACAGTAAAAGTCACCCCTGCCCTTTGTGGATAGGGTGGTATCCACAGAGTCCTAATGGAGAATAGGGACTAAAAAGGACACAGATAACAGATATCAGGAATGAAATAACAGATATCTCTACAAACTCCACAGCTATCAAAACATAATAAGAGAATACCATGATTAACTCTATACATATAAATTTGATAACTTAGTTAAACCAAATTCTTGAAAAATAAAAACTACACAACTCATTCAACATGAAATAGAAGATGTGAATAGACACCCGTCTATTTTTACACCAGTCATCTGGTGTAAAAATATTTTTTCTGGACTTTTTAAAAAGTGATTTCAATTTCTTCAGACCCAGATGATTTCATGGAGGTATTCTATCAAATATTTAAATAATTAACAACAATTTAACCTTTTACAATCTGTTCCAGAAAACAGATAAAAGGTAATACCTCCCAAAACATTTTGTAAAGCCAGAATTATCCTGACATCAAAACCAGATAGATCTGGGGTGCCTGGGTGGTTCAGTCATTAAGCATCTGCCTTACGCTCAGGTCATGATCCCAGGGTCCTAGTATAGAGCCCCGCATCAGGCTCCCTGCTCAGCTGGAGGCCTGCTTCTCCCTTTCCCACTCCCCTTGTTTGTTTCCCTCTCTGGGAGTGTCTCTCTCTGTCAAATAAATAAAACTTAAAAACAAAAACAAAAATAAAACAAAACAAAATCAGATAGAGCTAAAATAAAAAAGAGTGACTATACCAAATGCTAGCCAATACCAAAAGATGTGGAGAAATTGGATCTTGTATGCATTATTGGTGGGAACATGAAGTGGTACAGTGACTCTAGAATATATTTTATCAATTTCTAAGAAAAGCAAAACCTATGCTTACCATATCTGTCAATTGCACTCCTTCATTCCAGAAGAATGAAAACTTACATCCATACAAAAATGTGTATATAATTATTCAAGCCATTTAATTGTAAAAATAAATTGGAAAAAAATTAAATGGCTCTCAGCAGGTAAGTGGCTGAAAAGAAATATTACATACTCATACCAAAGAATACTATTCAGCAATAAAAAGGAACAAACTATCAATACATACAACTCACATGGATCTCAAGGGCACTGTGCTAAGTGAAGAGAGCCAATCTTATAATGTCACATGCTATATGATTTAATTTATATAATTTTTTTTTTGAGAGTGAGAGAGAGAGTGCAAGAGAGCAGGGGTGGAGGGGCAGACAGAGAGATAGAGATTCCAAGAAGTCTCCACACCCAGCATGGAGCCTGACAGGGGGCATGATCCCACAACCCGGAGATCATGACCTGAGCCAAAATCAAGAGTTGGCCACCCGAACCCAACCAACTGAGCCACCCAAGTGTCCCTATATACTTTTTAAAAATGTATTATTGAATTATTTTTATACAATTTTATTTTATTGTGGTAATATTTAACACAAAATCTACCTTCTTAACAAATTTTCAAATGTACAACACACTATTGTTGACTACAGAATTCTAGAGCTTATTTATTCTGCTTAACTGAAACTTTTTGCCCTTTCAATAGTAATTCCTCATTTAGCTTTCCCCAGCCTATGGAAACCCCAGTTCCACTCTGTATGACTTTGACTATTCTAGATAAATTATTTAAGTGGAATCATGCAATATATCTTTCTGTGCTGGCTTATTTCACTTAGTGTAACATCCTTTAGTTTCAACCATGTTGTTGCATATTGCAGAATTTCCTTCTTTCTAAAGGCTGGGTAGTATTCCACTGTATGCATATATCACATTTTCTTATGCATTCATCTGTCAATGGATAGTGAGCTTGTTTTCACATCTTGGCTACTATGAATAGTGTGTTAATAAACATAGAGGTGCTACTACTATCTCTTTAGAGATCTTGATTTTTATTCTGTTGGATAAATATCCAGAAATGCATGATAAGAGAGAGTGTTGAATTTTGTTAAATGTTTTTTCTGCATCTATTGAAATAATTCTGCCTTTTTATCTATTTTTCTGTTATTGTGATGTATAAAATTAATTTATTTCTAGATGTTGAACCATGTTTGCATCCTATGAATAGAACCTTGTTGATCATGGTCTATGATCCTTTTCATGTGCTGTTGGATTAGTTTTGCATTTTGTTGAGGTGTTTACATCAATGTTCATAAGGGATGCTGGTCTGTAGTGTCCTTGTAGTGTCTTTGACTTTGGTATCAGAATAATGCTGGCCCCATCAAATAATCTGAAAGTGTTGCCTCCTTTTTGATTTTTGGGAAGATTTTGATAAAGATTGGCATGAATTCTTCTTTAAATGTTTGATAAAATTCACCAGTAAAGCCATCTGTTCCTGAGTTTTCTTTGTTGGGAGGTTTCTGATCACTGATCCAATATCCATATTAGTTATAGGTCTGTCAGACTTCCTTTTTTCTTCATGACTTAGTCTTGGTAGGTTGTATGTTTTTAGAAATACATCCATTTCTTCTAGGTTATTTAGTTTGCTGGTATAAATTTATTCATTGCCATTTCTTATTACTCTGGATTTCTGAGGCATCAGTTGTAAGGTTTCTTCTATTACTTCTTTTCACTATCCTTAGAGATAAATCTGACAGAAGTTGTGCAAATACTGTTCACTGAAACCTACAACACATTCCTGAGAGTAATTACAGAAGATTTATATAAATGGAGAGGTATATCATAACCATGAATCAGAAGATTCAATATTATTAGGGTCAAATTCTTCACAAGCTGATTTATAGAATCAATACAACTCAAATAATAATCCAAGCAGACTTTCTTTTTTGTAGAAATTGAAAAACTGATTCTAAAATTCATATCAAAATGTAAAGGACCTAGAATAGCCTAATGACTTTGAAAAATAATAATGTTGAGGAATTAACAGTACTTAGATTCAAGATTTTCATATGTTGAAACTCTTTGCATCCCATGGATAAAACCTACTTGGTTATGGTGTATGATCACTTTAATGTGCTGTTGGATTGATTTTGTTATTATAAAGATGCAGTAACCAAGACAGTGTGGTATAGGAGACAAGCTGAATAAATTAATTAATAAAAGAGAATAGAAAGTTCAGAAATAGGTTCAATACATTTGTACATAACATTTTCAGCAAAGGTGCAAAGGCAATTCAATGGAGAAAGCATAAAAATTGTCTTGAAATAATTCAGTCACCATGTAAGAATGAATGAATCTTAATCCATACTCATGTCATATTCACAAATTAACTTAGAATGAGTTATAGACCTAAGTGTCAAACATATAATCATAAAATTATTAAAAGAGATCTTAGGATAAAATTTTTGTGATCATGTGTTGGATAAACACTTCTTAAGATATCCAAAATGCCATCCATAAAAAAAAAAAGATGTATTTGATTTCATCAAAATTAAAAATATCTGCTCTTCAAAGGCCACTATTAAGAGAATGAAAGGACAAGCAACTCACTGAGCGGGGTATAAAATTACCAATCATATCTGAAGAAAACTTGTATCCAGCATATATAAAGAACTTCAATACTCAACATTAGGAAAGCATATAGCTAATAAATAAAATGGGAAAAATACTTGAACTATTCTTTTACCAAAGAAGACACAAATATGGCAAATAAGCGAATGAAAATATGTTCAATATTTTAAAAGATACAAATTAAAACTATTATGTAACACCTGCTTATCAGAATGCTTATGGATAAATAAGGACCATAATAAGTGTTGGCAAGGATTTAGAGGAACTAAAGTCCTCAAACACTGCTAATACAATGGTACAATCACTTTGAAATAGTTTGGTAGTTTCTTTACAAGTTAAGCATTCACTTTCTATCTGATGTAGTCATTTCACTACTAGGTATTTTTTTTTTAAAGATTTTATTTATTTATTTGACAGAGAGAGAGAGATCACAAGCAGGTAAAGAGGCAGGCAGAGAGGGGGAAGCAGGCTCCCTGCTGAGCAGAGAGTCCGATGCAGGGCTGGATCCAAGGACCCTGAGATCATGACCTGAGCCAAAGGCAGAGGCTTTAACCCACTGAGACACCCAGGCGCCCCACTACTAGGTATTTATCCAAGAGAAATAAAAGTGTATGTCCATACAAAGACTTGTACATAATGTTAATAGCAGCTTTATCTGTAACAGCCTGAAACCAGAGTCACCTCAAAAGCTCAGTAATGTCTGAACAAGTAAACAAAGAGTGGTGCCTCAATGCAATGGAATTTTTCTCAGCAATGAAAAGGAAAGAATTACCGCCACATGGTAGAATGGATAAATCTGAGAATAGTTGAACTGAGTAAAAGAAATCAGGCAAAAACAGAAAAAATACAGTATGCTTCTGTTTATGTAAAGTTCTAAATAATACATCTTTTTTCATCCTTGAAATTTTTCTATAATATAAATTTTCTCAAAAAATTAAGATTCTGAATGAAAAAGATAATGTAACTAAGTTTAGAAAGTGATCACAAGAAAATGTGTGTATCTGATAGGTGGTTTCTTGCTGTTTTCTTTCACGAAAAAAAATTTTCAGGAAGATTAAGAAATTATAAGCAAAGGTCCATATAAAATGGGCAAAAAATAAGAGTAAACACTAATATGTGACAAATGTGTAAAGATTAATATTCTTACTTATGACCAAGAGATCCAAAACAGAAATAAGATATTCTTACAATTCTGGAGGCTTCAAGTCTGAGGTCATGATACCAACATGGTTGGGTTCTGGTAAGAGTCCTCTTCTGGAATCTCTTGCAGGAAGTTGACTTCTTGTATCCTAACATGACAGAGACAGAGAAAATTCTCTCATGACTCTTAAAAGGAAACTAATCCTGTTCATGAGGACTCTATCCCCATGACCTTAACTAATCTTTACTACTTCCTAATACTACCATATTGGGGAGTAGAATTTCAACATCTGAATGTGGGGGTCATTTATAAACATTTAGTCTGTAAAATCACTTTTCATCCATCAAATTGGGCATGATTGGCAAAATTGATATTATTAAATATTGACAACTAGAACTGCTATGTGTTAAGGGGTGAATGCAAAATTTTAACTTTATGAATTTAACAAATTGCTCTCTAAAGTTATTGTTCTGATTTATGAAAAATCCTCTCTTCCTAGTCATAAAAAATTGGTACTGTCATATATACTTTTTAGATTTTTCAAGTCTCACAGGTGAAAGCATTGCCTTAATTTCATTTACGTTTGCTGTATAACCTGTGGGGTTGAGCAGCTTTCACATACTTTTTCTTTACAAACCTGAACTTTCGAATACTACTTCATTATAACCTAGCTTGTTAAACACAGAAGTGTGAATCTTCTACTAACTGATCCATATGGATATTTTCCAATCAATAAAATTAACAATGGAATAATATTAATATGAACACACACCAGAACATATATCAGTCACCAGGTAATTATATATAGATACAGTGGTTCTAATCCTTTTATTACTGTAATCTCATAGCACTTAAAAATATTTAAAAATTTCATTTAACTTACATTAATTGAAAATTTAATATGATGTTAAAACATTTTCGGTAAAAAATAAAAGTACTGTCCTTTTAATTTACAACAAATTCTTAAACTCCTATTCTTACATTTTAAGAAACAGTTTGGATTAGTAGTATATAGCAGGTAGATACCTGTTGAAAGATACTGTTACGTTGGAACCACTTATCTGTAGGATTTCTGGTACCAAGTGTTTCCATGTCATCATCAAATAGGAACAATAAAGAATTTGTTCAATTTTTAAAAATACAAAAGTAATTTTTAAAGCCAAAATATGTCCTAAAGAATACTAATGAAAATTTTTTGTTTTCATCCAATGTACTCTTACATCAGAACTACACTCTTTGCTTCAGTTGGTCATTTAATACTGCCTACTTTCATTTAACACTCTCTTGTATGACTAATGAGAAGAACAAGGAAATGAGCAGAATAATGTTAAGTTACACTCCTTTCCAATTTTCTTTTCTACAGTTGTACAGGCCACTGATATTCGATGTGATTCATATGTGTATTAAAAATTCCCCAGAGCACAGCATTCTCTTGTTTATCTCTAGGAGCTCTGATGATTCTTTTGATTAATTCCAAATTCAATTTACAGAAAGCTTTAGAAATGCAAAGGCATGGTTTCGATTTCTCTAGATCTTATTTGTGGAAAAGCTTGTGCAATCTCTGCTAAAATATCAAGTCTCACCTTTGATAGGTAATTCATGGCCAAGGTCAAAGAGAGAGCAGCACTCCCTGAGGGACCACCCACCTCGGGCTGACTAGAGTAATACCTTGTGAAAAATGATTTGAATTATGCATACAGCGGTACAGGCATGACACTGTCATTTAGTTGGTTCTAAAAAAAAAAGATTTGGTGCACAGTAAATACAACTGATTTTTATGTATCTTGGAAGATGACACTTTATTATAAAGTATGTCACAGTCATCCTTTGGCTGTTAAGACATCTAAAGTCATGTTGGTTTTACAACCTTCCCTCCCAATTACAATTCTGAAGGGTGGTTAGTGACAAGTGTGCAGTGTTTTGTCAAGCTATTCAGTTTATACAGATGGAATGCTGTTCCGCTCACCAAATCCATTACAAGTGCAAATATGTGGCTAAATGGGCCAGCGTTTGTTTTAGACGTGAGTGCAGCCAATAACCAGAATGTTGTAAAGAGCATCTCTCCTATAACTTTATATTGAACACAACTTAACATTCCACATTTCTTTCGAATGATTGTCTGCTTCCATTAACCCCTTTGTATCTTACCTTATTTTCAGTGTAGTATAAAAACAAAAAAAAAAAACACAAAACAAAACTAATTCCCATAGGAGCTCTCCGAGGGATACAAACCCATTTGGTTACATCTACTGAAGGATAGAATGGGTCTAGCATCTTCGTGTAGCACTAGCCTTGTCTTAGTCCTCTGATTTCAAAGGTACCTTCAGAGATTACTAATGATTACTAACAATGTAGTTTATAAGGGAGGATAAGAAGACATGTTCTTAAAAATTCCTAGGGAATAGAAATTGTTTTACTCCAATCAAGGGAAAATACTGTGTTTACTGGACATCAGTCACGAAGGAAAAATGGTAGTCACATCAGCTATTTAAAATCCTGTTTTCATTTTGCTGCCAACTAAATCAAGAAGCAGAGAGTAATGTAAAAGGGAAAATAAACGGTTTGTCCCTTAATACAGAAAATGCCCAGCAAGCACCACACTGGCGGGTTCTAGTGTCATTAATCTTTTCCTGCAGTGCAAACTGTCACCATCAGGGCTCCAGTGACACATGTTCCCAGGTCCATATTAAGGATGAGAAACCACTGCAATGTTTTGATATCTGTCTAGCTTCATGGGTAGACTGTCTTTTGCTTGCTAGATAAAAATCAAAACAAATCTATGGTAATGGATAATAGATCTGACTAGAAAAATATTCCTTGATTTTTTTTAAATGTTGTAGCCCAATTTATGTCTTTCTGAGATAGAGCTAAAGTCCCTCTGTCTTAAAAGAAATTTATATTAAACCTTGGCAGGGTGTCAAGTAATGACATTCAAGAAAACTAGGAAATGATCTTGCAGATGTTTTATCTTTAGACTGTGTAAATGGAATACACTCTATCTCCTAAATCCATGGCCTTTACTTTTTCTTTAAATAATGATAATGCCAAAGATTTCCCAAAATGCTTGCTGAAAGCATTTTCCAACCAAGACCACATTTAAAAGATTTTTTATTAGTGAAATATTCTTAATTAAATGATAATAAATATAAAGTGCCATAGGCATAAGGCTTTTGTACAGGGTTCTATAATTTGTCATTTTTTCCCTAGTTATCTGTTTCTTTCTCCATTTTAACATTATATCATCAGAAAACCATCAAGATGATGGAGACCATACTGAGTCAGAGTGATGAATCACAAAACCCTCAGAAGCCCCTGCCAAAGAGTATGCCATTTCTCACAGAATGAGGAGTGAGTACAGAGTACAGTCACAGCCAAAATGGCCGGTCTTGCTCCATAGCACAATTGCATAAATCCACCACATTTATTTGTCCAGGAAGTTAACTGTGGAAAAATAATGTGACAGTAAAGTGGTGAGAAAGCAGAACAGTTGTGGAAAAAAATTGAATTGAAAAATGATGAAGATAACAGAACATTTATTAAAATATAATAACAATATGAAACTCACTGGGGCTAATAGCCTCAGGAGAACTTCTAAACACTGATCCCCAGATTTCTTCACATAACATGCATGGAATTCATGAGACTTTCAGGTCTCCATTGAAGATGACTTAGAATTTGTTCATTGAGGGATAAAACTGGGCTGAACAAGTATAGAAACCTCAGTTGTGTTAGATAAAATTCTCCAAAAGACTTCCATTTATCCCTATATTTATCCAAATATATTTATATTTCTAAATATAAAACCAACCATCAAAACCAAAAAGGACATTTTCTGTTTGCCCCCTGTCTTGAGTTGGCTAGAATGGAATTTGCCTTAATTTGAATGCTCAAACATTGGAATAACAATGAAAAAAAAATATATATATAGAGAGAGAGAGAGAGAGAGAGAATTCAAAGGTTTTAATCTCTAAGAAAAGTTAGAAAACAAAGCAGGCTTAGTCTCCCAGAAAAATGAGATCATAAAACAAAGATCTAAGTACAGAGGAGAAAGAAATAAGGAAGAGTAAAGCAAAAGAAAACTGACATCTATATCTTATCTATCTTAAGGTTGAGCTTAAATAGCTTATAAGGTGCTTTCATATTGCCTTGCAGAATTATGGTCACATGTAACGCATCGAAAGGGTGAAGAAAACAGGGCCTTTAATGCAATTCAGTTGCATTCCACCCCTCGGAGTTGTGAGTTCAAAGGGGAAAAAAAAAATGCAAGTATCAGGTACACAAGAGAGATATGCTAGTTACAGTAGGATAGAGCCATTAAGAGAAAAATATTTTAACAGACTCAGGGGCAGAAAGGACTTCACAGTAATAAGAAAGGGCAAACAAACCACATTTACTTAACTGAGTTTCAGTTATAAAAAAGTCAGGTAGAGGAAAAAGGCAGCACATGGTCTGTTCATGTATATCAGCAAATACAGAATATAAACAAGATCATTCTTTGGACCTGAATTAATAAGCCTAACGAGAAAAGAGCGAAAAATGTGATTTTACCCAAGTCCAAGTGAATTACGTGTTATTAATAAAGGTAAGCAGGTGCCCTCCTGCACCTGGTTCCACAAAAATGAGTTTTATGTTAGAAAACACACAAACGGCACTCTCAACTCTGTACCCACCAATCACATATGGTGGATTCAATTTTGACAAAGCTGGTACGAAATGGATTACACAGGAGAGGGGTGGTCATCCATGAGTGGCAGGTCCTTTGCATTTCCCTTTTCTGTCGTAATTTCCTCCTGAAACCGCTCTTTCTGGGATCTTCTATCTTAAACAGTTTTTTCAACAAGATGGAGAACTGCACTATAGAAGAAAATGAACTTTGCTGAGTTGTAAGAACATTCAAAATGCATAGAATTTTCTTCCTGAGTCCGACATTTCTTTAGGAAGCAGCGGGAACTCCCAGGTCCTCGCCATATCTGAAGCACACTGACTTCGTTGACCTCAATTATCCCCTAATAAAGCCCACATTTTACTCATTTCCTATTAATATATGCCCTCTCCTTGTTACTAACACATAGCATAGCATCTTTAGTCTTTCATCTTTTTATATCTCTTTGGCAAGTGCTGCTTTCAGCTTTCGAACAGTTTTGAAGAGTGACTCATTTATCCCTAGATTGGCAAATGGGAATAAGAAAGATGATATGTGGGCATTAAACCAAATCCTCTAATTCAAATCCAAGTTTTTAGGAACAGCTAACGTAAACATTTCAGTTTCCCCAAATTTCCTGCCAAAGCAAATGCAAAAAATAATTTTAAAAGTGATGTTTTTACATATACACACATTAACACGTAGAACTTCTAGAGCCAGTCAACTGGATCAGAAATAGTATAAGGGTATAGTTCTATACAAACCAGTGGGTACTGTTTCTTGAAATTTAATAGAGTCATATTAAACTACAGTAGTTACCTTTAGGGGCATTTCATGTGTTCAGTGTGCAGTATCCAATTGTTTTCTAATTTACCCACTTTCCTGAGCATCTGCTTCCTAATTCCAAACACCTGTGGATATCTCAAAACTGGATTTCCAGCCAGAATCTCAATTTTGACATTAAAAAAAAAAAAGCCATCCTTTTCATAAATTATCCTGGTTCACTCTCCTGTAATCTTTGCCTGTGTTACAGGCAAAGATAGCGCCACTGTCCTTTTCACATGACTATGCATGAATGTGACCTCTGTGTTTTTTTTAGGAAGTCATTTTTCCCCCCTACCTCTCTGCTTCTCTCCCGTCTCCTTTTCTGTCTCCTTCCTACCCTCCCTCACCTTCATCTGTCGCTCTCTTAATTACTTTCTGAGCGTTATTATGCTATGAGCACTATCCAGGTGCAAGATCCTCCTATAATCTGGTTAGTAATCTCTACATCACCTTGCACAGTGCCTTCCACATTGTAGGTAGAAGTAGCTCTATTTAATAGCCTAGTGAAAATTTTAAAGTAACTATTTTATACCTGTGATTTTAAGATTAGACTGTACTTTCCATTAAAAAATGTGAAAAGCAATCCAAGTAATGCTATAAATTAATATTTAAAAATCAGTATTTCAATATATTTCTTTTAAAATTGTTTAATTTTTTTTCCCAAAAAGTGATCCTCACTTTTCCTATTGGAAGAGCAAACAAGAGAGGAGTATTTTTTAAAAGAAATTTTAATTCTAAAATAAATAACTGTATTATTTTCTTCTATATTCTCTTCCAGTTTTATACATATAAATATATATACATATATTCATACATATATACATACATTCCCAATTTTGATGGTTTTGTCAAAATTGGGAGTATACTAAAGACACACTTTTTAATCTCTGTTTTAGTAATATTTTACCTTGAGAATTTGTCCAGAAATAATTATAACAGCTATTCAATTTTCATCATATGTGAATTACAATGTGAACCTTGTCAAAAAGCTTGCATCAGTGTGTACATATATATATATATTTTTGAGTTTGAGTTTTTGAGTTCATTTTTTTATTTTTTAAAGATTTTATTTGACAGAGAGAAACATAGCGAGAGAGGGAACACAAGCAGAAGGAGTGGTAGCGGGAGAAGCAAGCTTCCTGCAGAGCAGGGAGCCCAATGCGGGGCTCGATCCCAGAACCCCGGGATCATGACCTGAGCCGAAGGCAGACACTTAACGACTGAGCCACCCAGGCACCCCTTTGAGTTCATTTTTTCAGAGTTTGAGTACTCTTGTCCCTCTATATTCAGTAATATTAAAGATTATTATCAATTATTTTGCTTTAATTATTATTTCTTTCATTACCAACAGCCATACTGCCTCTGTTTTATCCCACCTCCACCATATAATAACTGCTGGTCAGGACACCTGGGTGGTGTAGTTGATTTAATGTCTGACTCTTCGTTTTGGATCAGGTCTGATCTCAAGGTCATTAAAGCGAGCCCCAATGAAACAAGATGGGATCGGGAAGGACACAAACCATAAGACTCCTAAACTCACAAAACAAACTAAGGGTGGCTGGGAGGTCGGGGGTGTTGGTGGTGGTAAGGGATAGGGTGGCTGGGTTATGGACATTGGGGAGGGTATGTGCTATGGCAAGTGCTGTGAAATGTGTAAGCCTGACGATTCACAGACATGTACCCTGGGGCAAATAATACATCACATGTAAATAAATAAATAAATAAATAAATAAATAAATAAATAAAACGAGCCCCATGTCTGGCTCAGCAAGGGGTCTGCTTGGGTTTCTCTGTCCCTCTGCTTTTGCCCCTCCCCCTCTACTTCCATGTACTCTCTCCCTCTCTCTCAAATAAATAAATAAATCCTTAAAAAATAATAACTGCTGGCCTTGGGCAAGTTATTTGATACTTCTTTGCTTCAGTTTTTCATCTGTAAAATGAAGTAATAACAGTGCTTTGCTCATAATGTGAAAACTAAATGAGTTAATTGATACAAAGTTTTTAGAAAGCTTTAAACTGCTTTAGAAAGCAGTTTACCACTGCTTGGTGGGTAATATGTTAGATGTAAGTGCTGTTTTTATTTATGTAATTTTAAAATTTTCATAATGTCAAATATAGTTATCATTTCCATTGTGAATTCTTTCAGGACTTATATACCTAAAAATTTACTTTAATATATTTTATAGTCTTATAGCTTCCTCCCCCTTTGTCATAAATGTTACATTATCTGGCATGGTTATTCAACTCCAAAAGAAAATAATTTTCAGAGATATTTATTTTCTTTGAATGCAGAACAATATTTGCTATCTCTTCAAAATCTTTCTAGAGGTGGGGCGCCTGGGTGGCTCAGTTATTAAGCGTCTGCCTTCGGCTCAGGTCATGATCCCAGGGTCCTGGGATCAAGCCCCACGTCAGGCTCTTTGCTCGGCAGGGAGCCTGCTTCACCCACTACCATTCCCTCTGCTTGTGTTCCCTCTCTCGCTGTGTTTCTCTCTGTCAAATAAATAAAATCTTAAAAAAAAAAAATCTTTCTAGAGGCTCTAGGTTTCTTCTATTATTATTATTTTATTTGTTTCTGGTTTACCCCAGAAAGCAAAGCTCCATATATGCAGGTCAGACATTTGCTAAGAAGTTTAAACTACGGAACATTCAGTATTGGCTTGCACTTCTATGCTCACATCTGGCTTGGATCTCAAGTTGACCCACACATTGGACTCAGTGCGGTCTGGGGATTGCCATTGTCTAAACACTCTGCTGTAGACTATGAAGGCCTTGGCAATAGGACCCAAGTCCTCACCTTCGTCTCTCTAATGCCCTGGGTCTTGGAGAGACCCATCACTCAGCATGAATGAATGAAAGAAGGAATATGAATGTTGGTCTATGAAAATGTTCTGTATTTCCCTTTAAGTAAACAAGAAAATAATGTGAATTTCTTCTGTAGATAGTGGCAATAAGGTCTATAAAATTCAAACCCTCCTGCTTAGTTTACCAACTAATCCTATGCTACCTGAGCTCTTCCAAGTTCTACCGTTCATTTTTTTTTCCTCTGGAAGAAAAATATCCCAGGTGCCTGTCAGTTGCTGTAGTCCCTCAGAAGCGGTACATGATGGCCTTGAAATTCAACTGATAGGTCTTTAAAACCACTTTGCTCCTTTTTTTTTTTTTTTTTTTTTTGCTCTTTCCTTTCCTTGTTCAGGTGACAATCTCCCTAGTCTCAGTTTTCTCATCTATACTCAGGTGACATCCACCTCTAAGGGTTGCCTTTGAGGAGATACTTAAAAAAAAAAGCTCTAACGATACACTTGGTTCATCAGAAGATCTTAATAAAGAGCTCCTATTACCCTTTTCATCTTCATCATCATCATCATTAATGAATATAAACGATGTTCTAGGAGAATAAGGAAGGCATGGAACAATTTTCACTGAATCATCTAAGTCACGTGTCAGAGAAAAAAATCACTGTGAATTATAAAATAAAATCTCTAATTTCACCTAAAATGGGCACAGAAAAGATGCAGATTTAAGGCTCATACGTGAAAAATTTCCTATTCTGATATTTATTTTCAAGTGTATCTTTTTTTTTAGATTTTATTCATTTATTTGAGAGGGAAAGAGGACATGAGTAGGGAGCAGAGAGAGAGAGGGAAAAACTGACACCCCACTAAGCGAGACGCCTGATTCGGGGCTGGATCCTGAAGGCAGACACTTAACTGACTTAGCCACCCAAATCTATCTTCTAAAAAGAGCCTACAAAAGATTTTAAAAGAAGCTAAGAAATCATAAACCATTACCCCAATACAGGTTCTTGAAACCAAAATGAATCATTTTCTCATGTAGATGAAAGAGCCTCAATCTATGGATTTCAATTAAACCTATAAATAATAAAACACTTTCAATCTAAACTAGTGAAAGAAATTATGTTGTAATTCAATTTTCATTATATGGCATCTAATACGTACAAAAAACTATGTTGGTGAAAGGATAAGGTGAAAATCTTACCATTCATTAGCCTGCACTAATTTTTCCATTTTCTCGCCTCGAGGGGAAAAGATTATTAGCAAGTTTCTCCATTCACCACAACAATATTTATAATTGTCAAGGAAATGCAGTCTTGCCTCTTGATGTACCTTCAAAAAGCTTGACAGCATCTTTCCCTTTCTTTGGAAATAAAGGAAACCTAAGCTTTTTTCATTAAAACAAAAGAATTTAGGTTTAGACAGTTAATTTCATACATAATAATTTTTTCAACACATGAGCGCTCTTTTCTCCCTGCTTTGTAATACATCCACTCTTAATAAGGGAGAGGTGGATTAGGCTAACCTAATTGCAACATGAGTGATAAAGACAATTACAAAGGAAAGCAGTTACCATTTTTGGTGCTCTAAAGTGGAATTGAAGGGTAGTGTTTTCGATTCTTCAGTTAATTTTGACAGAAGACAAACTACATTTAATTTTTCTTGGAAAAAAGAAAAACCTCCCAGCATTTCCTCATGTTTTGGTAGAAAAACTCATTTTCTCAGGCATGTGTTTGAGGAGTCATTTACCCTCGCTTATAAAGAATGTGCTCCTACAAATCACTTCTGCTCTTCTCCACTCTTTGCACAAGGCTTGCAGCCACTCCATGGGAGGGACAGTGAAATTAATTAACAAACAAGTAAAACCTCGAGCAAATCTGTGTTTTCAGGGGCATGCGGAGGGGAGAGGTGCATGCCTACAAACCACAAAAGTCAAGCATAATGTAGACAAACTTACCCCAAGACAAGTCACCACATTGAGCTAAGTATGTCGGCATAGTAACACTGCTGCGCCCAAAATATCTTCTGACATACAGCTTGAATTATCTGCATCCCTTTGACATACTGCTACATTTTTAAGGCTTGAGAATTTATTTGATGTAACAAATCTCTCTGTGAAAAATAAAAATATGTCCAGGAGGAGTATAGATTCTTTTTCACACATGGATTTGAATGTCTCCAGTCAGGTGTCCTTCCTTCTAAAACTTAGCTGAGATGGGTGCACAGAAAAAAAATGGGAAAGATTTAACATAGGGAAGGGTCACAGGTAAATATAGATATTATGTACATTGAATAAAAGGAGGATAAGAGGACACAAATTAGGTTTCACAGCATACAGCCCAGGGCAACAAGAAACAAGGTACTGAAATGAGGCATAAAAAGTTGTTAAATTAATTAAACAATGAGGCCATTAGACTGAAGTGGCTCCGTGGCATCTGCAAAAGCAAACCCAAATCTAATCCTGCAAATACCTCAAGGTTAGGAAACTGAAACTAAGGACACCCAATCATAAACAGCCAACTTGGATTTAAGCTTTAGCAAATCAGTAATTTCCTTACTTTGCATTGGCCTTTCCTCTATAAAAATTTTTCCCCAGCTCCCCTCAACAGAGCGCTTTCACTCACACCCAGTTTGGCACTGCCCGATTTAAATTTACGTTTGCTCAAATTCTTTAGAAAATATGTAAACATGCCTCAGTTTACTTTTTAACAAAGCGATAGAGGAACACAGAAAGAGAAAGAGCAGTACACCAATATATCCACTTCAATAGCCTGCGCTGTTTGCCACACTTTCAGGTTCAGTCTGATCTATGCCCAGGAAACAGGAGGTCTTCCTTTCCTTATCACTGGGCTACTATAACATTTTTCTCTTCTATTAAGAACCAGAATTTGGGCTATAAATATAATTCATTCAAACTATAGCTTAGATCATCTTTGGGCTTGCCTGGGGTGCAAACAACTGATTATGTTCTCATTTGTAAGTAAAAAATGTGTCCAGTGTTCCCAACAATTTAAGGATTAGGTGTTACTGCTTTTTTGTGATATAATGATGTAGTGCAATTATCTATAATCTGTTATTTTGTGATATTTTAACCGAAAGATATATATTTATATTTATTTATTTATTTCAATTTATTCATTAAGAACTTGTAAGGCAAATACAAATGAAAAAAAAAGAGGTTTAATGTTCTCTGTTGAAAATGAGGAAAGATATGTCTCTCTCTTTGGTTTCTTAAAACAGTTATCTTACAAAACTCAAAAGTATTTTCTCCTCACTTTGAACTGTGTGTATCCTGTTGAAGACTTGATAGATCTTTGTCAACTTTATGACCCAGGAATGTCATTCTCAAGGATCTGGGAGCCCTCCCTTTGAAATGTAAACATAAAGGAAGATGGTGTTCCATTTCTTAGTTTCTGATGGATGTATGAAGCTTAACTTTGGTGGCCTTCTTGCTCCAAGTTTGAGAAGTTTGTTTTTCCTCTGGATAAAACAAATTAGCTAACACATGATGATCACTCCAGTTACCAGATAAATTTAGGATGATCCATAGGTGATAAATGGCATTGTTAAATCCTCTGACATGAGTTATGGTTGATCTTGGAAACATGCAGGCAATGAGTTCTATCTGCTGGGTTACATAAGAGAGTGTCTTTACAGTCTTTCCGTTTTATAATCCCCTGTTGAATTACCTGTGATACACATCACATTCTGGCTTAATGCTTTTTCAATAATAAGTGTGTTGGTTTTTTCCTCCACTCCCTTTGGAGATGGCTTCTGGGTTGAGAGAAGATACTGTTTCTAATGATAATTATCTAACAAACTCAAGTTTGTGATATTATCTGATGCCACCATTTTAAGTTATTTACAATTACTCTATTTCATGCAGTATTTAAAGTTATTTATAAGCATAGATATTTTTAAATATTAACATTAACAGTTTACAAATTAATAAGTAAAAGATACATTGATAATAAGATTTTTATAATGCATAAATGCATTTATAAGGCCTAAAAACATTAAATAAGTTGGACTTCCTTAAGGGCAAAGAATAAGGAAAGCATGATCACTTTTAAGATTCATAGTGTCCGTGAGACAACAATAAACTAATTGCTCAGCAAAAGTGAAGATTTTCCTGACTTTCCTCCCTTTCCACAGAGTTCTGTGATGCATTTCTTTTGAATATTTTTAAAAGGCATACCCAGCGATCTTGTGGAACATAACCTCGGCATCCTTCCTATATTACAAAAAGCTGAAGAATTCCATGTAGTTGTTTTTATTGTGTCCATCAATGCAACTGAAGAGAATGGTATCAAAATGAAATGTAGTAAAAGCTGAGAGGAGTTTCAGATTTGTACTCCCTGATGGTCTGACTTGAACTGTGGTTAAAATTCTGAATTTTAAGAACACTGTATTACTTCTGGTGCCTTCATCCTCAAATGTTTTTTTTTTCCTTTTTTTTTTTTTTTTAAGATTTCATTTATTTATTTGATGGAGTGAGAGAGAGAGAGACAGAGTGTACATGAGGTGGGGGGAAGGGCAGAGGGAGAGAGGAAAAATAGACTCCTCTCTGCAGGAGGAGCCTCACAGGGGCTCATCTGGAACCCAGGGCCCCAAGATTACTAACCTGAAGGCAGATGCTTACCCATCTGAGCCACCCAGGTACCTCAAATGTTCTTTCTTCAAAGCAGGCAAAAGTAATTCAAGATTATCTTTTCTCTCATGACCCTGGATTGCAGGCATTCTGGGCTGATACTCAAGGCAGATCCACATACTCTAAAAATAAGTAAACATAAGTTAGATGTAAACTTCTTATGGAAATGTTATGATCAAACCAGTACTTCTTATATTCAAATCAACAGCTGAGGAAATAGTGGCCAAAAGGCCATATATTCTGGCAACAGAGCAAAGAGATGACCTTTAAGTCTTCGGGACACAAAGATAAAATGAAAAGAAGACAGAAATAAGGTAAAAAACTAGAAAAGTTAGGTAAAACACAACAAACATCTTTAAAATACACAGAAGATCATCTGAAACTAATGATGTACTATATGTTGGTTAATTAAATTTAAATTAAAACAAAATTAAAAAAAATAAAGATGTAACATAGATGTATATACAAATAAATAAACAAATAAACCGCTTAGTAAATTGCCAAAAAATAAAAATAAATAAAATAAAATACACAGAAGAGCTTTAAGGAGGAAAAGTCTCAGCGGCCCCAAAGTTGAAGAAACTGCAAAACGGAGCAATCTTTCTTTCAAAGGCTAGGGGGAACAGGATATGAAGCCACAGAGGTGAAGCGAGGAGTTGGTTCCAACATCATCATGTAATTCTTGGACACGTGAAAGGCTTTCCTAGCAGTGATCCAGTGGAATGAAAGAGGTTGTCTTTCTGGCTGACAAGGTTTCTCTTTAAGCTGCACCCACATCCACTAGCTAACTCCCCATCCAAAATGCAACTGGAAAGTTGAAAAAAATCATGTAGCAAATGATTTTGAAGGAAACTGTCCTGGCTGGTAGATGATTATTTTCTAATCCCCTCTCTGACAAGCATCTGCAATTGCTTCATTTCTTTCATTAGAATCATCATTCTTCATGCCACTGAACTCAAAATGTAGGAATCATCCTTTTAACCTGCATACATGCAACCCATATCATAAAGAACTGTCCTTTTTACATATGTTTGCTTATCGTCAGACCTAAGGTCTTTTAGCACCTCAGTTTCCATATATACATACTATATAGTATATAGTATATACATACTATGCATATAGGGAAGATCATAATTCTATAATTTTAATTTTTTAAGCATTATAGAAGTTTTTAAAGCTATTGGTATTTTTAAGTAATAAAACAAACTTCAAGCACTTCTAACTGAATGGAAAGTAAAATGCTAAATAGGAAAAAATGGAAGGGGAAGAGAGATATATATTTATTTAAAAATTGAGCACAAAATTCCCATTAATAGACATATCAGATCTTACCTGAGAACTTATATTTCCTTACTGTAAAGGAAATATAACAAAACCAATTTTAGCTTATCATTGGCAAATGTCCTTTTGAATATTTTTCTACTTCTGGATGTCTCTAAATTCATTCCTTTGCATAGTTCAATGTTTCTTAATATAAGATCTAGGTAGAAGTAGCTTCACTGGGGTTTTCTATGGTTCTAGCGCAAATCATACATGCAAGAAACTAGGCTTGAATTTAATGACCTAAGAGTCTAATAGAAATAAAGATAGTCTACCATGGGGTGGGGAGTGAAATGTGAAATTGACAGTCATAGGAAGAGTAGTTTTGTTTTGTTTTGTTTAAAAAAAAATTGGAACAAATACAAAGGAATCTATGAAATTAGTGAGTTCAAGTGAGTCATTACCATTAAAATTTAGGACACTATTAATTTGCTCTAATTGCTCAAGAAAACCATCCATAACTTCTGTTTTTCAAACTTCATCAGAGTTGGTAATCAAATTCATTGGCTTTTTCAGAATGTATGTTCAACATACAATTTTTTTTTTTTATTGTCTTCAAGAATTCCTAAAGACGGAGGAAGAGGAAAAAGAAGAGGACAAGTAACATGTTGTAGAACACAAAGGTGATATTGAATGCCAGGTATTAGATGTGAAAAACATCTCATTGACTATTTGGGGGAGAAAAGCCAGACTCTTAAACCTTAAAAATGGGAAAAATATGGAAAATAAGTGTAGGTAGTTCTATATTTATTCTCATGCTTAAGGAAGGCCTTTATAAATTATAATATCATTAAAATTCTACAAATTTGACTAAAAGGCAATCTATAACATATATGCCTTTTTTTAAGATTTATTTATTTACTTGTCAGAGAGAGAGCAAGCACAAGCAGGGGCAGCAGCAGGCAGAGGGAGAACCAGACTCCAGGTTGAGCAGGGAGCCCAATGTGGGAGTCATCCCAAGACCCTGGGAACATGACCTGAGTCAAAGGCAGACGTTTAACCAACTGAGCCACCCAGGCATCCTTATAACATATAACATATATTCTTTTATCATGAACAAAAATTTTAACAAGACCTGAAAATAATCATTGGGTTAAAGTCCTTAATTTTTGATAAGCCTAACACCACACACTTTAATAAAATCTTAATTACAACACAAGCAACCAATAAGCAATCCTCAAATACACCAATCATAGATGAAGACATGCAAATAGCTAATAAACATGAAAAATATTCAACCTCTACCACTACTCATCAGGAAAATGCTTTCTTGTTTTGATTTTTATTGTTTTTTGCCAATAAGCAAACTAACAGAATAAAACAAGCTATAATAAGTAATTCTTAAAAAAGCCCAGTGGGAGTGAAGGTAAAATTTTTTGCAAAATATTTTGGTAAAATATTTAATGGTAGACCTCACAGTGTGAATTTGTAAACTTATTTGTTTCCAAAATATTTTCTTTAAAAAAGAGAGAGAAAGATAAATGAATATAACAACAGACAGATGTAGATACATTCTTTTTAGCATAATCTTAATGTATATTTTTGTGCTCATACATTGAGCCAATGAAAATCGGCAAGACAGACACCACTATACACTTCTGTCCAGTGCATATTAGAACATCACAAATGTTATTGTTCATGTGTGCTCTGCGTTAATCCATGTTGAGTTAATATGATCTGAAATTTGTGATGTTGACTTAACTATTGTCTTTCATTCTAACATTTACTTCTTTTGTCCCATATTGACTGATAAATCTGCAGAAGTGGGTAGTGCAGAGGAACAAAGAAAGTGTATCTATCTATAAATCTAATTTCTATAGATTAATTTTTATCTAATTTTAGCATATTAATAAAGCTAAAGACTGAATCTGACCTCTTCCAGAAATGGGGTAGGAAACAGAAAATAGGGATTAGCAAACAATTAGGGTTGGTGAGGATTCTTTCACATTTTGAAGCACATTGCATTTGAAGCACAGCCTGGGAGGACTGACCAACAGTTATGTGAGTGGAATTTGAGATACTATGACCTGAGACACGTGGAATGGAAGATCAGATGCCAACATAAGATACCGAGACAGGATCTCCATGGGGTCTATCTGTAAGAACCCACGTAGCTCTGATTCAGTTAAAGCCTCATATCCAAGAGCACATCCTCTGAGCTACACTGGAGTGTTAAGGTGTATGTCAAAGTTCTTAATTATATATTTATTGCAAGACAGCTATTTTCACTTATAGATCTCTGCCCTAAGAAAACAATTAAGATCTATATATAAGAATGCTTACCAAACATTATTTACAATAGCAATTATTTATAAATAGATATTTAACAATATATTAGAGTTGAATAAAATAATGGTTTGCATATGATCAGTTATTATAGTTTGTAATATGCTATGTTGGTAAATAATTGACATGATGTACTATAATATATTATTGATTATAAGTCAAAGTAGGGTATAGGCAGTATAGTATTATTCCAATTTTGTTAATATCTTATATCTTGTAAAATTATATTTTCTATGCTATATTAGAATAAAATTGTAAAAATATTAAGTGACCATTAGCAGCAGATGAACATGTTAGTAATATTTTATATTCTTTAAGTTTTCTGAAATTTCACATATACTATCATGATTATTACCCCTTTTTATAGAATAAAACAATAAAACCTTTAGAAATGTTTTATCAATTATCTTAGTGTTGAATTTAATAATAAATTTCCTTTTGGCTATTGCTATATTTGATTTAATCAAGTGTAATAATATCCTAGAATATGTGCATTACAACATATTTTAACACATATGTCAACACAGCAGTTGCTCAGTAGCCAGACTTTAGTTCCTTCATTTACTACATAGGGCCAGCAATTTAATTCTAAATTTATTTTTGTATATGCTTCATGTTCTATATGTTGATCCGCTACCACCACTGATGAATTTACTATCTTTCTGAAAAATTGAAATGCTAAGTTTACAAAATAATCGCAAGCAAAACAAATATAATGCCAAACTTTATAGTACTTTTAGCATTTAGGGAGAATCCCTGAGAGATTTTTTTAGAAAGACTGGACCTTCAAAAATGCACTAGTTTTTAAATAACTAACAATTTACAATGTTTCTGACCTTCCACTTCAAGAGAATAGAACTCCTACTACCCCATAGTTTAAAAAAAAAAATGAAAAGTTTGAAGATATTTGTGGGCAAGAATTCTTCTCTTTGTCTCTCAGTTATATTCTAAAGATACTTGGTCACTTTACCTGAAAAGGACTATCCCTTGCTAGCTGACTTTCTATATGAGCTGTGGTATTGTTTACCCTACTTCCTGGTGCACTGTCAGCTTAACATTTCACCTTTTTTTTTTTTAAAGATTTATATACTTAGAGAGAGAGAGAATGAGCACAGTGGGGGAAAGAGGGAGAGAGAGAATCTCAAGAAGACTCCATGCTGAGTGCAGAGCCCAATGTAGGGCTCGATCTCACAACCCTGAGATCATGACTTGAGTCCAAACCAAGAGTCAGAGGCCTCATGGACTGGCCACCCAAGTGCCCCACATTCCATCTTTTCATAAGAGTAAATTCACCATGAGTGGTGATGGTGTGTGTGGTGTGGTGGTGTTGATGGCTCTATCTTTATAATATAAAGAAGAGTTTTAAAAAGATTAAAAAAAAGAAATTAAAACTTAACAAAAAAAAACCCTCAATGTTATAAAACAGAGAATGATACTTAATGATTTTCTCCTAAATTCATGTGTATATAGAAAATAATTATATTATTTATCCTGTCATCCTTTGCTATTACTGAACAACCATTGCCTTATCTGTACCTTTTCTTCCAAATAAACATCATTATCAACCAACTCCGTTTTATCACAGGTAACCGAGGTAAAGTTTTCTGCCCATCACTTTGTTTTCTCTTACTATTTAGCAAAACTTTTCTCTCTCCAGTCTTTCCATATCTACCACCATTGCTACCTCAGGACTGAAAATAACATCTGGACAATTTGATGTCATTTCGTGTGGCAGAGCCTGTTCTTTAAATCGCCCTAAGCAACAATAACAACAATAAAACACCCTAAATAATTGCAAATTACATACAAGCTGTAGTAAGTGCAATTAAACAAAATTCACTGCGACCATTAGGTCACTTTCTTTTTAGTAAGTAACATTAAGGCTAGAGGGATGACTGGAATTCATTTAACATAATCAAGGAGGGCTAACACAGATCACACTTAGAAAAAGCACTCGAACAGAGCCTCAATTGGGGTTAGACAGGGCAAATGCTCTTATACTGAATACTTGCACAGACAGAAAGAACTGAAATGCTTTCCTTGGGAGTTTGGCAAAGACCAAGGCTCTTGCTGTGTATTTTCCATTATCCTGGAATAATTCATTAGCAAACATTATGAATTGGCAGTATCACAGATATGATTAGAATAAAATTATTTTCCCTTTTGAGTTCATAAATAAAATACATTTAGTCAGTAACTCCTGCAAAAGGGAACTGCTGCTTTTTAAAATAGTGCGTTATTCACTAAGTTTAATGAAATTTAGTCAGAAGTAAATTAACTGAATGCCTTCCAAAGCCAGGTACATAAAAAGATATCAGACCTTTTCCCTGTAAAATGTAGCTAATGTTTATTACACTTGTTATGTGGTAGGTACTATTCTAAGTATCTTAAATATATTAATTCACTTAATACTCCCAAAGTGATTAAGTACTATTATTGTCCCTATTTCATTGATTTAAAAAACATAAATGGAGAAGTTGAGCGATTCAAGGTCACACAGCTAGAAAACAGCAGAGATGTGTTTCAAATCTAGGCATTCTAATTCCAGAATCAATTATTTTAACTACAAAGTTACCCTTCTTTTCAAGCATTAACATATGCATGTGCATGTGCGCGCGTGCGTGTGTGTGTGTGTGTGTGTGTGTGTGCATGTTTGGAAGAGGAAAGGCATTATCTACACTGATATCTTCATCGAAAGATTTCTGCTGTAAAAATATCAAACAGAAACAAAATTCAGAATGGAATAGATTTCTGTCCAGTAGATTCAATCACAGAAGTCAGTAAGATGACCACTTGAGGTACTAAATTATTTTTCCAAATAACAATTGCTAAAATACCAGTCCTGCATAATATTTATTATATCCTGGGCACTAAGAGTGTTTATGATTACCTCAAGTCTTTTTTTCTTTTTTTAAGATTTTCTTTATTTATTTGACAGAGAGAGAGAGATCACAAGTAGGCAGAGAGGCAGGCAAAGAGAGAGGGGGAAGCAGGCTCCCCGCTGAGCAGAGAGTCCTACGCGGGGCTTGATCCCAGGACCCTGAGATCATGACCTGAGCTGAAGGCAGAGGCTTTAACCCACTGAGCCACCCAGGCACCCAATTACCTCAAGTCTTATAAAAACTCTATGTCACGAGAACTGTTAATTACTCCTACAGATAAGACAAGGAAAATTCAGGAACACACAAAATATCCTGGTCCCCCCTACTATGTGCTTTATGCTGTTCGACACTTTAAAAAAGATAAATGTAAATGTGATAAAGCACATTTAGGAAGAAGAAATGATGATGCCAGGAATCAGAGGTGGGACCAGATTCCATGTAACACTTCTCATCTATATTCGTCAGCTCAGGGGACCATAACAAAAAAGCAGGCTGTACTTAGCCAAACAGAAGTGTATTTGCTTACAACTGCGGAGGCTAGAAGTCCCAGATTAACAGGATGGTCAGTTAGTTTTCTGGTGAAGCCTCTCTTCCTGTCTTGTGGATAGCAGCCTTCTTTTTATGCCTTCACATGACCTTCCTTCTATGTGCTCATGGAGGAAGAGGGCAAAAGAGAAGTAAGGAGAAAAATAGAGCTTGGGAGCAAGAGAGACTGAGATTTGCAGTCTCTCCTCATAAGCACAGTAGCCTTATCAGATTCGGGCCACATCACTTAAATGACCTCATTTAAGTTTACCTCCCCCAAGGCCTAATCTCCAAATACAGTCACTTTGGGAATCAGACCTTCAACATATGAATTTGGAAGGGACACAATTCAGTACATAGCACTATCCAAGAAACAAAGGTTTACAGATATGGGGAGGAAATGCATTGTGATCCTCGTCTGAGGGGAGAAAAAAAGTTCGAGCTCCTGTGGAAAAATGGGTGCTTAAAGGTTATGTCATGTAGAAGTTTATGGAGTAACACAATGAACTACTTTCCCTGACTATAGATTTGTTGAAGATATAGAAATATTCCTCATAGGGTAATTTCTTATTCTAACCATTAGGATGTTACCATTTTAGGAAGCTAAGAAATTATGATTCAGATGGGGAAAACTATGACTTCTGTACCACATGTTGGGAGTTATAAAAAACACTTTTTTTTTTACTCATACTACAAAGTAGGGTGTAACGTAACTAAATTTCATTAAGTACATTTAAGGATCAACGAATATGCTATGTCATAGCACTAGAGGAAAACTAACAACATTAATTTAAAATATTAATGCTATGCCATTAGCTCTATTTTTAAAGTATTTTATTTATATTTTCTCCTTAAAGTTCATATTGTAGTTCTGAGAAATCCAAATTCAGAATATTATTATATCATTTGTCACTGATATTCTGAAGGCAAACGTTAATATTACCAGTCTAAAATTAGTACCCATTATGTGCCAGACATTATCTGAGATATCATCTTTGACCCTGTCTAAGTGATTCAGCAAATATTTACCAATTACAATGTAGTAGGCATATATACCCACAGACATACTCTCTCCTATAATGTACTTGGCTTTGTCAAATAAAATGATGTTTTGGTCTCCATATTTGCATCTTGGAAAAAAAATTTAATACTACAGACATAATCATTAACATTTATTAGGCATGTGTTTTGTTCAAGGTACAGGGCTTTTAATATATAGAATCTTAATTCACCTTGATGAAAAATATCCTATAACGGTGGTTATACTATTTTATAGATGGAAAAGTTGTGCCTTAGAGAAATTAAGTAACTTGCCTTGAAAACATTATTAATAAGGGGTTGAAGAAGAACATTTTTACTCAGGAGTCCAAGTTCATAACCACTATGCATTATAATGCCTAAACTTTTAAAAATTATTGTAATAAGTTGAGTTATATTCACAGTTACTTTCTTCTGACATGTTATTCTCATTGTGATTAGAGCTCTTGATTGGGAACAGATCTTCATCTCAACTACTATTTGTCATCAGAAAAATAAGAAAAAAAAGTAAGATTTTTTGCCTTCTACAGATAACCATTATGATAATTGCATATATAAGCATTTCAATTTTATGGCATTTTGTGGACAAATTCAAATGGATAGTAGAAAAATATCATACAGTATTATGAGTCGAATTTTTATTGGTTTATAGATTGTTTATAAAGAGAATGGCCAACATTGTTCATAGGCTTTAAACAGGCTGGTCAGAGAACTACTTCACTTATATAAATAGATCTGAAAATATTGCCACAATGCCTTCCATACAGTATCCTCACTTCATCGATGCACAGTGGTATCAGAGGTGGTGATGATGACCTGAGAAAGAGCCAGTGCTGTCCAGAGGGTCTGGTTAATGTTAGAACATCAGCAGAAGATCTGACAGCAATCTACCCTTCCCTTAAGATAAACTCAACCAGTCACCCTGCTATTGTTCAACATCTTCAATGAAAAAGCATTTGTCTGACGAATTTAAACCATGACACTAACAATTTAACAAAGGCTATAATTGACAAACAATTACCTTCTTGGCTCTTGAGAACTACTTTAAATATTTAAGTCAATCTCATCATTAAAAATGAATAAGAAAGACAATGCAAATGATAGAAGTGAAAGGGTAAGGAGTAATCCTACTGTCAAACCATTTTCACAAGACAAAGATTTTCACTATACACAGGATTTGTTCTGGACATAGTCTAAGCACTTTAACTTAATTTTTGCTTAATTTTGTTTTATGAATTAAAAGGTTATATTTAGGTTTGTAGCTGACTCAAAAATGAGGCTACTATGGAGACTAAAATAGACATATTTTACTTGAATTAAAAATGGTATCATTCCACCAAGTATACTGTACAAGTCTCAGGAATTTAAGTTTATTCTTCCCAATGTTAGGAAATCGAAATGAGTAATGTCAATTACAAAAAAGATTATCACTTTACAGTGAAGCAAATTGTATGTGTTTATTCATTTATCTTCTCTGAGTGCCTACTGATACAGTCAGCAAATATTTATTGAGCTACAGCCCAGATATCTTTCTTGATGTTGGGGATACAGTGAAAAATATATAAAAGGTCTCTGCCACTTATATTCTACTGAAGGAAAAGAAAAACATTAAACATGTAACAAACCATCTCAAATAGTGATAAATGAACAAAACAAAACAGGTATGGTTGGGAGACTGATGGGAGAGGAGCTTTGATGAAGAGGTTGCCCAGGGCACCTCCAAAGTAAGGATGTAAGAGATGAGGCATAAATAAAAATAGGCATGGAATATGAAGTAAGCATTCCAAGCAAGAAAAAGCTCTGATATCGAAGTGATCGTAATGTGTTTGGGAACAGGAAAAATCCAGAATGCCTGGAACAAAGAGAGAAGGGTGGCATGGCTGAATTTAAAGACATAAACAATAGTCAGATCTAAGTTCAATGTGAAACCACCATTGCATTTTATAAATGATCAATGTATTCTAATGTATGGCTAAAAAACAAAAATGTTTTGACTACTGATGAAAACAGCAGGCTGGGGTGCCAACTGTGGGGTCTAGATCTGCTCTGCCCAATATACACATGACTATTTCAATTTAAATGTAAGTACATTAAAAGTAAATAAAATTAAAAATTCAGGAGGTGCCTGGCTGGCAGTCAGTGGAGCACTGGACTCTTGATTTCAGCTCAGGTTATGATGTCAGGGTCTTGAGATCAAGCCCTGAGTAGGGCCCCACACTCTCAGCAAGGAGTCTGCTTGAGATTCTCTCTCCCTCTCCCTTTGCCCCTCCCACTCATGCTCTCTCTCTCTCTAAAATAAATAAATAAATCTTTTAAAAAAATAAAATAAAAATTCAGATTTCAGTCACACTCAACATATTTCAAGTTCTCAAGGACCACATGTGGCTAATGGCTCGTGGGACAAAAATGATACAGAATATTTCCATTTATTATTGCCATTCTGTCTAGGTAATGGATAATAATGGTGATATTGCTGTGTTGGCAGTGAAAATAAAGAGAAATTGATGGATTTGGGATATGGTTTGAAGGTACTGAATATATCGAATGTATCCATGTATGCCAACCATTATTAAAACTAAATGAAAGAACTTTTCAATGATAAGTTTAGTAACGCCTAATAGTTATTGACAAACCATAAAAAATGCCATTTTACCTATGATTCAAGAATAAATGCCACTCAGGTTTTCAGAAGTGGAAAGATGTCAATGTAAAATGACAAAGAATTTTAGGTCTCAAGAGACCACATAGCTTACTTGTCCAGTCATCTGGAAATAGAGGCCAATAGACTTTGAATGACTTGCCCAAGTATTACATTGTCAAGCACTGGAATTGAGAGTAGAAAATAGTCAGCTCTCCTAAGTCCCATTCAATGCTATTACAATAATATGCTTCCAACTCTATTAGTTGTGTGATCCATCACCAGTGTACCCTCCTTGGAGACACAGATAACCTCATTCTTCTATTCCCAGCACCTATCCCAGTAAGCACCTAATAAATGACAATGAAAGTTAATTGTATATCTGAATCACAATGACAAAAGACATAAGGAAGGAAGAAACAATTAAAAAGCCTTATAAATTGGTGTTCTTTGTGGAATGTAGAATGGGTGATGCTATAGTTCGAATGTTTATGTTCCCCTCAAATTTATATGTTGACAACTAATGTCCAAGTTAAGCATTAAGAAGCGGGTCTTTAGGAGGTGACTAGGTCGATGAAGACTCTGCTCTGGAGTTAGTGCCTGTATACAAAAGGGCCCAGAGAGTTCCCTGGCTGCTTCCACCATTTTAGGATAGGAGGAGAGGTCCACAAACTGGAAGAAGCCCCTCACCCTGGCACCTCTATCTTAGACTTCCAGCCTCCGGAACTGTGAGAAATAAATTTCTGTTGTTTATAAGCCATCCAGTCTATAATATTTTGTCATAGCAGCCTGAAGGGGTTAAGACAGATGGCAAAAAATTGGTGGTGATTAAAATTAAATCAGATTAAGGGCATGTGGGTAGCTCAGTTCTTTAAGCATCTGACTCTTTATTTCGGCTCAGGTCATGTTCTCAGGGTTATGAGTTCGAGCCTTATGTGGGGCTCTGTGCCGGGGGTGGAGTCTGCTTAAGAACTTCTCTCCCTCTCCTTCTGCCCTATCCCCACCCCACTTATGCACACTCTCTCAATTAATTAATTAATTAATTAATTTAAAAAAACAAACACTTTGAACTGCTTTTTAAAAAATTAAATTAAATCAGTTCACATTCATAAAATCTCATTTATTCATTTGTTTTTATAGCTTTCACTGAAAAATATGAGATTTGTAACCTATGTATAAACAAAATATATGACAGCAATATTACAAGGTCAGAAGGAGAGAAAAGGAAGTATACTGTCGCAAGATTCTTTTTTTTTTTTTTTTTAAAGATTTTATTTGAGAGAGAGAAACACAGTGAGAGAGGGAACACAAGTGGAGGGAATGGTAGCGGGAGAAGCAGGCTCCCTGCGGCGCAGAGAGCCTGATGCGGGGCTCGATTCCAGGACCCTGGGATCTGACCTGGGCCGAAGGCAGAAGCTTAACGACTGAGCCACCCAGGCGCCCCTGTCACAAGATTCTTATACAACATATGAAGTGATATAATATCTCTTTTTTTAGAACAGCTTTATTGAGATATAATTCATAAGCCATACAAATTACTAATTTAAAGTATACACTTGAATGGGCTTGGTATATTTATAGAATTGTACAACCATCACCATGAACAGAAACTTCATACTTATTACTGGTTGTTCTCCATTCCCCCTCA
>CM053608.1:58006751-58052804 GCA_028646535.1 Procyon lotor | reverse complement strand
CAAGATTCTTATACAACATATGAAGTGATATAATATCTCTTTTTTTAGAACAGCTTTATTGAGATATAATTCATAAGCCATACAAATTACTAATTTAAAGTATACACTTGAATGGGCTTGGTATATTTATAGAATTGTACAACCATCACCATGAACAGAAACTTCATACTTATTACTGGTTGTTCTCCATTCCCCCTCATTTCCTTTCTTTGGCAAATAATAATCTACTTTCTGTCTCTGTGGACTTGCCTTTTATGGAGATAAATGGAACCATACCATATCTTGTCTGTTGTGACTAGTTTCTTTCACCTAGCATATTATTTTTTTAAGGCTTGCCCATGGTATGCCATGTATCAGCACTGTATTCCTTTTTATTGCTAAATAGTAGCCCATTAAATGGATATGCCACATTTTATTTACCTGATCATCAGCTGATGGACTTTTCGGTTGGTTCTATTTCTTGGTGATTATGAATGTTGCTGCTATGTTTATGAGCAAGTTTTTGTGTGTGTGTGGACATGATGTTCACATTCCTCTTAGGTATATACTTAGGAGTAGAATTGCTGGATAATATGGCAACTCTATTTAACGTTTTGAGGAACTGGCAGACTTCACCAAAGCAGCTGTACCATTTTACATTTCCACCAACAGTTTATGTAGATATCATTTCTCACCCATCTCACCTTGTTGATTATAGCCATCCTAGTCAGGAAGGGAAGTTCAATTTCTTGATGGTAAAGGAATCTGAGCACATTCTGTGTATGGAGACTATACTCTTATCAGAAATATATGCTGTAGCTTTCTTGACTATGAGTAGTCAATAAAGTTTTGAAAATGTAGCAGTGAAAGACAATGCACAGAATTTTCTATTGCTAGTTTTATTTTGGGGCTCACTTGTTAGCGATGTTCTCCACCTGAAAGCTGTCTCTTTGGACCTAAAACACAGAAACAAGTGCTGAGATGCACACAAGCATGGTCTTGGGTGCCAAATACCTATACTCCTCTGCAAAGGCCAGTTATTCTGGGAGATGTGATAATAAGTAAGACTATTGCTATGGCTACACACTGGACAAGAAACTGGATTATTTGGTATATAGATGGTACATCTAGAAAAGAAGTACAACTCCTGAGATTAGTGATTCCTGAAAGGACCACACACTTGTAAGCTTATGCAGGTCTAGTAGGTGAAGTACAGAGTTGAAAGCCAGTCAAAGCAAAGCAAGCAGAAAAACCAAGGGAGAACCCAGCAATAAGTGGTATAGCACAGAAGACCAGAGAAGGCAGAGTGAGGACAGTGAATGCAACAGTAACATCAAGGCTGTTGCTTTTTGGTGGCCAGGGCAGTAATCAGCCACAAAGAAGCAGGAGCCCAGGCCTATCAGTGGTAAACCAGCAAGGCTCATAGTATGTTCTAAGAGACAAATAGCATAGGGCTAAGATACAGGAGCAGATACACACTTTTTTTTTTTTTTAAATCAAGAAAGATGCTTTGTTTCCTTGTTAAAACATTTGCTGACAAGAGGAAAGTCTGAGTTGATTAAAGAACATCACAAGTATGTTACATGAATTTTAATTGTTAAATAAACATCTATTTCTCCTCAGTGCTATTTTTTAATACTAATTAAAAAACATATTGAAAATATTTACATCGGTCATACTTAAACACATCACTATCTTGGTGTCTGGAATGTAACTGATCTTTGAAAGAGTTTCTAGGAGTTACTCACAGACATGTTTATATAAGTAATTACTCTGAACTCGAATGCTACGCAGCAAGTCCATGAGTGTAGGATTGCATCTGTTTTCCTGATTTCACCTATCTGGTATTCAAAACCTAAATGTTAAATGAACTGGACTGAGAAAATGGTAATGGTGTAAACTGTTGTGAACAAGCTATACCAAGATGAATTTGTAAAATTCACAAATACACATGCATTTTAACAATACAGCCACAGTAAGACAGCATAAAAGTAAAGATACATACCGCTATAGACATGTAAGAATGTAAGAAGATTGTTCAACTAATTATATAAACTTTCTGAATATATCAAACATCTCACCAAGTTTAGAAGACAATCTATAACTTATGTTGTGATGGTTTATTTTATGCATCAACTTCATTGGACTGTGGTGCCCAGTTTGGTCAAACACTGAAAAACATACATTTTCTTCCAAGCAGGTCTAGATGATGCTATCATGGTATTTTTTAAGATGTGATTAATATTTAGTAGACTGTCAGTAAAGTAGATTAAGATGTGAGTGGGCCTTATCCAATCAATTGAAGGCCTGCAGAGCAAAGACTGAGGTTTCTCCAAGAAGAAATTCTTCTCAAGACCTCAACATAGAAACCCCACTTGAGTACGCAGCCATTCAGACCGCCCTACATATTTTGGACCTGGCAGCTCCCACAATCATGTAAATCAATCTTTAAAATCAATAAACAAACAAACATACAATAGGAGATATGTAATCTCCTATTGGTTGTCAGAACTCTGACTAATACACGTTTTACATTCTCAGTTAACTGTTATCACCGAAATGCCTGGATTTCAATCCTAGAGACCTGCCTATGTAGAGTTAGACAGTTACTTTGTTTCCATATACAATATTAGTAATAATAAGTACTACATTTCCCAATCAATAAAGATAATAAAAATTAGTTCCTAACATCAATGAGATGTAAGGATAAATGAGAAAATACTAGAAATTCATTTTACAATCTCCAGAGGGAAATGATTCTATATAAATAGAAGGTAATATCACATTAGTCAAATATATATATAAATGATCTAATACTTCATATCAAATAAAAATCAAATATTTTCATAGCATTAGTACATTAGAAATTGAACTGGTAGGAAAAGGAGGCTTAGGACCTAAATATCCTGAATTTTTTATTTGTTATATTTAGATGACTTGATAAAGGCATGTGACTTATGATCTTTGTTTTCTATGCCTTAATAAAAATCCTAATAATAATATAAATAAGAGAGTAATGGGAAAATGATGACTCTAAGTGTTAATTAAGGCACTTTAGAATTGGTGTAAGTTACTAACTTAATAATGATTACCAGTAATTGTTCCCCATGTACTTGGAGGACAGAATTATAATTCTACCCTGTTGATTAATTCACATCAACATCAGGACTTATTTTTTCCTGAAAATAAGTGGTAGTTACTCAGTAAATTATGTTCTCATCTATCTGGACTTCTACTTGAGTTTGGAACAGAACCACTGAAAAGTCTTCAAACTTATGAACACATAATTGTTTGCTGCAAATAAATTACTCACACACACACACCTAACTTATACAAGAGACCTTTCTTACAAGTACTTATAATGTACTTACAAACAAGTATATTATAATAAAGAAAATTAACATAAAATGTTCCCATCTCTCCTGAGAATTGTAAGATAAAGAAAATGGTAAAGAAACATTCAGAGCACCTCTATTATTCTTAGAAAGCTGAAATGCCAAATTTGTAATAGTATAACGTCCACCATCAAAATATGGCTAGTAGTGCCATAGTTTGGCATATAGTAACCAGTATATGGCTAAAGTAGGAAAAAAAACCCAGACAAATCTAAAGGACACAATTCCCTAAATATATCAGAAATGATTTGAGCTCTTATTCCAAAGCAAAAGTGTTGAGAAATACTGCATTCCTGTTAGAATGCACAATGGGAATCATCAACAAAACCAGGTGTGGACACCAAACAAAACCAACAATTTTTTTGGACTGAAATGTCAATAGGAGAGATGGATTATTTTGAAATCAAATGAATATTAAATATTGGTGCTAAAGAAATAAACCTATATTAAATTGCAAGAATAAATACAATGTGTTAAACTAGGGGAGGTGTGTAGAGAAGCTGAAAGGGCCTTATTTGCAAATAGCACTAGTAAATGTGAGTCAAAGGTGATGTTGGAAATGGTCTGTTCATCCTGCGATAGAGTCATTTGAGAGATGGGCCAAGTGAAGCCAAGAAAATTTTAAAGAGGGAAATAACATTTATACCAAACCCATCCTCAACCTTGTCAATATGGATACTAAAATCACATAAGATTAATAGGCTGTGTGATTCCAGAGAGAGTTGAGAAAGAAAATCTATAAATTCATTAAGAAAACTTGTGGTTTCTCAAAGAGGTCTGTAAATTAAAAGTGTTGCTAAAGTTGTATACTAAAAGCCAATAGGTACATAGAGAGAAACAAAATTGAGATGTCTTAATTTTTTAGTAGAATACATTTTAAAACGATTTAACTCTAACCTTCATAGCCTAAAATAAATTTTCACTATATAAATTAAGGATATAGAAGATTTATGAATCTCAAGAGATATATCATTTTGCTATATTATGAAGAACTTAATATTTAATATATAATATTCAAAAAATTTGGAATTTACAGATTTGTATATTTGCATTTGTACTCCACTTAATGTATAAGTACACATAAAATGATCAAGTAAAATTATATTACAGTAAATAGCTTATCTTTCTTTTTCTGTTAGCATGTTTTAAATATTATCTCTCTCTAATCTCCTTTAACAAAAATATTGGAATATTCTAACTAGAAGTGACACAGGAAATGGGCAATTCTAAAACCTCCTGATCTTACAGATAAAGAAACTAAGGCTCAAATATGTAAAATAAATATACTCAAATTCTCATAGACTTCTAGTTCATAACCAGGATTAGAAGACAGATCCATGGAATTTCATTACAGTGTGATAATTCCTTTAGTTTTAAAGACTCTATTACTTCCACAAAGTGAAGTGTATTCTATCTTCAAATCCAGCCTATATGCTGACTAGCTGTGTGACAACAAGTGAAGAGGGTTGGAGAGGTCTCAATCATTTACCATGAAATGGAATAATCCTAACAGGTAACATATCCAGGTGGCTGTTGTAAGTAAATTATGTCAGCAAATCCTGAGCACTGTGCCTGGCACATGCTGACTGTTCATTGTCTCTTAGATGTCATCATTATTATCACAAACCCTCCCTGCAAACAGCCACACAACAAATACTTGTTGACTATTGAGTGAAAATAAGAAAAGTGACTTTAGAGTAAAAAAACATTTACTTTAAAAATCCATGTATAATCGAACAAAATGTGAAGGAAAATTTCCCAGCTACTTTGCCTTCATAAATATTTTCTCATTTTAAATTTTTCTGGAAAAGCTTACTTTTATTCTTTTAAATATATGACATTAAAATGTCTGTAGGTTCTGTTTATGTGCATTTATTTCTCCACTGGATCTCAGATTTAATGTGTCAGCCTACCAAGTATAATAAACGGATTAACCATTCAGAAATTTACTTCAAAGGAAGGTTCCCTGAATCACCTCCAATCCCCGATGCAAAGTAATCTGTACTAGCAGCATAACTGTTATATCTTTCTCCAAAATGGGACAGACTTTTTGCATGTTATCTTAACACAAAAAAACTCAGGTATTCCTGTTATTTCTTTTTTCATAACTACTGTCATCCACATTGTTTTCTTCTGTGTTAAAGCAGAATATTAAGCCAGAGAGTATAGACAATCCAGTTTCAAGGGAGAGGTAAGCACACAGTTAAAATAAATAAAAATACAATCAAGAAAATGAGAAGACAACCTGTGGTATGGGAGAAAATATTTGCAAGTCATTTATCTGATATGGGTTCATAGCTAGATATATGAAGAGCTCATACAACTCAGTATCAAAAACATAAACTAAACCAAAAAATACCGCAATCTGATTTAAAAATGGGCAAAAGACCTGAATACACATTTTTCCAAAGATATATACATGGTCAACAGTTACATAAGATGGTGCTCAAAATCACTAATCATCTGGGAAATGCAAATCAAAACCACAATGAAATATCACTTAGTACCTGTTACAATGGTGCTCATCAAAAAGATGAGACAGCAAATGCTGGTGAGGATGTTGAGGAAAGGGAACATTGTGCACTGTCAGTAGGGTTGTAAATTGGTACAACTACAATCAAAGACAGCAAGGAAGGTGGTTCTTCAAAAAAATAAAAAGTAGAACATCCAAATGACCCAGCAATTTCACTTCTGTGAACATATTCTAATAAAATGAAATCACTATGTCAAAGAGATATTGTTACCAAACCAAAGTGAGTCCCCTCCTTGGTGAGTTATGGACAGAGACTATACCAAGTGAAGTTGCCTTATAAAGTCATCTTTATTTTCAGCAAATAAAGAGATCCTGGGAAATAATTTTCAAAGCTATGACTCCTGAAACAGGGGTAAACAGGCTCCTTTTATGAGAACTTGGGATGAGTATTCAGAAGGGGACTTAATATTACAATGAAGCCGGATTAATAGTTGGGCACTTATTCATCTGCATAGAGGTTGTCCTCAAATGTTTCTTTTCTAGTTCCAGTAATTTGTTAGTTTCTATAAGATGAAATTGATGGTTAACTAAAGCTTCTAGGAGTTTCCTGAGTTCAGGGAGTCAGGGGATCATGCCAGTGACAATATCTGTAATCCCATGTTCATCATAGCATTATTTATTCTAGTCAAGAAATGGAAACACCCTAAGTATCCACAAATGGATAAAGTAAATGTCACACACACACACACACACACACACACACACACACACACACACTGGAATACTATTCAGCCATAAAAAGTAGGAAGTCCTGCTTTTTGCAACAACATGGATGGACCTTGAGGGCATTATGCTAACTTCTAATAAGTCAGATGGAGAGAGACAAATACTATATGATCTCACCCATATGTGGAATTTAAAAAAAAATTGAACTTGTGGATACAGAGATCAGATTTGTGATTACCAGAGGTCAGGAGGGGATGCAGGTTGGATAACAGTGGTCAAAAGGCACTAATTTCCAGTTATAAGAGAAATATTTACTGAGAATATAGTATACAATATTATGACTGTAGTTAACACTGCTGCATCGTATTTTTGAAAGTTGTTAAGAGAGCAAATCCTAAAATTTCTCATCAAAAGAAAAAAAAACCTCTCTTTCTCTGTAATTACAATATGTGATTGTAATTATAATGTATGAACAATGGATTTTAACAAATTGTGGTAATCATTTTGCAATATGTATTAAGTCAAGTCATTATGCTACACATCTTAAACTTACACAGTCCTGTGTATCAATTATATATCCTGTGTGTCAATAAAACTGAAAGAAAAAAAATTAAGTGCACAAAACATGTATTCATTAGTATCTGATTGATTTTCCTATTTCTACTTTTTTTTGTTATTTTTTTCTCTTTTTCTTCTAATTAATATCCTTTTCATTTTTTTTCTTGGAGGTAATAAAACCTGGAAAAACTTTCCATGATGACTTTCTTGAGCTTATAATTTTAAACCATTTTTTGTATTCCCTTTAAAAGCTCATAATCAAAACAGAGACCACAACCTATCTTTCTAAGTATCAACCTAAATGCACTGTAATTTAAATCATTTTAAGTTATTAATTCTTTTTGCACTAAGGAACCACATATATATATCATAGGCATTTCCATGTCACTAGATATTCTCCACAATTTTTTAATCTAGAAAAAGTATATGTAAAAGAAGATCTGTATATGTATTCCCTTCTTTCCACTTCCACACAATTAAAATATCAAGAATTACATGGAATTTTAAAAAGAAACCCTAATATGGCTGCCTAATGATAAATCTATACTTATCTCTCGAGTTAATAAGTTAATTTGCTTAATTCTAAAATAATTGCATTTTCTCTAAGAAAACATAACTAAATAGCACCAGTAAGAATTATCCAAACACAAAACTTTCAGAAAGTATAGGTTTTAGTTATAGCCCAAAATATAATTTAAAGTAATCAAAATTTATCTGAGTTTTTCTCTTTCAAAAACTGTTGATATTTCAAACTTGCTCTAATTTACCTTCTTCCATGTTGTATTTGGCGAAACCTCAGAAGAACAGCAGTCTGGAGAGCCAAGTAGGAAAATAGAAACTACTCCTCCAGACCAAGCAGCCAGTCAGTGGTTTATTCAGAGTGTGCTTCCCAAGGTAGTGGATGGAACTCTTACTGTCAAAACCCTCATTCTGGATTCCAGATACTTCCAAGCTATTCTAGGTTCTTCACAAAATGCGAATAACTTTTGGAGGGCTTTCTTATTTTGTGTTTTCACCCAAATGTCCTGGTGTATACATAGATTTGCTAATATTTATATTCTTTCCCAAATGTAGGGATGAGATAGAGATGAGGAGATAGTCTCTAGGAGAAATGAAAGGGGAAGCTGAGGTAAGGCCCACACCAAACATATACTCATATAGACATAGAGGCAAATTTTTTCACTCATTCCAAGACACTGAATGTTGGGCAATTGATTTTGTAGAATTAGCCACATCACATTTCACAGAGAGAATTGGTATAGACTCACAAGAAAACTCATCATCTCTACTGCAATGCCAATGACAAGTACACATGGAAACAACAATGCACATTTAACATAAAACACTGACATCAAATTGAAGGCATTGGAAACAGCCCTAAATGAGAGACTTGATTCCCAGAGAAAGATGTTGTGGTTGAATGGATTCCTTGCTAAGATTCTGGAGTTCTAGTCTTGGCTCTGTCGAGCTCTGTCTCACCCATACAAAGTGAGCCCATCAAATTATCATTTCCAAATCTTGGATACCTCATTTGCAAATGAGGGTCATAGAATGTGATGTCCTCTAACATCGAGGATTCTGTGAGATATTTTTAGAAAAAGAAAACCAATAACTCTGAGTAGGTGGGTATACCTGCAAGAATATAAGTATAAAACAGACCAGGGGACTTTGCCAAACAGTGATAATAATAAAAACAAAAATAAACATGAATACATTTCAAATAGAAAATGTGCTGAGTCCATAAAAGAAGAAAAACAACAACATGCTGGGATATAGATCTAAACTTCGGGAACAAATAATATCAGGAACAAAATCACATTTTTCTGGGTCGGCATGCTATTATATTTTACTAAGGATTATATTTAGTTTACATAATGTCAGATCCACCATGGTACTGAAAGAAACAATCAATGAAATAATACGGACCAAACATATTTTTTAAAATATACTATGAGCCTCCACATGGCTTGTAGAAAAACAACTTCTTTGGGCTCATGGTTCTAATTTTCATTAAAGTAAATAATTACACCACAAGTACAATTATTCTTACCTACCATAAGATCAATATAACAAAGTATAAAGGAATTTTTCATTTAGACTTTAGTGGAAATATGAAAAATTTTAAATATCACGAGTTCACACTTAAAAATTTTTAAAGATCATAAATTAAACAAAAATCACTGCATTCCAATCTATGTGGGAGATTTTGCCAGACATCAATTCTGGTTCTGAGTAATTCCTCTGACATCTCTCATTTTTCTTTGCATAAAAATATTACTTTCATAGAATACATTTATAACATCTTAGCCACTTATGAAAAGTACCTATATGTATATATTTTTAATTTTGAGCATTTTTTAAAGATTTTGTTTATTTATTTGAGTGAGAGAGTAAGAAAGAGCATGAGAGTGGAGAAGATCAGAGGGAGAAACAGACTTCCCACGTAGCTGGGAGCCCGATGCTGGACTTGATCCTGGGACTCCAGGATCATGACCTGAGTCAAAGGCAGTCACTTAACCAACTGGGCCACCCAGGGACCCCTATATTTTTAATTTTGGATTTGGTTATCTAAATCAAAAATTCACAAACTTTCTAAAGCAACAAGGGAACAAATAAATATTATCACCCACAATCATCACGATAGTAAGTTGAACATATTCATTTTTTTCTTTACTAAAATGAAATTCCTGAAACTCAAACTATGAAAAAAAAATTCTATTACTTCTAAAATACTATAAATAATGTTTGCCCAAAGATTCATTCAAAAATAGGCTCTCAGAGTTTGTGCAAACTTAGGCCCAGCTGACCTATAAGGAAGCAAGAACATTTATTCTAGCAAAAGAATTAGGTATTTGCCCAGTTAAACCTTTTAAGACAATTGGAAAATTATACTATCTTTTAGTTCTACCAGCACCAAAGCATCACTGTTATTAACATCGCAGGGAATTGGTATGCACACAAACTAAAAACCAGAGAGTAATAAAAACTAAAGCCTGGAATGCCAGAACTTGAAGGGAACCAGCACACAAGAAATTTGTAAACAAACATTAGGAAATTATATATATACGTGGAAAACTTTAAATAAAAGATGGATTGGGAATCAAGAAGTTCTTCCTTTGTTTGTGATTTCATAGAGTACCAAACCTGGAAAGAAGAGGGAGTTGAAAGACATCAAGTTACTTCAAGTCCTAACTGTACTTAGTTCATTCATATACACATAAGATGAACGTTGGGTTTTTGGCATTCCTTAATTATATTTTAAATTATATATTTTAGCCACTTGTAAATATTGGATCCTTTAGAGTAATTGTAAGTGCTTTTAAACCTCAACAAAATATCTCAGACCTCAGCATCTGGTAAGATGTACTGAAACAAATTTGTTTATTATTCATGTTAAAATAAATTTGCTGGTTTCATTTTATTTTCTTCTTCTAAGATTATACCACTATGCATGTTTAGGTAGATAGTTTGGATCCTCACATTTAGAAATAAGGCATTTTCTTTTTCCTTGTGGAACATCAAAGGTATAAATGAATAATCTGTGATTCTTCTAAATGCATACTCATTACTGATAGAAATTACTAAAATGTTATTGGATTTGTAGCTTAACATTTACTTAAAAAAGCAAAGTTGAGCCTGACAGATATAGAGGATTATAGGAAGATTTTCCCATCTGATTTGAAAATGCAACAGAAGTTTTCTCCACTAGACTCAAAACAGAAAGATCTTAAACATTAACAGCTAAAGCCTGATTCCTCAATAAAAATCTAGACTTAGAGAAACATCAGCAGAACTGATACTATTAGGGAAAATGACTCAATTTAGAGAATGCTGAGTGGATAACACTCCAAGATCTGCTTGATAGATGTGAATTAGATGAGAGTAAAATGTGAAATAGTGTGTCATCCACTGCCCTCAACTTCTCTTGTCCACTTCTGATAATCACAGCTAATCGGGATTCATCCCACTTGTCAAAATACCTCAGCATTAAGATGACAAGTGAAGGAAGTAGAAACAGAGACAATGATAGGTGGAGATGAAGGCATTGAGAGCAGCTAAGTGGACTCTAATATCTCATAAGAGAGGGATCAAGAGGGCCAAACAAAGGGAACTGACAGACCTCCAAGCAGTAATTTCCTGTTACTTTTCCCACAGCAGATAAATTGCAAGAAGTGGGAGTGGTGGCCACTATTCTGTGGGAGAACCAGCGAATGCAGGCCTTGTAAAGTGTTTACACAGACTTTTCAAGAAGGGGGGTAGTGAGGCAACAGGAGGAAGGGACATCTCCAATCTGCATCACTCCTCAATGGTGTTGCAAGTCATGGCTGGGATGGAATTCAATCTCAGAAATCTATAATCCAGTTACTTCCTACAAATCATTCTCCTTATCTGTCATCTCCTGATGGAGTCACTGCCCTTAGAAACAACTACAAGAGAAGAATAAGTGTCTGTTCCTCAGAAAGGATTTTTTTGGGTTTTTTTTTTTAGGGTAGCAAATCAACTATAGTTTCTCATCTGTAAAGAGAACTATCAGGGAAAAAGACATACAGATAGAACTTTAGTTTATAATTTTAAAGCCATTTGCATGAACTTGCAGTTCATGTCCTTTTTCCATTTCTTTATGACTATCAATAATGTTTAATATTATGGAAATTCTTAAATTCATATTTGATCTTTTTTATGAAGAAAACATAGTGATAATGCTTTCTAACATGGAAATTTAAAAAAAAAATCAAAGAAAGAAAATATATCATTGGCCAGATGGAAATTTTTCACTTAAAAACCAGTCAAAATATACTGAAACCATATCTTCGGGTATATCTGTATCTGTTCTATTTAAATTCACTTATCAATCATAGTATGCTTTATTTCCTTAATATGAAGAGGTTTTTTTTTAACCCACTATGGATATCACTGCTTTTAAATTATATACTGAAGTAGAAGATAGGTCAGACTACTTGGTTTAACTTTAGATTATGTTCTTTAAATTCATTTAAATTCAGATCAAGCCAATAGATATGTCATCCTAAGGGAGAAAGCTTGGAAAGTACCTAGTTATCAGGGTGTTTAAAATGATCTATAGTATGTGGAAGCTCTTGATAGTCTTATGTTTTTTCTTATTTTCATGCACAATAACAATACCTGACAAGATTTAGACTGGCACAAGTATATTGTCTGTCAAAGGTGCTTCAAGATTTATTTGGCTCTTAGTCGACTCACATTACTACAAGCTCTTTGATACACAGAGCACAAAGCAGCTTAACACTGTTGCTATTAGTGTTCAAACCACACTGAAAACACTTCATTAAACAGCCTACTGCAGTGTAATTGTTTAATAATATTTTGATTAGGTTGTTTAGTAGACAATCCATGCTGTAAAACATTCTCTTGCTGTCAAGTGAATCACTGGTAAAAATGCTACAGCAAAATACTTAAGAGAGTCTCTTAGAAAAGAAATCAAAGTGGAAAAAAAAAACAACAACAAAAACAACACAACCTTAAGTCACTGTGCTCCTATTATTCACTGTATTAGTTTCCTATAGTTCCTGTAACAAATTACCACAAGCTTAGTGGCTTGAAATAACACAGATTTATTATCTTACAGTGCTGGAGGTCAGAAGTCTGACACAGATCTCACTGGTCTAAAATCAGTGTCAGCAGGGCTGTGTTCCTTTCTGGAGGCTCTAAACCTGGATTCATTTCCTTGTTTTTTCCAGCGCTTAAAGGCTTCTCACATTCCTTGGCTTACAGCTCTCTTCCTTCATCTTCAAAGCCAGTGGTGATCAATTGAGTATCTCTCACATCACATCAATCTGACCCTGACACTTGTCTCTCTCATTTGTAAGAGTGGCCCCCTAGAATATTCAAGGATAATCTCTTTATTTTAAGGTCATTGGATTGACAACCTTATTCCTCCTTGCCATGTAACATACATATTCCTAGGTTCTAGGAACTGGGATATGGACATATTTGGGAAAGTGGGGTGACAGGGTATGATTATTCTGCCTACCACACTCATTATATTGCCTCATGAAGTAATATAAAATTCATATTTTACAGAAATGCACTTCTTTTGGTGAGTGGAGTGGGAATGTTTTTTTTAAAAGTCAGATAGATGACAGAAAATAGATATTCAGTCATCTTCATTTTATCATAAAATCTAATTTCAAAGGTTAACGTCAAGGAGTCTAGTTGTTCTGAACTCTTTTATTCCTCTTTAATTCAAACAATTGTTATTAGGTCCTTAACATGTGAAAGACATGATTCTATAATACCTTAGTTACAATGGTGAAAAGGACATTTTGTGCTCAGGAGAAAGTATTAGGTATGATGAGTGATCCCATTCTTTTACAACATTCTCCCTACCAGTTTCAAATAAGCTATAGCTCTAAGAATGAGGACATCAGCACTGTTTTCACCAGTTGTGCTTTCATGACAATGATTTTGGAGCTTTTCATGATTAAAGCTTTAGCTTACTCTTCCTGCTGGCTTCAAAATCCCCCAACAAGCAAAAGTTCAGGGCCAGATGGGTTCACAGGCAAATTTTACCAAACATTTAAAGAAGAATTAATAGTTATTCTTCTCAAACTATTCCAAAAAATAGAAAAGAAGGGAAATTTTTCAAATTCATTCTGCAAGATCAGCTTTAACCTGATATCAAAACCAGATAAAGACTCCACTAAAGAAGAGAACTATGGTCAATATCTCTGATAAATATGGGTCCAAAAAGATTCTCAATAAAATACCAGCAAACTGAATCCAACAGTACATTAAAAAAAATCATTCACCACAATCAAGTGGGATTGATTTCTGGATTGCAAGTGTGGTTCAATATTCATACATCAATCAAAATGATATACCACATTAATAAAAGAAAGGATAAGAGCCATATGATCATTTCAATAAAGGCAGAAAAAGTAGCTGACCAAGTACAGTGTCCATTCATGATAAAAACCCTCAGCAAAGTAGGTTTACAGGGAACGTACCAACATAATAAAGGCCATATATGAAAAACCCACAGCTAATATTATCCTCAGTGGGGAAAAACTGAGAGGTTTTCCTCTAAGGTAAGGAACAAGACAGAGATCCACTCTCACCACTGTTATTTAACATAGTACAGGAAGTCCTTAGCTATAGCAATCAGATAACAAAAAGAAACAAAAGGCATCCAAATCAGTAAAGAAGAAGTACAACTTTCACTATTTGCAGATAACATGATATTCTATGTAGAATATCCAACAGATTCCACCAAAATACTGCCAGAACAGATAAAAGAATTCAGCAAAGTCAAAGAATACAAAGTCAACCTAGAGAAGCCTGTTGCATTGCTATACATCAATAATGAAGCAGCAGAAGGAGAAATTAAGGAATCAATCCCATTTACAACTGCATCAAAAATAATACTTAGTTGTAAACCTAATCAAAAAGGTGAAAGACTTGTACTTTAAACACTATAAAACTCTGATGAAAGAAATTGAAGATGACAGAAAGAAATGGAAAATGTTCCATGCTCATGGATTGGAAGAACAATATTCTTAAAATGTCTTTACCACCCAAAGCAATCTACATATTTAATGCAATCCCTATCAAAATACCACTGACATTTTTCACAGAGCTAGAACAAACAATTCAAAAATTTGTATGATACCACAAAAAACCCTAAATAGCCAAAGCAGCCCTGAAAAAGAAAGTCAAAGCATGAGACATCATAATTTTGGACTTCAAGTTATATTACAAAGCTGTAGTCATCAAAACAGTTTAGTACTAGCACAAAAATAGACACATAGATCAATAGAACCGAAGAGAAAACTCAGAAATGAACCCACAACTATATGGTCAGTTAATTTTTGACAAAGTAGGAAAGTATATCCTATGGAGAAAAGATAGTCTCTTCAACAAATGATATCAGGAAAACTGGAGAGCAACCGTAAAAGACTGAAAGTGAACTGACACAAAAGTAAATTTAAAATGGATTAAAGACCTAACTGTGAAACAGGAAACCATGAAATTCCTAGAGGAGAACACAAGACAGTAACCTCTTTGGCATCAGCCATAGCAACTTCTTTCTAGATGTGTCTCCAGAGGCAGGGGAAACAAAAGCAAAAATAAACTCTTGGGACTTCATCAAAATAAAAAGCTTCTACATAGCAAAAGAGACAATCAACAAAACAAAAGGCAACTGAAAGAATAGGAGAATATATTTGTAAATGGCATATATGATAAAGGTTTATGATTAAAATATATAAAGAACTTATAAATCTCAACACCCAAAAAACAAATGATCTGATTAAAAATGGGCAAAAGACGTGAATGGACATTTTTCTAAAGAAGATATCCAGATGACCAACAGACACGTGAAAAGATGCTCAACATCAGTCATCATCAGGGAAATCCAAATCAAAACTACAATGAGATGTCACCTCATCCCTGTCAGAATGGCTAAAATCAACAATGCAAGAAACAACAGGTGCTGGTGAGGATGTGGAGAAAGGGAAACCCTCTTGCACCATTGGAGGGAATGAAAACTGGTGCAGCCACTCTGGAAAACAGTATGAAGTTTCCTCAAAAAGTTAAAAATAGAACTACCCTCTCATATGGCAATTGCACTACCAGGAATTTACTCAAAGAATGTAAAAACACTAATACATGTACCCCAATGTTTATTTATGGCATTACCAACAATAGCCAAATTACAGAAACAGCCCAAGTGTCCAGCAGCTGATAAATACATAAAGATACATACACACACACACACACGCACACATATATACATATGTATATATACACACATATATATACATATGTGTGTATACACACAAACACACACATGTGCGCGCAATGGAATACTACTCAGTTGAAAATGAAATCTTGCCATTCGCACCAACATGGATGGATCTAGATAGTATTATGCCAAACAAAATGTCAGTAAGAGAAAGACAAATACATATGATTTCACTCATCTGTGGAATTTAAGAAACAAAACAAATGAGCAAGGGGAAAAGAAACAGAGAAGGACCAAACCAAGAAACAGGCTCTTAGCTATAGAGAGCAAACTGATGGTTACCAGAGGGGTCGTAGGTGCGGGGATGAGTGAAATAGATGATGGGGATTAAGGGATGCACTTGTGATGAGCATTGGGTGATGTATGGAAGTGTTGAGTCACTATATTGTGCACCTGAAACTAATATTATGTTAACTGGAATTTAAATGAAAACTTTGGCAAAAGTAGTAATCTTTAGTGTCACATAAAATAGTCATTACTTTCTCAAACATTTCTTAGTGGCAAAGACTGTTTACTAAGAAGGTCTGAAAAATTCTGTTGAATTTTTAAATATTTCTGTCATTTTGCTCAGTAAACAGTGGAAAAGTTTTCTAATTCTTTGAGATGTTAGGGAAAAATATATAACATTTAAAACCTACGGTCCCTGGGTGGCTCAGTCAGTTAAGCATCTGACTCTTGATTTTGACTTAGGTCATGATCTCAGAGACATAAGATTGAGCCCCACATCAGGCTCCATGCTGGGTGCAAATTCGGCTTGAGATTCTCTTTCCTCTGTCTCTGCCCCTCCTCCTGCTCTTGCTCTCCCTCTCTCTCTCTCTCTAAAAAAAATTCAAATCTAAAAAAATATTTTATGGGATCATAAATTTTATAATAATAAAGTGCTTTATATATTATGTACAATAACTTCCTAAGCTCTCCAGTTTGTGTCCCAAACTCTGGTTTTGAATATTTCAAGGTAGAACAACATGCTACTTCTGAAAACTTGTACCATCTTCATTAAATTCTGAATATTAAAATATTTTCTTTATATCAAGGCCAGTTCTTTCACCTTGCACATTATTCTAATTTGTTTGGTGAAGTCCTATTCTTAGCTATTCTAATTTCTGTCCTTATGTCCCTTCTGCACATATTTAAAGAAAGCTACAATCTTCCCTGGGATAGGATAAACACCCCCAGTCCCTATTATGGTTTGGTGTCTGATCCCTTCATCAGCCTGGTTATGTACATTTAAAAACACTCCAGTTTATATCAGTATTTCCCTTACTGATCTGATCGGATTTCCTCCCTTTGTGCTTAGATACCACAAGCCCATTGATGTAGGCAATGGTCCTGTTTGCGGTATAAATCAAATCATTACAATCACTTTCTTTGCAGTATTTATTTACTGAAAATTGCTAATGTTTTTATTTTGCTTTTTACTTCACTTTATTTTGTTTTAATAATGCTGCTGTTAAACCTTTTTTCATTCTCTGTTAGATTAATAAAAGAACCTGATAGTACTATCTTTTAGTCTCCTATTTTTAATCTGGAAAACAAACCTTTAAATATGACTTTATTTAACTTCATCTTATTAGATGTAGTCTAAGCTGACTGAGAGCTGTAGGGATATTGATTCTCTAACCCAAACCTAAACAACTTTCTTCCTAGGGTCCTGTCAGGGGCACAGTTGAGTTAAGTGCCCTGGATAGCTTCACTAAAGTCATGTACAAAGAGTTGAATGAGATTAGTCCAAATGTGCCAACAAGGGGTGGTCTCCAGTACAGGAAGCAACATACTTCCAGCAATATTCATCTGGCTGGAATATGGCTCTTGCAATAATCTCTAAACATCAATTTATTTTTTTTATTCAAGATCCTTAAAAAAACAAATAATCAAGTCAAAAAATGGGCAGAAAACATGAGCAGACACTTCTCCAAAGAAGACATATACAAATGGCTGACACATGAAAAGCTTTTCATCATCATTAACCATCAGGGAAATTCAAATCAAAACCACATTGAGATACCATCTTACACAGTTAAAATGGCAAAAATCGACAAGGCAAGAAACAACAAATGTTGGAGAAGATGTGGAGAAAGGGGAACCCTTTTACACTGTTGGTGGGAATGCAAGTTGGTGCAGCCACTTTGGAAAACAGTGTGGAGTTTCCTAAAAAATTAAAAATAAAACTACCCTATGACCCAGCAATTGCACTACTGGATATTTACTCCAAAGATAAAAGATGTAGTGAAAAGAAGGGCCATATGCACCCCAATGTTCATAGCAGTAATATTCACAATAGCCAAATTGTGGAAAGAACTAAGATGCCCTTCAACAGATGAATGGATAAAGAAGATGTGATACATATACACAATGGAATATTACTCAGCCATCAGAAGGGGTGAATACCCAACTTTTGCATCAACATGGATGGGACTGTAGGAGATTATGCAATGTGAAATGAGTCAGAGAAAGTCAATTATTGTATGGTTTCACTTATTTGTGGAACATAAGGAATAGCATGGAGATCATTAGGAGAAGGAAGGGAAAAATGAAGGAGGAGTAATTGGAGTGGGAGATGAACCATGAGAGACTATGGACACTGAGAAACAAACTGAGGGTTTTAGAGGGGAGGTGGGTAAGGGGATGGGGAGAGCCTCCTATTAAGGAGGTCATGAACTGCATGGAGCACTGGGTGTTATACACAAACAATGAATCTGGGAACACTACATTAAAAACTAATGATGTACTGTATGGTGACTAACATAGAAAAAAAAAAAAGGATCCTTGGCATAACTTGTCACTTACACTGAATGCAAAATGTGTGTGAGAGGAACAAATTAAGATGGTGTTTCTCTTGTTGAATCTGGGCTAACACCCCAGAGTTGATTGCCCACTAGGCTTTCCTAGGTCAGGCAACCCTGGTTGCTGAACGTCAGAGCCCCCGCTTGAAAACTGGAAGCTTACAGTTTTCAATTTTGCAAAACAATAACAACAACGACAACAGAAACTTTAGTTCAGACTTCGTTAAATGTATGCTGTGAACCAGTCAGCTTTACAGCCAGGTCCACTCTTCTTTGGTTAGTAATTTCCATTTGTCCTTTCAAAATGTCAACTACTAGGATCCTCTTAACTGTTCCTCGATGTCAGATTTCATGCAGCTATATGAAACTATGATGTTATCATTACATATTAAGCAAAATTTTTAGTCATTGGTCTAATTGAGCATTATAATCAGAGCACACAAAATTTAGAATTAGGTAATTACTTCAGCCAGCAGAGACTTTTTTAAATGTTGAGTATGGTTTTCTCATTTTACAGATGAGAAAACTATGTTCCCTGGGAGGTTAGAGAACATTGTTAATGACATACAGCGAAATGTTATCAGAACAAAATGCTCATTTTGAATCTGGCAATCTTACTCATGTTTTACAGATTGGCATGGCTTTCTTTAAAACATGTGTACCAGAGATGTGAAGAAAGTGAAACCTAAAACATTTGAATGCTACCAGTTCTCCCTGTAGCCTTAATCATGTATGAATGCTAGTCTCCATACTCTCAGGAAATTGCAAATTTCAACAATAAATTTTGTGAAGGCTTACGAAACTCTGTGACTCTTTTAACTAATACTGCATTATCCTTATATAGTTTGTATTTCAATGTAAAATGTTTCTGAGGGAAAGTAAGGGCATAAGAAGGGAGGATCTGCCATCAGTTTATATGAAAATTTGCTAGTCTCTGGGGAGGAACCAAGATTTTAGCTGTCATTGAGCTACACCATGAGCAGAATATTTTTACAAGATTTGAAGTACAAAACCACTTACTGACTTTCATATAATGTCATTCATTTATGTATCCATGCATACATTAACATGTGTCTTAATGTGGCAAAGGAATAAAAGGCCATTTAAAGGCACTTCTCAGTTAATAATCATGATAACAAAAGTATTTGTGCCAATACTCTCTGTATCTATTGAACAAAAATTACCAGAGTTCCTAAATTTGCTGACTGAAATATATAATCATCAGTTATTAAAGTGAAAAAGAGATTACTTATCAAATAAAATAGTACCTTCAATATTGGACAAAAACAGTTTAATGACAAATTTAACTGCAATATATATTTTTTAGATTTTTATGCATTCACTTACTTTGTTTCAATATGTTGGACTCTACTATCTAAAGAGGATCTTCTAGATAAAAGAATCTGCATTGAAGTTCTTGTTCTAACAATATCTTCAATGCATTAAACACATTCTGAAGAACAGGAGATTCAAAAAAAAATCTTTATTTACAGGACCCTGAGGGACATGAAATTCCACATAGAAATAAAAAACCCATTGAGAAGAGAAGCTTTATACAGTATGTACAGTTTGGGACTGTTCAAGTATAGTTTTGTTGTAAAAAGTGCTACAATGGCAAACTATATTTAAAAAGAGTTCTTAGTAGAGAAACAGCAAGACCCAGTATATGAGTCAAATAAGGAAAGTTTTGTTGCTAAGAATAGCCTTACACTTGGACTTTAGAAAGTTAGGAGAGTCCATTTTAGTTATAAGAAAGGTTTAAAAGCTATTTTTTTCTGCAAATTCACAAAAAAAGCCTAAGGTATAAGAAACACCCAGCACTTAGAGTCATCGTAATTTATCGCCTTTTCACTGGAGCTTTATTATTTATATCCTAATTGATTTAGGAATAGCTTAACGTAGAACATATTTATGTAAAAGGGAAACAGTAGTTATACATCATTTTCGGAAGCTTAACTAGTTAATAAACTTAATTTTATGTGCACACACATGTTTAGACATAATATAAAGTTCTAAGAGCTTTGAAACATCTATTTTCTTTGATTGCATTGTCATCTTTGTCCTTACATGATTACCACCAAGTGTCATGCCCTACAAGCAACCAAAAGCCAACGTAATTCTTCTGTTATCATGGATAAATTTCTTGCATAAGAAACTCGAAGAATTCAATGATTATCCAAGTCATTACCTGACATTTAAAAAATGTGATAAATGGTATAGAATAATTATTAAGCAGACACAGTTCCAGCAAAACAAATTAGCCAAAGATAGGCAATCATACTTACATCCTCATGAGCTGAACATTAACTATAAACTGCTCCCAACTGGGAGTCTTTGAATGATTGTGGCTTTTACTTATGATAAAATCAAAATGGTAAAACATCTTTTACTGTTGCAGAATCATAAGCTAGTATGGCAAAATATGCTGCAAAGTTTAGTTTGGTTTTTAGTTCACTAGTCAGCAGTCATGTTTAAAAATCATTATAATCATTATATAATTTTTACCTAATGGTTTCAAGTCTTAGGGTGCCTCACAGAATATGTTCAGTCAAAATATAAATCCAGTCACAGTAGTTCATCTAACTAAAATAGAACAGGAGAAAGATTATTGAATTAATATCATTCTTTCCAGTGGTAAACATATGTATGACTAATGTGCATTTTAATTAACACCTGTGAACATTATTTAACAAATATAACAAATCAAATGTAACTCTTAATATGGGATAAGCTTAATCAACCTTTGCAAACCTGGAAGCTCAGTCCTGTGGACAATTTGGCATATTCTCATTGGAGAGGAGAAAGAGCTTTAAATTTTGTTTTTAATGACACTATTAGAAAGCCAGTTTTTTCCTTAATTCATGGAACTTGGATTTTCATCTAAAAATCATATACACACAGATTTGTTACATAAAACTAAGGCAAAAAAAAAAAAAGCCATGCTTTCATTATTACTTTGCTCTCAGAACTTTTTACAAAATACCTATTTTAAAATTTTCTTAAGAAACAAGACAAAAATTAGCATAATCTAAAATGCCAATGTGGCTAGAACTTAAAAATGTATATTAGGCAATTTGAAGTATTTTCAAAGAAAAATATTTTAAATAGTTAGCTACTGAGTAGATTTTGGCTATAATCATAAGGATTCAGGTTCTTCCCCGCAACCTAAGAACATACAAAGAGCAATGTAATATCCTTTCCTTATTCCAACCTTCCATTATCACTACCCAGATATTGCTGGAGGGTAGTGATGATGCAAAGTTAGCAACTAAGGTAAGAATAGTTATTTCCTGTTATACATTTTATATTTACTTTATAATATCTTTCTATAATATCTTTTCTTTTACTTTATAATATCAAGTTTTATTTTTCCCTAAAACGTGTGGTGCAACCCTTCTCTATAACCATCTTTTCCCAATGATATGTGACAATATTAAGTAAAGCTATACCTACTGGGGCTAATTATAAATTCAATCCATTAAAAGTGAGATTCAATCTTGATTTACCTGCAAGGCTAAAGGGTAAAAAAAGGAAAGACAAAAAAAAAGGTAAGCATTTAAACAACAGAACTTTAAATATGCCAATCAGCAATAAAACATTTTTGGTGATTAGATGCATATGAAGACACAGAACAAAAATGGTTCCAGATCATATGCTCTTCAGGGATAAATGAGTTGATCTTGTAAGAAATGGAAGGAATAGTTAAAAGAAAGTCTGCTAACAGAGAAGGGCTTCCACTTCCCAAAGGCCCCTAAAGAAAGAGAAAGAGCTTCAAATAATTCTTGATACCACAGGGGCCCCTCTCTCACTGCCCAGCTCAGAATTCAATTTACTAGCTTGTTTTCGGTTGGGTTAAGTCAGAAAACAAGACAGATAGATGTGTCTTCTGTGTCAATGTAATACATTTACCTGATCTAAGGGAAAATTCAAAATTGATTTTCACCATGGTTTTGAAGTCAGATAAATTTTCCACATTCTAGAATTCATGAACAGGTCAAGTCATTGATTCCTGTTAAAATTAAACAGGTGAGTAGCCTGTTTTCAAAATTAGAACAAGTGAAGTCCCTTCTTTCTAACCATGATCCAATTGCATTTCTGGTGTATCTAGTCTATTAGTTTGAGATTATTTGAAAATTACTTTATAATTTTAAACTTAATGATCTCTATCATCTATGTTTCATCATAGATATCTAAGAGATAAGAGAGAAATCTAGCTTAGTTTGAAAGTACCAAAGAAGTTGTTGCAGTGCTATATTAATTCATTGACTCCAGCCTTTATCAATTTTTTAAAAAGACAGACCTGAAAATGAATATACCAAGTTTGAATATTATCATTTTAAGACTTAAATTACCCTCTTTCTATATTGAGTCCCTTTAGAAAGTCTAATTAGCTCATGTAGACACCTAGAGCACCCAGAGCACCATTGGTTGTGTTGAACTGTCTATACTCTACTAGAAGATCTCTGTGGTTTTATTGTCCCAAATTGGCTTAATGCTTTTTATTGTCAGAAGCAATGTAAGCATAAGAATAAATACTACAGGTAATGAAATGAGGTCCTAAGAAAATTATTTAGAGGATACAATTTTTTTCCTTTAAAATATCAGTTACTGAATGCTGATTAATAAAAGTATTTAAATATGTATATGTAGGTAGATATATGAATATATATCCAAATACCATAAAAAGGCTTTGACCTATCACTGTTTAAGCAGAAAAAAATTACCATTACTTTTTATGTGGTTTGTATGTCCCTCCCCAAACTGATATCTTCATCTCCCTCCTCTATGTATGCATATTCTTGAGTTTTTGTAAATTATTTCTGTGCTTTTATTTATAATTATACCATCTATATCTGTATTCCCTAAGATATACTATTTATTTATGTATAGCGTTTTACTTCATATAAATGGAGTCATACTGCTTATAGTGTTTAGTAACTGGCTTCTTATGTTTACCACTATTGTGTAAGGTTTCATCCCTGTTATTTCTTAGAGTTAAAATTAATGTATTTTCTATATTGAATAATTAACCACTCCACGAATATGCCAGTTTTCTCTTCATTTTACTATTGATAATCACTTATGTTTTGTTGTTTATATTAAACATTTTCCTGTGAACATTCTTCCTCATGGAATTTCTTGGTGTAGGGTTAGCCAATGTTCACATTTATGAAATAATGTCCAACTATTTTCCAAAATGTAAATTTACATCCTATACATATCATATGAGAGCTTGTCCCTGCTCTACATTTTCTTCCAACATTAGCTATTGTCAAGGGTATAATATTTTTGTAAATTTAGTGGGAGTGAAGCTATATCTCATTGTAGGTTCATTTTACATATTCCTAAGTACTAATTAAGTCAATCATCTTTTTATAGGCTTATGTGCTAGCTGAGTTTCATCTTGTGTGAAATGACTATTCAAAACTTTCTCTGGAACTGGATTGTTTGTTTTAATTATACTGATCTGGAAGAGGTCTGCATGCTAATCTTTTGTCAGTTATACAGGTCACACATACCTTCTCAATTTAATTTATATTTTTAATTTTGTGATGTCTTAGGTAACATAATTTAATTTTTTAACATAATTTTAATGAAGTAAATTTCATCAATTTTTCCTTAACGGTTTGTGTGTTTTCTGTCTTGAAAATATTTTTGTACTCAAAGAATATTAAGATATTGTCCTACATTGTATTCTAAAGGTCTTATAATTTTTCCTTTCTATTTAAATTTTAATGTACTTGAAGGGTGTCTGGGTGGGGTCTGCCTTCGGCTCATGTTATGATCCCACAGTCCTGGGAGGGAGTCTCACATCAGGCTCTCTGCTCAGCAGGGAGCCTGCTTCTCTCTCTGCTTGCCCCTCTCCCTGCTCTCTCTCTCTATATATCAAATAAATAAAATCTTTAAAAACATTTTTAATGTACTTACTGTATATTTTTACATATGATGTGAGTTAAGAATCTCCTTTAATATTTTTATATATGATTAATCAATTCTCCCAGCATTGTATATTGATAAAGAAAGGCAGAAAAACCTAAATTTGTTTCCCTTTTTAAAAAATTATGCTCAGGTAGCCACTATATAGTACATCATTATTTTTTGATGTAGTGCTCAATGATCGATTAGTTGCTTATAACACCCAGTGCTCATCACAACACATGCCCTCCTTAATCCCATCACCCAGCTATCCCATCTCCCCATCCACCTCTACTATGAAAACCTCACTTTGTTTCCCAGAGTCCATGGTTTGTCTCCCTCACTCATTTCTCCCTCTTCAATTTTCCCTCCCTTCCCCTATCATCTTCCATGCTGTTCCTTACATTCTACATATGAGTGAAACCACATTATAAGTGTCTTTCCCTGCTTGACTTATTTGACTTCGTATAAGCCCCTCTAGTTCCATCCATGTCAATGGGAATGATGGGTATTCATCCTTTCTGATGGCTGAGGAATATTCCATTGTATATATGGCCACACCTTCTTTATCCATGCATCTGTTGAAGGGCCTCTTGGCTCCTTCCACAGTTTGGCTATTGTGGACATTGCTGCTATGAACATTGGGGTGCATATGCCCCTTCTATTCACCACACCTGTATCTTTGGGGTAAATACCCAGTAGTGCAATTGCTGGGTCATAGGGTAGCTCTATTTTTAACTTTTTGAGGAACCTCCACACTGTTTTCCAAAGTGGCTGCACCAACTTGCATTCTCACCAACAGTGTTAGAGAGTTCCCCTTTCTCCACATCCTTGCCAATATTTGTTATTTCCTGCCTTGTTAATTTTTGCCATTCTAAATGGTGTAAGGTGGTATCTCATTGTGGTTTTGATTTGAATTTTCCTTATGGCTAGTGATGTTGAACATTTTTTCATGTGTCTGTTAGCCATTTGCATGAAAAGTGTCTGTTCATTACTTCTGCCCATTTTTTGACTGGATTATTTGTTTTTTGGGTGTTGAGTTGAGAAGTTCTTTATAGATCTTTGATACCAGCCCTTTATCTGTAGTGTCATTTGCAAATATCTTCTCCCATTCCATGGATTCCTTCTTGGTTTTGTTGACTATTTCCTTTGCTGTGCAGAAGCTTTTTATCTTGATGAAGTCCCAAAAGTTCATTTTTGCTTTTGTTTCCCTTGCCTTTGGAGACGTGCCTTGAAAGAAGTTGCTGTGGCTGATGTCGAAGCAGTTACTGCCTATGCTCTCCTCTAGGAATGCCATCTCTATTAAAATACCATTGGCATTTTTCAAAGAGCTGGAACAAACAATCCTAAAATTTGTATGGAACCAGGTAAGACTTTGAATTGCCAAGAGACTGTGGAAAAAAGAAAAACAAAGCTGGGGGCATCATGTTGCCTGACTTCATGTTATATTATAAAGCTGTGGTCACCAAGACGGCATGGTATTGGCACAAAAAACAGACACATAGATAAATGGAACAAAATACAAACTCCAGAAATGGACCCTCAACTCTATGATCAACTAATCGTTGACAAATTAGGAAAAAATATGCAATGGAAAAAAGAAAGTCTCTTTAATAAATGGTACTGGGAAAATTAGACAGCTATATACAGTAGAATGAAACTAGACCATTCTCTTACATCATACACAAAGATAAACTCAAAATGGACGAAAGACCTCAATGTGAGACAGAAATGGATCCAATTTGGCTACTTTTTGTTTTTATGCTTTAAAAAAAGTGTTTTACTGTGGTAAGAACACTTAATGTGAGATCAATCCTTTTAATGAAATTTTCACTGTACAATACAGTACTGTTCAGTATAGGTACACTTTGTGCTGCAGATCTCTAGAGCTTATTCATCTCGGTTAATACTTTATGCCTGTTGATTAATAATTTTTCATTTCTTCCTCCTTCCAGCCCCAGGCAGCCAACATTCCACTTTTCAATTCTATGAATTGACTATTTTGAGTATGTCATATATAAGTGGAATTATGCAGTATATATTCTTCCATGATTGACTTATTTTACTTAGCATAATGTCCTCAAAGCTCACTCATGCTACTGCATATTGCAGATTTTCTTTCTTCTTTTTTTAGGCTGAAAAATATCCTATTGTATGTATATACCATATTTTCTCTACCCATTCATCCATCAGTAGACATTTAGATTGTTTCCACATCTTGGCTATTATGAGTAGTGCTGCAATTAATATACAAATTCTGATATCTCTGCAATCCTGATTGCAGTTCTTTTCGATACTCAGGAGTGGGATTGCTAAAACACGTTAGTTCTGTTTCTTACTTTTTGAGGAACCTCCACTGTTTTCCATAGAAGCTTATTCACTGTTAAGTATATTGTGTCTTTACTGACGTTTAATTTGTAAATGCTCCAGTTCCAAATCTCATCTTGAAGGTCCAGTTTTTAGGGCCACTTCTGGTACAAACTACCTCAGCCTAGACTTTCCCTATATTCAGTGCTTATAGGTAAAGCTACAGGTACAAGTAGTTTATATAGAAATGTGATTCTAGGGAACAGAATTGAAGGAAAGAGTGAGTGAAACATAAAATAAAAGATACATTATCAATTTGGCTATAGCAACAGGCTATGAAATTATTGACAAATCTTGCAAGATGCAACTCAGAATCATCTAGCAGAGAAAGGAAGAGGAAAGCACTTGTCCACTGGTTCCTATCTTCCACTGGTGACTAGATTATGAGTTTCAAGATAGTAGAGAGGGATTTGTATCTGTTTAATTTGCTGCTATGCATCCAGTACCATAGTAGATCCTGAATAAATATTTATGGGATGAATAAATGCATTTCTTCATAATTATAATCCATTATCTCCTCAGATTTATTTTTACCTCATGCTGCTTCTGCTCTGATCATAGAATTTTAAACCTATGTAAGTTAGACTTTCTCATTATATCCTTGTGTCTTTTAATAACTCTTACATACTTATCATACTTCTGCCTCACTCCATAAAGGAAAATTTCCCCAGATATATATTTTAGTTCACCACTGAGCTATGCAGCTCTGTCATAACTGAATTTTTCTTTTCAATGGTTATATTTTAATAATAGTGTCTATGTGATTTTTCTTCAAACCTACTTGGCTATTTAAATCTTTTTTGTTGTTGTTTTTACTCATATTTTCAATTTATTTCTTTAAGCAAACTAATTCACTTATATGCTAAATCTGCTAATTTTGTTATTAATTGTCAGTTCTAAGCATTCTCTCTGTTTTTTTAACTGCTGGCTAGAGCTCATGGTACCTTATTCCCTTAGTATTTTGTAAGTTTTAACTATGAGTTTCTATATCATGTAACACTCTCCCTCAAAGTAATTTGAGAAGCTTTTGAAGGCAGATTTCTGTGAAGAAGATTTGTATTTGCTTCTGTAAAACCACTGGTAGCATCAGTTAACAGAACAACCAGCTTCAAGCTAAATTAAAATATTTGCAATTTGGAGTCATATGAATTTGGAGGCTAGAGGCTACAGTAAGGTTATATGAGTTGTGGTATTCATAAGGGAGATCTCTTGTTGTTATACTCTTTGCTAAAGACTTTATTTTTTTAAAAAGATTTTATTTATTTATTTGACAGAGAGAAAGAGACCACAAGTAGGCAGAGAAGCAGGCAGAGAGAGAGAGCTCCCTGCTGAGCACAGAGCCCGATGTGGGGCTCAATCCCAGGACCCTGAGATCATGACCTGAGCCGAAGGCAGAGGCTTAACCACCTGAGCCACCCAGGCGCCCCTGCTAAAGACTAAATGGCAATTTTTATGCTTTGGGGGAGTAAGTTTGGTCAGGTTTATTCTTATATTGACGATGATGCCATTTTGGCTCTCTGGCCTTATGCAAGCAGGTGTTCAGTTATACTCTTTAACTTGGCCAACTCTGGACTTTGAAATTGATAGCCCATGTATGACCAGGAAAATAAGGGCTTAAATTCATCTATTTGGCTCCTAACACAAAGCCCAGATTCAAGAGTAGCCTACCACTTCAGGATACTAGATTCACTTAATTTTTGCCTTTCAATATTCTGTGATTTCTGGCCAGCTCACTGATATATCAAAAATACTGACAATTTTGGTCAATATTTTTAGATATTTTCAAGGAGAGAATTTCGCTATGGTAGCTAGTCTGGCCCACTTCTAGAAAAAGATGAATATGTAATTCTTTATGATCTGCTAAAAATAGTAATAAAATTACAATAAGGTATTCATTTATAGAATATATCCTATATAGCGGCCTACAGTAGGTCCTTATTATATATCATCTCAATTAATCTCTTTTCAACATTAAAAGAAGGATTTTTATAAGGTTTCTCAACTCTAAGGTATGTAATGAAATGTTGAGTATCACACGGACTAGAAATAGTGAGGTCTGCATTTAATAGAAGCTTGACTTCAAAAAATGGAACTGTAACTGAAGATTTATTCTTTTGGAAAGGATCCATTCCCTCAAGAACATTGTTAAATATTTTCTAGGAAATATAAATGTATTTATAGGCTATCAAGAAAGAGCATAGGCCAGGTTTAGATGGACAATGAGCATATTTTACTTTGGTGCTGCTGTCCAATTGTCATCCTAATCACTCCTAAGCAATTTATAACCTTAGATACTCAATCACATATCTTTTTGCATCAATCAACATGACAAGTCTATTATACCCTCACAAGTAACTCCCCAAACATTGTTTCCCAAACCAAGTTGTAGTGAACATTCATTCATAGGTGATGCCAAACTACTATATAATTCAAGGTAAAAGTAATCACCAAATGATGTTTCAAAGAAAAATATAAAATGAAAAATAAAATTCGTAATCAGTTTCTAAAAAATATTTTTCTGGTATCATAGAATATTTTACAAACTTTACAATAAGTCAGTATCATCCTTTATAAAAATTGTCTGATGTCATAGAAATCATTAATTGGCACTTATTACCTACCTGAAGCACAGTGCTAATAGAACCAGAAATTTAACAAAAATGAAAGCTCTTTCATAAAAAGCATTTGAGGTACCAAAATGTATTCTATAAAAGACCTATCTATATGTCCCTCATTCAGAAGTTAAATAATTTTAAAGATTATTCCACTAATTTTTTTCTAACTTCTTAGTTTATATTTAATTAAAACTTGAAAATACCCAGTAAAAGAGTCACTGGAAGCATAAAATAATGACATATTTTTGATAGGCAATAAGCAGATAATGTTTAGAAAATAAGCTATAAAAAGCAGTAAATTTCAAGAAAGGAAAAAAAAACCCTTAATATCACCTTAATTTACCCATAAAATAATAAATGTTTACCAGCAAATCTTAAATCACTAAGAATGCTTTTTAAAAGAGGATTTACAAAGAGTTAAATTCCACTTAATTTAAATACTCACAAAAATATTGACATTAATAAATTAATATAATTTATGACATTATTGATCTTCTTTCACTTTAATATAAGTTTTTGTGAAATAAATACTCAAACTCTTAATTAGTTGCTCTAGAAATTGTCTCTTTAGTTTTATCTACTCACCATGTCTGTCTTTTTTAGGAACAGTATCTCGTTTTATCTGAATACTGCTTCCTTTTTCCACTTCATAGTTAATCACTGACATACTGTATGGCTTTGATCCATTCTTCTTTTGGATTTTTGAACTTGAGTCCAAAGAGAACATTAGGGTACACTCTTTCCAGGTAGAAGAAATAAGATATAGAATTTGGGCTCTTTCAATGGCTATGTTTTGTATCATGTGAAGGAAGTCAATTGTTGGTGAGAGAGGAGTGTTTAGTAATAGGTCGTCAGCAAATCTTTGATAAGTAGTTAAGATATAAATTTCCTCCCTCTTATTTATTGTTTTGTTATTTGTTAGTTTTTGTTTTACATTTTGTAAACTCATTATCCTGGTGTAAAAATGCTCTACAATGCTTTTACACATGGCTTTTTAAAACCTTTTACTGTAAAGGAATATTACCTTATAAAACCAGAATAGTCATGTCTATGAAGATTGCCAGAAGTGACACCAGCAAATAAAATCAGTATCATGAGACTTTTCCTACTAAGCACATTGAGTTGTCCATATGTTGTAGAAGCCTTTCTTCTCCAGGCCTTACTAAAAAGATAAAAAAAAAAAAAAAGAAGGTATAATACCTAAAAACAAAGAGAAAGGGAGAGAAGATATCAATAGATAATACATTTTAACTACCTTTGAAAAAATAGCTAATGGTCAAGTGATGAATCAACAGAAGCTATTTCCCAAACCCAAAGGCACAAAGTTTCCAGATAGAAAGGGTCCATCAAATGCTGATACAACTAACAAAACACATGCACACACAAACACACACAAAGCACATTATTGTGACATTTCAAAGCATTAAAGAAAATATCCAAAAATCTAAAAGTGAGTTTCAATGATAAAGAAATAAGAGAATAGCTCCCTACCAGCAATATTGAATATTAGAAGGAAATACTGCAGTATCTTTCAAAATAAAAAAATACAATTTTCTACATGAAATGTTAAAACAAACTAGAAATTAATCAAATCTGACCACCCCTTTCCATTTCTCTTAATTTTCTAACATTTTTTCTCATTAACACTTCTGTGATTTCTTCCTAACTCCTGTACTTACATTCTTTATGGTTCCTGTCCAGTTTTCCCTTCACAAAGGAGAGTGATTTTTTTTTCCCAGAGTTCTATCTTTGAAATACAAATCCAAACATGTCCAGTCCCTGATGAACATACTGGGATGGTTTCTCCTGTTCTCAGGATAAAGAGAAATATCCATATGTGCCCTTTGTGCTCTACAAAGGTTTGGCCCCAACCAACCTTTCCTTGAACCTCAATTTTTCCCTCCCTCTCTGCCACAGGTTTGCTGCTCTCAAACCCTTATTTTGACCATGCTCCTTGCTGCAAGACTTTTACATATTATTCAGAAACAAACTCTTCTCTTTCTTCTTCACCTAGTAAATTCACACTTATCCTCCAGCCCCAGCTCAATAATCACTTTCTCAAAAAACACCTTCCTTGATCTCACCTACTAGGCAATCCTTTCCTCCATTATACAACTTAATGGTATCAAGCACCTATATGAGGCTCTTATCACAGCTGGAATTTTATATTTTTTCTGTAACTAACTGAATAAAATTTCTTCTGGATACAATATAAGTTCCACAAGAACAGAGGCCTTGTCAATTGTCATATTTCCAAAATATAGCTCAGTGCCTGAATCTCAGTAAGCTCTCGGTTATAATTTGAAAGGGAGATATATTGCTAGATAGAGGGATAAAGAGTGAGTGAGTGAATGAATGGAATGAAGTCTGAGTCTTCCCATACAGGAATAGTGTACCTCTGTGTATATATCCAATTCTCAAGTTCTTTAGCTGAATTTGGTCATTTTCTTGATAAAGATCCCAGAAATTTCATGTTTAGTTTGGGATATTTTAACATTTTTGTTTCTGTAATGAATGGGGGTTTCTCCATACAATTTAAACTTAGTAATCATTTATGAACTACATAAATAAACTCACTATATCTGGCTTCCCACCTGCCTTTACAAATAAAGTTTTATTAGAATACAACTGTCCCCATTTGTGTACATATTATCTATGAATATATTATTGTTACCACAGTAGTGTTGAGTAGTGGAGATAGAGACTTTATGGGCCACAAAATCTAAAATTACTAGGTGCTCCTATACAGAAAAAGTTTGCAAACTCCTGGACTAGAGGATAAAAATAAATTTAGAATGCCAGTGGTGATAAAAGATATTCTATTGTTTTTTTTGTTTTGTTTTTAATGGGAAAGCCTTGAGAATTTCCTAAGGGAGTCAGAGTCTCTTTGCATGTATAATTCTAGTTATTATGCATCAATTTCAGTATCCTGAACACATTTCTCCACTCGTCTACTGGCTTATGCTGCTGATGTCAAGGCTTTCATAAATCTAGTTTCCATTTGCCTTCAAGCCATTTGTTTTTCCTCTCTGGTAATTTTTATGCTTTTTTTTTTTTATCTCTCTTTTTTCCTCTAATAAGTAGATTTACTCTTACTCATCCCTTGGGACATAGTAGGGCTACTTCAATCTAAATTCAATCTTTTATATTCTAAAAAGATTCTCAGTGATTAGCTCTTTGATCATAGCATTTTCCTTATTTGTTCCCTTTTTTTAAAACCACAGGTTTTTTTTTCCTTATTCTATTCTTCACATTTTTAAACTTCTGTTTTATCCCATTTCTTTTTGTCCCTACACTTCATTCTCAGAGAACTTCTTTCTATTTCTCAATTTATTCATTTCTTCATCTGAATCAATATTAATACTTGTTCATTTACTGGATTTTCTTTTCTGATGACAATATTTTTTATTTCTAAACGCACAGTTGGTACATTTTCATATCCTATTCATGATCTTCTGATTTTATTTCCTAACTGGTAACAGTTAGCAGGCTTTGATTTCTTGGAAGACTTAAAATGCACATTTCTTTCATTTTTATTGTTCTATATTATCAATTTCCTTGAGTCTAACAATCTATACTTCCTGCATTTGTTGACTGGATTTTAATGTTGTTAAAATTAGACATTTCAAATTCTCCTTGTGTGTTTTATAATTTGTGTTTAGGAATTTCTGTTCAGTAGGGGTCTTCTTACTTGAGTGCCCACATTTCCTGATTTCCAACTCTATTGTAAAGCTATAGTAATCAAAAAAGTGTGGTATTGGCATTTAAACAGATCCATAGATCAATGGAACAGAACAGACATATGCATATAAAGTCAATTAATTTATGACAATGGAGCAAGAATATACAATGGGGAATGAATAGTCTGTTCAAAAATGGTGTTGGAGAGCCATATGCCAAAGAATGAAATTGAACTCCTATTTTATGCCACATACAAAATTAATTCAAAATAGATTAAAACTTGAAGACCTGAAACTTAATTCTCCTAGAAGAAAAAATAAGAGTAAGCTTCTTGACACTGGTCTAGGCAATGTTTTTTTTTTTGGATGTGATACCAAAATCGAAGGCAACAAAAATAAACAAGTGGGACTACATCAAATTAAAAATTATACATGTTTTAGCAAAATATTCATACACATTAATTTTCTATTCATACTTCTATGTTGTTCAAGTAGAAGATGGACTATTTTCTATTTTGCTCTTTAAGTAATCACCTTTATAAAGCTAGACATAAAGTTTGAGTTTTTCCAAAAGTAGTTTAGTGTCCCCACCATGTGATTACTTGACAGCTCTAGCTTCCAAGCAGCAAGGAATCTATAATCAGTATATTTTTTGTAAACAAGATATATTGAGCAGGATGGACTATTATAACAAAGAACATAATAAAGGTTTTTTTCTTACTCATATCCCAGTCCAAATATAGTGTTTGACAACACAGTGATTCAGGGACAGAGCTCCCTTCCATATGGTGGCTTTGCAATCCAATAGGGTTTTCTAATGTCCCTTTGAAATTTGCAGCTAAGAGTTGAGAGAATAGAGACCACGTAGGATATTGCATGGAGATTTTAAGGAATCAGGTCTAGAAGGGGCAAATTTTATTTCCTCCCACATTATAGTGGTTAGAATGTAGTCACATGGCCTCATTCTACTTTAAGGGAGTCTGAGAATATCTCTGTGCCAAAAAAAGAAGTAAACTTGATTATCTAGGTGCGTAGCAGTTTAACTGCCACCAGTTAAATGATTTTTCATTTTGGTGTGTATTTTTATAAGGGGCATTTTGTGGCTTTAAACAGTACCCTTCAGTTAAAATACACTTTACAACAAGATCAGAATAATTTACTCATAGGAATGTAATAATTTTTCAATAATAGATTGGCTATTCTGTTTAAATATTTTATCTACAAAAAGAGATATCACTTATCTTTCCCACGAATTTATGCAATAGAATTAGAGAAAAAGCACATCAGATTTGGAACATGTCCACTTCCCCTAGGCTCTACGGGAAACACCTGAGGATAAAGTATACCTGTGTGAAAACTATCTGAACCAAGTTTTTTAACTGTGTCAATAATATTATTTATATTTTAAACAAACTGAGAAAGGTTTTATTTACACACACACACAGATACATTTTAAATTTATCAAACAACCACTGCCTTTTTAAAATTAGATTAATTACAAATAATAAAATGATATGGCCAAACAATGATTTTCAGGGTTCTGGGAGTACTATTTACTCTTTAGTACATCTCATTTTGTGTGTCCAGTTACTGTTTGGCAGGAGTCAATATGCTTGAGGCAATTTCTTATACCTTATATATACTCCAAGGAAAGGGGAGAATGTCTCTTTTATGAGAAAATTTTATTTGCAGATTTCACATATAGACAATTCTAATTACAGAATTTAGCTAAATTCTAGAATTTAGCATAAGCTTCCAAGAGCTTTAAAATATTCAGGTATTTGTCCCCACTCTCAATTTCCTTTGTCTGTATAAACTGTAAACTCACTAGAATGTCTAACTCTGAAGAATTACTTCAGCAATATCCACAGAATAATTTATGAAGTTGCCATTCCTTTTGGGCCTGGTGTGTAACTGGTAAAATGATCTTCCTCGTCCTCTTTCCTCTAGGCTGTTTCCTAAGGTGACAGAATGCCTCTATTATTGTTTTACTGTAGCTATTTAAAAAAAAAAAAAGAAAGAAAGAAATCTAGGCCCTCAGGATCTCATTCAAACTTTTGTTCCCAAGTACTTCAGATGAAATCAAATATCATGAAATATTTACAATTTGTACTCAAGCTATGAAAGAACTCTTTGGGAGGGGAATAGGGAAATAAAGACTGAAGATAAGAGAGCATAGAACTGTAACCACTATTCTGAAAAGTTGAGGCTCTGCTCAGTAGAAATTGTCTGCATGGCTTAGATACTTGCTTTTAGCATTTGCTGTTTAATGTTAACCTCTGTCGCGGGACCTGATTGCCAATAGCTGAGCAGAAGTTCCCTGTGCCAATTGGCATTTCTGCTGCTTTATTGATAATAAACAGAACAAAGCCTCTTGAGTTGGAGCTGACACACATTATGTTTGTGACTTCCTATGGAAACGCCAATACTGAAATAATCTTCATAGGGGAAAAAAGAGAATAGTATATGTTGTCCTCATGAAATTGTGAACATGGTGCACTCACCCCTGCATTGTCTGATTATAATAGAATCTAAATTTAAATGATAGAAACCAACAAACAGAAGAACTTGGACATCATTGAGCAAGCATATGATATTTAAGAATTATGAAGAGTTAGAGGTCTTTCCTACATGCATTCAAAAGATTTGGACACATACTTAATGTGTGCTCAAAAGAACCCCATATAGGTAAATGTAGACTGATCCTATTCCCACTTTAGAGACCCATTCTATTTCAATACCTCAAAATAATCATTTTATGGATGTTCAAATTAAGTTCCCATCTAGTTCCAAAACTAAGATTCTGTGGAAATTTTATTTTAGTTCTTTATAGATCAGGATTGTATACTAGAAATATAATGTGAGCTACAAATCCCAGCCACATATATAATTTTAGACATTTTTAGTAGCCAGATTAAAGAAAATAAAAAGGAACAGGTGAAAATAATTTTAGTAATATATATTCTTTAACCTAATGGACCTAAAGTATTATCATTTCAATGAAGAATCCAATACTTTAAAGTAATAATAAGATATTTCATATACCTTTTTTTAACACAGAGTCTTTGAAACTCTGTATTTTATACTTAGAGCACTTCTCAGTCTAGACTAACCACATTTCAAGAGCTCAATAATCACACATGACTGTTGACTGCTGTGTTGTATACCATATACACCATATATATAATATATACAACTGTAGACCATCTTGATATATATCATTTTGAACAGAATAAAAATAGCGTACTTTATCATTTCTTTTTTTTTTTTTTTTAAGATTTTATTTACTTGACAGAGAAACACAGCGAGAAAGGGAACACAAGCAGAGGAATGGTAGTGGGAGAAGCAGGCTTCCTGCCGAGGAGGGAGCCCAATGTGGAGCTTGATCCCAGAACCCTGGGATCATGACCTGAGCCGAAGGCAGACGCTTAACAACTGAGCCACCCAGGCGCCCCGTACTTTATCATTTCATAGCCATCTGAATGGATCAGAACATCAAATCTGGTGGTTTCATTCACACAGATTTCAATGCTCTCACAATTTCATCAATATCATTTTAATATATTTCAAGAACACATAACATTTTGTGATTCATCTTTCCATTTTCTTTTATCGTGAATATTTTCTACAATACTCTGAGCTTTTATAGGTGTGCATCATATCCTCCAAATGAGGCTACTTTTCTTTAGAAACACCAACACTTTCAACATGGAGGCTATGATAAATTAAACATTTTAATTAAGTCGCTTGTCTCACAACATATGAATACTAATAGAAAAATAACATAAAACATGATCTAAATGAACTAATATCTAAAACCATCTCCCTGGGACGCCTGGGTGGCTCAGTCCTTAAGCATCTGCCTTTGGCTCGGGTTATGATCCCAGGGTCCTGGGATAGATACCTGAATCAGGCTTTCCACTCAGCAGGAAGCCTACTTCTCCCTCTCCCACTCCCCCTGCTTGTGCCCCCTCTCTCGCTGTGTCTGTCAAATAAATAAATAAAATCTTTAAAAAAAATAAAACTATCTCCCTGAAAGAAAACACTGGGTATCATTCCCCTTTATAACTGATATTTACCAAGAAGAAGAGGAGGAGGAGGAAAAGAGGAGACGAAGAAAAGGAGAAGAGAAGGGGGAAGGCGAGGAAGAAGCAGAAGCAAACGCAGAAGAACGACATTCATTATAGCAACGAGGAGGAGGAGGAAGAGGTAGAGAAGAGCCAGAAGAGAAGAAAGAGAATAAAGAAACTCATCAGAGCTCTATATTAGGAATGAGCTTGAATTCTTTCACTGGCAGAAAATTGTTCCTGAAAGCAATAAATTCCTTTCATCCAACCACAGTTCCTGAATGTCCAACGTTTTGAAGAAGGCATGGCTTTTGCTGAGAACAACAGATATAAAGAAAAGGTAGCCAGAGCTTAAAGAGACTTTGAGATCCATACACACAGAAATTCTCTCTGCTGCATCTTGACAGGTGTTATCCATTTAAATACTTCCAATAAACAAAAACTGACTACCTCTGAGGCAAGACGTTTTATTTGTAGAACATTGCATTCGCTCCCAAGTTCCCTTGTGAGGCCACAGTAGATCACTCATGTGTTCAGTGTGTTATTCTGGCCTCTGGAGACAACATCAATCTTTCTACCTGCTCCGTGAGAGAATCCTTAAAATATTTGAAAGCATTTTTCTTGTTATCAGCATCTTTTTATTTATTTCTTCCTTCTCATAAAATATAATCTTAGCTTCCTTGCCATCCTGATCTTTGTACTTTTAATGTGTATTTGGTGAATTCTATTTTTAAATGTTTTGCCCAGAACTAAATATTCTAGATACCACCAGTGATGCATTTATTGGATCATAATTTTTCATTATCTGGGCATTATAAATCTGTTAAAGTGGCCAAAGACTGTGCTTACCATTTTATTAGCCACATTGTAAATTCAGTTCACTCATTACGGATATTCCCTGAGAGCCTACCATATATTGGACTGAGTGTTGTGGTTACAAAAATAAATGAAACACAATGTCTTCCTTAAATAGCTTAGGGTCCAAAAGGACAGACATCAACTATCATAGAAACATGCCTAAGGTGCTGTAGGTCTAGAGGAGGGAGGTGCAGTCGAGTCTGGAATAGTATTGATCACATGATAACTGATCAGCTAAAGCCATCATACTTTTTCACCTGTAATGCCACCAGGCCCAATCATTTGGCTACAATTGGAACCTATACAAAGTATTTACTGAATCCATATGAAGACATTTACATTTATTACAGTTAAAATCCATCATTTTTCATTTATTCTAAGATGGTTTAGAATGTGCATTTTGTCAGACATCTTTTCTAACTTTTCTATATCTACAAAGTAGGTACTATGTGTTTCACCCAAGTCACTGACACAAGTCTTGAAAAGTACTGGGAGTTGGTATATTACGTAGGCAGAAACCAAACCACTAATTATCACTTATTAAACTGTTCACAATTCTATGATTCCACCTCATGGGTCTCTCGTCCAGGCCATACCTCATCATCTTATTCACCAGGATGAGATAGAATGGGTCTCCAAATAATTCTTGAAATAACATGATACTCATGCCAGTCTTCTGTGCACCAAGCAAGCAACTGTAAAATAGGCTTGGATTTGGCTTGGCATGTTCTTCTTAGTGAATCTATGCTGCTTTCTAATGAATGACTGGCAGAAACAATGTTAACAGGCTATGAAGCCCTGAAGGTTAACTCAATAAAGGTGACTGATTTTGTTGTCTTCTATACATAATTACAAATTCATTTGGAAAGAATTTATACACACACACACACACACACACACACACATCTGTTTCTGTGTCTAAAGCAAGAAATTAGGAAGTATTTTCCTATCCAAAATTATTATATAATGGTGAGATATATTCAGAACGGTTCAGCTAACATAATATTTTAGGAACATGATAGGTTAAAAGACTTTTCAGAGCTGGTCAGGGAGTTTCACTAAAATTTATAGCATTATTTCAAAGAGAAAATGGTTCTAAAATCCCAATAATGGATTTTTCAAAATAATTCTTTTAAACACAATCCAATTACAGATTTAAATTGCCTGAAGTGTAGTTTCAGTTTCACAAAAATCCAAATGTATGTGTAACTGTGTATTATGAATACTTGTTTTGCTTTATATACATTTCTATAAAACACAGGAATAAGTGAACTTTATATACTTATAATAAACTTACAATTCAAATCAATTATTATTTTAACTAAGATTACACACTTTTATTTTACTTTCAGTCTTGTCCATAATAAGAAATAAAATCTGATTTTTTAAAAATTATCATTGATAAAAGATAATTCTCAGTAGGGGCGTCTAGGTGGCTCAGTGGGTTAAAGCCTCTGCCTTCAGCTCAGGTCATGATCTCAGGGTACTGGGATCGAGGTCTGCATCAGGCTCTCTGCTCATCAGGGAGCCTGCTTCCCCTTCTCTCTCTGCCTGCCTCTCTGTCTGCTTGTGATCTCTTTGTCAAATAAATAAATAATATCTTTTTTAAAAAAAAAGATAATTCTCAGTACATATTGCATATCATGACCATTATTTTCAAAATTAAAAATTTATAGAAAGTTCATGTCCTCTTCACACTTTAAAGATGTCTTAAAAAGTAAAAAAAAAAGGTAAATATTAGGGACACTTATAGCTAAAAATTTCTACTCAATCTAGACAAGTTAGCATGAATTTAAACTATTTTTAGATGAGGTAAGGATAAGGTATTTTCCTGTCACATACAAATTATAACTGGACAAGTTCTAATATTTTATGGAATTCTCCAAATATTGAGTGTAAATATCTCAAATATATAGATTTTTTCATTCCTTTGAGAAAAATTCCATGTGCAACTTTAAAAAATAATAGCTGTGCTTTTCCTATATTTATTAATAACACCATTTATGGAGTATTTCTGTATGCCTGATGCCAAATAATACTTAATTATTATGCTTAATTAATTAACATAATTAAGGTAAGTACCATGATTCCCATTTTACAGATGAGCAATTGTGGCTCTGAGAAACAAGACATTTTCCAAGATCACATAACTCAAAGAAACAGAGTAAGGATTTGATTCTGGTTCTCCTTGATTCCAAAGCCCTTGTATGTACCTACCATGATATACTACCTTTTAATAATAAAAGTCGGTGAGAGAGGAAAAATGTCATTATAGTGATTATGACAATTATTTGGTTGTTATTGTGACAGACATGGAACTACATTATTAGAAAGATATTTGTCACTTCTTTATCGCTAGACACTTAGAATTTGATTGCCAGGGTCAAGAGGCATTCAGACAGAAGTTACAATCACTTAGTGATTGAATCCAGAGTGGGCAATTATTTTGACCACTTCTCTTAGCCAATGACTTGCTCGCTTATTTCTCCTTTTCTAACCCCTCTGACAGGCACTTGCCCATCACTAATTCCCATTAGGAACACTAGTGACATTGCAGTTTCTCAAGACTTTTCAAGTCTCCTGGATTCTATGCATGACATATGGTTTCAGTAGGGTACTACTGATTGCATGATGAAGCCTGTTATTTCTTCCACTTTTCACTGCTCTGCTCACAGCGTGCTGGCAGCTGAACTGCGAATAGGATTTTAAAGTTCAGCATGAGATCCAGGAGCCCTGAAACAACAACAATAATAAAAGTGGGCTCTGGTTTTATGCTGGAGGCAAGTTCTGCTTTCTGTATTCAGAACTTTTTGAAGGGGAGCACTGGAAGTCAAAGAGACAGGAAATGAAAATGCTACCCAGACCCCTGCTTTCCACAAGGAAAAACTCTTGCTCCTTTGAAATTGGAATTTTTTTTTTCTAGGTACTGATGTAAGCAAACTACAATACAGCTTTATTTCCTTTTCTGTGATGTGAAATGCCACAATCCCAGCCAAAGTTTTAAGAAATGCCATGACACACATAAAAACAGTCAGTTATGTTGCTGAAATAATCCAGGCACATTTTTCTCTCCAAAAACATTCTGCTATATTTTACATGAAAAATTACTACAAATACATTTGTCAGAAGTCCTCCCCAGTGTGAACCCTGGATCTTGTGACATCGATGGATTAACGCTTGTAACCTTCAGTTCTAATTGGAATAAAGTCAATGTCTGCCTTTAAAGAAAAATGATTTCAAGAAAACCACTGTGCTTTTAACAACATAGGCCAAATTCTTTAATGTGATGTGGACATGAGAAGGTTTATTTAGGTCTCTGTTTATGTTGGCTACATGAAATGATCTTACTCATTTGTTTGGGGTACAGCCCTGACACTTAGAAACAACCACAAACAATGAAAAGCAGTAACTTCTTGATGATTGGGCCTATAGCTAATACAGAAACCATTTCTGACTCCTAAATACATGCTATATGTTTGAGAAGGAGATGAAACTAGGCTCCTAGCATCTTCATTAGCCATGGGTAGTAAGGATCTAAGAGGCAGTACGGTCAAGTAAAATGACCTGGAATCACAGGACAGGGAGTCACATTATGTCTCGCTATTTATAAGAGGCTTGATATGAGATATGATTTTTAAATTTTCTGAAACATAGTTTCTTTATTCATAAAGCTTAAATGACCTATCTCATCTTGGGAGGTAATTCATCATGGGTCTCTCCTATTTCTGCACATCTTTTGAATGGGAGAGCTGTTAGCTTTTGTTGTGGATTACCTAACTATAAGTTAAAAGATCGTGCCTTTCTCTGGAGAAGAGGGAAAATTTATTTGTGCTCCTGGACAATAAAAATAATGTCTCCCTCTAGGGCAAAGGTTGGACAGTTCTGTTATCAGCTTCCTTATACAAGTTGGTTGTTGCTGAAATTTGTGGTGTTTTTTTCCCTGGAATACAATCCAGTGAATGTAAAGATGCTGCATGGCCTTCGTTGCATTGCCCTGAGAACAAGGAGCTGGCACAAGGGATTTTATTCTGGAAACTGCTATTGCTTTCACTAATATGTTGTCCTTTGTCTCTGAGTCAAGAATGTCGTATTTATGACGAGTATTCATGAAACTATGGAAGGCTCAATTGTTGGCTTGTAAAATCTCAAACCCTTCACAGTTCTTGACATTTATAAAGTCTCTGTGAAAATTAAAAATGAAATCGTTCAGAAATATTTAAGGAAGTGCTTTACAAAATAGAGATCATTTGATTGATCTCAGTTATCATTATTACTATCAATATGGTAATAATCGTGATTTCTATTTGAGTAACTTGTTATTATGGGAAAGTGAAATAACTTACATGAACAATTAGACACTTTAAACATGTTCTAGAAAACTAGATTCAGTTGTATGTTTAAATGAAGAAACATTGTTATTCAACATCTTTGATGTAAGTTACCATACAAAGATGACATAAGCAATTGCAACCTATGGAATGAGAGAATATATTTGTAAATCATCTATTTGGTAAGGGCTTAATACCTAAATTATAGAAAGAACTCAATATATGTGCAACTCAATAGCAAAAAAAAAATCCAATTTAAAAATGTGCAGAATACCTGAAGACATTGCCCAAAAGAGGACGTACAAATAGCCAAGAGATATATGAAAAGAAGTTCAGCATCATCAGTTATTAGGGAAATTCAAATAAAAACCACAACAAGATATCATTTTACACCTGTTCAAATGGCTGTTATCAAATTACACAACTTCTGGTGAGACTACAGAGAAGAGAGAACCCTTGTGCACAGTTGGGAATGTAAATTGGTACAGCCATTATGAAAAACAATACAGAGGTTATTCAAAAAATTAAAAATATGACTACCATATAATCTAGCAATTCCCCTTTTGGGTGTATATCTGAAGAAAATGAAATCACTATCCCAAACAGATATCTGCACCTAATGTTCATTACAGCATATTCACAATAGCTAAGGCATACAAACAACTTAAGTGTCTGTTGATTGATGGAGATATAAATATTATTCATCCATAAAAAAAGGGAAACCCTGCCTTTTGCAATAATATGAATAGACCTTGAGGGCATTATGCTAAGTGAAATAAGACAGACGTAGACAAATACCGTATGATCTCATTTATATGTGGAATCTTAAAAAATGAATTCATAGAATTAGAGAGCAGAATGTTGGTTGCTAGAGGCTGGAGATCAGGGATAATGGGAGATTTTGGTCAAAGGGTATAGACTTCCAGCCCTAAGATGGATAAATCTTGGGGATCTCATGTACAGTATGATGATTAAAAAAATTTTAATAAAATTATATATATAAATCAAAAATTTTTAACATATACATGCAATTTTAAAATTCCCTGCTCTCAAGGATCTCATATTCCAGCTTGAGAGACAAGACCTGAACTTATAAAAAATGAAGTAATAATAAAAATTTGATCTATAATCAATAAGAGAGTTGATGTCACAAAACCCTTTGTGATTCATTTGCCAAATAAGTGATATATATTTTGGAACTTAGGAGTTTAAATGCTTGCTATTCCCAAGTCTCTCCTATGGTAGATATCTTCTTATGTCAGTCATTTTACTTATTACCATAATCTCATTACCTTGACCATAGATATTTTAAAAACTAGGTATTTGATTCAAATTCTTCCAAGTCCTAGGAGAGTACCCAAATTTTACTATATTTTTGATGATGATTTATGAATTAGTCCAATCTTCTTTCTCAGGGAGTTATATTGTAATATAAGGAGAGAGTCAGTATATAAAATAGTGATACAAAATGAGCGATAAAGGGATAGATAGCTGATGTAGTGAGTGAGGAAATCCAGGAATCAGAGAAATGATGTTGAGAAAAATAGTATAGAATCAAGAAGTAGAAGCAGAACAATGGAGGGGCATTAACACTCACTTCTCGGAAGACAAACCAACACAATCACTGTATTGTTATCTGAGCTTCTTCCAGGCTAGGGGTTGCTGCTCTTTCCTCCTGAAAGTCTCAGTATCAGTGAGTTCCGGTTCTGAATCCACTGGACTTTCTTCCTGTCTCCCTTACTTGTCCATGCACTCTTATAAAGTCCTGTTTAATTAAAAGAGTCTGAATTACTAGTCTGGAGCAGAAAGTCCAACATGTGGGTACCAAGAATAGCAATTTTCTCAAAAAGACTTTCCGGGCGGGACACTGACATAAGCCCTAAATAAGCAAAGACATGCAGGAATGATCATGAGAAGATCCATTTGACTGGAGTAGAGCTTCAGAGAGGAAAGAAGTAAGAGTTGCATTTCTGTGCCAAATAATGGAGAACCTTAAGAGCAAGCCTAAGAATTCCAAATATCCTGCAGTTTAAAAATGAGAGGGACACCTGGGTGGCTCCGCCAGTAAAGCATCTGACTCTTGATTCCAGCTCAGGTCATGGTCTCAGAGTCCTGAGATAGAGCCCTAGCAGGCTCTGCATTAAGCAGGGAGTCTGCTTGAGACTTTCTCTCTCCCCGCTCTCTGTCTGCTCCTCCCCACCCTCACTCACACACTCTCTTTCTCTCTCAAAAAAAAAAAAAAAAAAAAAAAGAGTATAAATTCTACTTGTCATGCAGAAAAAAAAGATAAGACCAAGACTTCCTCAATAGGTACAATGGGGACACTAACTCTGTGCAGGTCGCTGAGTAAAAGTGGTAACGACGACAGCCCACTCTCAACTCTGAGAGGCAGGCGTGTAGCCCAGATCCACTCCTCACTAAAAACATTCTTTTAGAACTTCTCCTTTTTCCATCTCTACTCCCCCTTCTTCTAAGTTTTATTTCTATTTGTGTCTCCCACCCCCATATGTATGAATGAGGACACTGTCAACTTAAGTTCCCTAGTGCTCATTTATATAATGTTGAAAGTTTTATATTTATTTCTTTAAACCCATTTAAACTGAGTTGCTTTTTAATTTTATGTGTCCTTTGATCAAAGCCTGTGCTATAAAAGTTTCCCTTGCTCCCCCAGGCTTACCTGAGCATTCTTTAATTTGTAAAGGGAACTTCCATACTTCCATCATTACTTTGCTTTAATAATAGTTTCCCCCATCTGTCTCACATGCTAATCTATAAACTGTTTTAGGTTAAAATTGTTTTTTAATCATCTAGATGTTTCCAGAGACTGGCACGGTGCCTGCCATATAATAGGTACTAAATAATTTTTGAGTAAATGAACTAAATCTTTCTCCTCTAGTTTAACATAAAATTTAAGAGATTCACAGGTAATAGTCTATAAGAGACTATGTAATTTGCCAAAATCAATAATCATCGTCATTTTTGTTTCGGTTACATTAAATGAAATTGCACTGGCTAGCATTGTTTCTTCTTGATTTATATCTTCCCACATGTCATTGTCTCGCAGCAGCTGGAGCAGTGCAAGAGATTTATGTCTTTTCCAAAGGCATAAAATTAATCTGATTTTTAATTATTTTTCCCAATAGCATATAAGCTTCAATTTAGTTTCTACTTAGGATCAATATTGATTTAAGTTACTTTAGTAGTTTCACCTTTTTAGAAAGGAGCCATGTCACAGCCAACCTCAAAAAAATTATGGCCTAGTCCTCATTAATATTCATCATAAGCATTAAGTTTGATTTTCTCTTTGGGGGTTGGGAAGGTATAAGAATAGGCAAGCAAGTCCTTCTTCCCTGAATTCAATTGAGATCACCACCTGTGGACCATGTTAAGCACAGTCTATACTCAACTCTAATGCACTGTCTATTCCATTACTAACACACAAGTCCAGATGCACTCAATCTTCCTGTACATCATGAAGTGTAGTTTGATGCCTGAGGTAAAGCTTGGGGAGGGCTAGAATGGTGTT
>CM053608.1:57957707-58006251 GCA_028646535.1 Procyon lotor | reverse complement strand
GAAAGACAAGCGTAGGTGAGGATGTGAAGAAATTGGAACCCTTGCACACTGTTGGTGGGAATGCAAAATTATTGCTATGGAAAACAGTATGGGGGTTCTTTAAAAACTGAAAAAAAATAGAACTACCATATCATCCATTCCTGGGTATTCATCTAAAGAAATTAAAATCAGGATATTGAAAAAAATATCAGTACTCCCATGTTCATTGCAGCACTAGTCACTAGTTGTGGAAACCACCTAAATATCCATCAGTGGATAAGTAGATTTTTTAAAATACAGTATTTATACATACAATGAAATATTAGCCTCTTTAAAAAGAAGTAAATACTACAATATCTGACAAAGACAACATGGATGAACCTTGAGGATATTATGCTGAGCTAAATAAGCCGTGTTTCCACTTAAACGAGATGTGTAAAATAGACTCAGAGAAGCAAAGAATGAAATGCTCGCAAGGGACTGGATGGAGGGAGAAATAGGAAGCTGCCAATCAAGAGGTAGAAAATTTCAGTTCAGCAAGATAAGCAAATTCTAGAGATCTGCTGCACAGTTTTGGTGCCTATAGACAACAACATTGTATTATACATCTAAATAATAAAAAAAACGCTACATACAAATTAAATTCACCTAGTGGAGCTGAAACTAACACTGACTACAGCTCCATGGATGGACACCAACTGTATTCCTCATAATAGGTAGAACACACACCCAGAAGATAGTTCATCCAACTCCTCACCTTGCTAACTTCTGAACTCCTCTTTCAGGGCTCTGGGGAAAAAACTCTGCAGCCTTGGTTGCCAGAACAGGGTCCATCGCTCAGTAGGGGCTAGGAGAAAAATCACTGAGTGCAAAAAGGTATGGGTAAAGGGGTAAAAGTTCCAAGTATAACATACTAGGATACCATGGTCTATTTTCAGTGTGAGTCAGAGGTTATAGAAGTGGTAGAAGAAGGTCAAAGAATTTCTGGAAAGAGCCAATCTCATGCTGTGAAATATACTTCCATTTCTTTTCCTAGGGGAAGTCTCAATTCTTTCTTCCTTAGATAACCAGAGCCCTGGAATTAACCCCTATTGAACTAGAGAAACTGCAGCTGCGCACCCAACATATCCATGACAGTTTTCAACAGAAATCTGCATTCTATTTTTATTTTTTAAGATTTTATTTATTTGACAGAGAGAAACACAGCGAGAGAGGGAACACAAGCAGAGGGAATGGTAGCGGGAGAAGCAGGCTCCCTGCTGAGCAGGGAGCCCGATGCAGGGCTCGATCCCAGGACTCTGGGATCATGACCTGAGCAGAAGGCAGACGCTTAAGGACTGAGCCACCCAGGCACCCCTACATTCTATTTTTAAATAAGAAAGATAGTTGTCTTTTGAAAATTCCCTTTGCCTATTCACGACAGAGGTCCTCAGTGGAAATTCACTTCCTACCAAGATTACTTGGAACTCTGAATCACAAGAGAAATCCAATAGAAAAAGCTTAAATCAAAATGCAGATTGATTTACAGATGTTCGAGTCTTATGCATGGAGTACAGTAATACTGAGTGAGGGACAGGCGGGGCAGGTCAGGAGAGATAAGTAGGGGGCCACGTGACCAGGCTCACAGAAATCTTAGATGTGGAGAAATGTGATAGACAAGATATTAGCCAGAAAGAAGGGAATGTAATGAATCCGCCCTGTTTGTCCTAAATATAAATGAGATATTTACATGATCGGTACAAATCCACCTTGTTTGTCTTAAATGTTATAGATGAGATATTTATCAAGTTCCCTGGTCAGTTTTCTACAAAAGGCTGACCATAAAAGCCCTCAGTGGCAAACAATTCAGGACCCCATCCCACTAGAGACCTCTTTTTTTTTTTTTCTGTTCTCACCTTCACTTAATAAACTTTCACTTCACTTCACCCTTTTGTGTCCATGAGGTTCATGATCTTCAACTCGGTGAGGCAAGAACCCAGTAACAATATAATTGGCTAACAGGGTGTCCAGTACTATTAGAGTTACTTTTCCTTTTGCATCTTTGCTCGTTTTCTCTCCCTGTCTTGAGTTAGCAAGTTACCAAGGAGACAACTTGGTGAAGCTTCAGGGATGTGACTATGTCCAACTTTGGCAAACTCCCAATGCCTGCACCAAATTAATTGCGGCCAGAAAAGTAGAGGTAGTTTAAGGGGAAAAACAAAACAAAACAAAACTCTTCTACAGCTATGCTAAACAGGAGAATGTGTTTGCCTGGAAAAGAGGTAAGACAGAACACTGGACAGATTAATCAACAGGTGCCCAACACAATGCTTTAATGGATTGTCTATTTTCCTGGGTACACCGATCTAGAAACCAACTGAGCCTGAATAAAACAGTCCCTAAGCATCTTGCATTGATTCTTCATATTAGAAACAAGTAAAACAAGACATTTGGCAACATACATTAAAAAACATTTGTTTTGCCGCATGTAGGAACACCACTTATAATACCCAAATGTACACAGGTCCACAGTTTTCCAAATGGCTTTGACCTTCATCTTCACTTTTGGCAGCCATGCAATGTCACAGAAACACCTCTGCATTTTTCCCAGCTTCCTAAAATCCACTCATCGAGTAGCAGTATCATGAGCCTCAGCCTTCAACACTGTGCTTGATCTCCCCAAACTCTTGCTTCAAATTTCCATAAAGCTCCAAGAAAAGGGGATGGAGTTGCAGAACCAGTACAAAGATGATTTCTGCAAGGACTAGGTTTATATCAAGTAACTGTGAGTATAAATAGTAAAATAAACACAGATAATTTAAAAAAGTACTAAATTCAGTAAATAAAGTATGGGCGGGCCAGAACAATGCGGAGGATAATCTTTTTTAGAATGCTTTTTAACATCATAACTCTAGAATGCACACAGCCTCAGATCCGGCTGAAAGATATTTTTCCCCTATTATGATGAAGCTGAAGCCACCCTCAGTAAATGTTTGTTTACTCACTCAATATGTTTTGTCTGAGTACAGTATATCAACATTTAAATAACATTGCTTTCCAGATATAATGTGCAAAGAAATGCTCGCATCATAAAACCATGTCCTTAGTGACCTGGGGATATTTATTCACTTCAAAAATAAATTTACTACCGCAAGGAATAGGTCCCAAATTATTCAATAAAAAGGAAATTATCTTCACTAAATTTTTTGATCAATATATACCCTTTGCTGATTTCTCATTATAATGCTGTCAATATTCAGAGGGAAAAGATCAACAGACCGCGGGACCTGCAGCTTCAGGAGGATATTTGCCATTTGAAGATGCTGTGTTGCTCATAGTAGATTGGTATGTTTCCCTCTAGTGGTTAAAAGGCATTTAACTCCGTCAACCGAGTCACCTTTTGTAAAACAAAGTAGGAATTCAGAACAAGGCAGCATTTAGTGAGGCAAAAATTAACCTGGGTCTCAAATTAAATGATTTGCAAGTAGAATCAAGTCTGGTTATGATGGAGAAACTAATTCATAGTTTAAATACCTGATCAATTTTCATGGGATGAACAAGGATGGAGAATATTTTAAACTCTGGCTGATGAGAGATGCTGATGATGAGTAAGGAAATGAAAAATCAGAAGGGGAAACAATTAAAATACTTAGTAAAACCAATTCATTTTAATGTGGCACAAGATTAGTAATGAAGCAAGATTAGCAATTTTTAATACCATGCTGCATTACTTATTTAAAAATCTTTTATTAAAATAATTTCGTTTTTGAAAAATAAAAATTCATGCACCAGCTTCATTCCAGTGATGACTGACTGCATTTCTCTTGTGACCCTGCAGCCTCAGGGTGGGCAATGTTGTACTTCACAAGGAGGAAAAGCAGGGACCCTAATCACAGCAATCACTTGCTGAAATATATCACCGGGCTTAAAATATTCCACTAAACAAGGCAAGGAAGTTTCTTTGTGATGACCCAGGTCACATTTAACTCTTTAAAATGCAAGACAATTACAACAAAGACTCTATCTCTCTTCTTCTAAATACTACGAGCATGGTAGGCTATTGACAATCAACAGCAAAATGCCACACCAGTTCCAAATATGCACACTGGGGTTCCTTGAGCAATCAAACTTGCTGAAATTAAGGGTCAAAAGAGCAGCACTGTAACTTTAGGCAACCCAGGGGAAGACAACAATCTTCCACCTTTGTTGTGGTCTGTGAACTGGCCATGATCACAGAATGTGAAAAACAGCTATCAGATCACAGGATCATTTCTGCGCCAGAAAGCACCTGCAGTTATTATGTACAAAAGAAGCTCACAATGCCAGGCTTTCAGAGGCACATAAAGCTAGCCGTCCTTCCAATTTCTCATAGGGAAATATGTGAACGATACAGAGCAAAGAAAATGCCCATGATAAAGACACATACATATAAATCCTTCCCAACTCAACTATTCAGAGTTTGGTTTACACTATGAATTATTGAAAGAGCATGAAAAAGAAGAGCTAAAAACAGAAGCTGGAAATTAACAACTCATCACCCATAAAGAGGCTATAGATCCTCAAGGAGAAAGGCTGAACAAAAAGAAACAATTATTCTACAATTCCTCTTTGTGCTTAACAGGTTATAAACAATGTTGCCAATGAATGCATCTTGCCTTTCTAAGGCAAACAAACAGATGGAAATAGAACTGCTTTCAATTATCGATCATTTACTTCATATATTTGCCTATTGTCCACAATGAGCTGCAGAGAAAATATGAGTGGCCCCAGCCTTCTAGAAAGTGGAGTCAAAAGGACAGAAATACAAATCCCCTATTTAAATTTATGTCTTGTTTATATTTAGTAGCAACTATGCAAAGCTAGAGATGGAGCAGAGGCTTCTTTGGTTTTTTAGAAACCTTAGAGAAGGTTATTAGCTGTGAAACCCAAACCCTAAAAATTCAAAATACAGTTATTTTCCCATATTGTGCTCAGTTCAACTAGATTAATCACAGGTATGTTAATTACTGAGTCATGTCATGTCAGAACAAAGCAGAGGTGTGTAGAAGACTTTAATTGTATCTTGTGCAAAAGATAATGTGTAAAAGGCTTCAAGCAATGGTAGAGCCCCTTAACAGTCTGAAGTTATTTTTATCTTATTTTGGTGTTTTTATTTTCTATTGAGTTTAGGGACATTTAAAAAATCTGAAAAATTTTTTGACCTCTTTGGCCAAGATGAGGTTACAGGATGGGGAGCATTTCATGAAATGTGTCATAACTATTTAATAAGCTATTTCAGTGATCTGAAATATCATTTGGCCTTTCTAGTTGACATGACATTAAAAATGAAGCTTGTGTTTTTGCATGTAGGATGCCTAATTTAGTCATTGTAATTGCAGAGAATTTGATAGGTATACATAAACAGAAGCATCATTGTGTATGTCATAATCATCCTGGGGGAAATCCTATACTGTGTTTGAAAAATAGAGCTTTTAATCTAGAAGGTCTGTCCTTTGATTGTAATATTGAGCCAAGCCAGATCTGGAGCTTAAGTTTCTTGACATAGTCCTGTTAAAATGAAAAAGAAAAAAGAAACAAAACAAAACAAAACAAAAAAATGAAGGAGACCTTGGTAAAATGCTATCGAAGATGGGCGATGAGAACACAGGGGCTGTGGGAAAGGCAATACACAGATGAAAGAAATAAAAGACCAGCAAATGAGAAGTGGAAAATGGATGGCAGACTCCACGCACTTCTAGAATATCTTTCACAAAAAGAAAAGACCAATTGTCAAGAACGCATATTAGAACTGTATCATGTTTTTTTCTCCCACAGTATACTAATTTCATTTTTTGAAGGATGTGGAGGGGACTTTCTCTCTCTTCACCTCCTGTAAATTATTCCATACTGACTGCTGCCTTATGGACAAACAAAGGCACAAAGAGGCCACGGCATTAGTATTTCCCAGGATGTGCACAGGGTGCTTAATGGAGGTAATGAGTGCCCTGGCCAGGAGCCAGGATGACAAGCTCCAGCCACAAAGTAGTGAGTCAAGTGCAAGACAACCATACAGAGACCAACCAATCATTTTTGCTAAACACAAATTTTTCTGCCACTTATAACCAGTTTTCCCCCCACCCAAGCCCCACAAGGTGGCTATTTCCTGGGCAGTTCTCTGAACAGTGGCATTGAAATGCCATTTATCATAGAATGGAAAAGTGAGTTAAAAGGTCCTAAGTGCTTGGGTACAAAACCAGAAAGAGAAGGCAATGCACCAAGGAGCTGCTTCCCATTGCTGCCTTTTTCATGCTAAGATTAGGACTCCAAAGAGTCAAAAGAGTTTTGTTTTTGTTTTTGTAGCATATCACATGTACCTCTACATTTTCCTTAACACAAATGGCACAGATGAATTCTTAACAAATGCCAGTACATAGATGATGCCCATAAAAGTGAGAAAACATTCACCGGATTATCTCTATGACTTACAGTGGAACTTAGTTTATAGACTATTGCACTGTTTAACAAGATGTCTATTTTAAGATATCACCCAGTCTTCCCATCGATGTGCTTTTTCTTTCATGTATTCTAAATCTCTCTCTCCTTGTCCTCTTCCCTCTCCTTTTCAGCAGCACAGGTAGCGAAGTAAAAGGCCATGCAGACTAATTAGATGATACACTGATGAACTGAACACCAGGGACAATGGATGGGCATGTTCATGCTTTATTTACACTTTCCCTATCAAGCCTGAAAAGGTCAATAAATTGGAAAAATGCTTTTGAAAGCTTATTAAGAAAATACATTCCTCATATTTTATAGGATTTGTTTAAATTATCTACATTAGGTGCCCCTATAAATTACATAGTCCAGCTAAATGACAATGCATACTTCAAGTACTCTAAGTAGAGAAAAGTTCACTCATATGGGGTTTTACTAGCAAATCCTGAAAGCTTCTCATACATTCTTTCTAACACAAATTTTATAAGTACTGTGAGTTTTACCTACAAACCCATCGCAAAGTAACACTATTTCACTACAAGTCTGAGAGAGCAGCACTAAGAGATGAAGAGTGGATCCTAGAGCATTTAATTAGGTCAGAGATGAATCATCTGGGCTGAAAGAGAAAGGGACAAAGAACAGACACCGAAATAAAATGGCTACTTCCAAGTAGAGAGATTTTCCAAGCTGTGAGGAGAGCACAGACCAATGTTACCTGGGAGGCAGAACCAGCATTATTAGCTTGGTATGTAAGGAAAAGTAGCATTTCAACTCAAGAAAAACTGAAAGGGATATTACAGCTTATTCTGAGATTCTACATGGGCAGTTAACATTCTGGAAAGATCAAGAATGCTGAACCCCTAAATCCTCTATATGAAGAAGTCTTTAGTGCCTTAAGAGAAGTCGGTAGGTGAGGCTGACTCCACACAGTTCCTGTAAGAGTTTGTAAGAGTTCTCAGTGTCTATATGCAATCTACATTCTTCATGCTGGATTATACATGTTATATATCTTCTGTGAATTAAACATCTTAGCATAGCTTTCTGGCAAAATTATATGTTTTATAATTCACATATTTCCCAGAGTGCTGCAAAGTAACAAGGGTTGAATTTGCCACCCAGCAATATTGCAGGAAACTAATTACCTGGGGAAATTCCTGAAAGATTGCACAGATTACTGTGCCTCAACAATAAAGTAATGAGACCGGTTTCCACAAGGCATACATAAAAATCACATCTATCTGGTGTATTGATTTATGCTCACATTTTAGAAGATCTATGCAAATCTCACCTGACTCAATCCTTTCCTCTTTACAAAGACTTTCCTACTGATAAAGCTGAACATCATATTTCTCTCCTCCAGACTTATTTTGCCTGCCACTCATTTAGAACCTAGTATTTACACAGCTATTGGTAGGTATCTTGCTATGTATACGTATTACCCATCCAAAAGTGCCTTTCTGCTAAGATGGAAACTCTATTGGTTATCTATGGTTGCACAACAAATTATCCCCAAACTCAACAGTTTAAAACATTTCTTATCTGATGTAGTCTGGAGGGCCAGGCCTCCAGCAGTGACTCAGCAGGGTAGCAGGTACAGCGTGTCTCGTTGGGCTTCTGTCAGGTGGTCAGTCAGGGCTCTAGTCATGTGAAGTCATTACCTGGACTGGAGGATATGCCGACTTTAGTTCCCCACTTGTTGGAGGTCTCAATTCTTTACCACGTGAGCCTCTACACACGGTTGCTCATGACAATGTAGCTTCCCAGAAATCTAAACAGCTGAGAAAAAGAGAGAGAGAACGCCACAGTATCTTTTGTAACCTAATCTCAGAAAAGACAATATCATCACCCATTTTCTAGTATTTCACCAGACCATATAAGAGGATTACACATCCATGCGAATAGACGAGACAAGGATTGCTGGGAACGTCGCAATCAGCTACCACAAAACGGACTTTGCTTCACCATTCCCTCTTTTAGAGATTCGAATGTGATACACTGTATAGAATAAGGAATCAATAAATATTTGTTGAATTTATTAATCTTCCACATCAGAATATATTATTCAATTACTCCTATATTCTTCACCAATTGCCACTTCATTTAAACACATTAATGATGTAACATTATATTACTCTCAGTCTCTTTACTAACAATTATATAGTTACACTAAGAATAAAATGATAGAGAAACACTTCTTGCCATGAACAAACACATATGGCTTTTCATCACATTTTGTTTTTCTTTATTCATACACATAATATTTACTGGCCATTCACATGCTACTAAGGACATGAAACTACAATATATTTTGATGAATATTATGGGAAGGGAAAGAAAGAGCCATGGGGAACCTAAATGTGAGATTAATTCTCTAACATTTAGCAAAATTAAAAATATGAAATGCAAAAAAATATGGAATGTAAGATAAAAAATGGGTCTATAAAACTATTTCAAGGAAAAATTAAAGTATGTTTCTACAAGCTAGTGATAGTGTTGACTGGACCAAAAATCATAATAATTGGATATAAAATTGGATCTCCTATTAGAAAATATACATAAAAGTCTCCACATACACTTTTATAAAAGAAGGGAACACAATGAGCTTATAGAACCATGAGAAAGCTGTATTAGCAGATACTGTTGATAATGTACATATCCTTCAACTATTCATCATCTTTTCTTTCTTGAGAGATCCCAGTGTTGTTTAGATTTCTACCTGCCCCCACCCACAGAATTTAAAGCCCCAATGATTGTACTCAGTCCTATTTGGATAATTAGTTCAAATCATTTTCCACTTAGCCTGAAAATATCATGGATAGAGTGACAAGATGGGCCTTAAGAACAATTTGGAACGAAGTGAAATTTATCCATACTCTCTGTAGTGGATTGACCAGGGACCTCCAAAAGGTATATCTATGTCCTAACCCCTGGAACCTGCAAATATGACTTTATTTGGGAAAAAAAGGTCTTTACAGATGTAACAATTAAGTTAAAAACATTGAGATGAAATCATGGGAGATGAGGTGTCCCCAAATCCAATGACAAGTATCCTTACAAGAGACACAAATGAGAGACATGCAGAGAGAAAAGGAGAAGGCCCTGTGAATGTGGAAATAGAAATTGAATTCGCGGAGCCAAGAGTTAAACTCTTGGAGCCACCAGAAGTTAGAAGAAGCAAAGGATTTGCTCATAGAACCTCAGGAGAAAATACAAGGCTCATGGTAACAACACAGATCTGCCAATTCCAGACTCCTGGCCTCGATAACTAGGAAAGAATATATTCCTATCGTTTTAGGACACACAGCTTATGGTATTTGTTCCAGCAGCCCTAGGAAATTAATACGCCCTCCAATCTAAATAATATCTCAATTCTAATTTACAAGTTCTTTTTGTAGTCGGTTCATTTTTCCCAAAGCCAACTCCAGTAAAGGCCAACACCTGTAGTTACTCTTCTCCATGTCAGTGCCCACACAACCCAGGATTCTCTTTCTCAGGAGGGTGAGTCAGCTTATCAATAAACTAACTCAAACAATTGGTTAACAAATAAAAATACATTAATTGATTCATACCCGTGTTACCTTTTGTGAACAACAGAACTATTAATAGGATCTTTTTAATGGCTATTTTTAAATTAAACAATCATTGATCAAGTACATACTGTGCATCAGACACTTTGCCAGTTCAGGGAAGAGACCACTAAACAAGATGGATAACCACCCATAAAGAACATACATATTGGGGCGCCTGGGTGGCTCAATGGTTTAAACCCTCTGCCTTTGGCTCAGGTCATGATCTCAGGGTCCTGGGATTGAGCCCCACATCGGGCTCTCTGCTCAGCAGGGAGCCTGCTTCCCCCTCTCTCTCTGCCTGCCTCTCTGCCTACTTGTGATCTCTCTCTCTCTCTCTCTCTCTGTCAAATAAATAAATAAAATCTTTTAAAAATATGAAAAAAAAGAACATACATGTTAGTTTTCACCTCAATGTACCATCTACTCAACATATATTAGTTAACTTAATTCTCACAACAATTTTATATGGATGATTATCCCAGCTGATAGGTGAAGCAGCAGAGGTTCAGAAAGTTTAAATTCTTTGTCCACATTTGCATGTCAATTAAGCTGCCAGGGGCAGGTCTGTCTGACTCTAGAACACACACCTGGGCAAAGCTAGTAGAGTTGGCTCTCAGGGCCAGTGGCCTCCTCTTTCAGAACCTAGACCCTTCCCTGCCTTCACTCCTCCTGCTTCATTCCATTTACTCTTCTCTCTTGATAGATGGATAAATAGTGAGGTGTTGGCAACTAATTATTTTATCATTCCCAGAAGCATCATCTTTTGATAGAAGACCTCAAAGAGAGTCAAACGTTTAGCCCAGTGGCAGCAAGCAAGTGGGGGTACCAGTAATGGTGGTAACAGTGTTTAGCAGAACTTACCTGCATGACCAGGGCTCTTGTGTACATATTTCCTGAGGCTCATCTCACAGCATCTTTGTGAGTCAAGTATTCATTCTACCCCCATGTTAGAGAGGAGAAAACAAAGGCCTAAAAATTACTCGGGTTGAAATCAGATTCGAATCCAGATTTACAGATCCCAGATCAAGTATGTATGTGAAAGTTTTTTGTAAGTTACAGAGGATTCTGCCAGTGTTTGTGCAAATGTCTGTTATCAAAAAAGTACCTTTTCCATTATGCCATGTGGCCACCTAATGGCTATTTTCATCACATTTACAGTCAGACTTGGAACAGGTCAGCGTTCAATAAAACTCAGCTCTCACCACTTAATAACCTCCCATTCTATTCATAGGCTTAGTCCGAGAGATAAACATGGGATAAATTGTAGAAGATGAATAAAAGAAAATATTTTAGTGACAAAAAGAATATTATCTGTGAAGAAGTTGTGACAAGAATAGAAAATGAGAAAAAGAATGCAGATTCTGATTGAAAGTTTTCAGAGCAGTGTTTCCCAGAGTGTGGTTCAAAGAACAACAGTTCTTTGAAAAGGCTTTTCAGGAGAAGTGTTGTCTAGTCAAATAAGTAACTGTGTAATAATTCCATTTTGGAGGTAAAATATATAATCATTTCAAAATGTTATGTTATTTAAAAATCAGTGGAAAAATGAAGATTGAGGGAGAGAGAAAGAGTTTCAGTGATCTTTCCAGGATATATACGCCTGGTTACTAGTTTAGTTAGGATTATAATATCAAGATAAAAGAATCTTGGAGTAATACAGACAAACCTGTTTCTAATCCACCACTTACTAGCTAAATGATCGTCAGCGAATTACTTAGCAGTTTCAGTTTCTTCACATGTAAAATAGGGAAATATCTATTTTACATGTGAAAATAGGTTATCTTGTGTTCACTTGTGACAAGTCATGTAAAACACCTGTTTTTTACATGTAATGTGTCCTACTGGCAGAAGTTCTCAGTACATGGCTACTCTTGTTTTGTTATCTTTGCGGTTATTATGGTAGTCAGAAGAAATAATGTTCCTGAGACTATAATAACCAACATTTCTGCTGTCACCTATCCCACTCACAGAAATGCAATTATCTGAGAGGTTAAAGTTTTGAAGTAAAAAATAATTGATCCCAGCAGAGATGGCAAAATAGACAGGGCTATTACTTCATGGGAAAAACTCTTCAGAAACCTGAAAGAATTTATTAGCATACCTAAAGAAAGAATCAATCTATGAAATAGGGTATTGGGCACCCTTGAAAGCACGGGAAGGGGGAAACAGGAAGATAAAGCTTAGCACTCATGTCCAAGAGGAAGAACTTCAGCCAAGTCTCTCAAGTGTGCCGGTGCTTGAGGCAAAGTCAAACAGATTGTAGAAATGACTGTGGAATCATAGCCACTCAATTTAAAATGTCTTTACCCTTTTGACAAAATGGTCCTGAGTTTCTGTGTTTGTATCAAGCCACCAACCTACATTACCCTGGTGCCATTAAACACTGGATTTATCTAACTTCCTGTACCGAGCTGAAGAGTGTGCCCACGAAATTTGTACCCCAGGAGCTTGTGAATGGGATCTAATGTGAACATAGAGTCTTTGCAGATGTAATCAAGTTAGGATGATGATGATGTACTGATCAGGGTAGACCCTAACCCAAAAATGACTGTGTTCTTATAACGAGAGGAAATTTGGGACACAGAAACACACAGAAAAAAATGCCATGGGACAAAATGGGCAGAGATTAGTGAGCCCTTACAAACCTAGAAAGGTCAAGGATCGCCAAACACCAGAAGCTCATAAAAGGTAAGAAATAACCTTCCTCTAGAGCCTTCAGATAAAGTGTGGCTCTGCTTATACTTTGATTTCAAGCTTCTTGATTCTAGAGTCATGAAAAAATAGTCCTAAGCCATCAAATTTATGGTGATTTGTTATGACAGCCCTAGGAAACCAATAAATACACTTCCTTTTTTTTTTTAAATTTTATTTATTTATTTGACAGAGAGAGAGAGAGAGATCACAAGCAGGCAGAGAGGCAGGCAGAGAGAGAGAGGGGGAAGCAGACTCCCCCCTGAGCAGAGAGCCCGATGTGGGGCTCGATCCCAGGACCACTGAGATCATGACCCAGAAGCATTAACTTCTGGGTCAGAGGGCAGAGGGCAGAGGGCAGAGACTTTAACCCACTGAGCCACCCAGGTGCCCCAATACATTTCCTTTTGTTGTGACATCATGGTCATCAAGCAGTTTTCTAGATAAGATTCCTTTCCCAAAAAGGTGAACACATAAAAGGAAACATTAATAAATGAGTTTACATAAGTTTCAAATTTCTGTGTCTATGGTTCGTGTTTGCAAACTGAAATTAGAGCTTTTATCCATTTACCTTATGAACTTTTCATTTTTTTAAAGATCTTATTTATGAGAGAGAGAGAAAGAGAGAGCATGAGCAGGGGGAGGGACAGAGGGACAAGCAGACTCCCCGCTGAAACAGGGAGCCAGATGTGGGGCTTGATCCCAGGACCCTCAGATCATGACCTGAGCCAGTCAGATGTTTAACTAACTGAGCCATGCAGGCACTGAACCTTATGAACTTTCAAACACAGTCTACCACTGAAAGATAAATCTGCTCCTAGAGGATGTGCACAATATCAGCTTTCTGAGTATAATATCCTGTGGCAAGAGATAATGACAGAAACACCTCTTTGGGGTTCTAGGCTTGTGGTCTCTCTCGCCGATCTCGATACTATATGTCTTCCACAGTCCCGTTGTTGGCAAAGCAGCAAATAATTTTTCTTCAATAATATTTTATTGTTCCTTTCCCAGTCAGGACCCACAGACAGGTTCAATTACCACTGAGGTACTGAAAAATGGCTGAGTGACAAAGAATTCACAATACCAGTAACTCCGACAAATAAATGTTAGCCTTTGTAAATGCAACCAGACATTTGAAAATATAAAATTTCTTTTTTTAAAAGTTCATGCTTTGCATCTTAGAAGAATATGAAACATTTTGGTATTTTGGGCATAGCTGAGGTAATGAGATTAAGAAATAGTAATAATCATACCAACATTTCAGTATATGACTTTCAGGCTAGACAAATTAAAATAATACAAGTATATTAGAATTTAGCATTAATTTTCCCAAGGAATTGCACACATGGTATAAGTATATGGAAAACATTTTTCATTCATTAATTTATTCATTAAATCAATTAAGAGACATTTCTTGAGTACTTATGATGGGCCAGGAAATATGCTAAGTGCTGGAAATACAAAAATAAATGGGACATATGATCCATGCCTTCAAAGAACTTATTCTCATAGGGAAATAAACACAACAGATAATTACAGTAGATTGATTCGAGTGCTATAAAAAAGGTATAACTGAAATACTGTTAAGCTCCTGAAAAAAAGCTAATAACTTCTTTAGGGAGGCAGGAAATGATCATTCAGTTTCCTGGTAACATTAGGCTAAATAAGTACAACACAGCCTATTTGGCAATATATCTATAAATTCTAACCAATTTATTTAAATCATTATTCGTCATGGCCTTTTGAATCAATCGAGTTCTGAGCATTTGTTTTATAATTAAAAAGTAAATTCCAGTAAAATTTACATCAATTGAACCAATCTTCCTTTCCATGGCCATCATTCCCTAAGAACATTTATTTTTTTTTTTAAGATTTTATTTATTTATTTGAGAAAAAGCGAAAAAGCATGAGCAGAGGGAGGGGCAGAAGGAAAAGCAGACTCCCTGCTGAGCAGGGAACCTGACTGAAGGGATGGATCCTGGGACCCCCGGATCATGACCTGAACTGAAAGGCAGACGCTTAACCAGCTGAGCCACCCATGCTCCCCTCTAAGAAAATTTCTGATAACTCAGTTGATTTTATTCATCAATAAATATTTTCCCTGCACATACATGGTGGCAACACCTTAGATTTCTATTACCACAGTATATCAAAAGAAAAATCAGCTAAAAAGTAAAACAAGAAACTTTCAGTTTCTTCCAGTCTTCTCTGTCATGTAAAGAGATTAAAACTCATAACTGCCATTCTTCTAGCAAGTAAAAAGCTGAACAAACTGGGAACCAACTCAGCTTGGGCATATCAAGAAACTCAAGCTGGAAGGCAGACCACCAACCCCCCTGAAATTAGGAGAAATAGGCAAATAATAGCCACAATCTGCTTACTTGGAGCAGAAACCATAAACTGGTAGGAATACTTCCACGGTAATTTTGACAAATTGCTGGAGATTGAGTGTGGACTACTTGGAGAGTGAGAAACTATTGGGAGCCACAGTCATAGGGAACAACCACAGGTGGGCAGTTACCTTCAGGAATCCCAACACATTCTCAAGGTCAGGAGCAGAGAAAAATTCCCATTCCTGGATCTGCCCTGTAAAACATGTTGAAAGAAGTTCTACAGGGAAAAGTGTAATGACAGAGGTCAGAAACTCAGATTTATACAAAGAAAACAAAGCAATGGAGAGGGTATAAATGAATTAATTCTCTGTGATACTACAACAGTGGGTACATGACATCGTACCTTTGTCAATTTCCACATGACTTTAAAAAGGAGGAGTGAACCTTAACATACCAATAAATAAATAAACAAGCAACAAAATAAGAAACTTTTAGGAAATGGAGGAATCTTAGAAAGACTGCAGACTATTTTCAGAGTCTAACTTACTATTAAAAATATATGAAAAGAATGTCATGAAAGGACTTGGGGGCAGGAGCAGGTGCTGGCCTAAGTAAATGGAAAGGCGTGAATTCTGTAAGACTGAAGGCCAAAGGAACCATAACACTGTCCTTTATTTGAGAAAGTTGTTTCCCATGTGGGTTAACAATTCTCATACTGCAATGCATGCCTTCTGGAGTAAGCGATTTTGTTAATGAATGGTAGGTGGTCTGAGTTAAATTTCTCACTATCCAAGTTGGAGTTTACAGATAAGCTAAAAGGAGTGTGGTGACAGACTAGAATGGGAGACATCAGGATGAACTTAAATTTAGTTTACTATAGATACAGATGGTTACATATAGAAATATTTACAGATATGTGTATGTATACAGATTAGTACACACACATATTTCTGTCTCGTTAGCTATGAGGGCCTAAAAACAATGGCACTCCAATAACAACGAGCATATTTAGCACACAGATATTGTTTTATAATACCACCTTTTTTTTTTCTCTATAAGGAACCACCAACTCTGACATAAATAGCTGATTATAGGACTAGGACAAGGAAATACACAAGATGGGTCTGCAGTACCTTGTAGAGCCCAAAAGTAAGGAAAAATCAACATCAAGAGTGAGAAATCATGCTGATAGTATGTACTATTGTTACAATGTGAAAATGGCACTCTATCTCTGTGATCTGCCTTACAAAACCCTGAAACTCCTACCTCATCATGAGAAAAATATCAGACAAATTCCAGTCGAGGACCATCATACTAAATGCCCAACCAGTATTCCACAAAACCATCAAGGTCATAAAAACTAAGAAAATCTGAGGAGCTGTCACAGTCAAAAGGGGTCTAAAGAGATACAGCTAAATGTACTGCGGTATTCCAGACAGCGCCCTGCAAGAGAAAAAGGACCTTAGGTAAAAACTAAGGGATTCTGACTGAATATGGGCTTTAGTTAACAATCAGATCAATTTGGGTTCATTGGGTTTAATAGATTTATCATGCTAACGTTAAGATGTTAACTGTAGGTGAAACCGTATGTAGGGTAGATAGGAATTCTCTGTACTATCTTCCCAGTTTTTCTTTAAATCTAAACTTCCCTAAAAATTAACTTTTATTTAAAATAAATGAAAGAAACTCACTCACATTTTTTTTAAAAAAGACATAATTTAATTATTCTCATTCGATTAAAACAAAATATAAAGCAAGAATTATATTGCTTTCCTTTTAGTTATGCTTTTCTATTTGGGGGAACTTTTACTCCCTAAATACTCCAACAATACTGGAGCATTCTCAAATGTTACAGTCAAACTAGTTACTTTCAAGGATGGTGGAAATCAGTGACTTTCAATCAGGTTGACTGTCAACACAGCAAGAAAACACTGTGGGTTAGAATTAGGATCTCTCCTTCCTCCCCTTGAATGTGTGAAAAATATTATACCTTTTTTTATTTTTCTATAGTAATCTTGTAGTATTTTTATCTAGGCACATGTTAGTACTGCAAGATATATGAAGTGGGGAAGACAATAAAGGCTTTAAGTACTGTGAATAGTCCTTAGACATTTTCATTAATAACAGGATGGGTGAATTTTCGTTATCCATAAGTTGCCTTTTGATTTTTTTTCTATTTATTTATTGTGAGGATATTTTAAACAAAATCTACTTGGAATAGGAAGTAAAAACTAAAAAATAAAAGCAGTTTAAAATTTTTAAGGGCTAAAGACAATTTGATGGGTGTCTTCATGCTTAACATTATTTGTTTGGTTAAAACAAATGTTTTTTGTTTTGTTTTTGTTTGTTAAGATTTTATTTACTTATTTGACAGAGAGAGAGAGATCACAAGCAGGCAGAGAGGTAGGCAGAGAGAAGGGGAAGCAGGCTCCCTGATGAGCAGAGAGCCCGATGCAGAGCTCAATCCCAGAACCCTAAGATCATGACCAGAGCTAAAGGCAGAGGTCTTAACCCACTGAGCCACCCAGGCGCCCCTAGTTAAAACAAATGTTAATAAGTTATTAATTGTCAGTAACTGATAGAGTGATAAAAATAATTTATTAAAGAAATATTTTGCCTATTAAACTTTAGATAAAAATAAAACATTTTTCAGCAATCCATTCATTTTCTGGTTACTCTAATAACATACAAGCTAAGGGCTTTTCAGTAGACATAAATGCATAGATATTCAATTAACTTATTTTTAAGAGGAAGGTGAAGTAAATTGCTCCTGATCTTCCCTGTCTCTGACTGCTGCCTCTTTTGCCTGATCTCATCCAAAGTCCATTCATTTTTTTTTGAGACCCAATTCTCTATACACTTAATCCACAATTATTTGCTTAAATGCTCCAGCATTAATTGAATTCCTACAGCTTTAATAGCTTTGTAACAGTCATTCTGGAAATTTCTATGCATTATTAGGTATTATATTCTCTATCAATATTTTAATTTTTAGAAATTATATGACATTTTTAACCAACTGTATATTCCTAAAAGAGCAGAACCACGTCACATACTTCTTTGATCTAGCTTCCATTATCTAATGAAATACCAAAACCACTGGGCATTAAAGAAATACATTCTGATCAATACAGTAATGGTGTAATCTAGTCTATTCATTGAGGCAAGAATTTGTAAACAGCAATGTTTATTTTTACGTTGACTTTGTCTAAAACCCATGATAGAAAATGTTTTGCTTAGTTCTTTAAGGTAATATTTTCTTTCTTAATTATTTTAGTAAATGTCAAACAATGGAACATTTATCTCAGCATAATAATATACAATAGGTTATCATATAAGTGAGATAATGTACTTAATAAAGAACAAGTTTTGTTTTGATAAACAATTTAAATAATAAAAAACAACCATGTATTAGACCATAAATCAAGCCTTGATAAATTTTAAAGATTTAACTTTTATAGATTATGTTCTCTGACAATTATGCAATATAATTAGAAATCAATAGGCAAAGGATTGCCAGTTTTTAGTAATGTAGGTTTGGGGTTTTTGTTTGCTTGTTTGTTTGATTTTTCCAATACTCTTACTGAAACCAACTAAAAATAATGATAAAATAAAAGAATAATCCTCATAAAGGCAGCACAAATCTGATGAAATATTAAGTAGTTCTCAAATTACAAAGTAAAGAAAGTAAAAACAAGAGAAAGAATGAAGTGTCTAATTTCTGTGTATTCATTTTATATCCTGCTACTCTACTGAATTCCTTTATGAGTTCTAGCAGTTTTGGAGTGGAGTCTTTTGAGTTTTCCACATAAAGTATCACATCATCCGCAAAGACTGAGAGTTTGATTGCTTCTTTGCCAATTCAGATGCCTTTTATTTCTTTTTGTTGGATGATTGCTGAGGCTAGGACTTCTAGTACTGTGTTGAATAGCAGTGGTGATAGTGGACATCCCTGGGTGGTCCTGACCTTAGGGGAAAAGTTCTTAGTTTTTCCCCATTGAGAATGATATTCCCTGCGGCCTTTTCATAGATGGCTTTGATGAGGTTGAGGTCTGTACCCTCGATCCCTACACTGTGAAGAGTTTAACCCACCTGCCTTAAGGCATTTGCTGTGGTTGAACCTAGCTGTGGCTTAGAAAGACTTCAGGAAGCCTAGGGTCACTCAAGGTGAGGATTTTGATTAGAAAGCTTAGCACATTAGTTTGTAACACTAAAGGCTACATTGTCATGGTTAAGATGAACCTAAAGTAAACCCTTTATCTCTTTGCAAGGGAGTAGATAAGAAATCCACCCTTGAGTGCCTATAAATACATGTAACCCTCAAGGTGTTAGAGAGCTCATAATCCCAAGACCTGAATTTAGTTTGTGATCTTGGGATGTTAGTGCCAATGGACACTGAAAAGAAATTAATGCACTTCCCTCTGGAGGGCAGCATCTCTAGTCGGTCCTCTGAGAATGCACACAAGAAAATGCTCATGATGTTCATGATGATAAACTCAAATAGAAGAATAATAAAGTATACAAGATAATAAGACAACATGTGGAAAATCTAGCAGAAACAGAAAACAGAAACAGAATAAAAGACTTCAGATAACTTATCAGCTGCAAATTATTTTTAAAACTAGAGAAACGTGCTTACTCTTTAAAAAAGAGGACAAGCTTGGTGAGAGCATGTAATAAGAAAATATTTTTTAAAATACATACATTTTTTAAAAAGAGAGCTATAGAGGTGAAAAATATAACTGAGATTTAAAGCTCAATGCGTGAGTATGGGAGCAAAATAGTCATAAAGGAAGGCAAAAATAGTAAAATGGAAGTTGAGCCAAAACAATTCTGAAAATAGCACATAGAGGGAAAAACAAAGTAACAACCACAAGAATGAATTTAAGAGGTGTGGACAAAAGAATGAAAGGGTCTAAAATATATTCAGTTCCAGAGAAATGAGAAAAGAAGGGGCAGAAAAGCATTAAAAGAGAAAATAGTTGAGAATATTCAATGAACAAAGTAAAAAAAAAAATTCCATGTTTGCTAAATAAAAATAAATGCAAATTTTGACATAGCTTTAATAAAACCACAGAAAATAAAGGACAGACTTAAAAAATCCTAAAACAGGAAAAAAGTGGCAGTGAAAATGAGATCGATATTAAATTCTCAAGTGCAAAACTGGTAGCTATTGATTACCATGCAAATATTAATCAAAAAGCAGTTGATATCAGACAAAAATTTTGAAAGAAGATGACTTCGTAACAATATAAAATCTTTATGAAAATAGTATAACAGTTTTGAATCTGTGTACTTTGAAAAACATAGTATTAAAATTCATAAAGGAAGAATATACAAATTTGCAAAGAGAATTAGATAATCTACATGAGAGATTTTAACATACTTCATAATAATTGACAGAAAAATCAGGCAAAAAAGTTAGTGAGCTTCCCTACAATCCAGCAATCACACTACTGGGTATTTATCTAAAGTATACAAAAACACTAATTCAAAAGGATACATGCACCCCTATGTTTATTGCAGTATTATTTACAATAGTCAATATATGGAAGCAGATCATTGTCCATCGGTAGATGAGTGGATAAAGATGTGGTGTATATATGTGTGTGCGTATATACACACACACACACACACACATATATATATGCAGTGGAATATTTAGCCATAAAAGAGAATGAAATTTTGCCATTTGCAACAATATAGATGGAGCTAGAGAGTATAATGCTAAGTGAAATAAGTCAGAGAAAGACAAATAACATATGATTGCACTCATATGTGGAATTTAAGAAACAAAAAAGCAAAAAAAAAAAAAAAAAACAGAAAAAGAGAGGCAAACCAAGAAACAGACTCTTAACTACAGAGAACAAACTGTTGGTCACCAGTGGGAGGTAAGAGGGGGATGAATAAGAAAGGTGATGGGGATTAAGAAGCACACTTGTGATTAGCACGGGGTATTGTGTGGAAGTGTTGAATCACTATTTTGTACATCTGAAACTAATATGACCCTGTGTGTTAACTGGACTGGAATTAAAAACTTAATAAAACAAGGTCAGTGAGCTTATAGAAAATATGAACACATGAAAACCCACACACATGCATACACACATGAAAAGAAAACTTTTCTCCTAGCACATGTACACTATTTACAAAAATTGATTTTATACTGGACCATAAAATAAATTTTTAAAAGTTTCAAAAGATTAAAATCATATCAGGATGTTCTCTCATTATAAAACTATTAAGCAAGAAATAAGTAATCAGGGGCACCTGGGTGGCTCAGTGGGTTAAAGCCTCTGCCTTCGGCTCAGGTCATGATCTCAGGGTCCTGGGATCGAGCCCCGCATCAGGCTTTCTGCTCAGCAGGGAGCCTGCTTCCCCCTCTCTCTCTACCTGCCTCTCTGACTACTTCTGATCTCTTTCTCTCTCTCTGTCAAATAAATAAATAAAATTTAAAAAAAAAAGAAAGAAGTAATCAAATAACTAAAAAATTTGCTTATGATTAGAAATTTAAAATTTAATTTAAAAAGTATCCATGATTTAAGTTTTTAAAAAGAACAAAAATTAGAATAACAAGTTAGAATAATAATTTTAAAAAACCCAAGAAACTACAGCTGACCTTTGAACAACATGGATTTGGACTAACCAGATCCACTTATTTTTTTCAATAAATACAAAACAGAACTGGAAATGTATTCTCTATTCCTTGTGACTTTCTTAATAACATTTTTTCTAGCTTACTTTTTTGTAAGAATACAGTACATAAGACATAGACAATACAAAATATGTTAATCAACTGTTTATATTACCCACAAGGCTTCCAGTCAACAGTAGGCTATTAGTAGTTAACTTCTTGCAGAGTCAAAAGTTATACATGATTTTTTGACTTTACAGGACATTGGCATCCCTAACCCCTATGTTGTTCAAGGATCAGCTGTAGAATGAATAAAAGCTGTTTTAAGAGCAGAAAGTAATAAAATAAAAGAAAAACAAACGTATTATAAGAAGGATCAATAGGCACAGATTTTATTCTTGGAAATTGTCAAGGAAAAATTGTCTATCTCTTAAGAAACTAAGTTAGAAAAAAAAGGCAAGAGTAAGCAATATCAGTAATAAAAGAGGGGGCATAGCTACAACTTCTACAGATATTAAAGGAATAATATCTTATAAAAATGTTATGCCAATAAATATAAAAGCTTAGGGAAATATAAAAATATAATGTAACAAATGTGACTGAAAAGGAAATGTTAATATAGTCCAGAAGATTGAATCAGTAATTTTCTTCCAAGAAAACTATAATACACTATGTGTCTAGCAGTAAGGTCTAGTATTTTCTATCTTACATAAACCCTTCTGGAGGAGTAAAGAGTTAGAGAGGAGGAGAAGCAGGGAGAGGGGAGCAGTAGGGGAGGAAGAGGAGAATGGCCCAATTAGGACAAAAGTTATTCAGATTGGATATAAAAATATTTCAATTACAAAAAACTCTAGTTCTCTCAATTTGGCTTTCCAGAAAGTATCATGCTTAAGATTGAGTTTGACATACTCTCTAATTATTCCTTTCTTTTTCTTATTGATATTAAAAAGATTTTTTCTTATTAATGATGTAATTTTTTACATTAATTACAATAATTACATTATTAATGCTGTAATATTTTAAGACTAGCCATAGGAAGAGGAAAAAAATATAATCAGTTACTTTAAAAAATTTGCTGTTATTTAAAATATCATAGTGGTAGTTAAATATTCTAAATTTCCAAACTCATTGAACTCTTAAAATTATGGGTCATAGTAATCTCTGTAAGAGGGTAAAAAATCACTTGTCTTACAATATTGTTCTATACTTTTAAAAGACACCTTCCAGAGTCAGTGAGAATATATTTCAATACTTCTACAAAATGAGCTAAAAGACAGTTCAATATAATAAAAGATAAAATTTTGAACAAAGAAGATCTCTATGTGAATCTATGAATATTGAAACAACCCAAATTGAGTAATATAATGTGATCTCTGAGAAGTTTAAAATGAAAAGAAAAATAACAATTTTCCCGAGTTCTTCATGTTTTGGGTATGCAATTTGAGAAGTAAGATTAGGAGAGAGAAGAACATCTGTCCCAAACAGGAAAAGAAGTTTTCCAGGAGGTTATGCAAGGAAAGGGGATGAAGAGCAGTGAAGGAAAGAGAAATGATAATATTGCCAGGGAGACACTGGGAGATTCAGATGTGATCCCCTTCCTCCAAATATGCAGTAAAGTTCAAGTGAAATTTATGAAATGTTTGGTGTGATTAATTCTTGTGAAAATTCCTAAAGGAGATAGCGTGTCTTGATTGATTTGGGGTTATGAAACAGATGGTATTCAGTTGTAGGAAATGAAGGAAGAAGGAGTAGAGAGGAGCCACACACATATAGACACACACATTCCCAAGAGCATATGGATATTAGAATCAGCAGAGAAATGGAATCTTGAGTGAGGTTGTAGGATTTGCACAAGCCATAGAATTGGGGTTGAAGAATTGTTCGAGGCAATTCTACCTAGATCTTATGGGGCAGAGACTCCAGCTCACATGTATTTATAAGGCATATTCAAGGAAAAACTCTTATCTTCATGCTTGGAGCCTGTAGCCCCTCATGAACATCTTGGTGCCACCAACTATGAGGGTGTTAGACACAGAACATTCAAAACTGGAGCACCAGATGTTTTCTTACTTTCATTCTAAGAGTGGGACAATGTAAAACTTTGAAATATGCAGTATAATTTGTCTTGAGTAGTCCATAGTCTTTCATTCAGCAACCTCTTCCTTTATGCCAACAGCCAAGGAGAGACCTAATTCTCCCACAGGAGGCCTAAATATTCTAGGATTCTACTTTTTTAAAGGTGCCTCACATACTTCTTTTCTCTCACCTCTTTACCACCATGACTAAAAATATAGTTTCAGTCAGGACATTAAAGTCTAGATTTTTGAGAATATCTTATTACATTTTCTCTCTATAAATTAGGTTTTTTAATTCATAAATAATAAATGAGAATTTTAAAGGAGGCATTTCAGGGTCCATAGTAAAGGCAAATGATGAAAATAATCCATTTCAGGCCAGCAAGGAGGGAGGTCTATGGGTGTGTGTGTGTGTGTGTGTGTGTGTGTGTATGCACACACAGGTTTGAGAACACTCTGTGACCCTCAAAGTAAAATATACATGTCACACTCTTCTCAATCAGGAGAATTCCAGAATTTATGGGACAGGGAAGTACATGAATACAACAAAACCAGCAGAGTCCTTCCCACAAGATCATGTTGGCTTCCCTTTCTTCTCCACGGTGAACCCTGCCTGATCCCCATCAGATGAATATGAATACCCCCCTTTCTCTACCCACAACATGTAGTATGGTGTCTTGAGAAGTCCTGTTGAACAGAGTCATTAAAGTTTGAGCCTCTGTCCTCCTTGAAGCTCTCCAACATCCTTGGACTGGTGCATACAGCTTTCAGTCATCCTCCTGAACAGGGAGACCAGGTCCCTGAGCCTAATTATCCTCATCATTAAAGCAAGTAAGATCAGGGTAGACAAATAAAGAGGGATTGAGGGCCTGTAAGGAGAGAACCACTCTGAGCCAATAAGGAAGGCTTTGTATTTAGTTCTAGCTGCAAGCAGCACGGCAATGACTTATGACAACCAAACAAATTTCTGTTTTCAGCTCATCCAAATCCTTATATAGGGTAGCAAGGTCATTATTGCTGACACCATCAATTTTGAGACTCTTATCTCAGCAGTCACATTGCTTTCTGCCTGGGCCCAGGAGAATTGTTTGACTGATTCAGGCTTGACTTGCATAGTGGCAACCCTTTTTCAGGAGTCCATCTTAATCAGTGACATCTGCTGTCATTACAAGAATAATATCTCTTGTTTTCACTCAGTAGGAAGAGTGACTTTTGTTATCTTCCCCTTCATATAAAAGTTCTTTTATTCCAAGGAAGTCTAGTCTTGCAGCAGTTATATGATTTCTTTTGTTTGTCTTGCACCATTTTGACATTCTATCTCTGTCACTCTTAGTCACTAACCTTAAATTTGGGCTATCTCTACTCTAGGATATTTTTTAGGGTAGCAAGCCTGATTGAGATAGTTTATCTATATCCCTTTGGGTCAGTTTCTTATTTTCTAGTCACCTTCAAAAGCCTTATAAACCTAATCCAGGCAGTAGAGCCCAAATACTAGCCATTGCCTCATCTACGATTTCCTGTGGGAGTTTAGTTCTCTCATGAATTCTCTCCGAGAGTGCCAAAGCTCCCTTACAGCAGCCAGGACCCTCTGCAATACATACATACATTGATACATACATGCATACATACATACATAGGTTTAAGGTTGGCGTGACAGACTACAGGAGGTGCTGAGCTATAAGATGGCTCAGCTATTACCACTCATTTCAACAAATGTTATGTGCCTCCTCTCCCATCCCCCAAACAAATCAGCCAAGATTCCAATGATTTTCTAGGTTTCTGCAACAGAGGTCATGAATATCCCTTGTCTCACCTGGGTGGTGCACGTCTCTGTGACTGTGTTCTTAAGGGGGTCAGAAAAATTTGTTCTTCCCCAACCCTCAAGTAATTCTTGGTACCAGTGGTTATAATTGGGTGGATTGAGGCTGACTGCCAGTTTGTTAAGGAAGTCCTCTCCCACCACTCCCTCCAGCCTAAGAGACAGTTATCAAGACCCAGACAGTACTCGGACATCTGCATTTGAACCTGCTTCCTGGTACTCATCCTTCAACCATCTCCCAATTCCTTCTCATCAACAAGCAACAAAGTATGGGACCATTTATTGCCCATATAACTTTGTCAACACATCACTACTGATTCTCATAGATTTTACTCAAATCTTGTTAAATAACCCACAAGATCGTCATCATTCCTATCCTGGAAAGCCATGACTCTGTAAACATGTCACTTATGTTATCAAAAATCATCAACAAAACTCTGAAAGGTCAGACTTAGCCTGCCAAACTTCATGGCTGTTGGCATATGACACATGACTTCAGGGCCAAAGGTAATGGTTGGTTTATTGCAACAGCAGTCCTAAGCATCAGCATTTGTATCATTTTCCGGAGCCCCAGTTTTTACAAAGGGACATAAACTGGACCATATGGTCTTTGACTTGTATTATAGGTGAGGAATATTTTATACCACACAGTGAGCATGCCTGCCCTTTCCTCCAGAGGGGGTCAACCATCTCAATCTTCTAGGGCTGTAAACAAAACTGTTACTTGCTTTAGAAATTAACTCTACCATCCAAGCCTATTCTCTATAAAAAATATCCTTTAAAAGCTACTCTAGGATAAAGGACAGTCAATAACCCTACTAGCAAAATGTGCAGAAGTAAAAGAGACCCATGGAGAATTGTCTCCCAATTCAGATAAGGGAATTTTAGGAATAAATTAGTTTGTCCGGTTAGTTTTTACAACCAGAAAGCTATTTGACCATATTTTTGCTGGGATTATTTGGCTGTACACTGAATCACATGCACACAAATATAACATTCAAGATGCAAGGACATTTGTTTTCCTTATTGTTTTCAAAAAGAAACTTGAAGCAAAAAAGAAAGAAAGAAAGAAAAGAAAGAAAGAAAGAAAGAAAGAAAGAAAGAAAGAAAGAAAGAAAGAAAGAAAGAAAGAAAGAAAGAAAGAAAGGAAGAAAGGAAGAAAGGAAGGAAGAGAAAAAGAAAGAGAGAAAGAAAAAAAGAAGGAAATAAAAAAGAAAGAAACTCGAAGCCACTTTTGGAACTGAGGTTCTCCAGCGGGGGGGTAAATAGTACACATTATCTACATCAGATATTCAAAAGGGAAAAGAAGAGGACATGTAAGAATGGTATAATGAAATAACTGCAAGTACAAACATAAAATGATACAGAGACAATAATGCGGGAAGAAAATAAACACTCTATCAGAACAGCACAATAGAGTGAGAACCAGAAATACATGGAACAAGAATACGTTTTGGCTTTGCAGCTAAAGTAGATTTTGGCAGGATTAGATTTATTACTCTGAATTGCTCCTGTCTTTTGAAAATAAATATTGAAGATGATTCTATAATATTGAATGAATAAGGAAAGTAAAACAAATTTTGGAAAAGTAGAGATAGCTTAGTTTTAAGTTTAGGAGGTAAGAGAGGCAGTATTAAAATAGTACAAGAAAAACAAAGGAATGCAAGTGATGTTCTGAGGCTAATCTTCTTTGGGAAAAGAATACTTACATGAACAGAAAGATGGAGGAAAAAATCTCTCTCCCTACCACTGGAGATTTAAGAAACTAAATAACTCGTTTTATGTGACTCAAATGAACCTAATGAAGAGATGCCTTCTTAAAATTTGTGTGAATTTAGACTAATCTGAAACCTCAGATTTAGAAAAGTACTAAGCATCATCACTCTAATGGTGTCCTAATCTCCATACCTGAGTTCTCAGTAATGTGAAGACAGAAAGGGAAAGAGACTGAGCTAGAAGAAAGAGAAGGAAGAAAAGGAGGAGGAAGAAGAGGAGGGGAGGAGGAGGAGGAGGAGGAAGGAAATAAAGAAGACAGAATAAAAGACTAAAAGAAACACCAAAAAGAGAGAGAGAGAGAGAGGAAGAGACCTCATTTAGTGCCCGAACACATAACCTATAATGTTGCAGTTAATGATATTAGACCAAAAAAAAAAACAAAACAAAAACAAAAACCAAAAAACAAAACAAAACAAAACAAAAAACCCTGTAAGCTCTAAAACTAATATATGACCTGTTTGGTTGCTTTTACTATGAAAAAAAGTAGGAACAGCCTGCAATTATATATCAGTAAAACAAAATCAGAGGCGGGTTAAAAGACAGGTGTGGTTAGTAGATCCCGACGCCCACTTTTTCCCAGTTCTTTTCTATCCAATCTCAACATGTATTCCTCAGACCACAGCAGAGAAAAGGCTAGTCAATATTTGTACTGAATCCTGTTTTTAGACTTTTTAAAAGATAAATGATTAAAAGGTTGGAATTAAAGGAATTACCGAATTCCTTATCAATAGCTTCCAAACCATATTTGATATTTTCCAGAATTGTAGTAGATTTATTGAAATGCTTTAACTTATCTTTTCAAGGACTTTTTCATCAGTGTTCTTAGAACATTAAAAGATTTATTTGTATAGCTAAAGTTTACTCCAATATTTGTCTTCCTTTTATCTTATAAAAGCAAACAATGTACTCTCAGAAAGACTGGGTTAATATTAATATCAGAAACAGTAAGTTGAAAGTTGAATTGTATTACATTTGATATTCCTTTACTGACTACATCTTTGAATTTTGTAGTGCTATCCAAATGATATACAATATAAACTGTTTGACATAAAATCCCTTTAATAACTTGAGAGCCTGTCAGAATTCAGACATTTTGTGTATTGCCTGCTATTCAAGGGAAAATTATTTGCACCACTTTGGTGTATTGATTTGTCTTCTTTGTTGTTTCCTGGAGAGATTCTATTATTGAACTGAAAGAAATATTCAGCAGTCACTTTGCTCTGACTCTCAGTAAGAAGGAATTGTTTTAATATGATTATAAATTGAAGAGTAGAGTAAAATCTACCATAACTTTCTTGGTCAGCTCCGGATCTCTTTTCAATGAAAATTATCTTCTAAGAATTACAAACAAAGCATCAAATACCTGAGAACTTCTCAGTTGCAGGGACCTACACTTTCCATTCTAAAATTATAATTTGCAAAAAAATATTTCATGACAAACTTGATATAAACTCAAATATCGTGCTGCTCCTTCTGAGACGTTCTTTCACATTAGTCAATATTGGATAAATAAGACTGCAAAGGGTAAATCTGAACACATTTCTTGATTCCATGTGCTGCCCTACCATTGTTCCCCTGAAAAGAGAAATGACTATTACTCGTTCTTCAATCAGGCCAAATCCTCTCCACCTGACCGTGCTTCATAGCAACATTGCCCTTGATTTTCTACCTCCCAAAAGCTGAATATTTCAGGCTCTCTGCACTAAACTAAAGGTGATAGTTTTAAGATTGTTTCCTTTGTATCGCACTAGAGGTATCCAACATTTCTCTTAGCTAATATTCAAACAGCCTAATACAAAAGCGGAAAGAAAGAAGAAATAGAAACGTTCTTTCAAGGGTCGTGAAGGTCTTATCACCTTTGAAATAGATTGGTGGGACGTAGGCTACTCTGTCCCTTCATCTTCCTATCAATCTACCGAACAGCGTGGCAGCAGTCACTTACACACCAGGAAGAAATAAAGTCCCTGAACAACTGCTCGCTCAGTGTGTTATTAGCTCTCCCAATGTCAGTCGAAAGTGTTTTCATCCTTCAGTGTTTTTCCTAGCCTGGCAGAAAAATGGGTAATGGATGATGATGTGGATGACAAAGTGCGTGGACTCTGAAATAGATGAAGAGGAGAGAGAATTTGATAAGAAAAGTGCCTCTGAGGCCCCAGCATTATGAAAAAATCTCAAACACACACACACACACACACACACACACAAGTGCTTCTCTGTCATTTCACACTTTCTTCTGCCAAACTCATGCCACCTTCTCTCTTGGCTTATTTATACAGTCGTCAAAAATGCAGACACACAAAATCTGTTAATGATCAGGAGCATTATCATCTCTCGGGCAAGTCTCTAAGGTACATTTGTAAATCCTCGCATTTTCTATTTCCAATTTTTTTATCTTTTAGGTCACTGTGGGACACTATCACTACTAACAATAATTCCTGTTTGGCACGTTAAAAACCAAAGCTGGATAAGAAGCAATCTAAGGGGCATCTGGGTGGCTCGGCTGATTAAGCCTCTGCCTTCGGCACAGGTCACAATCCCTGGGTCCTGGGATCGAGCCCGCATTGGGCTCACTGCTCAGTGAGGAGTCTGCTTCTCCCTCTGCCTCTGCCTGCCACTCTGCCTACTTGTGCTCTCTATCTTTCTGTCAAATAAGTAAATAAAATGTTTACTTTTTCACTGACATTCTGGTATGTTCTCATGATGAGATGGATTGCACATTTGTCTGTTAGTGAGAACAGCATAAGCCTCTTGGATGGTGAATTGTGTAACACCACAGACCCTGGATAGGTGACTATAATAGGAAGGGTGAGGTTACCATATCAGGGGAGCAAAAAGAATAGAATATATGCAGTTGAATCAGTAAAATAATAATAATAATAATAGTAATTGTCCATCTGTCAGTTGCTCTGGATTCTCTCCATGATCCTTTTCCATCCAGGCTTTTCTCCACCTTCTCAGTCCCTGCTGTTTTAGTCCTTGTTATCTTTGTAGTTTTCCCAAATATCACTGCCCCATAGTAAGCGTTCAGTATTTTTAACTTTGGAATGAATGATTTGTTTCCTTGTCTCTAACCTGTACTTCCCCGTTTTCCTTTGAACTCTTTTCTTGAGCACCTGTGATGTGCCTGGCCCCATGCAAAGGGGACAGAAGCACAACAGACCCAGGGCCATGTGCTTGGTAACAAATGTGGGCCCTAACAGGTGCTCACTAAGGACTCACTTTGCTCATGTCCTCCTTTGGTTTCCACTCCAACAAGTCCCATTGTCTTTCTCAATTTTTCCTGGTTAAAGTTTGTTGATGTTTCAAGTCTTAGCTTAAACATCATTTTCTGAGAGGACCTCCTTAAACCACACAGAAGGTTGCATTTGCTTGCTCCCATAAAACCTTTTCTGTACTAGGTTTGTCTTATCAAGAGCTACATTTCTAGTACCTAATACTTGGGCCAGGTAATCGGTGTTCAATATGTATTTGTTATTTTAATGGAAACCAAGAAACATGAACTGAAAAATGGCAAGGTCATATTGTTTTTCACCATAGTTTTATTTTCATGTTTCAAAGAAAGCATCACTCATATTCTCATATTTAGAGCTAAGAAGGACAAATATGTACATAAAAAGGAGGTCAAGATCCTTCTAAATACAGTGTGTTAAACCCTCATTCTACCCACTCCCATTTTTGGCCCATTAAACAAGTGACCAAACTGCAGAAATTTTAAAGAAGGTTAAAGACTATGGAAATCCATTATGTATTTTTCCACTTTTCATTGGAACATATAAGTGAAAAGTTTCCCAACTACTGAGACTAAATAAAAATTTTATATGTAATAAAAGTGAGTGAAGTGTGTATTGATTTTATATAACAAGCTAGACAATTAGCATTGTCCAACCTGAAAGTGGAGGAGTTATTGCAAAAGCACCATAAATCACTTGTGTACTGAGCTCCACGTTTGATCCAGGGAACCATCCTGGTCTTCCCTAGCCATCCAACACAAAGCAGACTCCCAACTTTGTTAACTCATTCAACATAATCAAAAGTCGGGCTAGTGGTCAGAATCCTGAATAAGAGACATGCCATCTATGTTCAGTGGCCACAATTCTGCTGTACAACTGAAGTGGAAATTCTGTGCTGGTGGGCATGTTATTGCAAACTATTTCTAATTCTTATTTCAGTTCATTCTGATCCCAACAAGAGTGATGTGTGCTTCCTCTCTGGAATAGATTTTCTGTACGTCCCTCCTACCTGCAAAGAATTCTTGGACCTATTTATAGTCATCTTTCTCTTTAGATCATATTGTTGGGCAGAATGAGGCAAAAAGGCAAAAAACCCCTCTTGTCATTTGTCCAACACAATGGCTAGGATGACAAGTAAGCAGAAGAAATGTGAGTTTAATTTTTTACTCTTCTCCTCTCTACTGGGATAAAAAAAGATTTATAAAATAAAGCATTAAAAACATAACAACATGAAAAAAAAACATAACAACATGATTCCTATAATTAATAACAATAATAAAGCGAGATTAAATCACTTTCATTTTTCTACAAATCAGATGAAAGTTCTTCGATGCTTATATACAGCAACATAAAGTACTACCTATTTTTGGAGCCATAATGTTTTTCATAACATTTAAACTAACTTGTAGCGCTTTAGCTATATATGATAAGCTAGCATTACCGAGAGAAAGAAAATAATTTCCAATTTTGAATAGATCTTTTGCGTGTTATACTCATTTTCCAGGAATATAAAGAAATATTATTCTGGTTGTGACTGTAAAGAAAAAAGATTAGTTTTCCTATGTGAATCACTAAAATAACCAAATTATTCTGTAATTATCATTTCTCTATGCTTTAGTGCTCATAAATTTTTAATTAAATCAATACTTAAGATAATTTTCTACTACATAGGTTTCATGGTTTTCAAAAATCTCTAAGGAGAATTGAGGTCTAAATAAAATGAAGACACGTGGGAGGTGATGTATGTTCATCTTCAACTAAAATTTTCAGTTCTTTCTCTTGGGGCCTCTTAATTTTTCATATTTGCCAAAGATTTTAGCTGAGACCATCATCTATAACTTAAATACTTTTTAAGATTGCTTTGTCATTTCTAGTATAAGGTTAGTGAGAAAATTATATCACCTTTATCAAAAGTTTTTCTTAGTTTTTTTCTGAAAGAACAGATATTTTAACGATTTGAAATAAAATGTTTATTTCTGAAAAGAAGTATAAAAATTCACTATCCACCAACATTTCAATGAACTCATTTTCCAGTCAATAAGCCACCTGATAATTAAAATAGCTTTTACCTCACAAAAAATACCTAAAATCTTAATCAATAGGGGGAAAAAGTATCCAATAGTTATTCAGAAAAAAAAAATCCTATGCTTCAGGCAGCAGCCTCTTCTCAACTGTAACTCTTGTCTTAAGATGGTGCTTCATATAAATAAAAGCCAATAAACAGAGGGTTGAAGATTAAAAGGATACTGACAGAGGGCTGGCATTCTTACTTTTCTGTCCTGCCAAGATCTTTAATCAGAAAAAGACATGGGAGGTCATTTACCTTTTCGTACAAAGTCAGGGGCAAGTCTAGCTGTAGCAGCAGTGAGAAACTTTCATGGAAATGCTCCTTGTGCATATCAAATGCAGCGCTGACATTATTTCTATTATCAGAGACTAAGCAAAATGCTGTGATTGCCATACAACTCTAAAATGTTAAAAAAAAAAAAAGTGAGGGCTTTGTTTCATAGTTGCTAGTGTTGGCAAAAATGAAATGTTACTTCCACAGCATAAAATTGACAGTTCTTTCCCCTTCTAAAAGTGCAGACTCTTATTAACATTTTGTGTATAAAATGTGCAAAATTTAAGAATGCTTTGAAAATTTATATCTACAGATGGGTAAGTTTACAGGTAATTGCAGATCGCACAAATTGCCAAATAGACACTCCAGCTTCTGGTAGCCTTTGTCACTTAATGTTACCTTGGGAGTACAGGATTTATACACATTCCCTTTGTCTGGCTTTTCCACTTCTCTCCCACGTCTTCATCTAGGACTATAATCTTCCTTACTCCAAATGGCAAGTGCCGTATTATGGAACACAAACCATTTGAGGTGATGTTGTCTAGTTTTCTAATGGAAAACAGAGGAAATGATGATTAATTCTGGGACGAGACTATGGTTTGAGCATAGTTTTGAGCTGCTCTTAGTGACAGATTTGGGCCGAGTCTCCAGGGTCATTTTGGTTTTACCCAAAGTCTATTTGAACCCTTTCAAGTGAGGGAACTGTGGTGTTACCCTAGACACACATCCTCTGTGGCTAAGCCATTCATCCAGGAAAAAATCCTTTCAAGTCATCATCACATGAGGACAGTTGTTTTCTAAGGATTAAAATGGAAATGAAAACTTAAAAGGTTGGTATTTTCTTAGTGGATACCATATTTAAAAATATGTTTAACATAATAGTCCCATTTAAAGGAAAATGCTATCATTACAGATTTAGATAGTAGTCTTTTATTCTTAACTACACACTAATCTCAAAGAACACAAAGCGAAGTATTTTCAACTACTAAACCTTAATATTACAATCTTTTCTTATTAAGCTTTCTTTCCTCTCCTTTGACTCTCTCACGTACTAAAAAGGCCCCATAAGGAGTTGAGAATCTTTTGGGATTATAACACGCCATGAGAAATAGTCTGAATACATATACTTTAGTAAATATGTAGAATCACAAAATGCGACTCACAAAATTTAAATCTATAAATAAATCACCATTCATCTTGTAGCCAACAATATAGAGAAAAGAAAAAAAAAAAAGTTTAGTTTCGCCACCAACTTTTCTTTTTCATTACAAGGTCAATAGATGTAGGTGGGAAGCTATTTTGGCTTTTCAGTTTCCTGATTGCTCTAGATATATCAACTATTCACCTTCATGTTAGTGACTTCATTAAATTCTGATTTAGAAACTAATTTGAGAGAAGCCTGACCTTTGAAATACAGAGGGTGACAAGAGGGCAAAGAAAGGAGGTGGAGAAGATACTGCTGAGCAGCTCTCAAATCACATTTATGCTTTAAAAGCTACCTTATGAGCCATTCACCACTCACAATTTAGCTTTTTAATCCCAATTTTAACTTGAAAGTAGCCCCCGCTGACTCAAAAGTGTTATACCACGCAGTGGCCAGGTGGGGGAGAAGTGCAGCCTTCTGCCTTTGAAGCTTGGCTGCCCAAGATCAATAGGGGCTCACAGGTGGCCACACTTCAAAGAGGAGGCACGGGATCTCTGTTTAGGTCCAGGCCCTGTAACAGTTATTTTCGCCCCCAGCAGCTTGGGATTGGCTTTCATGTTATACTTTCACTTAAGAAAGTAAATGAAGAGCATTCGAGCCAGATCTTGATTAAAAGAATTTTAAAAGAAGCCAACATCTTGAGAGGACCCGCTACCTTTTAAAATCTATTAATGCGATTGCTGGGTAGAAGGAAAGGTAAACCTGCAGGGGAGAGTTTTAAAAGCAACCCATCTGACATTTTAGCAACCAAGCTACATCTCTTCAAGAAACTGTTTTGTTCGGGGCAAATTATGCTCAGAGCCTGAGATTTGTCTTTGCCAATAATTTATTTAACAGAGGTTCACAGCAGGAATTCTAATTTATAATAGTAATATTTCACAAGCCAATAGCATATAGGATAATACCTCTTCATGAGCCAATAGAGAAATAACATACTCCAAACCAAACCGGTGAGAGATTAATTACACTTTTGTTCCAGGCAAAGAGGAGATGACGAAATAAAGAAATAAATTCAATCTTAGTTGAGGCGAACCTTTTTACAAGTTGGTTCTTGGTAGAGTTAGTCCTTCCAGCTAAAATCTGGGTATCAGCTTCTGGCTAAGATCCCTCCCTACTGGGGCATGTAGCTGGGAGGGGAGGGGAGGGGGCGGTTAGTGGCAACGGCGCTGCAATTGGCAGGCAAGGCGGACTGCTCTGAAGGTTATTACTCCAGCGACCATTACACAGCTCGAACCACTTGCCCACCGGGAGTAGCTTCCCCGAGGTAGTAACAGCTGTCCCTCTTTCTGGGACTGCTGGGCAGTTCTATACCACCGCGGACCTGGGACGGCCTGGAGCGAGCGCTTTAAGCTCTCCGGAGAGTGGGGCGCCTGGGTGGCTCAGTGGGTTAAAGCCTCTGCCTTCAGCTCAGGTCACGATCTCAGGGTCCTATGGAGATCAACAAATAGCCTTGCCCACGCCAAACACTTTCGGGAAGGCCTTGCAGATTTTGGGTATTTGAGGTTTAAATGCCCATTACGTCACAGCCACTTCTCCACATGTTTATATCAATAAGCACGTGGTAACAAAATTCTGCCACCATCATCCTCACTGGTGCCTTGAAATTCAATAAACAGCTTCACCTGAGCCGTAAACCAGTTGATCAAAACAACTTCACTGAAGTCATAATCAAGTGGATTTGAAATAAAAACAAACCAACACATAACAAAATACAATGGTTATAAGCAAAATGTCCATCTTGTAGCTGGATGTCTATTCAGGAAAGATGGAGAAAATCCCCAAACTGCTGAGTCCAGGTGGAAAGAACTTTGCAATACTAGTTGAAAAATAGCAATGACCAAATTTTAGGTGTTCAATTTATTTCTTTACAACCAACACACAAGAATAGAGCTCTTGGGAACATTTATACATGACATTCACTGAATTTTTATATTTATATGTATATACACACAAAAAATACTTTATATGTAAATATATATATGCATTTTTGTATATATACTATATATGTATATATACATTATTTAAGTGTATCTTATATACTTCATTTTAAATAAATAGAAACCCGGCATAATAGTGTTTCTCTTGTCACAGATGAATAAATCAGGTAATTCCCAATAATTTATATAAATGATAAAAAACTAGAGGAATTATTTATAATCCAGAAAAAGACCTTTCTCAACCTTGGCCACATCTTGAAATCATCTGGCATGCTTTAAGAACAAAAGATGCCTGGACTCCATCTGGAGATTTTAATTTAATCAGGCTAAAGTGGGCCTGGGCATAGGAATTTGAAGAGCTCCCCAGGTGATTCTCATGTGCGCTAAGAGTGAGATGTGCTCACCTAGAACAGAGCCTCTCAAATCCTAATGTGTGTATAACCACCTGGGGATCTTGTTAAAGTGACTATTCTGATGCAGTGGGTCCAGCGTGAGGTCTGAGATTCGGCATTTCTAACATGTTCCCACGTGATGATGCCAAGCTGCTGGTCCCCAGACCACTCATTGTGGAACAATAATTTCGTATTTCTTAGCTCAGGAAAAGGGCATAGGTTGGAATCATTAAGCCATTCAAGTTGAAACTATTTCTACTCTCATAACCTCCAATCTAACTAGACATCCACTACCCACCTGCCCCCGAATGCCACAACTCCATCTGCCACTATTTCTCATCTTTCAGGCTTATTGCTGAAGGTCATTAAATCTGGTTTCTGGAATAATCTCTGGAAGGCTGTGCTGGGACTTTAAAATGCAGTCACTAATATAAATTGCATACTGGGATATTTCAAACGAAGAAACTGCTTACTACAAGTAACTAAAACAGCAGTTCTGCATTGTTAAATTTCTTTTGTCGCTATTTTGAGCTTGAGGCCAGCAAGAATGCTAAGTGGGGCCTTTAGCCTGATTGGACCATATTCATGATACTTTTTCAAGGAAAGGATAAGCTGAGTGAAAGAGCCATCTGAATCTAAGGAGAAAACCAGATAGTCAGATTGGCAGAGGGCAGGTCATTCTGTACACATAGCTGGGTGTTTCATCAGGACCCACAGTGTACTTTCCAGTATGGCCTGTGTGGTTCCCAGGCTGCTGATCAGGCAGAGTGCTCTCACCCTGCTATGAAAGTTGCAAGTTCTTTACTCATAGACCTTTTATTGTTCCCCACTCAAGACCTTTTAAATAAACTACAATATTTGAAAACTATGAGCAAGAGCTCCATATACTATCTCTAGAATCTTCCTGTGTTCTCTGACAACACATTACTTAGAAATTGTGGGCTTTGGAGTATGAAAAACTTGAGTGCAGGCTCCGATAGAATTTATGAGTCTCCAGACACGTTAGTATAACATCATTAAGCCTCCCAGTTACCTATTCAGGATCCTCTTATCCTGTAATGCCCTGGCTACCCAGGAGCCTCAATCTTGGATTTTGCAGGTGTAGATTTTTTCATTAACAAACCCACTGTTGTCCAAGCTCAAATAATGCACTGGAATAATTGAAATTAGGAAAGCTTTCAACACCCACCACAAATCAAGAGATGATATAAACACTTAACCTTTTCATGGGAAGATAGTCAGTAGACTAAAAGTCCTTTGATTTCCGGTATCTCTTCCTTCCTGCTATTTGGCCTTATCCTGGCCAACCTTAACTGTCCTGGACCAGTCTTCCTTACTCTGAATCCTGGAGACCAGAATTGAAAGTTATTCCTTCCCAAGAGATCTCAAGGAATCTTATGCACATTGACCCACCTGCTCTCCAGATCTGAATAAGAAAAATCAAGATAATATTGCTGAGACACACAAAGAAACAAGTTTGTTATGTCCTGACCCTAGGCATTACCTTATTTGGTGTTCTTTTATCATTTAGTCAGTCAGTTGCTTACCATGTGGTAGACAACCTTCCAAACACTGAGGATCTAGAAATTAAAAATATTGACAAAACCCTTGTCTTTGAACTGCAGATTTTGTAGAGTATGGGGGGAAAATCTGCCATATCAAGAGTGCTCTATAATTCATTGCAAATTTACCATTTATCAAGTATGTTTAGGGCCTTTTATACATTTATCTACTTACTTCTCCCAATAGTCTCTTGAGACATATATGGAGCAGAGTAAACTTTAGCAGGCGTCAGAATCACCTGCAGAGCTTGTGAAACTATAGCTCGCTGTCCCTATACCCCCAGAGTTTCTGATTCAGTGGCAAAGGGAGCAGAATTTTGATCTCTCAGGGGCGCCTGCATAGCTTAATCATTAAGGTTTGCCTTCTGCTCAGGTCATTATCCCTGAGTCCTGGGATGGAGCCTGCCTTGTGGCTCTGGCTGGGCTCCCTTGTTCCCTGCTCAGCAGGGAGTCTGCTTCTCCCTCTGCCCCTCCCCCCACTTGTTCTCTCTCTCTCTCTCTCTCTCTCTCAAATAAATAAATAAAATCTTTAAAAAGAGACTCTAGGTGATGTTGATGCTGCTAGTCTGGGCACTACTCTCAGAATTCCTGGATTAGAGAACATTTATTCAACAAATAAATAGAGCCAACATTAATGATTACCTAGTGCGTGGAAAATACTGTTTTAAACATTTTATGTGAGTTATCTCATTTAGTTCTTAAAACAATCCTATGAGATAGAAATTATTATTACTAGCTCAATTTCACATATGAGGCTGAGGAATAGGCTAGTGAGCTTCCCAGAGTCACATGGTTTGCAAAACTGTAATTCTGCCAAAGTATAAACTCAATGCGAGCTCTATGCTCTTCCCTCTGTGCAAATATTTGGGAATAATTATAGTTCTAAATTCTAATTATAGGGCTAGGGTGGGAATCAAAAGAGACAATAGTTGTGGAACTCCTGGCATAATATCAGGTATATGTTAAATGCTCAATAAATTTTCCCCTCATTATGATTTTTTATCCTTTATGAACAGAACTATTTTAAATAGCAATATGAAGCTAAAATTGACATACAACCAACTGCATTTATTTAAAGTGTACAACTCAAAAAGTTTCAATATATTTATGTATTCATGAAATCATTATGAGTAAACACATATATACATAAATACAAAACAAAACAATCCCATAATCCCAAAACATTATTGATCAGTAAATGAGACAGCTTTCGCAACACAGTGAGGCAATATTGAACATGACTTTTCACTCTGCAATACACAATGAATATAACAGATAAAAATTATGTATTATAGAAATTCGCAATATTGAAACCTACAGCTGTAATGAAAATCTTCTAGGACTATGAAAATTTGCTTCTTATATGATTTAGGAAGAAAAACTTCAGGTTTTTAATTTAAACTATGGTCTCAATAAAGACACCACTGAGGGAGAGTGTTGTCCAAACTTGGTAAGAGAATAAAAAAGAGTAAGTACAACAGAATGTTGAAAGAATATGATTAACCTCAGGCTTAGAAAGAGACTCTCAGAAGGACTGCACCATTGTACAGATTTCTTTCAGGGTAAGGCTCTGAGCAGATACTTCATCTAAACCACTGTCATATCCTTTAGAGATTAACAGCAAATTAAGTAGTACATTTTACTCTACATCATGGTGGTAAGCTATAGCATAATAGAACAGAGCCATAGCAAGCAACACAAGCAAACTACGGCTCTTGTAAAACAAAATCTAAATAAAAGAGGGCCACCAACATATAAATTATCATCATAACACAGAACAGTTTTCATAAAAGTACAAATGCCTCGTGTTTTGCCCATTCTTTTAAATCTTTCTAAAGGTTGATTGTGCAAGTCTTTGAGAAAGGTAGAAATTTTCACTTTGACTTCTATTAAAATGTCACCTCAGTCATCTTCTGTAACTTGAGCGTAGTTTCTTTGCCATTGTCTCTTTTAAATAACTGAGTATATAAATAGTTTATGTGGAATATTTATCATAATTCTTCTTCCTACAAATAAGTGCCACTAATTATATTTCTTGAGTCACTTCTAATGTTCAAAGACACTCTTAAATGAGCTGGTGAATATATGTCCTATCTGGAGGCAGAGCGCCTCCTTACACAAAATGACTTAAATCATATGTGGTAGAAGAGCTCTTGCTCTTGCTCCACACATTCAATGTTCTAGCCATGAGCAGGAATCATGAAAATGACTCCATTAGTGTCAGCGGTTGAAAAATAATGTTACTTCTATATATTTGTATGAAGCACTGCATATTATTCAGAAATCTCGCCCATAAACTCATTCTTCACACCTGAGAGAGATTACACATGGTTGCTTTTTATTTTCCTCCCCAATTCTATAGCCTAATATAAATGATCAATTCATTACATGGTATGTTTCATAAAATATATACAGCATTTACATTTTCATTCGTTTCCCATTATGTGTCTAGTCTATTTTGTTAACCACTATAGGGAGCAAAAATTAATGACCTTTCCTGCTCTTCTCTTTATCACAGCTTTGAGATTTTCCTTTTATTTCCCCTAGAGATGACTGAAAAGGAGAAATTCAGGAGACGTAGTTTAGAATACTGATTCCTAGGTTCATGGCCTTCCTGCTTTAATTCAGTCAGTAAATCAGTGCTTTCCCGTTAAAACAGTGGGCTTCCTTAAAGAAAATAAATGGGCTTATTCCTATGCGGAGCTAGGTAGGAATGTAATGGAGAGCTTTTTGAGAGTGTACAGTCATTAGCTGAAATGCCAGCAGAAGCATGAAAGGGTTGAGTACAGAAAGAAAAAGAGAATAAGTGATTAGATGAAGTTAACAAAATCATGAGCCTTGGAAGCACACTGTGGAACACCAAAGCTGTCTGCAGGGTGAGTGGAAACTGCATTGTTCAAGACAGAACTTTGCTTTCTTCAATTCCTCTTGACCTCATTCGTGCTCATTCAATCAACTAGGATGACCAAGACATATTCATCTGCTCCAGGCCATCTCCCAAATCCCACTCTTCTCGTCATTTCCTCTAGATGATCTGTGTGTAAATCACCATCATCTCCTAGCTGGTCTCCTTCCTTTCACTCTGGCCCTGAAGTGACCCCCACTAAGACCATCCCCAAACCCATACACAGGAGCCAGTTATCTTCCCTTACCTGGATCTTCTCACTCCCCTTGCATTGAACCTCTTCTAGGTTATTGATGGGAGTTAGAGTAAAGTCTGATTTCTTTGCCAATCTTTCAATCCCAATATAGTTTGTGCCCATATTCCTCTTTACATTTCCCTCCCCGCCTTCCCTTGTCTCTCAAACTCCATCCACACCTGGCCTTTCTTCTATTCCTAGAATATAAAGAGCTTGTTTCTACCCTGCGTCTTTTCATTGTTTCTTCCCTGAGATATTCTTCATCCTGATTTTTGTATCCCCTGAATGTTCTTCCTTCAGCTTCTCTTATCAGATTTCAGCTTGATATTCACCTTCTTGTAAAGAACTTCCCTGACCCCTTTATCTTAGCCAGCCCTCTTTTTTCAATCCAACATGTTACCCAATTGTATTTCTCTGTATAATACTCACCCATTAAATACATCTTCTTCTTCCTGGTTTTTGTTTTCACCTGCTTCTCTTTTTCTACTATGTTGTAAGTTCCACAACAGCAGGAAACTTGGCTGTCCAGGCCTAGAATAGTACCCAACATATACACAGTATTACTGACTATTTATTGAATGAATAAATGAATGAATGGATGAAAGAAAGAATGAATAAAGCACCCTTGTCTCTGCTCTTCACCCCATTAAATTAGGACTGCCTGTGATCTGCCAGCATTTCCTCTACTTATCCCATCTGGAATTTCATCATTTCTAGATGGAGATGCTGAGGTAGGGAGGCTCATAAAGTATTTATAATTTCTAATGGGGCTCATTTTAATTGTCTTAATTTATTTCAATTAGCCTTTACTAAATATAGAAATGTTAAGTCTATAATATACTTTAAAAACATTCAAATTCATGTACAATTTGAAAAAGTCCTAACTGAACTGAATAAATAAATGACTAATCCATGTGCTTGGGAATCATTCTGACATTTGCTAAATAATTTTCTCATGTATTTTTCCCTTTGTTAATTTATCACTACAGTTTGCCCTACCTCTATACATCTCAGTGTGTTTGTTATCTATTACATGAAACCTAAAACACTATGTAATTTAATTATGTGCATTCTTAGCATTATAACTAATATTACCCTCCCCAAATGCTTCCTTTTATACTTTTCTTGTGGAGGTATTGCAGAGAAGTCCATTTTGGATAAGACTGCCTGCTTAGAATTCTTCCTATTATATTTTCAACACCTGACCTTGGAAGTCTGACAAGCTGCAATTTCATCTCCTATCGAGGATATAGTTATACACTGACATATATATAAGTATCTAATGTCTCTCCAAATGCACACCAAATATTTATGTGCTACTACCCATTGTCTCACCAAATATTGCTACGATCAATCTTTTAAAAGGGAGATTTTATATTTTCAAGCAAACTTGATACCTAAAAAATCCAAAATTACATACAATATAAATAAGGACATGGTTATGCAGTGAATAGTTCTAAACAGAACTATTTAGCATTCCAGAATTCTTGCTTGAAGACTCCCTTTAGAAGTCATCTAGCTTACCTATCTCACTGTATGGTTTAGGAACCGGCAACCCAAAAAGGCAAACTAGGTTTGAAATAGATTTGGGGAACGTAATAGAATAATATCTAAAAGCTAGTTCACTTGATGTTCATCTCCCAAATGTAAAAATTATTTAATTGCTTGGCCTATAGTATGTATTCAATAAAAACTTGTTGAGTTACTGTTAAAAGATGATGATGTTGTCTATCCTAAGTTAAAACAAATCACAGTACACATCACATGAAGAAAATTCTTGGTGTTTATAGCATTGCATGATTGACATGCATTTTTAAAAAATATTACTGACTGAAGCATGCGTGGGTTCTAATCCTAATCTGCCAATGTCACATTTCAAAGATGCAGAGTATACTTCTAGGTTAGGTCCCCGAAATTAATAGTCGGCAATTCCCTTTTTAAGGGAATTGATCATAGGTGTGCTTGAGGCTTCACTGAACTGACCAATGTTCTATCCCATGTAGCATTCAGGGAAATATTATGCTTGGGTTTAGAGCTATACCTACTCTCTGCAGCACCTGGCACAGTTTGCATCTCTGCCTTTTTGAGTCATGGTCAATGCCTTTGCTCATAAAGAACCACTCCATTCTGGTTGCACAATGCCAGATTGTTCTCACTGCTATTGTCTCTCAGCAGGTCAAAGCTATGTAGCATCCTTTAACACAGAGGGGTTTGTCAACATTGTCAGTTCTCCGTATTTAGGAAGTACTGCATTTGTGGGGATGAAATATAGCCAAATCCATATCACTTCTAGCCTGTCTTTTCCATAACGGTCATTTCTTTGGCTTGAAGTGGGTAATGCTTACTTTCCAGGGAATAAATCTAACCTCCTTTCAGAGTGGTGTTTGGAAAGGGATTTACGTTCTCACACTGAACAAACTTCTTGCTCTAAGACTATCAAAAATCAGTAGAATCATAAGAAAGAAAAAGACAGGGAAAAGACGCTGAAAAGTCCAGGAACATTTTGGGGTCTTTCAAAACATAGCAAGATTGAAAGCTCTTAGACACTAGCAAATATTTATGACATTTGCTATATCTGAGAGCAATTAAAAAATAATACCTGCTTTAGTGCATAAATATATCACCAATTCAGTTCTGCAAAATGTTATGCCATTCAGAAACATGTATGGTTGTGTGCGACATGTAATTTAAGAACAACCGGCAATGTGATAGAGGGATTGAACAAAATTATAAGAAATACAATAAAAAAGATGTAAATTCAATAGCCTGGAACAGGAGCATTAAGAGGTCTTAAAACTTTCACCTATTACTAACTCCAGGTAGTAAATTCTAAGTAAGTAACTGTCACAGAGAAAATCTGTATCTTAAGATAACAATCCAAGAATGCTAAATCACATTAAACCCATGAACAGTTGTAGGGACAAAACACACAGTGCACAGCTTTCTGTTTTGGGCTGATCAGGGGTCCAAAAGTGACAAAAAGTCAGCTCACAGCCATGGCTTTTTGAATCAGATGCTATCTACTGTTGTTTCAAAATATTCCTTTTGCTTCTTAATAATCAAAACACTGTTAAGAAGGCATAATTCCCTGTTTATTAGGATGCAGTATAATTAATACTTAATGGGCTGTTTTATTGGCTTCAGGCAAAAAAAAAAGTATTATAGGTATATTTGAAGTAAGTCCAGTTATTTAGTGACAGAAAATATGAAGTCATTTTCTGTTATTCCAAAGAAAGAAAATTCTACTACTTTAAGTAGTGTCTTTAAACCTAAATTAAGCTAGAATTAAATTATTTTGGGAATGATCTCTTTCTGATATAGGAGATACTAGGTTACTATTTTATTGTTCTAGCATAATTTTTCTTTGAGATATTCTACATTTCATTGTATAATATCAGGGCTGTTTTATTCATGGAAAAAAAGCTAAAAAACATACAGATGATGTAGGACAATAAGAATGCAAACATTATAAGAACATTAATCATGTAAATAGTTCGGCAAATATTATCCGTACTGTTGCAGCCCATTTGTCCTTTTTTGTTGTGTTGTATATCACTATATTATGATAAACTATGGTTTCACATCATTCATCAGCAATTGGATTATAGCTGTATTGCAATTTGCTTAATTGGTATCAAAGCAAAAATTATGCTGTACCGGACAGGTTGTTAACAGAATGTTAACAAAGGGAGAAAAATGTAGTCTCTAGCAAATCTGAACATCACAATATATGCTATCCCTATCAAGGCAAGTGGATGGGTTTTAAATGTCATGATGAATAATTAGGAACTGTGAGCATGATCTGTGATCATTCAGAAAGTATTTTGTTAAAATACTGTACACTTCTGGCTAGATACCTTGAAGTTTTAAATCATGTATTAAAAAATACTAAAGAAAAGGGGCGCCTGGGTGGCTCAGTTGGTTAAGCAACTGCCTTCGGCCCAGTTCATGATCCTGGAGTCCCGGGATCAAGTCCCGCATCAGGCTCCCAGCTCAACAGCTTGAGGGAGGGAGTCTCCCCCTCTCAAGCAGAGGGAGTCTGCTTCTCTCTCTGACCTTCGCTCCTCTCATGCTCTTTCTCTCTCTCTAAAATGAATAAATCAAATCTTTAAAAAAAATACTAAAGAAAAGAGATAATCTTGTGCCATCAAAAGCAGAAAGGTAAGTTTTCCTCTCTTTGGAGCAAAATGGCTATATATATATATATATATATATATATATATTTTTTTTTTTTTTTTTTTTTTTTTTTTTTAAACTGAAACTCTCAAAATGAATGTACTTACCCCGGGATGGACAAGACCTTCATTTTTCATCATCAGAATTCACACTTCTATTCACTTTGAAATGAAATTTGAAAAGTTACTGGCCAATTTAAACATAGCCATATTCTAGTTAGATTCTTGACCTCTTTTTGCATCAAAGAATTATGAAAAAGATTCTTAAAATTCATTAATTGGACAAAATCAGAGACTTTCACATACACACACACCCCTGTAACTATATCTCTCTAGCTCATGTTCATGTAAACATAAACCCTAAAACTAACTTTATAAAATCTACTTGAAAATAGAATATCAGACTTGAAAATTATATAATGGGCTTCTTGTACGTAAATATAATTATTTGTAATAAATTTCACCTGCCTAATTATATCTAAAGACCTTCTTTTAAAATCAAATGCAACCCTTCATCTTATATTAATAGCAGAGAATGAAGATGTAGCAGTTAATTTAATGACAATTGAAAATCAACTTGCATTTCAAAAACAGATAGTAATTTATAAAATTATATTTCTCATGGAAAAGCAATGTAATTGTTATAGTATATGCCTCATGACATATGTTTTTACATACAAACTCTGTGTTAACATCTATCTGTCTAGAAGTTGACAAATATAAGTATGTGAAGGTGAGAGTAAACACCCCTATTCCTTCAATAACTAAGAGTTGAGCATTACTAACATGGTTCTTTGCTATTCCATCTGACAAATTCAAAAAGGGCATCACAGATTCATTGAATATTGTGGCCAAAAGGGAATTTTGAAATCTTTTAGTACAAACTCATCATGCAGTTCAAAATGTCAATCAAAATATATTTAAATACATTATAGATGAATATTTTCATCAAGCAGATCATATGATAATGTACATACACATTAAGACAGACATTAGTCATTCTCAATCTTGACTACATATTAGAATAACCTGAGAAGTTTTTAAAAAATACTCATGCCTGGGCTCTTTATCTCTGGAGAGTTTATTTAATTTGGTGAAGTCTGGCCATCAGTGTGTTCTAAAACCCACCATCAGTGTATTTCCAAAGCACACACTAATGTGCAGCAGCCAGGGTTGAGAACCACTGACCCACATAAATCACATCAGCAGTCACTGTTAAGAAGAGATATCAAAATGCAAATGTAAAATGTCAAAAATGAGCAAAGTCTATTTCCAAGTTAAAACAAATTGTTAATATTGCAAGCCAGAGTCATACATGTAAATTCATATAAATAGTTCTTTCCATGTTTATTAAGTGAATCATTATGCATACATATTTTTAAATTTTTAATTAAGGCTATTTTACATTTCTATGACATTGAAGTTGTTAAAAAGCACTTTACAAACATTAATTGTGCTTCACAATGTTCCTATAAGCTACATATTATTATTTCTGTTTTACAAATGGGAAAACATAGGCATGAAGAGGCTAAACTAATTGCCCACAGTCAAGCAACTAATGAACGTTATAGCTGGGAAAATAATATTCTAATATTTAATTTCCTTATCTAATAATGTTTTCCATAGGGGTCAGAAAGGACAAAACCTTGCAAAAAAATATTTTAAATTGGTGCATTCTTTTTTGCCAAGCACTCTGCCATTATCTACACATGTTTATCATGTAGCTTCTTTGGACAGGGTGACATGCCAGTCACATGGAAAATGTCGTAGTACAGGACCAAGAACCTCCATTGCAGGTACTGAATTAAGAACTTCATTCCCCATGTGGGGCCAAGAACATCCATTCTAAATAGAAGACTAAGAGATTCTGTCTGAGGTTAGCACAGACAAAGTGACCCTACAGACAACATACACACTTAGAGTCAAATTTGTGGTAAAGGAAGAACTCTAAGGATTCGGAGGTAATCTTTGGAAAATTTTGACATCAAACTTGTATAAAGACATAAAAAAAAATTCAAGTCAAAATATGTACAAATATTTGGGGATGAGTAATTCCTTCCTTTCTTTTTATCTTGGTATATATGGAGGACAGTATAGATGATAAAATTTAGAAATGTGGTAAGGGCCAAATGGTGAAGACTTGAATAGTAGTCTAGGAAGTTCAGATATTACTGTATAGGCAAAGGACAAAACATTGATAAATTTTAAGTAAAGAGGTTTCAAAGGCAAAGCACAATATAAGAACATTTATCTGAAACAGAATTGGTAGGAAAAATTTAAATGGGAGAAGCCAGAGGCAAAGACACTAATTAGAATACAAATTGTTGGGTAAGATGAACCTGGTCAATAACAACGAATGTGGGAATAGAAAGAGATATATGGATCAGCAAGAACTCTAGGGAAGAAAATGAGACACACATACACACACACACACACACACACACAAAACAAACAAACAAAAAACATGGAAAAACCTGGTAAATTACTGACTATAGAAGGAAGTGGAAAACAATTTAAAGGTAATAAAAATCTGTCAACATATGCCTACTCTACATATCATCTAGCTGGGTCTTAAATATGTTTTGTGGTGTAGAACCCCCTTTTATATGTGGCAGCCCATCTCATATTAGGAAAGCTGTAATTCCCAGAAAGCTTGTTTTATTTGGCAAAAATTGTACTCATAACCTTCTCATAACTTTCATCCATCGGTTCTAGGTTTATGCTTTTATCACTCTAGTTCACAGATGCAACTATTTTTTCTTTAAGGGGTCAGACAATCAAAATTTTAGGCCTTGCAGGCCATATGGTCCCTGTCACAGCTACTTAACTCTGCTGTTGTAGGGAAAAAGCAGCCATAGACAATACACAACATGAGTGAACGTGGCTTTGTTCCAATAAAACTTTGTTTACACAAACAGATGGCAGGTCAGTTTTGGCCCAAGGGCTATAGTTTGCTGACCCCTGCTGTAGCTCATAACTACGTTTAACATATTTTAAGGCACATTTTGCCCTTCAAACTTCCTACAAAATCCCCCTCTTCAGCCTAAACATTGACTATTCATGATAAGACAGGATTTTGAATCATACTTCCATGCTTCTCAGCAATGTATCCTGGTATTTTTTTAGACTGTGGCTTTTTAGACTTACAGTTTAATAATTTCTCTCAAAATGGTCAGACTAGCAATAGAGTGGGGTTATTGACCCCCTTTTTTATGGAACTGTAGTCTACTAACAAAT
>CM053608.1:57929379-57957207 GCA_028646535.1 Procyon lotor | reverse complement strand
GACCCTCAATTCTATTCCAGGGAGATGAAATTATATCATTTTAACATTAGAAAGAACCATCATGGTCACCTAGCCCAATGATCTGTCAATATCAATGACACATAAACTGGGAAACAGGACAAAACAAAATCATAAAGACTGTATGGAAGCAAAAAGGATTTCCAGGCATTAGCCCTGAGGCAATGGAAAAATCACTGGAGAATTTCAAGCATAGAAGTACTAAGGGTAAAATGAGTTGGCAACTGTATTATCAATGAATGATAGAGTGACAAAGTGTTATATTTATTAAATATTTAATAAGGCTAAAGTAAATTTAAATATCAGCTTTATATAATTTAAAATATTGTCAAAGATGAACTTTTGATCATAGTACTAACATTGTTGGTTTAACAAAAAGGATAAGAACCTGTATTTTTGGTGAAAAACCTTAAGGATTCTTTATGCCTCATATGATCTCAACTGCACCAATAAAATGAAATTAGAAAATTTCGAAATTAGAAAAATTTAGAAATTAGAAATTAGAAAAATTTTCAGAATCTGTGAAAGGATGGAGAATTTTGCTAAAACACATACTAAATTTAACCTGATGATCACTCTTGGTTAATCAATTGTTTTACCAAATGCTACAGAAGCTGTTAGATGTAATGGACACAAGCTACAACAAGGACTAGAAAACTAAAGAATAGAAGATCCTCCTATAAAGAACCAACCACGGTCTTTGAGAGGAAATTAAAATTAATTTTCAATTTTTGCTATTAATAATTGCTATTTTTAGCAATTATTAAATTATAATTAAATTAAATTATAATTAAATAAATAAATTATATTTAATAATTTGCTATTAATAATGTTAACAAAGACTTAATGAGAAGAAAGGTAAGAGTGATTATTTAACTTTTAAAATACTTAAAATTATTTTTTTCTAAGTTAAAAAGGTACATGTGAAATACACAACAAAAATGGCATTCCAAAATATATATATATATATATATGGAAATTAGAATCAGATAATAAAAGTTTGCATGGCTATAAAGGAAAACCGCCAACCAAGGGGACCAGTGTATCCTGTGCAGCAGTGCCCTTCCCCATCTGGCTGGCCCTACCGTTAGTCACAGAGGCCGCAAGGCCAAGACGTGAGTGGGCTGCCCCTCCACCTAGGCTTTCCTCCATGACCCCTCTCCCTCCACAACCAGGCCTGACTCTGTTAACCACTACTTGAAGTCTTGAGGGGGAAAGCCTCCAGGGAGACATAGGGGCCTTCTCCCTTCTTTCCACCAAAGTAGGGGGTAGACAACTGGTTATCATGGAAATGGGGCTCTTCACATACCCCCTTCCCTTCCACCACACATGGCTGGGCAGTGTTAAGGGTGGCAAGATAGTCTCTGTCCCCACCCCCTTGTATTTGATTCCCCAGCTATCTTTCACAGCCCCTCACCCTTAGGGAAAGGGGGAGGGGCTTTGCTCTACCGAGTTTTTTTTTTTCTTTTTTTTTAAGAAGAAAAAATAATAAACTTAGTTTCTGTATGAGAAAAAAAAAAAACCTCCATAAACAACTGAGTCCAGAACTAATTTCTGAAGGATTATTTTCTAGCCATTATTGATACAGTGTAATTATGACTGAAGAGATATTGGAACACAATGAGCCATTACCTGAGTCCTATAAACCATTAATTTTGATTTTCTCTAATATTCAAACATTAAAAGACTGAGAAAAGAGGAGATTAAGGAATGCTATATAGGACTAGATACTATATTAAGAAGTGGTGAAATCATGCTATTTATGGCCACAATATGCATATGCATAGTAATATTTCGTGTTCTGAATTCTAGTTGACACAATATCAGTTGATTGAGGTTTCTTCTGATTGAATTTAAGGAAAAAAAAATAAATAAATAACATAAGAAAGCTGGTATAATTTGCCATTACTAACAATACAACACAGATATAATAAGTGTCTTATTGCAATAATTAGTGCTATTGCCAAAAAATAAGTTTAGTGGAATAATTATGTACTAATTTATTAAGTCCATATATCTCCATGCTATTGTTAATTCAAAAGTTGTTGCGTCTTCAATGGAATATCCAGACATGTACAATAATAATAAAATTTAGTCATTTTGAGTATTTTGTCAACTGTCATCTCTTTCATATCTTTGCTAGTTTCCACTAATTTAAAAATTATGCTTATACACTTTTGTATTTTGTCATTAGGAAGGTATCTTTGTCACAGTAGTAGGGGATAACGTATTTAACAATATCTTTGTTTGATTTATACACACACACACACACACACACACACTGTATGTGGACCCCCATTCTTCCTTTTGGCATTGCAAATTTTCTAGATAGGACATTTTAATTTCTCCAGTCTGGATCCTTCTGCTGCTCCAGACTTTCTTACTTGACATCTCCAATGAATGTCTCACATATATTTTAAACTTAGCATACCCAAAATAAAATTCTTGATTTTCTCCCAAATTTATGACTGTACTCCTAATTTATATCTCAGTATAAAGCACCTCTAATCATTTGTTTATCAATGTCATCTGGAGGTCAACCTCAACACACCCAATCCATCATTAGTAGAGATTCCACATTAAACATATATTTTAAAACCCTTCTATTTCTGGAAGTTAAGAAATAAAAAAGATGATCATAGGGGAAGGGAGGGAAAAATAAAATAAGATGAAATCGGATAGGGATATAAAGCATAAGGGAGATTCTTAACTGTAGGCAACAAACCGAGGGTTGCTGGATGGGAAGTGGGTGCGGGTTGGGGTAACTGGGTGATGGGCGTTAAGGAAGGCAGTTGATGTAATGAGCACTGAATGGTTATATACAACTGACGAATCACTAAACTCTACCTCTGAAACTAATAATGCACTACATATTAATTAATTAAATTTAAATAAAATATTTTAAAAACCCTTCTATTTCTTCTATCATTACCTTAATCCAATCCACGATCATATTTTTAAATACGTATTCTAACTCCTAACTGAGGAACTATTGGTAAGTATAATCCACATAAAAAGGCTCTTTGGGGTTCCTCAATATTTAAAACCAAAACACTTGAATGGCTAACTAGACTAGACTGTAAGCTTCATGAGTGTGGAGATTATCTGATTTTCTAACCGTTGTATGCTAGCACTTAGCAGAGTGTGGCTCATGATATTTGTTAAAAGAATATATGCATGACTGATGAGACAGTTTCAGTGCAATTTGGGATGAGTACCAGGTTATTAGAGGTTAGATAAGGGCTCATCAACATCAGTAAACAACTTCTTCCAGAGATTTCTCAGCAAGTGAAATGAGATAAACAGGAAAGATGCTAAGGACCAAGGCACAGCCAAGATATTGCTTCAAGATGTGGAATTTGGCTTTATTTAATTTGCACGTCCTCATGGCTGTGTGTGCAAGAATGTGTTCTAGATGAATTCCTTTTGGTTCATGGGCCATGATGAGTGTACTCTGTGTTTGGGATCCTTTGACAGTCCTTTTCCAGAGGCCTCCCCTTCCACACTCCTGATAGAAGGTTGCAACATATGGATTAGAGCATTTTGTAAGTCTGATTGCCTTTGGGAGGTCTTCAAAGCACAAAATGTGCTCCTGTCTCCCTGGGTATTATGGCTACAAAGAAAACATGCATCCGTTAGACCAGTTGAAATATCAACCATCATTTTGATATATGGTCCTAAATGAAAGAAAATGTCTTTCCTCCAGTTTGCAATGAGAAAGCAATAGCAATTACTGATCCCACCAGCCCGGAAAACACCAAGGAGGGATGGAACACAGTATGAGGCACAAATGCTGCCATGCGAGCACATGCAGAGCTAGGAAGGAAGCAATCTGGGCAAGTGATTTCCCATGGTGCAGCACCATTCACTCTCTAGAATAAATCTGTACATTTCACCGTGCTTTTCCCTAGGGTATTTTTATCTGAGTCTCTCCCTTCCTCTCTCTTTTTTTAAACTCTGATTTTGAACTGCCAGCTCCTCTGTTTTTATGTGACTTTGCCACTGCCTTAATTCCCTGTAAGGTCAGGCCTACTTGGCCATTGGGAACACATATGGCTCTCCCTCTCTGATTGTGTCCATTTGCCAACTTAGAATTAGAAATGTTTTTTCTAGAATCAGAGATGAAAGAAAATAGATGAAAACTAAATCCAGGGTATAAGTTTAGTAAGCACACTAAATGGGAAGAAATTGGTGGTAAGAAAATGGCTATCTGGAAATTATGGGGGTGTGATAAGGACAGCAGTTTTCAGCCTAACAAAATGCATGATCTTTTTATCAGGATAAGTGAAGGTCATGATGTTGTGGGCCAAATGGTAGCCCTCAAAAAGATGTGTTCATGTCTTGATCCTCAGAACCTGGGAATGTTAGCTTATATGACAAAAGAGTGAATATTACCTTATAGGGCAAAAGATATGATTAAGTGAGGAGGTGCTTGTCCTGGATCATCCTGGTGGCTGTAAATGCAATCACACGTCTTCTCATAAAAGGGAATTTTGTGAGACAAACACACAGGAGAAGGGAGAGAAGAAAAAGCAGTGTGACTACAGAGACAGAGATTGGAGCGATGTGACCACAAGCCAAGGCATGCCTGTAGCATGAAGCTGGCAAGTTAAAGGACAAATTTTCCCTCACTAATTCACCCTAGATCACTGCCCTGCCGACACTTTGACTTCGGACGTCTGGTCTCCAGAACTGTGAGAGAAGACATTTCTGTTGTTTGGGGCCTCCCAGTTTGTGGTGGTTATTGTAGCCCCAGGAAACTAATATACAAGACAAACATTAGAGTCACACCACTTTTGTTTCCTTACGGTTTCATTGATATATGTATGTATGTATGCATGTATGTATATGTAAATATATTTATGCATGTATGTATATAGTGATATATATAATGATTGCTACTCTCTTGATAAGCTAATCGGTTATTAATTGAAAAAATCCAAAACCCACAATACATGGCACCTATTGGTCAGGGCTGAGCACTAGGTACTACATCTCTCTGCTAGACACGCATATTTACAGTAGGTGAGCTGCTTAAATTGGTAACAAGTGAGTTTTTCTAGTATTGAGGGAACTGTTGATTACACTCATGTAGATATTAAAACCTCTTTCACAAAATAAATATCCCTTTGCAGCAGAAGGCACCAGCATCCTATGAATGTATAAGTGGAATGTGATCACAATCATTGTACTGTACACATCTGTTTGCATTTCCCAGGATCTTGCCATGATTCCTATATTTTGCCTAATTTGTCACTACACCATCTGTTTGAAGATAGATTGATCACTGGTGGTTGGATTATTGGGTAAGTAGTGCTTATGCTTATTATCATGTGCATAACAATACCTTAAAAATTGCATTTAATGCGAATTAATTTTTAGGTGACAGTGGGTGTCCCTGAGGCCCCATTCATTTACAAGCAGTGGGAACCCCAGCAGAACAAAGATGCAATTGTATAATCGGTTATATACAAACATCCCCAGAAATGAGATTTCAGGTTTGATCCTAACCCTTTTTTAGATGTGAAGAGGCTCCATGTAGTACTTTTGATAGGACACATCCCACAAGTCTTACAGCCTTTACATCTGATAATGACAGAGTAATTTTCTAGCTGAGAAAGTATCCATATGAACCCTGACAGAGCTCTAGACAACCTAAAGGCTCAGATTTCTCAAGTTCTGAGTTTGTGGAGGAGATATAGTTGTTGATAGGACCTAGTCTTGGATACAGATACTATGGGCAAGAATCATGAACTCTACCTCAATTTGATCTGTTGAAGCAGTCTTTGAATCTTTGGAAGTATGTTTCAAATTTCAAAAAATTTAACTATAACATTAAAAATTTTTTAAAAATTGGTTACTATGCTAAAACTTCAAATTATTTTAATTCAAATACAAAATTGTATTTAATGACCAACCTAGTTTTAATGAGTCTAAAATTCCTGTGCTATTGTATAACTTGCTCACATAATCTGCTTAAATTCTTAAGAATCTCTGTGCGTCCTTTGATCCTATAGTCTTAAAGGCTGTATGTCTTTGTGGACATAATTAAAAATTTATCTAAAATAAATTAATTTTTAATAGTATCTATTTCAATATGTCAATATGACAACATTTGAAGCTAAGATTCTATATGCCGCTGCACCACATATTTTATTTATGTACAGATATGGTTAAAACTGACACATATTAAACCTGAAATCAGAAGTATACACACACACACACATTTGAGCATTATACCAGATGATTATACTTAGCTATTGATTTGCCTCAGGTTACAATACCTTCCTGCAACCAGCATTAAATCCTGCACTCCTAAATAGTCCTTCGAATTTCAAGTGACAGAAATACTTTTCATACATAATTATAAAGTAAAAAGAGATGGTTATGAGCAAACATAGACTACATATTTAAAACACTGGAGAACTAAGTAATAGTAGGTGATTTTTTAAGCTAGTCATAACTATTTATTTATTGCCTTAATTTCTATTCTGCAGTCTTCATTACTACCAATATCAAATGGCATTTTCCAAGAAAATACTATAACTAAACTCTATGATTTTAAGTGCTTTTCTCCCTACCTCCCCATCTCATAGCCTCATGCATCCAGTGAGGGAAGGCCAGGATTCTGATATTCCCATGATCCCAAAACCTCCTAGAGCTATCCAATCCCAGAGCTTCTCATCAGCCCAGCCAAGTAACATTTGTCTTTTTCCCCAGTCCCCAAGAGTGCTTTATTTCTGGGTGTAAACTTGAACTAATTATGACAAAAGGACATTCTTGCTGAAAAAGTGAGATTAGGTCTCACAGAAATAAGAGGAAAAAAAATCTATATATTTTTCCCTAGGATGAAAGCTGCGGACGCAGTCTCTTCTCCCTGTGAATACTTGGTCAGACAGAATCTTCATGGACCTTTTTCTCAGTAGGGATTAAGACATGAAGGGGAAAGGATCAGATGTTTGGGAACAGATGGCTGTCTGTAGACAAAATTGTTCTCATTCATTCAATCATGAGGACTACCAATTAATCCCTTTCTAGGGAAAGAAGATTTGTATCCTGAAAGGAGAGAAAGACGACATGTTTGTGTGGATGATGCCAGTTCTGAAGGAGGATCAATTAGGTACATCACAGCATGGTGACCCCCAGATTATAGAAAGGATGTTGGGACAGAGAGGGATTTTTTTTTCCTTCTGTCACAATCAGCTTGTCAAAAGAAAAGAAGAGAAGCATTTTGGGGGAGTGTCTCATGGACTCTTTAGGAAAAGATAAACCCTAAAGAATTAGTCCTCCAGGGAGACCTGGGCATTGTTGCTTAAGGAAAGTCTCTGCAATGTCAGGTTATGAGAAAAAAGAGTTTAGGGTGAGGTATCACCAATAGTAAGACTACTCAGGGGGCAGGATATCTAGATTTATATGCCAGTACCCATCATAATTTTCTGGATGACCATGGATAAGTCATTATACCACTTACTTCTTCAGTATCCTCAGTAGTAAATCTGAGACTAACAGAGTAATAATGTCAGAATTTACCTTCTGCGCACGTTGTGAAGATTTGTTAAGCGTTTTTATGTGTTAAATATTTAGCACTGTGCCTGACACACAGGAAGCACTCAATAATTGTTAAATAATAATTTTATTTATTTATTTTATTTAAGCCAGAAAAAAAAGATGCTGAGAAATAGTGCAGGTTCAGTGACTTGACTCAAGGCTCCCCTTGGTCTGACATGGAATTATTATTTTGTTGTGAGATGCAGAGAGTTTCAATCCTATTTTGTTCCCTCAATTGTTGGCATGAGTTTTTGTCTGTGCTTGTTTATATGGGGCTCGTTACTGAACCATTTTGAGAGTCAGTTACCTCTTCTGTTCATGATGTGTGTTATGTAAGTGCCAAACTCATAGTAGGGATTCTTTATAGTTGATATTCCTGTGAATTTCCTCTGAACTTTGTACTTACATTAAAAAAGAAAAAGTAATGGGTCACCTGGGTGGCTCAGATGGTTGAGCATCTGCCTTTGGCTAGGGGCATGGTGCCAGGGGCTTGGGATAGATTCCCATACTGGGTTCCTGGCTCAGTGCAGGGAGTCTGCTTCTCCCTCTCCCTCTCCCCCATTCATGCTCTCTCTCTCTTTCTCTCTCTCTCTCTGTATCTGTCTCAAATAAAAAAGAAAAGAAAAGAAAAAGAGTAACATAAGTGACAGAAACTACAATAGGATCTTAAAAATAGAAAAATGTTTGTGCCTGGACCAATCTACATGCTAAATAGCTACAACTTCTTATACTCAGAGTAAATTGTGGCTCCTGGGGGAGCAGCCTAGGCTACTTAAGGTTAATCGCTGGTGCTTAGAGTTAATTGTTATCAATCCCTTCGTCAAAGACTGCTCTGTTGGAGTCTTCCATACATAATAATCAGATCCGACAATAGTGCCAGGCCTAAAATTAGTTTTCCTTATAATCTTCCCCATAATTAATTATCAAAATACACCAAAGGGTAAAAATGGGCCTCAAATCATTATTTTTGTCATCAAGGTATGTAGTTTTTTGAACCTGAGAGTGCATCACAATTACTTGAAGTGTCTGTTAGAACAGATTGCTGGGCCTCAGCCTCAAGGTTTCTCATGCAGCAAGTCCAGGATGAGGCCAGAGAACATGTTTTTCTCTCAAGTTTCCAGGTACTACTGATGCAATGGGTACCTGAAAAAGAAAACAAGGTTTCACACTTTGTGGCATTCTTAAAGAAAGGCTGGTGAGCCAAACTCTTCTGAGGTATCTCACTTGACTACAAATTGACAATTGTCTTTGTCTGAGCTAAGCCTTTGCTGGACCCCATTCATTCCTATACACACAGCCCAGTCTCTCATCAAGGCCTTTTTAGCCCTCTCTCCCTTTATATATCACCTATGAGGATGCTTCTTTGTGCATCAAAGAATATGAGGCCAAAATCATCTCTAAAGCAGAGAGAAATCTCCAGCAGCTCTCTTCCCCCCTGGACAGCTCAACCTCAGAAAGTTCTATAGGAGTGGAAAATTTTCCCTCTCTCCCTTCTAGGTTCCTTGACTGGCCTAATAATTAAATTGACATAAAACAGAGTAAGGAGAAAAACACAAATTTAATTATGCACGTACAGGAGCCCCTCAAAGTCATGAGACTCAAAGGAAGCTTAGGGCTTATATACCAGCCAGAGCTAAGGATGAGGGTCTGGGGCTTCAAAGGGGAGGATGACAATCACAGGAAGACTTGAAGAGCAAATGTTTGGGAAACAAATGTTGTCACCATGCCGATAAGTCTTCCTATATAAAAGTTATCTCTGATAATAGCTTTCTTCCTGGTACAGGCCTCCCATCTAAATTCTTTTAGGTAGTTAAGGGACAGGTTAAAAGTTTTTCCTGAGTTTGCTGAGTTTTGATTGCCTTTAGCTCAAATTAATCCATATGCCAAAGTGGCACTTTTGGGGTGGAATTTTCTGGTCCCCTTCAGTTTTATGATCCCTTCTGCTTCACCTGAAACTCAAATTTGGTATCCACAGACACTCATCCCCTCTGGTCCTATAGCTTTAAAGTGGGATGCGCTCATTTGTTCAGAGAGAGGGAGTGACCAAGGTGGCCTTAACATTTCCTTCAGTTTGACTGCACTTTGAACAGGTTTCTTCCTGACTATAGGCCCCTAACCTCCCTTTTCTTAAAGCATTTGCTTTAGAAAATGTGCAATTATAAATTCTTCTTCTTCCTTTTTGAGATGTAAATCTTGTAAAACCTTAGAATGTTATTCTCAAGAACCTAGGAGCCATCCCTTTGAAATGTAATAATCAAGAGAATGTCCTTATCTCTCAGTCAATGTGGGAAGGAAGAAGCCAATTAGCAAACACTGATGGCCTAATCACCTTGACCATGCTCCCTCCTAAAATCCTCCAGGTACTTTTACATCAGCTTGCTCCAGCTTTAAAAACCCTCCCACCTTTTGTTTTACCAGAGTTGAATTCAATCTTTCTTCCCTATTGCAATAGTCTTGAATATTTTTTTTTTCTTATTAATTCCGTCTGGTGCAATTTTCCTTTGGCAGGAAATTCTCCCTCCCTCATTTGAATGAGCATGTCCCCTCGCTGACTGACTTGTTGAATGAAGAGTGTCCTCTGCTCCTAACCCTCACCCACCTTCCTGTCCACTTGTTCCTGGATTTTTGCCTGTGATGCTCATGTCTATCCCAGCTACTGAACAAGGTGACAGTTTCAATAGTCTTCTGATGGCATAAGGAAATCAAGGCATTTCCCATATATGCTTATATGCTTTCCTGACATCCAGTGATAAGCTCTGGTAACACTAAGACATATAATGTGTGGCCCCTGCCCTGACTGTCAAACATGTTTTTTTGAGCAGCAGAGATGGATATCATACCCAAATGCCACATCCAGGCAAACTGGCTATTTGTGGGAGGAAGATAACTCCTCAGATTTCCCTGATAAACGGAACCCAGGGGGACACCCTGAGGAACTGATTCAGTGCCATTTATCTAGACTGGAGAGTGAATGAAGATTAAGAAAAATCAGACTTTAATGGCAGCCAGTCTTTGATTCGACATGGAACTTTCTACTTATTCCTTAATACTAAGGTGACCTTTTACTTTATCAGCTAATCATGATACTTCTTAGCGATAGGCATACTAGTAAACTCACTGGGACAATACGTATAATCAGGACCATCCTGGGAAAGCTGGGGTGTAGGGTAAACCTACCTAGCATCAATCATGAAGACATTCACAGTAATTAAAGATCAGAAGATGCTCTCTTCACTGCACCTCATACTCATACATATGCATATGTGGGCGCGCACACACACACACACACACACACACTTCCTGTCTGAAGAATATAAAATCACATTTCATTTCAGGATCAAGTTGGTATCAGGACAAGACCATATCTAGGAAGCTTAGAGATCCACAGCTTCAAACTCCTTAACGGACAAAATCCCTCCTGGACCTTCTTCCTCATGTCCCAATCTCTCCATCCCTCCTCTTCAATGACCTATGCTCTTTCACTGCTGGAGGAGGAGTGGGGCAATATTAGAAGTAGTATAGCCCCAGGCAAAAATATATAAAAGCATGAAAAGAAAAATCTAAAAGAATGTCCATCTCATACCGCTAGGTTTAATTTCCTGCTAGCTTATCTTTGAGCATTACCTAAATGGAGTCTCCTTTTCTGAACCTTAGGCACATTACAAAAATCTCTCTTCTGTTACCTCAGCCTAGAAAGACCCTAACCTGGACAAGGGGAAAGAATTAACCACAACCCTCTTTTTCCACTTTGGTCTGGAATCTCCCTGGACTCTCCAAAGAGGTCAAAGCAACACTGGGTCAAGCCTCATATTCTCTCAGGTATGAGCAAATGCAACTTCATTAATTCTGTCTCCTGGCTGAGTTGTAAACTCAGGTAAATACTTTTACTTTTGTGTTCTCACTCAATAATGCTGTCTTCCTTAGACTACTAGAAGTGGATGCCACTTCAGCCATTTTCCCAGCTCTGATAATTGGCAAAGGATGGTGAGAATTAGGATCTCTGATTAAAAGACTAGTGGGTTTTCCTAGAAAACTAATGATAGACACACCCCCATTTAGCCAATCAGGGTTTTCACAGGTGATGAAAAAGCAGAGCAAGGCTAACTCCATTTTGTGCTACACCCGCCATCTTGTGTATAACCCCTACATGACCTGCTTCTGAGAAAAACCACAGAATGTCAGAATATTGCCTAGCCCACTTTTGAATTGCCCCACCCTGGCCCAGCCCACCCTTGAGTTAGCCAATAGGAATGCGGAACCCCTAACTGCCAAAGAATGTAAACCCCGCCTTTTGCCTGCCAAACTTGTGCGCCAATTCTGACCAGAGTGATAGGCTAGTTCCAACAGCCACTATAGGGTAAATTGTAATTCAATTGGCCACCTGCGTGTGGCCTAACATCACTATGCAACTTTCTGTGTGTGTTACAATGTCATTGGCCACTGGCCCCCATAAAACTGCTGCGCTTTTTGAAACTCACTCTCTTTCTCTACATCACCCCACTTCGTTGGTGAGTGTGGGAGACTGAGCTCGAGCTAGCTCGAATAAAGGCTCTTTGCTTTTGCATCGGACTCACCAAAGACCTGGTGGTCTTTGAGGATCACAAAATCTGGCCATAACAGCAGCAAGAAACACTGGAAATAGCAGAGTATACAGTGTGGAACTGAGCAAAGGTGCCAATGGCACCAGGCCAGGACAAGGAACCTGAGTATAACAGAGGACCAGAGGCAACTCTCAATACTCAGAGCCCCAAGCCAGGTAATAGGCCATAGAAATATAAACATGTGTTTAGTAGGCAGGCAGCAAACCATTCAGAACAAATGCCAGTGGCCCAGATGTCCTGCATAGTTTGACTCTATAAGGGCCTCAGCCTAAGCTATGAAGATGAGCCACTGCCTTTAAATGATCAGAGATAGAACCAAAACATTATCTGTTATAGTCTTTGAACATTTTCCTATTTCTTTCCTTCAGGTAGAAGTCCACAAATACCTGTACTCAAGTACAAAATGTTCTACCTAAATCAAACTTTCTAGACTCTATTTAGCCTTTCACATGCATTCCCTCAGTTCCAGGAATGTCCATCACCTCATACATTTTTGAAAATGCCCTGTATTCTTTTTATTGTTCTGCCTATGCAAAGCCACAATTAACCTCCACTGATCTGAAAGCTTCCAATAGTTGTTGCACTAGTCTATTCCCCACACCACAATGTGTTTGGCATATAGAAAGTGCTTGATAAATTTAATTGACTGAATTGGTGAGGGTTCCTGTGCTTTCCAGCTCGGTGTGCACTCTTGATATCTCCTCCCTGGGGCCTGAATGGCCAAGTCCAAGGGTGTGTCTTCTTCAGTCAGAACCTAGTGTTATAGACTCCATCTATGACACCATTGTTTCCATGTCTGTCTTCTCTTCTGGACCTGAAAGATTTGGGAGGTCAGGGCCAATGATTATTCTGTAATCTTGATACCAAGAACATTACTATTATATAGATGTTTCATTGATGTTCACAAACAAAACTGGTGTGAGTCCATGTTGCCTACAAAAATAAATAAATAAAATATAAACTAAAAAATATAAAAATGGAATTTACAGATACAAATATAAACTATAATAAAATTTTAAATGTAAGTTACATAGGTACATTAATTATTTTATAAATTATTTTATTATTTTTATTTTTACTGTTAATTTTTATTTAATACAAATAAAAACATACTAAATGAAAATAGCTGTGTCAGAAAGTCACAAGTTATAAAAGTGTCATCTATTTTCAAGCAAGTACTTATTACAAAGAGAAGAATTCTAGGATTTTAATGAATTCTAAAATTGGCTATAGAAATAAAGAACAATAAATACAGGATCAAGGCAAAGGTAAGAAGTAATTTCATAGGTAAAATTCCTGGGAGAAAGTCTTGTACTGAGAGTTGTGAGAATTCAGTAGACCCAGGATCAAATTCTGTCTCCAACATGTGGTAGCAGTCTGTAGGGACATTTTACTAGAATTCACCAATCTTCAGTGTCTTTGGCCATAACTTAGAGGTAATACTATCTGCCCTGATGGGTTGTTGTGAAAAGTAGGTAAGATAAGGACTTGATAGCATATGACATGTACATAGATGCCCAACAAACTTTAGGTTCCATCCATATATCTGAAACTGAAATTAGGACATATATGAAGATGATAGTAGCATCTCTGATGAAAAAAATTAAATAAAAAGGGTGATCAATATAGGAAAGTGAGATTGCTATTAACCAGCTTAGGTGGAAAATCATTATATATTTCTTAAAGAAACAGTTTTATCCCCAAACTAGACTCCAAATAATTGATTTCCAATCATAATTCAGATGTACTCTTATTTTTAAAACAAAGCATATTGATATATGCTTGTTACTTTATCTCTTGGATAAAGAGATCTTTATCTCTTACTTTATCTCTTCTTCTTGTTACTTTTATCTCTTGGAAAAATAATATTACTTAATATCTGCAAATGAACACCCTGAGTTTTAAATTTACCAACATATAGATTACAGCAAAAAAAAAAAAAAATATCGTAATTTGTATTTTTACACCACTAAAAACAACTTATCATGAGACTTTCTTTGGTAAGAAAAGCAGATTGGGAGCCCTAAACATTTGGATATTTTACACTGTTAATTCAGAACAAGCTTTTACAAAGGCTTGCCCCTTTCCCTTCCTTGAAACCCCAGGCATTGTCTGCAGCTCCTTTTTTGCCTCCCTTGCCTTTCTCCTGTTTATACCCTCTCTAAAGAAGTGATCGTGATCGTTAGATGCAACATCTCATCAAGGTAAGGCCGGAAACGTAACATAGATAATTATCTTTCTCTTGAAGAGATGAATTCTGATCCTTCTTCTAGGTTACATGTAAATATGACATTTGAGATTTTTATAAATAGAAGCAATGATTTTGAAACAATGCAAAAATAAAGCATAATAAGAAGAAGCTGGTGGTGAGAAACCAAAAGGGAATTATTATTGTGATTATTTAGTAAACTGAATTTAGACTGGGAGTGACAGTCAAGATACATCCATTACCATATTTTCCATTAGCTACCTGCCATCCTAAGCAATATCACACTGCTATTCCATTGCTAATTTTAGCTTGAATAATATAAATTATTTCTTATGTTCAATTTACTTATTTAATATGACAATTTAAAAGAAATGTATACCTCTGAACTTAGTGTGAAAAATGGCATCCACTGTGCCTATTACTGGCAAAAGCAAGGGTCTGTTTCAATCCTTCCTGTCACCCTTGTGGTAGTTGTAGCAGTTATTGCTTTCCCAGGTTTTGCATACTGCTTCTTGTTTAAATTGGTGCTGTTAAAAAAAAAATGTTCATTTGTTTTGCACATTTTTTAAAACCAGTGCACATAAGGGTTCCTGTTAAGAAAAAAAAAAACTATTTTGAAAAATGCTAACATTATAAAATATATAAAATACCAGCTATAATTAATGTAATTATCTTTTCATAGGTAATTGTAGTACTCTGGTGAATATTTTTATTTTAGAGTGAAAAGATAAGAAATGTCTACTTTTTAGATGGGTATTGAATTCCAAAACAAAGAATTATTAAGATATTAATTTAAATGTTCTATGAGGAATTTGGGTAATGATTGTATTTATTAGAAACATAATTTGGGGGAAAAGGATTTCACTGTTTTTAATGCATGAACTAGAGACTAGTTCAGCAACCTTGAATATAATCAAACTTCCTTGGTAAATAAGTAGGGCTTTATGAAAGGGGAAAATTTGCAGGATCAAATACAGTTATCCTGTAACACTATAGATATGGTCTTAATAATGTTTTTTTAAAATCTCACTTTTCAAAAGAAATAAAAAAAGAATGTTTTTTTCAAATAAATTAACATTTTGGTTAAGCTGAAAAGTAGTATGACTCCAGTTCTGTTTTATTTAGAAAGAAGCATTTATTACTTATCTTCTATAGAAATGCAAAAGCAATTATAAAGGGCATTTTCTTTAACAGCAGCTCAAAACCAAAACTATTTGTTTGGGGAAAAGTTCACAAAATCATAGCAGTTCACGTTGAAAGCCATGTTCAATTATAGTGGGTTTTATAGATACTGTAAAATAGCTATTTGAAAAAACATTGTTGAACTTCAAGTCTTCTAAATGTCCCAAGATCTTAAATTGCACCTCATATTTTATAACATTTAATAACATTTCCCCTTTCTCAAGCCCCAAAGGTTAAAAAGTCATTTCAATGTGTTCAAGAAGAAAGTATTATGTCTTTAAAACTAATGTTTAAGAACAAATTCAATGAAAATAAATGTCTTATAATTAAAAGTCTACATATAAATATATCAATCATAAATTAGTTTATTTATAACTTTTAATTAAAAGTAAATTTTTTTAAAAGTCCCTCAATATATAATGCAAATGAATATGGTAATTCAGGTTTATTTTAAAAATTGGTATTTAAGGTGTAACAATTATGTTCATAACCAAATTAAGAGAATATTAAGTTGAGTATTCCAAAGACTGGTCTTTTATTTTCTTTAGCCATTTGTTCCTTTTTTTTTTCACTATCAGAATAATGATTACATTTTACATTAGTACATTATTTGTAATTGATGATTACTTTGCATTAATACACAGTCTCCATAGAGTAAGACTAGGTACTGTTCATAGATGGAGGCTACTTTCTGAACTTGTTCTCCCAGGGAGCTCAACCTAGATTTTAACACTTTTTTAATATGAATAACAAAAGCAGTGTTTACCACACTCTCCACAGAGAAGACCAGAATGACACATTGTTGATCAAGTACAGCCTAGTTTTTTACTTACTGCAAAAGGATAAACACCATTCTTACTGAGGTTTAGTCGTATCTTGGAAGGGGAAATTGAAGTGGATACGTTTAAGGTTAGGAATTTCCTTGCCAATGATTTAAAGCAAGTCTTTTAATGTGGATTGAATTGGAGATACTGGGCAAAGTTCATAATAGTTCAGGATTGGAAGACAGAGGGAGGCTAAGAATGAATGTCTGTAAATAGACAGTTGTATGATAGGCAAGTAGGGTTGACCAGTTGAGTGATCCATTGCCCTGAGAAGGGGGTTGGTTGAGGGCTTTATTGGTTAGTCAAATGTTTTTTTTCCGGAGTAACGGAATAAAACAATAAAGTTATATATTGCTTTACAGCCTTATCTTCCTGAGTAAGAATTTCTTGGAACAAATTCTAAAATCTTGTTATATAGTCTCAGACCTGAGAGTTAAATTCTAGGACACCAGGCATATCCATTTCAGTACTTGGAAATGATAACAACCATCGCTGGATAAGCAACTAGAAGCAGAACAAGAAAAAAGAAAAATAAAATCTCTCATGTAAATGTAAAAATAATCTTATATTCTTATACTGTAAAAATACAATAAAGGTAAGATAGTCGCTAGATAAGCACACTCACACACAATCCCAGAAGCATTCCACCTAGGAAAAAGTATAATATAGACCATTGGAATAATCTCTGTCCAATATATATCTCGAATTATTTTTCCTTTCTGAATTTTTGAAGAGAAGCATTTTAATGACGAACAATGACAATTAAGTTAGGCATCATATCTCTGGTCTTCATTTTGTTTAAGTATATATTAGCTGAAACTGAAATACATGCCTTTGAATTCTAAGATATTCCCAAGTATTCAAATGTAGTACAATGGAAGATCTGAGCAGTAGTGCAACTCAAGGCCACATGGGATCTGTACCAAAGAATTAGCTGAGTGTAAAAATAAGTAGCCACAGAGTTAGGATCCATTGCCCATACATAAGCAATATAGATTCATGAAATAAAATGCCATTTGGCCTCCTCACAATGTGTTTAAAATTATTTTCTTTAGAATACCCTTTATAGTTAATAAAACTTGCTGGCTATATGAACTATATATAAGAGGGAGAATACTCCTTCTTCTTTCTGTCCTTTTCCTCTTTGTCCTTCTCTTCTTCCCTTCATTTCTTAGTTTCTTTACTTTCTCTTCCTACAAATAGGTATGTCTCCAGCTCCCACTAGCTACTCCACAAGGAGGGCTATGGGGACGGAGAAAGATGAATCATAACTATACATATAGATTTCCCTCTGTCTTTTAAATGATGTGTCTGTATACATTACATTTTATTAAGTGCAGTAATGAAAGCAACACCTGTAAATGTCAGATATTACCTTCCAGGTGAGTTCTTCTGACATCTCTCCAATAGCGCTACATGTACTTAGTTCTGAACACTGACATTTACTCTATGATTTCTCCTATTTCAAGAGATCTTTGGAATTAGTTCAAATCTACCTATTTATCTATGTAAACTCTATGCTTCTTGCCATTACATGTTTCCTTTTGATCAGTAATGCCATTTAAATAAGGTAAAATTCTCAGCAAAATCATAAGAAATAAGACTAACCTAATATATAAATATGTACTTACATCTCTGGAATAAAGTGGTAGCATTACTTCAGAGCTTTTCATTGGGCTTTATTTAATTTGTAGCTAGAGATAAATAATTGAATGAAAATAAAAAGAAAAGGCATATAGAAAAAGGAAACATAAAATGTGTAAATAATCTGATATCCTTGTCTAATCATGGCTTCATATATCATTTATAACTCAAATGAAACATCTTCAACATTGGTCTACTTCTCTCTTGTTTCTTCTAGTGCCATTATTACTAATACCAAATTAGAAATTAGTTCTTGTCATCTAAACTGCTGTTTGGTAATTACTTGGGAGAGAGGGCTTATAATAGTTCAATGGCTGTTAAATTAAAAATTGTGTATGATGCAAACAGTAATAATCACATTTTCATTATAAACAAGGACTGAAACTCTTAAACTAATGTAAATTATTCTGGCAAACTCTAAGTGTCTTTATGAGGGAAACCCTTCAGCTAGTGATCAGTTAGTGCTATTTTCTAAAAAATAATGGAATCTCTATAAATACCAATTATTATCCTCCTACTTTTTGCAATAATTCATAGTGAAAGCAAATTATTTACCTATCATTCTTTCTTTAATAAATGAATGCATTAAAGACATTCAGTTTGTTCAAATAAATATCAATAAATTAGTGTTTCTATTATTTGCTTATATCCTCCAGTTCTTAGATCAGGAAATTGGTTCACTATCCTTCATTATCAAATGCTTTGAAAATCAGGATAGTGTCCTAATATATAGGGTATAACAACAGCACAGCATCTGATAACCAAATGGTACTGGCACATAAAATTGTTTAGAAGAGTGAATTTTTGAATAAAAATGTGCAAGACACATCAGTCTTGTGGTCATGTCAGCTTGGAGATATCACAATTAATCTGAACTAAAAACAAAGTTAAAGGCATATTCCTTTCCTTTCCACTTCACAGATGTCAGGAAATATGAAGTAAGTGCCTCAGAAAAAAAGACACTTTATAAAACACAGGCTATCATCATGTTTTTAAGTGATTAAAAATCATATTCTCAAAAATAGAGTAAACTTCTAAATATATCTATAACGTATATTCAAACTTCCAACATCTGTGGTCTACCTATATAATCAAAGGAAGTAATCAAGAAAATGAATACTCCTAGAGGTTCAAGCCAATCACTCTCAAAGAGGCTACACTTAACAGTATAGAACGAAAGGCAGGTCAGGATTCAAGAACCATGAGGCAGCTTGCATTTATGTCAAGTTATCATGAGTCTTGCAGAAAGATGACGCTACTGAAAGAAATAAGGATTATAAATATTAGGCAAAATTCCCATTTCTTAAATTTTATATTACTTAGCTATGTTTCAAAAAGAAAACTAGGAGGTGCCTTGGTGGCTCGGGTAAGTGAGCAACTGTTGGTTTCAGCTCAGGTCATGATCTCAGAGTCCTGAGATTGAGAACCATGTTGGGCTCCATGTTCAGTAGAACTCTGCTTGAAATTCTCTTCTTTCCCTCTCCCCTCGCCCCTATTCACACATGTGCTTGTGCACACTCTTTCTCTCTAAAAATAAATGAATAAATCTTAAAAAGGAAAAAAAAACTGGGATTACATTTTTATCAAGGCAGTAAGATTAAAATATAACAATATAAAAGTTATATTTGAAGATTCTAATCAATTTTAGCTGCTGACTCAAAGAATTCAATTTTCAAAGAAAAATATATAATGGAATTTGAAAACTATTTGCATGAGCAAGAAAAAATAAAAATAAAGTTGCAAATTATCAGGCATTTCTAGTACTTAAACAATTTTTATGTATGTATGTACAATAGAGAGAGTGAGAAAGGAAGAGAGTTCATGAAGATTTAGAAGATTCAGTCTTTGGAAAATAACATACAAGGCCTATAAGACTATTATTAAAATAATCATATCAACTTGGGCAAATTTAAATCAATTTTCTGCAATCAGTGTATTTATTTCAGATTGAATTCGTGAGTGATAAATACAAAAAGATGATAACATTAGAGCCCAAATCCCCGTCATATAAAAAGCAAACACATTTTCATCTTTTTCTATTTTTAAAACAAATATTCAACTCTAAAATTACAAATCTCTTAATTTAGTCTCCCAACAGAAAAAGGAAGACTGAAGTCAGTTCCAAAAAAATCAGTTTTGATAAACATTTGACTTTAGGATAAGAGGACCTAAAAACAAACCAAAAAAAAAAAAAAAAAACCCACACACAAAAACAAAAACCAATAAGAGAGAAAAGCTGTGAGTATTTTCTTCTAAGATACTTTATGACAAAGATGAATTGATCTTAGATGTGTTTATATTAGACATTAATACAAGTCTTGAATTAGAATTAATAGCATTCCTTACATTTTCCATAGCAGAACTTTAAGCACTAAATACATCAATGAGACTTGCATCATAAATTATTTTAAAATATTATTTTTTAAAGTATTGTCTTCAGACAATGTTCTACATCTCTCTTCAATATGTGCTTTCTTTATAAGTTTGGGAATTTATAATGTTGGGCAGAAAACAATTATACAAGGATCCATATGCATTCTTAAGAACTCTGGCTTGCTATAACAGAGTTACCCACTATTGAATTAATATTAAGACCTGTGGTTCACAATCAGAAGTTCTCTTTTTCCTTATTCATATCTGAAGGCCCATAGACATATTAACATAATTCATATTAGTGAAGTTAAGTTTTTCCAGGAAGCTTAGGAATATTCTTATACTATATTATGCCAAAATAAAGCCTTAATAAAGTTAGTTTTCATAGCAAATATAGTTCCCCCAACATAATATGGAAAATTATATAAATGCATATATTAACTTTATGAAAACTATGAAGTAATCTTTCAAACAAATGGGCATTTTTTTATATTATATTTCTAGGGCTTTTAGGAGATGTATAATAGCAGCTAGTGCTTAGTAACTGTGTGCCAGGCACCGTTCTAAATGCTTTCTATGTAGATCTCATGTAATCGTGCCTGCAGCTCTGTGTGAGAGTACACGTAAGTACACTTTACTGTCAGTAAAGTGACAGTAAAGTACCTTTACTGTCCTCATTTTAAAATGAGGAACTAAGGCCTCTGGAGAATAGGAAAACTGCCAAGGTTACAGAGCCTTAATTGGCAAAACCAGCATTTGAAGTGAGTCAGTTGACCTTCAGAACTTGTGCTCTTAACCACAACAATGTTTTTCTCACTCTGTAAAATATTAAATGTTCCTTGGTCAACACTAGAATGCTTGAATTATCTAAAGAGGTTTGAAAAATAGCTATTCATCTTGTCTGCATAGAGAATATAATGCATTTGGTTTTCAGTAGTACCTAGAAGCAAGATTTGCTCTTGGCCTTGAATGGCATTCCTGCAGAATTGTGAAGGAAGAGAGGGTGACATACCTCCCCCATGTGTTCAGCGACCCTCTTCCAGAAGGGTCTAGAAATCCTTCTAAAACCCTAGCTGTTTTAATATTAATATGTCCATGCTGTTAAGCTATCATCAACCAATCCTTCTGGGTAAAACTTTAAAAACTATCCTAATATTTTCTGTTCTAATTATTGAATGTTCAATACAATTAAATTGTTCAAAAAAAATCAACCATTTTATGAAAGCAATCACTTTCTTCAAAATCCATTACATAAATTTTAGTTTAGGCAAGGGGTTTAGGATAAAATAAATAAATATAATGAACTTCATATGGTCCATTCTCTGCCTGACCTGTGGGGAATAGAGCTCCAGAAGGGAAGGAGAAAAATTTAAGTCACCCTTCTCACAATGAGGTATAAACATCCTCAATGTACAGTGATGACTAGATGTGAGTAAATGTGGATGCTAAAAGCTGCAAGATAAATACAGCACAAGTTTCAGAAACATGAATTTTACTACATGGTAATTATTTAAAATATTACCTTTCATTTTTAAAAGAGATATTAGGAAATCACATGCAAAATTTACATTCTTTTTAAAGGATAAAACAGATTTGAGACAAATTTTATGTTTTCACCTTTTAAAGACTACATTCCAAATGCTTCCTTTCTTTCTCAAGGACAAAGTTGAGATTTCCTGAACTCAGAGTCTTTTGAGAATAGGTTGAGAATTACTTGATCAGGAATATATAGGACATTGAGAAATAAAGACATTCTCTAATTCATTATATATGATGGTTTCTTTTTGAGTTAACTCCAATTGGATAAAATATATTGGATACTGATGGACTAACAGATACAGATACATCTGATACATCAGATACATCATCCTATTTCTAAATTTAGTTAATATCATGCTGAATTAGGTAGAACAAAAACATTAATATTGGCCTATGTGTGTACGATTACATTTAGTAAGAGCTCATATGTTTTAGAGTTAAAAGAAAAACTAAACATCACTTAGTTCAAGTAAGCTGAAATAACATAATTTTAGTTCTGGGGTGCATATTATCATTGTGAGTAAGTCAGTCCTAGATTCCAAATCTCCTACTTCCCCTTCCATTCTTTCTCCGTTGTGTTGTGAATTAAATTCTTGTGTTCCGATTAATTGAAAAGTCTATGCACCCAAAAGCTGTGGGCTTCATTCTTTCTTTTATATAATCTTTGGCCTCCAAACAGAAAAGGAAGAAGCCAGAAAAAATAGCTGGTGTAGCAGAGGATTGTCTACGAGGCCTCTTACTAATATAAACAACTCCAGTGGCAGTAGATAGAATAAGAACAGGTTGGTTACCCTAGGATACAAGCATTATCAATCTTCAATGAGAGATAATCCTGGGAGGGAAACTACAACAGGGAGAATCAGAAAAAAGCTTCCACCTCTGTCAGCTCTTGATTTGGCTCTGCTCTGGGTACACCTATCTATATGACTTAGAGCAGTGACTTACTCTCCATATACTTTGCCCATTTGTAAAATAAGGTACCTAAACTAGATATTATTCTTGAATTTAATCAAAAGACCAAGGAGCCATAACGCGTGATAATCTTTATGTTAGCTTCTACTTCTTTTTCTTCTTTTTTTTTAAGATTTGTTTATTCATTTGAGAGGAGAGTAGGGAGGGGCAAAGGGAGAAGGAGATCACAAGCAGACTTCCTGCTGAGTGTAGAGCACCAGGCGGGGCTTGATCTCAGGACTCTGAGATCATGAGCCTGAGGTCTTGACTTGAGCCAAAATTAAGAGTCAGACATTTAATCAACTGAGCCACACAGGTGCCCCAGATTCTACTTCTTAAATTATATAATGCTAAGACCACAAATGGCTTCTTCTTTCTCTAAATGTTTCAGTTTTAATCATGTTCTATTAGTTAAAGGTTAAAAAAAGAATTGGTTTGCACAATTATCTGAAATACTCTAAATATACAAACAATACTCTAAATATAATATCAAATCTGCCTAAAAGCATGAATGAGATTGGCAGTACTTCACTGGCCACCTACTAGCCCCTGCACAAATGGAAACAGATGGTCTCAAATAATTAGGTATGTTCTCATGTGTCGATCATTCCCACGAATCCATCCTCCAAATAGGGGTTTGTCTAATAACATTTTGAAATCTGGGCATCATGAGAGAAGACATCTGAAAGCCAAAATCATTCACTACCTAAAGTGAAATGTCTACAGTCACAGAATTTCAAGTATACTGAGAGTTGTCAGGAAAATATTTTAGGGTAGCCATGTTTGCTAATATCCTTTTCACACCATTGAGGTAAAAACTTCATCTGCTTATATAATTGGGATGGTTTGGCCAAAAGCCACAGACCTACTTTATTTTTCACAAAATAGGGCTTACTTTTAACATTACCAACAGGAGCAAGCACACATAATTTTATGATTGGGATTTTGTCTGTTGAAGAAAACCCAATATAATCCAGAGGCATCATTCTATCATCCATGACTAGTTTAACATTTTTCTTCAGGGTACTTCAGTTGGGTCAGATGGAGCTGGAAATACCCCTCTTCCTATGACTTATGTTCATTTACCTAATAGCCCCCTTCTCAACCAGGTTTCATGGTATAAATTCAGAATATACCAGACAATGAATTAACCATTTAATCAATGAAGCCATAACCAGATAATATGATTAACTTGAGAAGGAACCTTCTCAACCAGGTTTCATGGTATAAATTCAGAATATACCAGACAATGAATTAACCATTTAATCAATGAAGCCATAACCAGATAATATGATATGATTAACATATCATAATAATATGATTAACTAAATGAACATTTATTCAGTCCCTGCAATGTTCTATGTTCTGTATATGCTTAGCAGTAGGAATACAATAACAAAAAATGCCAGACCCTGTCTTCCTGTTCCAAGACTGATAAATGCTTTGTTTTACTGGTAAAACACTCTGTTTTTCTGCCCTAGTAATCTGGATCACATGAGTGGTGAGACTCCTCCTCTTCACTTCTTCCAGGCCTCAGAGTCAGGAAGGCCTAAGGAAGAATCCCATCTGTTCTTACTTGCTCCTCTGGTTCTTATCATTCCAACATAAGAAGAAAGAGACCGAAAAGGAGACATTCTTCCTTAAAACTTAGTTATACACCAGTTCTCACTTTTACATTGTTTCATGCTCCTAATGTTAGGGGGACCCCCCAAGCAGAAAATAGCTCTATTTCCACCATATGACTTCATCTTCATGAGCTAGAAACCAGTAGAAAGGAAGAAGTTGACCATAAGGAAGAACACAGTTTTTACATCCTATATTTATACTATATTCTATTATATTTTACATAATTTTGTTTCTTCCACCAAACTTTGACCACTGTAGTTAATTTATCTCTGTTAAGTCCCAGCAAGGGAGAAAAGAGGAGAAGGGGAAGGTAGCCAGAAGAACAGTGACCCATCAGAGGAACCAGGGAGCCTCCTTCCAAATAAGGCCAGTCCGCGTGGACCACACTGTGTAGTATGCTCTGGAGGCAGCCTAAAAAAAACACGTATCCAGCTCAAGGAACGATTCCAGGAAAGTGATGAAGATGATTCCCTTCCTGTTGTATTCTAGACAGCATATTATTCATGCTGTCGCTGGCACCAAAGGATAAATTAGACTGTCTGAATATTCTCAGCAGAACAGAAGCAATAATAGCAAACTGAGTTATACAACATTCTGAACAAAATGAAATAAGGCACGTAATAGGCCAAATCAACTCCAAAGTTAAGCTTAAGGAAAAGCCCTCTGCTCTTAGTTATGTGTTTGCATGGTAAAATGTCTTTTCTATTCTGGAATAAAGACAAAGTGAGAGCAGCTATGACATTACTAATCACCTACAACACAGTAAGCTCCACCACACAGACAACTTGTATTGAGTAAGATGGTTTAAGGGAGGATTAAAATAAATTACGGCAGGAAACATAGTCGGCTGATGAATTCATCATGATCACTGTCTTCTTAATTAATATTTGTTAAACAAAGAAATAATTATACTGTTGAGATTTTCTAAGTGTCAACTAAATAGTGTACAGCTATGGATCAGTAGTCATTTAGATAAATAAATAAGGTTGTCCTGTGGAGAATCTCAGTTTTCTTCACTCTCAAGCAGAATTTGGCTAATATGAAAGTTGATCATCAAGATATTCTCTTCAATTCTAAGTAGTTGTTTACCTTTTGGTTATTACTTTAATTCAAGTTCTAGTTGTTACTTTATAAAAAGAATTTGTTTGGCTTATGTGTGTTTACAATACTGCATTCAACTCTCATTAAAACTATACTCTCAATTCATTTTACACATAAAGTTCTGTACTTCATGATCATGTCAACCTCAGAATTCTTTTTTTTTTTCTTTTAAAGATTTTATTTATTTATTTGACACAGAGAGAGAGATCACAAGTAGGCAGAGAGGCAGGCAGAGAGAGAGGGGAAGCAGGGTCCCTGCTGAGCAGAGAGCCATATGCAGGGCTCGATCCCAGGACTCTGAGATCATGACCCGAGCCAAAGCAGAGGCTTTAACTCACTGAGCCACCCAGGCACCCCAGCAACCTCATAATTCTTAATAGTTATTCTCAAGAAACAAACAAACAAAAAAACAACATAAAAACCTAAATCAAAATGAAAAACCATGTTTTGTGGTCATCAACATGTGAGCACTGAAACTTTCTTTCCCCTCTAATGGGAATATTCCAACAGGATGCAGGAGGTGATTTTGTGTAGCATCTTTTGGTAGCAGGTATAAAAACACAGAAGACCATCAGGAGTCAGGAAAAGGAACAGGGCGAGGAGAAAAAAGTTGATTAGTAAATTCATGATCAATGCACAATTCCCATGCTATTCTTCAAGTAAATTTTTGCTTAGAGAGATAAAACAATCTTATAAGATTTCATGGAAATTCTGTTGGAAAACATTTAACTGAAGTATATATAGAAGCAGGTTTGGAACAGAGACCAATAGAAAGCTGTCTCATTATTCAGGCATGACATCAGTGAGTAGCAGAAAATGGTGGACATTTTGAGAAATGCATACAGTTAGAAGAAGCATTTCAGAGAAAACAGTAGAATCATAATAAACAGAAAAGAAAATGGTATCTTCATGTATAAAACCCAATTGTAGACCTGAACATTCAGTCGGACAAGCACCTCAAACTTACCATATCCCTCAAAGGAATATAGATAGAGTCTATCCCCCAAAACTGCTTCCTCTCATAAATTACCTATCTCAGTAAACTGAGTTTCTGTCTTACCTGTTACCTGGCCGGGAAGTTGTCCTCATCCCCACCATCCCTCTCACTCCTTACATCCAAGCAATCACCAAATCTTAGAAAACGAACCACTCACCCAAATCTTTAGACTCTGCACATTTGCCTTTACCCGCACCACCTCTATCCAAATAAAGCCATCATCTCTCTTCTGGATTCTTACAGTGATTTCCCTTTCTGGTTTCCCTTTTTCTGCCCTTGTTCCCTGAACAAGGGAATGCACAGAATGCACTATAGCCAGAGTAATCTTTTTGAAATGAAAATATGATTTGCATGTTTGTGCAATACCAGTGATATTTGGTATTTGCATACCAGTGACCTACTTGAAACCCAGAGTTTTCTGAATGAAGTGAAATCTTCCTATTAGATGCTTCCTAACATGGCCATACCTCCCTTTCTGGATTCATCTCTCACAATGTCCTTATGGGCCTATTCTACAGTCCATGCATACTTGCAAGGCTTCCAGGTGTTTGAAAGTACTGGGAGATTTATTTCACTACTGATAATTGACAGCATTTAATCTGTAGCTCTAATATTTTAGTAGTTTGTAATTTAAAATATTCTTTTTTAGATCCTATCAGAACCTAGTTGAATTGGGTGGAAAAACTCTGATGTAGGCCTGATGATAAATCTTTTTTTTTTCCATGACCAGCCAATTTGTTTAAATTTTACATGTAATGTTCATTTGAGCCTGTAGCCTATTTGGACCAGCCTCACTGTGGAATTAATAAATTCAAAGAATCACAGAGTGTGAATCAAAAATAAAAGTAATTTGCATCTTTGTTTTCTTCTTTCAAAGGACACAGGAGACTCAATTTATCACCACTAATTCAACCTATTTTCTCCCTCCCATCACCAAAAACCTACCTAATATTCTCTCCCTTCCACAGTTCCTTTCTGAACTCTGCTCTACGTCTGTAAACCTGGCTTCTTCTCTTGTCTCACCCATTATCTTGATTCTTTAAAAAATGCATGGCCAATTGGGGCGCCTCAGTGGCTCAGTGGGTTAAAGCCTCTGCCTTCAGCTCAGGTCATGATCTCAGGGTCCTGGGATAGAGTTCAGCACCCGGGCTCTCTGCTCAGCAGGGAGCCTGTGTCCTCCCCCCCCCCCCCCCCCCCCCCCCCCCCCCCCCCCCC
>CM053608.1:57852432-57929279 GCA_028646535.1 Procyon lotor | reverse complement strand
GACTTTTCTCCACTGTACATTTATAGATTTGCCTCTATTATGTAAGTGTCACAACATCTCAGTGGTGCAATTACAATGATTCCCATGAGGAACACATCAAGAAGCAGTCTAAAATGTCGATGAAGCATAAGGGGAACCGATTGAAGCTTTGCTTTGCTAAAAAAATCTGAACAACAACGTAGAAGAAGTAGTTGACAAATACAAAAGTGTGGCACCCAGGTGAAAAGAGATTAGAAAGAAGAGTCAAGCTCTGAATGAGCTGAGGCCTGTCTTAATCCTAAGGGAAATAGCAAACACTTCTATTCTAAAACATTTTTTTTCCTTCCCTCAGCTTAAATATATGTTTGCCTATTGCACTGTAGCAGATATGATAGATAGACTAACTCAATATCCGTTCCAACCTCCTTCTTGTATGTCTTCCTGCACTGCAGAAGCTGGGAAATGAAAATCTACATTTCCTAGATGCCCTTGTAGCTAAATCTCAGGATGTGATTTAGGGTCTGTCAATCAGATACTTTCACATGAAGTTTGAATGTGGAGGAGAGGACAAGTATAGGTATCATAGTATTATTTTTTTTAAAACCTAATCTGGTTACATTATACGTTCCCAGTGTCAGTTACACTTCTTTGCTCCCACTCTTATTTATACTATTTTTTATTTATGCATATTTGAAGCCATCTTAAGAACTTTGTAGAACAACCAATATTGAACTTATACTTACGTAGAATTTTGAATATCTTTTTTGTTCAATAACATTTTAAAAAGCTGTCTTCTATAGATTATAAAAATGTTTTTAATTTTTTAAATTGCGGCTATTCTGTCATTGTTTTAATTTGTATCTATGTTCTTGGAGATGCTGAATATTTTTATATGTCTTTTATTTTATAAGTATTTTATATGTATTTTAGCTATGTATAGACCTTTGTTAGAAAATTACAATTTATGTTTTTTGCATATTTATTTATTAGAACTTTATATTTTTAAGGCACATTGTCAGTATTTGGAGGATATTAGCTATTGCTTTATTTATTGCATATATCTTCTCAACTTATTTTTCAGCTTTTAGTAGTCTCTGTTTTTTAAACTAGTATTCAAAGGATTTTGCAGCCAGAGCAATAGGGGAAGTCTCCTTGTCAAATCCAACAATAAAAACACATAAAGCAAAACTGCTCAACACTTTGTTATTTAGAATATGTCCTCATTGAGGGGTGCCTGGGTGGCTCAGTGGGTTAAGCCTCTGCCTTCAGCTCAAGTCATGATCTTAGAGTCCTGGGATAGAGCCCCGCATGGGGCTCTCTGCTCAGCAGGGAGCCTGCTTCCCCCCCCCCCCCCGCCTGCCTCTCTGCCTACCTATGGTCTCTCTCTTTCTGTCAAATAAATAAATAAATCTTTAAAAAAAAAAAAGAATATATCCTCATTGAAAGAGAGAATGTACATTGAAAAGGGTAAACTCAAGCCTAAAACAGATGAGGAAGAAAACTTAAAACACATACAGTTATTCCAGATAAATACAAATTTCCCAACTATTAAAAGTGAGTTTGATTCTCCTTCCCTAGCTGTTCACAGTGAGATCCTTTGAGTACAGAGCAAGATGGTGGCTGCCTACAACTGGAAGGGAAAGCTCTGATCAGACACCAACCCTGTGGACATCTTGATCTTGGATTTCCAGCCACCAAAACTGTGAGAAAATACATTTGTTATTTAAAATAAAAATAAATAAATAAAAAATAAATAAATGTGTGTTTGATACTATGTCTTAGAATCCTAGCCTTTTAACTAAACAGTTGATTAGATCTTGTAGATGATTCAAGAAGAGTGATGACAGCTTTAAATTAGTGTATTTTCTTTTCAACTCAGAAAACAAACTAGCAGATCAGGAAATTCCACCTTGTTGGGTTTCAGCTGAATATTTGGCAAATCTCTCATATATCATTGCTAGAAAAAATAAGTATGGACTGCTGGGAAATTCATACCTGGCTGAACAATGTTTCCTATAGAACTTTGATTATTTAGTTGAGAGAAATTTCTTAAAGTGGCAATCATCAAATTTTTTTTTTTTTGGTTTGAACATAAAAAGGAACATAATAAACAATTTTGAGTATCCACTCTGTATTTATTCACATACATATTATTTACATATTTTACTGTGCTAAAATTATGTTGATTATAGAACCTGCACAGAAGGTGAAATTGACAAGAATAAGGTAAAGATTGTGCTAAATAATATCTGATTCAGGAACACCCAAAAATTGCCCTAAATAAAAAAAAATTATTATGAATAACGTTTGGAATGCTTCCTTTTTAAATGTCCTACCATCTGTGATGTTTTCACTTAATTATTTAGTTAAATCCCAAGGCACACTGTACATTTATTACTGTGTTTACCCTTCTTGCCCAATCTGTTTAGATTCTCATGGTATGTGTAATGTGTCTGATTATGAGGTTATAACTAGATGGAGAGTATCTGCTCTACCATTTCCTTCTCCTTTGTTTACATTTGCAAAAAAATATTATTTTTATTTACACTGTCTTAGCAAAAATCTTTTAAGCTTTTTTGCACAAAATGCACAAGCTTTTGCACAAAAGCTTGTGCATTTAAATAGCCAGGAATTCACTTACAACATACGAACTACAGTATACCAAATTTGAGCAAACTGTTTAGGTTGCATTCATCAAAACCTCTGTTAAAAAGCTCCCATTCTTTTTACATTAAAACCTAGTTGGGTGAGCCTGGTGGTGGGCATTGAGGAGGGAACATATTGCATGGAGCACTGGGTGTGGTGCATGAACAATTAATCTTGTAACACTGAAAAAATAAAATAAACATATTTGGGGAAAAAAACCTTGTTGGATTATTAATCAATTAATATTAGAAATATTAGTAAAAATTGGTATTATGTAATTGTATAGATAAAATATGCATAAGTAAATGTCATCTAATATTATTTTCTCCTTCCTGATGGTTCAGATCAACTTGTGAAATCCCTGGGATGAGAATACCTCGCTTTTTATACCATCCTTTCTCATATTACTGACTTAGCTGAAGGCATATGAAGTATGATTACTAAATTTATAGATGACACAAACTACGAGGAGCAATTAACATGCTAGATGAAGACTTAATTAAATCCAAGCACAATATCTCTCAAGAGTAGGAATGGGATTGAGAATGAGAGGGTTCAGGTAGAATCTGCCAATGACTGTGTTTCAGTCTTCATGATGTTGAATATGGATAAGGGGAATAAAAATCTCAGAAAGGGATTTATCTGGGATGTTGAATGACAGTTCAAACAGGCAAGTATCTAGAGCAATAAATGATTTTTATTGATACTGAGATATTGAGCATTTAGGAAGTAGATACCATCGTAATGTCCATTTAAAGAGATCATGTTTATTTCACTATACAAGTAGGAACACATTGGTTTTGCACCTTGAAATATATTTACTTATGATTATTGTGAGCCTTACAATGCAACCAAATTGCCTTTAGGTATATCAGGTCCTAGCTATGTACATGAGCCTTCTTTCTCTAAGTACAAACTTACTTAATTCCTTCTAAAAACCTACATTGTAATTAAAAGAGGTGCAGATGCAGGGGTGGCCAGGTGGCTCAGTTGGTTAGGCTGACTCTTGGTTTCTGCTGGGGTCATGATCTCAGAGTTGGGGGATCAAACCCCATGTAAGGGCCTGTGCTGGGTGTGGAGCTGCTTAGGGTTCTCTCTCTGTCTCCCTCTTCCCCTCCCTGCAATGCATGCATGAGTGCTTTTGGAAGGAAGGAAGGAAGGATGGATGGAAGGAAGGAAGGAAGGAAGGAAGGAAGGAAGGAAGGAAGGAAGGAAGGTTGCAACATAAAATGGAATACAGAAAACAATTTTGAGTATCCACTCTATATTTATTTCTTTTAAGGAAGAAAAGGAAGGAAGAGAAAGAAAGAGCTGAAGATGTTAATGCTGGAAATTTTTTTTTAGAAAATACAAAATGGTTTTAAAATACATGAAAAACTGTACAACAAAAAAGAGATTATGCGTAACTGGGAAATTTCCAGGGGTGGAGAACTGAAACCAACGAGTAGAAAGTATTCTTTAAGTAAACATTAAAAAAAAGTTTTTCTAATATTTATCGAGTCACACAAAAGAGTAATGCTCTGTCCTATGAGAAAGAGATAAGTGTTTAAGCAGAAAGAATGGTCACTTGATCACATAATTTATATAACAATTTACTCTATAGTACATGGAATAAATTCACTCATCTTTAAGGGATTTACCTGCTGTAAGATTCAGTGACTCTTCAAACCAATTTATACTTGAGAATAACTTTCTTTAGTCTTCTGAAAGTCTTCAATAACTTGTTATATATTTAAAAGATACACAAAAAGAATTCTGAAGTTATATACCATATGCATTAATTAAATTTTTTATTTAATACGATGTAAATAATTTAAAACAATTTTTTAAAAATTTTTATGTATTTAATTTGAGAGAGAGAGAACACATGAGCAGGGGAAGGGGCAGAGGAAGAGACAGAGAATCCATAAGCAGACTCCCCACTAAGCATAGAGCCTGATGCAGGGTTCAATCCCAAGACTGCTGAGATCATGACCTGAGCTGAAGGCAGATGCTTAACTGCCTGGACACCCAGTCATCCCAAAACAAATTTTTTATTTTGCTGGTTCAAATACTACATTCTCCCTTTCAACTGAAAAGATTCCCATAATTTATTCATTGTATCCATTTTACTTTGAGGGGAGGGGTTTTATGTTCAAGTGAAACAAACACAAGTAAAACAATATGAAAATTTAATATTTGTAGAGTTGGCTGTTTGATATTAAATATGCTTTAGCAAGAAGGGTAAAAAGTAACTTTTTTTGTCATCTCAAAGCATACTAGAACCAAAAATAAGATTTTTTTATATTTATGTGCTTGTGTGTCTATCTCATTATCTCTATATAAGTTAGAAACAAAATTCAATTAATTTCACTAAAAACATCACTACTATAGATAATTTACTAAAACACCATTGTATAATATATATTCCAAAGTTATATAACTATATTCTTAAATCAGAAATACATAAGGAATTTTTAAAGAAAAGGTAAGTTTTCTATTTTTTTTAAAGATTTATTTATTTAGGGGCTCGATCCCAGGACCCTAAGATCATGACCTGAGCCAAAGGCAGAGAGAGGCTTTAACCCACTGAGCCACCCAGGTGCCCCAAAAAGGTAAGTTTTCTTGAATAGATATTTTAGATAGATTGTTTTATCTTCAGTATCTAATTCTTTCAAAATACATGCAATGTCTTATCAGGCAAAATCATGTCCATTAATAAGTTCCACACATGGGTTAAATAGAGTATCAGTAAATATTTGCTGATGACAAAGAACATGGTAGATATGCCTCAAAATAGGGACTCACTTATGGTTCTATTCATGTGTAGAATCAATCTATATTATCAGTGCAAAGAAGATTTTAGAAAACAATCTAATGGGCTTGGGGCACTGAGTAGTTCAGTCACTTAAGCATCCAATTCTTGATTTCAGCTCAGGTTGTGATCTCAGGGTCCTGATACTGAGCCCAAGTCTAGGGCTCTGTGCTCCACAGGGAGTCTGCTTTCTCCTTCTCCATCTCTTCCCCCTCTCCCCCATAAAATAAATTAATAAATCTTTTAAAAATATCTAATGGGCTTTGAGTTCTGATATATGAAAATTAGCTAAGAACTCCATTTCAACCCATTGGATGCCATTATAGATTAATTTTTTCATATTCAGAAAACAACCTCCTATTAAAAGAAAACAAAAGGCATCCTTTAAAATATGTCCTAGGGTATCTGGGTGGCTAAGTCAGTTAAGCATCTGCTCTTAGTTTTGGCTCAAGTCATGATCTCAGGGTCCTGAGATGGAGCCCCGAGTAGGACTCTGCACTCAGCAAGGAGTCTGCTTGAGATTCTCTCTCTCCTGCTGCCCCTCCCTCAACTTGTGCTCTCAAAAATAAACAAACAAACAAATAAATAAATAAACAATTAAAAAATAAAAAAAATTAAAAATATCCTGAACACCAGAAAGACTACAATGCTAAGTAGAAAGTTTCTATTTCAGTGAAAATCTACAAAGTATACTCTAAATTTATAATAATTGAAGAAAAGGCTTAACATTTGGTTTTTATCAAACTTTTTTTCTTCCAGAGAGTTAATCCCTGGGTAATCTAAAGACTTTACCTTAGCCAAATTCTTCAGAATCTGCTTTTCACAACTCACAAAATGACCTTTAAAAAGTAACTTATTAAATGTATATATAGTTCAGTGCCCTCTACCAAATTCTATTTCCTGTTAAATATAGGAATGTAACCTAACTCCTCAAGATAGTATCATTAGAATCAACTATTAATGATACCATTGAAAAGTTAAAGCTTTTGGTATATTCATTCCTATTTATTCTAAACATGGAGCAAGATTTTTTAATAGCAGAGCATTATTCTTGTTTTATGGTGTTGCTTGCTTGATTACTCTCAGCTTTCTTTCTCCTATTGAAATAGCTATATTGAATATTTGACCCCAAAGCTTTCTTATTTTGTGACTTTTTTTTCAAATTGGAAAAAAAATTGAAACTCAATAATTAAATTTGACAGATTTACATTGGCAATTTTCTACTTAATCATTGTAACAACTTTTGTCTTCACTTTTTATTTTTTATGACATTAATGATCAGATTCGTTAATATACCATGACAGTCATTAATTTGCCAGTCCATAGTACTTTACTAAATAACTTGTTATGCTATTAGTAAATGTTATCTTACACAAGAAAAATCTATTTGGACTTATCACATTTATCTTCAGGAAAAAAAGTATTAGATCTAGGAATGCTGACCAAAAAAAAAAAAAAAAACAATAAAAACAAAAAAACCCCCACAAAACCCACCTGCCCCTCCACTCCCTCTACCAATAAAAGCCTTCACATACAGATTAAAATAAAAACGTTGACTCCAAGTTCAGAATGATACTTTAAATTCTAATTAACTTCTTTTTTTATGAAAAGATAAAATAAAGCTATGTGTGGGGAAAAAACATGAATACATTTAATATTAAAAATTATATCCAGTTCATGTAATGCCTTTGCTAGAATCAGTATTACCTCTCTCCTCAAGATGAGAGGAAAAAAATATCAAGATCTAAAGAGACTGTTTTTCTTACAAATAGAGGGGAATTGTTGCCTTTAAGCCTGCAACTGACACTGGAATTTTTAGTAAGCCCTAATCAATCATAACTCTTGAAAGCAGCTATTAGGAAAGTCATACTGTGTGACATGAACTTTCCAAAAACCAGCACTGACAGCTACTCTCTCTAAGGGCACTCATTTTCTTCCTCTTTGCTTGAAAAAGAGAGAGAGAGAGAGAGGGAGAGAGAAGAGAAAGAATGTGAATTATTTCAAGTTCCAAAAATGGTACTTTTACCTATTAAATAATTTGAATATACAGAATCAATAGTTTACACATAACAACATTACCAAACTGATTTAACGTACTCAACAGAGACACAGAATAAAGACAGGCAAACATTTACAGATGAAGAATAATTAGCATGGCTCTTTCTTTTAAAGAAATCCACCCAGATTAATTTTAGCTCTAAATGTATGTCAATAAATGAAGTCTCACGGAATCATGTATCAACTCACTGATATGAGATCAATTTAAAGATGACTTTGATTACTATTGGTACAGAGAATACTTATCCACTTTTTATTTCTATTCATTAATCAAGAAAGATAATCGTACTGCTTACATAAATTTACAAAATGGAGATGGTTCAGCACATGTGTTTATGTACAGTAATAAATCTCCCTCTGGAAAGGAAAGGAAACAGAATTCAAGCAGGCCATCCTTATAAATAAACAAATGGCTCAGTAAAATTGTCCATAAATAGTAAATCTCAAAAACAGGAGATATTTTTCTTTTAGCAATTATATTTAGGTAACCAATTGTTTGTTCCGTGAATTCCTTTCTTTTTCCTTCCATTCCTCTTTGTTCTGCCTGTTCACACATACAACTGGGGCAAGAGGCAGAAAGACATTACTGTTGAAGAGAATCAGAATTTGCCGTCCCAAAATATGCCACTTTGACACAAGGATTATTTTGAGCTGAAGGCAACTGAGAAGGAGCAGACACAGGAGGAGCTCACTGTTCTTCCCATTTCTGACTAAAAGCAGGGCATACATTTCCCTTTGCAAAGGCGATGTAAATTTCTATTTGTAAAGTTGTCCCCCTCTCAGTACCAGGAAGAACATAATAATTCTAGAGAGGACCCTTACTTCCAGGAACAACTTGAGTCTGCATAACAGACCTTACTAAACAACCCTATCTACCATACATTAGCTATTAACCCTCCACAATTTATTACCTCAAGGAGCCCGAAATCCCTTTTCCTTTGTCTAGTCACTTTTCCACAATTACTGCCTTTTGTCAAAATGGTATAAAAGCCCCCAAATCTAACTGCTTCTTTGGGTTTTTCCTTCTTTGCTTTAAAGCCCCTGGGGAGATAAAAATAGTTTAAAAATTTGTATGCCTTTTCTTCTGTTAATCTGCCTTTTTCCAGTTTAATTTGCAGGCCCCAGAAAAGAAACTTAGGAGGCTATTGGAAAAGTTTTTATCCTCCCCTGCACTACTATTGTTTATCTAAGGGGTGACATGATATTAATGTCATGACAAGATGAAAACATGTTCAACTTTCTATATTTAAAAAATGCAACTAGTATACTTTTAAGTGCAAAAACTTTTTTTAGTTTAGATTTAGAAATTTTAATAAAGAGGATATTTTGACTCATGGAACCATCAAATTATTTTCTTTATTGTTCACTAACAACAGAAATGTCTCAATTAGCATCAATGGTATAATTAATATAGATGAAAATCAGAGCCTAAATTTAGTTGATGTATTTCCAAATAATTTCTATATCTCTGTCGAGTCTATATTAGTTTGACTTTTTAAATAAAATGTTGACCAAAAGATAATTATATAATAGATAAATTTCCATCTAAGTATAAGAAAAATTAGTATTTTTTCATAGTAATCTATTGATATATGAACTGTTTTATTTATATATATATAAACATGAAATTACATATTTATGAATGTATACAACTTACACATAGGTTTATATTTGAATGATAATTCAATTCAAATATATGTACTACATATAATATGTAATATGTATTACATGGATGGATATATGTCTGTATAATATATGATATATAATTATAATATACAGAATTATAATATATATAACATGATTCCTGCCTGTCAATGTTCTAATCATCATGCTACATAAGCAGAACTACATAGGTAACCAGATAAATTCTCTAAAGTTGAGTAAATATGATTAAGGTGCATTTTTAATTGGAACAGTTTAAAATACAACCATTCTGCAAAAATTTGAAGGGAAAGAGAAAACATTAAATCTGGGAACAGGAGAGAGGGAGACATTCTACATCACTAAAAACACAATCTTAAAAATCAAATATTTGCATCAATGGAAAAAAAAAACATGTTCCTAATTCTATAAGAAATTTCTTTCTAGTAAATCACTGCTCTAGCAGCATTTCAGCAATGGTGTTTAAACAGTGATAATTATCCTAACCTGGTTTATCTTCTAGGATGATTTTTAAAACCATTTCTACAAGATTTCTAGGGGAGCAATTCTGATATATGGGTACAGCTAAGACTAAATTATTTTTTTAATCTCAGTGAAAAATTATTAGGATCCAAAACCTTATAGGAAGGATTGCAGAGAGGTGTCCTGATTCCATTGGACTTGGAGTTCTCCTAATATATGATATAACCTATCATCTAAGGAATGGTGCACAAGTTATGACACATCCTAAGCCTGAAGAAAAACCTAGAAATTATCTCCAGTAAGTTATATAATTAAAATTTTGGCCAATCTTTGCATCAGTGTTAAAAATTTATTTTTGCTATCTCAGAATATCTCGTCTTATAGAGGGTCATTGTATTTATAGGAAAATTATACACAAGGAAGAGATTATTTCTCTTACGTTTGATGAATTAAATATAATTCTTCAATTTTTATTTAATAATATAGCTGCATATTAGTTGATGAGATTATTAAAACAAATATCACATCAAATTATTTTATAGCATTACAGTTTAAATCATAGTGGCTTGAAGACCTAGAATTCTACTATGCATGCAAAATCAAAATCTAGTCTCGATTCTTTGTATCAGTACAAAAGGCACAATGAAGCTACCCGCAAAAAGCAAATTTGATGATTATCTTTGAAATATATATTTTAAAAAATTGATAATTAGTGAATCCATGACTGCTTAGAGATATTTTCCCTCATTTTTCACTCCAGCTCATTCTCCTTTTGCTGTCCAACATTCTTGGAAAAAGCAAGTCACCCCTCCCTACATACAGGGCTTCAACTCACAGTTTTTCCTGTAGAGAAAATGTAGCAAAATAGAAGGCTTTTCCTGTGCTCTGCCTACTGTCAGTCACAGGTACCCAGAGGCACCAGCATAGCAACAAAGGAATCAAATAAGTAGAATAATTGTTAATTTGAAAGGAATGTTTGCTTAGTTGAAATAGAAAACCTATATAAGAATTGGGGTTTATTTTTTGCCTTTTCATTTTTATGTTTTTTTAACATTTTAAATGAGAAATAGCTTAAAATCTCAAAATGCAGCTGTATGTATTAATAATGAGGAGGGCAAAGTTTAATCACAGAATAAGAGACAGCACCTGGGGACATAGCGGGGCCGGGGCTCTCATGTACTCTGGCTTACCTGTCTCTGCTTCAGACTAGTCCCAAGTACCCCAAGTCTGGGTTTACCTGGGAAATCAAGGGCCCCATCTTCATAATCTCTAAGAGTATCTCTAGCTTTAACAGGTCCGTGATTAACTTACTGGAAGGCTCTTCTCTAAAAATAATCAGCATTACTCAGATCTGGATTAAGGGCGATTCATAATTAAAACTCCAATATCACAGAGCAACCAAATTACTGAGGCACCTTACTGCTTTTCTTTTTTTCTGAAATATTATTGTAGTCTCTCATTTACGGCCTAACAGTTTTCATTACACTCATCAAAATGGACTGTGAACTAAATAAATTATGCACATTATATAAAGTATACAAGTTGACTATTTTAAGTGAGACTCACCAATGGTCAAAGTGATTGTCAGAACATCTCACTGCGGTTAACCAAATGATTTTTCTCCAAATGCTGATGTGACTAAACTAAATTTTGTACTAGATATGCTTTATAAAAACAGGCATTCTATTTCTAGAAGTGTGTTCTACTTTTAAAAAATCTGCACGCCAGGGTCCAACTACTGTTGCTTATGTGGAATAATTAAAAGATTTAAGCTACACTTTTTTTTCCAAATAACACAATGCAAAAACAACAAGGTTTTGTCTGTTTTGTGTAACTATATTTATAGAACTATGTAAATAACAATGCTTAACGATGAAATATTTTTATACACGTCTTCTTTGACTCTTCCTTTTGTAATAATATACCAGAGACTAGTTTCTTTTTTCTTTTGTTAGTAAAACTTATACAATTGTAAAATCAAAACAAAGCAAAACAAAACAAAAAAAACTTATATAACTGTGTAGGAATAGTTTGCCCTGGAAATACTAAAGTTTGCCAAATAGGATTCAAATGGATTTGTCCTATCTGAATAGAGGAATCCTCACAATCCAAGAAAAGAGCAACAAAATAGGGTTTCTTCAGCAAAGATCAGCTCAGTTTAAGATAATCATACCAATATGTTACAAATTGAATATTCTTCCTGCTTCAGTGAAAAAACCCACAAAATATATAAAGGCCTCAGTGCTGATGACATTTTGGTTTAAATTATTTTCTTTTGTAGACCATGTGTGTTCCTTCTCTTGACAGACTACAGATCGCATGAAGGCAATTATGTCTTTAGCTTTGCCCTCTTTCGGGTCAGTGGTATAATTATAAGAATTTGCACAGCTAAGTTGGTAGGTGGTATATTTATTTAATTGTTTACCACTCGATTGGGAGCCAGCGTTAGCAGAACAAAAGCCTCAGATGAATGTACAGTTAGGTCCATCATAATTTATGGTTGGTTGGATTTGCTACAGTCAAATCATCTGGCAGAATCATGCCACAGTGACCCAGGAATGCCCAGCTCTCAACATATGCCTCGGTCACATTATCCAGTCATAACAAACAAAACTCACCATTTAGTGGACCTCTCAGTGTTTGTTTACCACATGCACAAGTGAATTATTCTAGTCACCATATGTGCATATAAATCTCAAGAATATAACTTAATTACGCTAAATCAAATATCAAGTTTATATGATCCTATTTTTGAATTAACTTGGGTAGTACCTAGAGCATTTTTGTGAATAAGGACTTCTTAAAACAGGACTTGAGACTATGGCAAACATCACGCAATATTAATTTCTTTGTCTCTTTTTCCCCTTTGGCAAATTTATTCATAAAACTTGTGCGTTTTCTCCTCTCTTCCTTAGATTCTTTAAGTATGTAGACGGTCATTGAGCTTCCATTTGGGGCCCAGACCTATGGTAGGTATTAAGGGTGCTATAATAATAACCCAACAGATGATTATGTCATTACTGTGCCAAGACCGAGAGAGACTGTGTTGCAGCCTCAGTCCCTACCATATGGTAGGTGCTCAATTAATATTTGTATCTATCAATCAATCAATCCATATTTCATGAATGAATGAATTCACACAATGCACATCACCAGTTTTACATGGTCATAGGGTGAATGATTTTCTCCTGGAACATAAGCTCAACTTTAAGTTTCCATTCAGCGCCATAAGCAGCTACAACAAATAGTTAGCTAGGAGAGTCCTTAAATCAGATTATCGTGATTGCGTGATAAAATCCAACACTTTAAAATGAGAAAAAGGAGTTCACAAATAAATAAGCAGGTGAAATTTTGAGGTTAATATAAAATATCCTGAGACTTGAAAAAGCATTTTTTTTTTTAAAGTCTGATTAGGATTGGAAACCAGGCAGTCTTTGGGGCTGATTTTGCAGACACATGCAAATTTCAAGCTGTAAAGTACTATATTTTGTTCATAATGGAGGATTTGGATTATTGCCTTGTGGTTGGTAGAAACTGTCTTATTAATGAAGGATAGTAATGACTGGTTTCCATTTAGAATGTTTGTAATAAACTGTCAACACTTGTAAAAAATAGCTACCTTAGTCATTTGGTTACCTCATTTTGTGTGTTTGTTTTATATAGGAACATTCAAGCATATCTTCACAGCTAATGAGAGGAAACACATGCCCCAGAAAACCAGATCAACTAAGGCCCACATCATTTTAGGAGAAGAAAACCTAACAAACATAGTCAAATATCATTCCTTCCCTGCCAGTGCTTGATTACTTTTTGGACCCTCTCCCCCAGACATGTGAAAAGCAGAAGCACTCGGCACTAACATTCTGGAAACAAGAATGCATTGGAAATTCCAACCTAAACAGGAAATCAAAATGTTCACATTTCCTCTACTAAACTGTCTTTTTCTTGTATGAGATTTTCCTCCTTGAAATGCAGTATGCCACACAGCATCTCTGTCCACTCCAAGTAGTCCCGAGTTTCTACCTTCCTCGTGTGTACTCTGTGGATCTTTCTGGCTGTGATATCCCCAGGGTGTTCCCACTTCTGTTTTTTACTCACCATCTGTAACCTGGCCCAAGATGGTCCTTCAGGAGAATGGAGTTCCATAAGCCCTCCTTCCTAGCAACGTGAATTCCCTATAATCAGTTTCAAATCTCAGCCAGAGCAATGCTTTCTCCTTAATTTCTCAGTTGTCTCTCTTTCCTAAAAATGTTTATTGATGTAAACATGTACACAAAGGTGCACAAATCGTAACTATGCCGCTTTACATATTTTCACACAGCAAACACACTTGAGTAAACACACTGTATATAAAAATAGAGCATCAGTAGCTATGCTATCCTCTCCCTCAACCTGTAGCCACTCCTAGAGCTGTATTGGTACCCTGTTGTGGTGGTTTTAATTTACATTCTCCTGAAGACTAATTTGAGGAGGGATATTATACATAGTGCCCTTTTTCCTCTAAGTGTCCCTCTCTCTTTTGCTTATTTCTTGTTGAGTGGTCTGATTTTGACTATAAGATTTTACACTTTTTTTATGTATTCTTCATAGGAAAATTGTAACAGTTGTTGCAAATATCTCCTCTTACCCTGCTGCTTGCTTTTCATTAATTTACTATTGTCTTTTGATGAGCAGAAGTTTTTAATTTAGTCATTGCTTTTTTCTTCCTTTCTGGTTTATGTTTTTTTGTGCCCTGTTTAGGAAATTTTGCACTGCTCAAAAAGGTAAAGATAAGCAATATATTCTTTCCTATTTGGTACATTACCAATAATGTCATCCAAATATAATGACTATTTTATTCTCCCTTTCAAATTTTTGGGACTTCTTTATTTTGCCACTCTTCTAGTATGTCAAATAGAATAGTGGATGTGCTTGCCTCATTGTTGATGTCAGAATAAAAGTTTTTACCATTCTACTATTAAGTATGAAGTTTGCTAGAAGAGTCTTTATAAAAATTATATATCCTCCCTTTTATTGCTTGTTTACTATGAATTTTTGTTATAAATGGTTAGGTTGTATCAAATGATATTTATGCATATATTGATATAAACATGATTTTTCTTCCTTTTGAGTGAATTACATTGATCAATTTATAAATCTTCACCCGACCTTGTATGTCGGATTAAAACCCATTGATTTTTTCTCCTAATTTATTCATGAGAAAGATTGGCTTAGGAGAATTGTGAAGTCTCTTATTGGTGTTATCTTCCACCAGAGAAAGTTTCCCTAATTCACTCGTAGGAAATTAGAGGGGAACAGGTCACTTTAATCCAATAAAAAACAGAGCAGGGTCAAGTATAAGGATTTGAGTTTTTATAAGACTTGGTATCTTTTGAACGGTCTTCTTTCCTAAGCTGTAGCTCTGTAGTCCCCAGAGCAGAGCAAACTTCCCCAACAGCATCTCCAGAAAAGTGACAAGATCCCAGAGGAAAAAATAGGTGTGTTCAGAAAGTCCTAAAAAGATTCATATTTATAAAATGCAGCATGAAAATGGTAAAGAATTAGAGGTCCTAAGGATGTCTTTTCTTATTAATAATCATTTTAAAGGATATGTGTGTTCTTAGAAACCTTGTAATTTCTTCAGGTTTGCAATTACGATAGTCACCCATATGTTTCTCTGTCATAAGTGGTAGAAGGAAAACCTTTACAAATCTGGGGGCGGGGGAAGCTTCATATGCAGGTAGTTCAGGGACATAAAGAAGGAGAGATGGGAAAGAGAGTTTCTCTTCCTATAGCCAGTTAGTATCCACAAATGTTGTATTCATTAGGGGCTTAAGGTTTGCTCCCCAAGAGGAAAGGTCTGACCTGGGTTCAGAAGGGATTTGAGACTCAGAAGTGCTCCAGATTTGAGACTTCTCCTCAGAGCTCTATCCTCTCACCAAGGAAGCCACACCTTTGAGATGTAGGGGGACATTTCCTCTTGAGAGATTGTAATGACAACTTTTCTTTTTTTTTTAAGATTTTATTTATTTATTTGACACAGAGAGAGAGATCACAAGTAGGCAGAGAGGCAGGCAGAGAGAAAAGGGGAAGCAGGCTCCCTGCTAAGCAGAGAGCCCTACCCAGGGCTTGATCCCAGGACCCTGAGATCATGACCTGAGCTGAAGGCAGAGGCCTTAACCCACTGAACTACCCAGGTGCCCCATAATGACAACTTTTCTATGTACACCTAGTTATAGCCAAGATAATTCTGAATGCAATAAATTTTGTGAATTTTGTAAATTTAAACTGTACAAGAAGGTGAGTCTAAGTATCATATTATATACATATATACATATATATAATGTATGTATTTTTCAGAATTAATCTAGAATAATGTATATGTAAATGTCTAATAAATTGACATATTATATTTTAGGGACATTCTTATCATAATATCTTCTAATTTTTATGGGCTAATTTTCTATTTATGGAACTTCCAAAGCTATTTTTCTCTTATTTTTAACATCTACTACTTTAAGGCTCACTCTTACTAGTGGGACCACCACAGAAAGGAGGAAAAAGTAAAACATTGGATTAACGTTTCTTGGGAAAGAAGTCTGGAATTGTCTCTTTGGATTTTATTAATTACCGCGTGAAATTCTGTTAGTTGGAAAGGCCTCTGCCATTGGCATTTGTGACTTCTCTTTCCACCTGTCTGACTACTTCTCAGTAGTCTCCTGCAAGGAGATGTCAGTCACCTATTAAATGCATCTGTTCCCTAGGAACCCATCACCTCTCTTGGCTGACGCTTTTCACATCTGCACACCTTTGCTCTGAGTGCAGCCTTATCTAACTAGATGACAATCAGATGCCTTTCTTGAGAAATTATGCAAATATCTCAAAGTTCATATTTCTGAATCAAAATTTCTGTATGCCTTAAACTTGTATATCTATATCTATCTATCTGTGATTTGTCACATCTCTTTTCTTACCTTCCCCATTGTTAATACCTAAATTTAAGCTCATTACCTTGTCAGGTAGGTTATTCTTGTAGTTGTCCCAACTGCTTTTCTTTCTGCTTCCTGCATGGGCTCAACTACAATCCATCCTCTGCACTCCTCCTACAGTGAACTTTCTACACCTTCAAATCTGACCGTATCATTAAGGTATTTAAAATACCACAGTAACTCCATGTAGCTTTTAGAACAATATCAAAATGCTATTGCTTGACACAGAAAGTCACTTGCTATTTGGCAATATCTTATTTGGTATTAGTTATTTGTTTGGAAGTTCAAAAAAGTCCCCACTTCCCCACCCTTACTTCATTAAATAATACCTACTTATTTCCCAAAACTAAGTACAAGCTATCCGTGGTCACCTATTTGGAGTTGGAAGTCTGCCTCAGTGAAATTTATAGGAAACTATATCAAAGCAATTCCCAAATTTTATTATACACAGCTATTTCTTTCTTTTACTCTCAAATTAAGCTTTAGCAACTTTGAGGACAGTAATTTTTCCTTAGTTGACATTGTAGCCCAAGGAGATAGCATAATACCTAGTATTTAACTGATGCCCAGTAAACTTGGGCTGTAATCGTGGATGAATGTTTGCATGTTATAGATTTTAATGTACGCAAAGATAATCAATTTGTAATTCAACAATATAAATATAGAGAAAAGAATTTCAATCCATAGAGTACTCAACAACCATAAACCATAAAAAGCTGACAAATCAAAAAGAACTGTTTACCTAATGTGACCACAATGTGATGAGTGATGAAGAAAGGATATTTCCTTTGAAATGCTATATTTAATTATACAATAAAAATGCACAGGATTATAAAATTTAATATAAGCTCTCTTATTTTAATAACACAAATGCCAACTTTTTAAACAGGGTTTTGGTAGAGTTGCTTTTATAGAGTCCCTTTAAATTTGCCTCTTATATTAGGTCTGTTAATTGTTTCAATAAGTTTCCAAATCAAAAGATGGCCAATGAGGAGCTGAGTTGTCAATTGCCTCTTAATTATAGTGATTTGGAGAAGTCTGGAAGATGACCCTGAGGGTACTTGGAAACACAGATTTTCTTTACTGCATCGCTGCGGTTTTGTTAATGTGGCTTGTGGTTATTTAGTTAATTAGGAAGAGTAGTTTATATAAACAACAGGCTTTCTGAATAAAATATTTCCCATAACTCTAAAGGCAACGATTTATTGCCTTTGTCTTTAAACTCATAACTATACATTTGATAATTAAATTCTTGGGAACAGTGTCCTAAAATTCCAGGAGGAGGGATGAAAGAAACTTATCTTGAGTCAAGTCTTGAAATAAAAGAGGGAACCCTGATGTCTTATTGTCAGATGATTTCTGAACCATATGCTTGTATATGCGTGTCTGTTTATACATATACATTCATGTGTTAAGGATCAGAGGGATGTGTATTTAATGCCAAAGTATTCCACACGATCTTGCCTTTGTTTAGTTATAACCTGCCTCTATAAGGGCTATTCAAAATAAATTGTGTCCTCTTTTCCTCCACTTCAGTTTGTTTAATATGTATAGTAAATGTATCTACATAGAAATGCTATAATTTACTATATATAACTTTCATTCTTCCCTCTTGAACTGCTTTAAAATATCAGAGCTTGAAGTATATGAATTTTAAAATATCTCCCCCAACAGGACATATTAAAATGCACGTTTCCATTTCTCATAGCAGCACTTGTTGTGCAAGTGCCTTCAAATTTAAATATGTCAAAGTTATAATTATAGTAAAATGAAAGCAAATGCAAGAATGGCTCTGAGAGGTTTATCCTTTTAAACTGCAAATTTAGCTCTTTTACATAGGCAGGTTTAATTTCAAAGATTTTCACAGTGTAGGAACTAATTAATTAGTTAATAATGCATGAAGCCAGTAGAGCATTATCAGTGCTATATCCCAGATGGAAAACTAGAACAAATGGGGAAACTTGCATTTAATTTGACCCCTTTAAACATGAAAACTTGAGGCTTTTCTTGTTGTCTTCTTACATTTTCATCACTTTATCCTTCATGTCTTTGGTCATCCCCTGCTCTGGCCCCACACGATTATAGAACTTTTAGACTTTTGGGGTGAAAAAGGGAGATGACAACAATTTGACAATGGCAAACCAGCAAATGGGCTTGATAAAGCTGATTTTAAAAACTAAAGTCATTCCTCAGTTTGATAGCACATTATCTTGTATGAGATGCTAGTGTCCATTTGCTACATTACTCCTCTCCTAAAACAAATAGAAAACTAGGGGTCTGAGGGAGTTAATGCCCTCAACTCTACCTACTTTTCCTCCACTCCCTCACCCACACATGCTAAAGAAACCAAGCAATCTCAGTGCTTTTTCCTTCCAGGTTATACTTATTCCCAAAGTGCTACGTAAAACCGAAATAACTATGATTTTAATCATCAGATACATTCTTTTCTTTCACACCCATTCTTATCAAGCCACAATGCTAATTCCACAAGTGAAATTTACTTAATGCTATGAAGTATTGTCACTGTTCTACCACTTCTGTGTTTTTATGAACAGACAAAGGGAGGCCCCCAAAAACCTATAAATTGAAATCTATGTTACTTATGTATTTCTCTTTGACTTTCAGGGCAAAATTCAAGCCTCTTCAGATCCGTGTCTCATTTACCAGTAACAAGGCAATGTGCTACAATGTCAAGTATCAACTCCATTGTATTTAGGTAGTATTTTTTTTCTCTGAAAGATTTAAAACGGAGAAAGGGCAAACTCATTCTGAAGGATGGATGGTGAAATTGCAAATTCTTAAAGGTCTCATTCCAAATAATAGCAACAGAAATACAATCATATGTCCTTTCTGAAAGGTGTCTATGTCTTGTCCTATCAGGTGAGTGCTGAGAATTGTGGAATCACAGTTTGAAAGCACCACTACTAATTAATAAAACAATTTAAATGCTTACCTATTATAACAAAAACAGCTAAACTCTTTCCCCAAATGAAGGAGGCTTGTTCAGAGGAGATATCAGCCTACTGGTCTTATCAAGCCCATGCACGGCTAGGGGGTGGGACAGACTGCAGTTGCTGTCAAGAGAGAAATAGAATAGCATGCAAATGAAAAAGCATCCTGAAGAATTCTTCTGGATGAATTCTAGATTTTTTACACTTTCCTTTATGAAAAATCAAGGGTTAATGGGAAGGTCCTCATGTTCTTTATAGATCTGCAGTCCAGAGAACAAACCCACATTTCAGGTTGTTTCCTTGTAACGATCCAGAAAAGATTTAGTTTTGTCTCTAATTTAATGGAACCCGTGAATAATCCATTCTGCATTTGCATTAATTTTTTTTTTTTTTTACTATATGCATTTACTAGTTCATTTAACATTTACTGTTTTCTGTAGTAGCTACCAGAGATATAAGTGGGACATAATGGGCAAATTTCTTGCTCTCATAGAGCTTCCAATTTAGTTTAGAAATCAGGTCATTAAAAGGCAAGTACAATACAGTACAACAGTACAGTTCATTGTGATAGAAGAACAGTGGGCTCATAGAAGCACAAATCACGGATGATAAACCAAGATGGAGGATGGGGAATGGCAGTGAGGGATTTTCTTCAAAGATAGTTAAAAAGTGGAGGGGGGTGAATAAAGTGTCCTCCAGGCTGAGAAGGCACTTTGAGACTGAGAAGGGAAGCCAGCCACTCCACACCACTTAAACAGTTTTATCCGAGGTAACTTACAGACCGGGGCAAAAGAGTGGAAAAAACGATCCAAGCAGTTACATTGCTCTTCCCCCCGCCTGCCCCATCCGGGCCTTAATCCTCAGGGTTGTTATCTAAGTGGAGCGGCCTGTGCACCAGTCATCTCTACTGGTTAGCTAAAGTGATGGCTTCTGTGCACCACTTTAGGGAAGATCAGAACAAGCTTTTCCACATCCAGGTCAGGGCATATGTAAACTTCCAAGGGGCCTGGAACACATAGCCTGAGGGCAGTTCTTGCAAGGGGTTGAATAAGATGGACGGCCAAAGATGGAGTGGGTGCTGTGGGTACTTCTACAGATATAAAAATCTAAACTGTAATCTGAGGAGTGAGTCATGTAGTAACTAGTGTCGAAAACAGAAAAGATTGTGCCAGAAAGAGCTTTGAATGGGCTGTTGGTGGTCAAAGAGGAAGCAAGTCATATTCACTGAAGAAAGTCATGACGAGCAGGATTAAGACCTGGAATCATAGAATGAAGAGTGGAAATGGAACAGGTATGGTATGTATATAAAAATGTTAATTATTAAACTACTTTTTCACTTTTTTGGTGTTATTTTGTGGTAGTAGCAGAATTCTGTGTGTGTTAATTATAATTCAGTCTGAATACAATCTATTCCAGGACTCTGACAAGATCCTAAGCCAGCAAGACTGGGGATTAGATGTTGAAACATGGGGAAAATGCTAAAGTCATCTCAACCAGAGCTGGAAGAGATCCTTTTATTTGAAATGGAAAGTCTATTTCACCATAAGCCTTCCTTCTACCTCTTCTCTCTTCTTGTCCCTGTGTTCATTTAATACATCTTAATTTGGTAGAATTTTCAAAATAGCATCAGCTGCAAATATAGATTGATTCCCCCCAACCACTTAATTTACTGTAATTCTTGATTTCCTTTGCAAATTTCAATTTACTGTCTGCTCATGTTGCATTTTGAAAGTGGAAACTTTGTTTTCAGGTGCCTTTCCCCTGCCTGAGTGCAAACATTTGATTTCTAATGTTATTTCCCAGTACTGTACTGATAGTCAGCTCCTCCCACAAGCAACAAAACCACAACCCTTTGGGATATAAATTGTAAACTAATACAGTGAAAGCAACAACTGAAGTATTTTCTGTACATTCAGCACTTGGCATTTGTAGCATTTTCAAGCAGTTTCTGAAAGAAGACACAGTTTGGCAGTGGGGCTCGAAGGAGGACTTGTGTTTAACTATTTTGTGCACATTTGCTTTTGTTGTTGTTTTCCTCCAGAAGTAGGTGAATAGTAATTTAGCAAAGACAGCAGTTTATAATTGCAAAAATGAACTCGAGTGGGATTTTTTTTCCTCCCCCAATATCATAATCAGATTTTAATATATGTGAGTTTCCCAAATTAGATCTTCCCATAGCCATGTATGCTGGCTAAAATCATAGAAACATAGCATTATGCCTACTTCTAATATGCAAAATATTAGAATCCATCAAGATCCTATCACCACATGAATGACTGTGGTTGTCAGAATCAAGTGAAGCAAAGAATAGAGGATGTTTTTGTTGTTGTTGTTGGGTCAGGACATGATTGGCCCTATATGCTGCCCCTGTAGGGATGCGTATTTGAACGTGTCACTGCTTAGCTTTCTGATATCATGCTCCGTATAATGAAGCAAAAATGGTAATCTCCTCTGTGGTCTATAATCACTTTCCTGGAGATAAACAAAAATGATACAAATACAAGCTGCCAACCAGCATATATTGGGTCACTCAGTTTCTCTTTTCTAAAAACAATACTTAGCTGTAAGATTTGGTTATAAACTACAATCATTCAATCCACACAAAGATATTTGTTAAATAAAAAAAAATACTGTATTGATCTTGACACAAATTATACAAGGAATGAAAAAGACAAAATATTATCTCTATTTGAAAAATGTATTTAATTATTCCTCTTATATACATACAAAATAATCTTATAAAAATGGTTACCACATCTAGGTTTAATTCATTAGGCCATCTAAAATACCAGTTGATATGGACATTATTAGGATTTGCTGATTTGTCATTTATTTAATTCATCCTTTTCATTTCTTCTTTTTTCTTTTTTTTTTTTTCCTTTTGAGCTGGGGTGTTAGGGATTAGCACCTTGGTTTTCCCTGGACAGTCACCACTCCTTCATCCTACAGCTATTGTAGTTGAAGTGAGCTTGAATTTACCAGAGTTTCACAAGCAGGCATGTGCCCAAAGCCAGATCAAGGGAACTTAATTCGAGGCCTTATGCTGAAACAATTAGGAAAGCTCTCTTTCCTCTTCTGCTGCTCCACTGTGAGAATGTACACCTAAAGCTGGTTAGGACTTCTAGAATGGGAGAGCCTGCATTAAGTCAACAAAGAACAAAGAATTAAGTCAACAAAGAAAAAATAAATACCTAACAGAGGGAGCGAGATTATTTATTTGAGGACCCTAACTAGCCATGCCTATGATATGGGAAACAAAGGCAAAAGAAAAATTAAACTTCCTTACTACCTACAGCCCACTGACAAGTCCTTGAAACTGGCAGAATGACATTCCTCTAGAAACTCAGCTGCCTCGATATTAATACTTTGCTAAAGGCAAAAAGAAACCTTAGCTCAACCCCAGGATCCTGAAAGTCTACTTTCACATAGAAAAATTCCTCTGGAAACTTCCTTTATTTCTACTCCCCAAGATACATGTTGGTAATCACCAATATACATCTGAAGGGTCTCATGACCAAGATTTTATTAGACAGTAATAAATGACCTTTTCCCAACAATAGCTAACTCTCTCAAGGTCCTGGAAACCTACTTCCAAAATTCTTTAGAGACTTAACTCTATCCCAAATGCCCTCCCTACTTGAAAGTATATAATGGGCTGCTCTGCATGATCCTGATGCAGCTCTTTCTGCCCAGGAGTCCTGACCTCGTGGTTTAATAAAATCACTTCTTTATTCCAAGGATGTCTCAAGAATTCTTTCTTGGCCATCAGCTCTGAACCCCAACATCTTTCCTGCATCACCTAGACTTTACCATTTTGTTGAGTACAATTTTCTTTTTTTTTTTCATAAGGCAAGTTGAGGGATTTTTTGCAACTTGTATTTTGCAACTTGTTTTTTTGTTTCTTATAAAAATAAAAAGCCCCTTTAATACACCAGCATCATTCTCAGGAAGTGGACCAGGAACTCCCAAGAAATGACTGCTGTCTGCCAATCCACTGAATAAGTCTCTCAGAAGTACAAGATTATAATAAATATTTTCATGAAGACTTCATGAGAAGCACTGCTTTAGAAAAGAGGTTCAACTAAGTTTGGGTCATATTTTGTTTATCTTTTTATTCCCAGTGCTTTATACTTGGTTTCGCATAAATAAAACTCAGTCATTATTGAATAAAGTGTCCATAAAGTTCCACACATTAATTTAGCAGGAGAAGTACAGAAGAGTACAAAAACAGATTACTTTCCTTTGAGGAAAGCAGAAATCATGTGATCAAATTATTGGAATAATCCACATTTTGGACTTGTCCAAGAGATATTAAATGATACTCTCAAGAATAAAAAGGGTTACTTACAGGCTACAGAAAATTGTGGAAATATACCTACTATTACTTCCATTAAGATAAAAATCTCCAAATATTTTAACACATTAAAGACTGCAAGAATTCTTGCAGCTTCAGGAGTCAAGTCTGGTCTGCCAAACTTGCAAATGAAAACATTTAGAAAACAAAACACCTGCTACTATCTCTCATTAGCATTCTACACATCACAATTAGAAAAGCTGCCGCAGAGCAAGATAAGGACAATACATTGAGAGTGGATGAAATGACTGAGGTGAAGTCATAAGTGAAGGATATTTGACAAGCTCTAAGTCATTTTTGAGAATGTGTCAGGAAGAGGAGAGATTGAGATGTATTAGAGGTGGGGGGCAAAGTGCATGTGAAGCCATATGCGTCCTCCAGCGCTATGAGTGCAGAGAAGGACAAAGATTCTTGACACTAATTTTGGATATGGAATAGCCTTGTCAGTGGTGATTAACAATTTCTCCTTTTGTTGTATGTTTTTTCATGCCATTCTTATGAGTCTATGAAAACACTGATCTCTCCTTTCTTAATTATTAAATCCTACCCTCACCACTACCACTAATAATGATAATAACAACAAAAATAAAAATACTATATGTCAGGGAGGTTTCTAAGGGCTTTGCATGTTTAAATCTTTGAACTCACAACCTTGAAAGGTAAGAACTATATCATTATCCCTTTTTCATACCAGACTATCAGTGAGACACTCGGTTTCTCATTGTTCCGAGACAGAGAGTTGTTAAACACTCAAGGTCACGAGATGGCAGAGCCAGAGCCTAATCAGGAGGTCTAGCTTCAGCACCTGTGTCCTTTAATGTCATGTTCTACCATGTGTAGCACAGGCTGGGTATGTGTGTATGTTAGCAAAGAAACAAGACAAGTCCCCTACCCTGGTCATTCTACAATCTGTAAGGAATATTGACCCAAACAAACAAGCAAAAAAAAAAAAAAAAAAAACTTATCTTAAAATAGGAACCCCATTCCTGAAATTTTTTAAGTCAATGAAGCAAGTTGAACAAAGGGGAGAGAGATAATAGCTAATGATAACTAGTCAATACAAGGTCAATTATAATTTCCTTTATATGAAGAACAACTTTAATTTCTAATGTGGAGATTTATTCTTATGAGTTGGAAATGCTATACCTTGGTAGTTTTTGAAAACTGATTCTCTGGGGTTAATGTGATAAAATTTCCTTAAAAATCTTAAATGAATGCAAAAATAAGAAATAAGTTAGAGGGGCCTGGGTGGCTCAGTAGGTTAAGCATCTGGCTCTTGATCTCAACTCAGGTCTTGATCTCAGGGTCCTGAGTTCAAGCCTTATGCTGGGCTCCATGCTGGGTGTGGAGCCTACTTAAAAAAAGATAAAAGAGAAATAAGAAAAGAAATAAGTTAGAATACTGTCTTTTAGAGGACCCAAGAAAGAGGGACTGGTAACAAAAGGAGAAGGTACCGAGGTGAGCCTAAAGATGCAAAAATGGGACCAAAGAGGAAGAGAAAGAAATAAGAAATGACTTCACCAAGTGCTTACATTTTGCTTTGTAAGTCCCTCCCCAATCCTTCACCTCTTTCCTCTAGGACACATAAAGGATGAGTGAAGCTCAATAACTAGAGTTAAAAAACCACTAAACTAGTCTCCAAACACCTACCACTCTTGCAACCTGCATTTGTTTTACCTAACTCCTCATCCATCTCTACTCAAGTTCTGAAATAACCTCCCATCCTTCCATCCTCAACCAAACTCCCATTCCTTTAGAATGATTAATGTACATTACCCTGAAAATTACATCTTTTTTCTAGTTGCCAGTTTCAGTGCTTCTGGATAGAGCAGAGTCCCTTAGTCATCCTTGCTGTTTCCCTTATGGGAGATCATTGACTGTCACAGATCATCCTAATTAGTCTAAGGGTCTATTTCATCTATTTTCTTTGTTTCCAGAGACCAAAATCAGGATAACGGTTACTTAATCTCTTTTCCCTCCAAGCACTCCCTAAGATAACACAAACTATTGTCAGCCAGAGTGGTTTGGCATTGTAGCACTGAGACTAGCTATGATGGTGATACGCACGACCTTGGAGAATCACTGTCTGAAAGCTCTAAATTTGAGTCAGATCCATTTTCATGTGAGTTTAATACTAAAATCCATATTTAACACTCTCCATGTATGTCCCATCTTTATAGGCAGATACAAAGTACTGTCAAAATAAAACTAAGATAATAACAATAATGCTACTTATGTAAATACACGGGACCATGTGTTTTAACCAATAGAATCAAATCCCTTGAGCACAACCATCCATTCAATAGTCTAACACCTTTGAATAGCTATGAAGTGCCAACCATGTGCTAAGCCTGAGAATACTTTTTAAGAAATCATTTCCCCCATTTAATTGAGACTATCCAATCAAACCTCAATTCACTTTCACATTCTCTGCCCCAGAGAACATACTCTCAATAGATATAAAAGAAACTTAAGCTTTAAAAAGTCTAAAGGAAAAGCTGAACATGACACTTACTTAAAAAGAGACTTAAAGCTTACTTCAAGAGAATAATTAAGTTAGAAATGAATTTTTTTCCAGTAAAAGATTATTCTTTTTGTCCTAAGAGCACTAGAAAACACCTCCTGACTTACATTAAGTAGGTTCACAATGAATTAGAAGGAATCAAGGGTAAAGTAGAGTACTCAGTAAGGAGAGAGAGCTATATTGACTTTTTTAAATAATGCAATGAATAAGCTAAAAATAAAATCGGATTGATAGTATATAAATCTGATGATTGCTTTAATATGAACAGTTTACTTTCTCTGAATGTCATTCCCCAGATTTTATGATACAAAAATAAACCTGTTCAAAGTGAATAAGAGCCAGTCTAACATTTTATCTCCTGGAAAATACATAAAATCTAATGATAAAAACTGGTTAACAAAAAAAAAAAAAAACTGGTTAATCTTCAAAATGATTTCGAGTGTGTGTAAACCAATTGAGGTTGACACAACATACAAGAAGTGTTGTTTTTTTTTTCATATTATGTAATTCAGGGCAACCTCATAGAATTAATACCCATTACTCAAAGGACAAAACAATATGACTAAAAGTGTAGAAGTGTAGGTATTTAGCTACTCTTCAGCATATGACATTTTACCAAAAAAAAAAAAAAAAAAGGTGACTATCATGCAAACATACTAAACCCATTTAGTAATTTAGGTCAAGATAAATGAAGTATGTAAACAATTTATATTTTCCAGTGAAGTATTTTGCAATGTTATCTAATTTACAGGGCAAAGGGCATTACACATAAATGTTTAGAATCTCACTAAAAAATAAGTCCATGGATGGACTAGCAGATTCTGAATTCTAGAAAATCTTTTCAGTTTTGAATAAATAAAAAATAGACATTATAAGGAAAGCTTTAGTAATACATCATCTCATCTGCTTCACCTGGCCTATGAATTTACACTATTCACAGGGCTTTTCTTCCAAGGGGGAAAATGAAACAGAATCTCTCAAGGGATTTGAAATCTTTTCTCTAAAGCCTACTACGGTTTAAATTTCATGTGTGGCTCCTATGCACAAACATGGGGAAAAATGCATTTTGGAACAAGAAGAGAATTTAGAAACAGTCCAATTCAAGGCTCTCATTTTACAGATGAATGAATTCATCATAGGATAACACTCCAGCAGAAGTCATTAGAGGTATTGTGATTTTATTTCTCAGTGTGCCGTTAATAAGGGAGCTTGTAACTCATGGGATCTTGTTACTTGGTATCATAAAATCTGACCCATTGCATCATCTTGGATATACTCTAAAAATTCTAGTTCCTTATAGAGTAATTCTCTGGCTCTATTCATCATCTTGTTTTATGACATACCAAAGGAGTGTGCTATATTCCACTGTCCTGCTTTTAATCTGTGCAAAACTGAAATTAAAAACAACAACAACAATAAAAACAACAAACAAAAAATCCTTGTCAGCCAACAGATATATTGGATACTGTAGATAGCTTCAGTGATGTGTCTAGAAGGGATTTGATTTCTTACCAAAAAGACAGTCCAGGACTCTAATTGTAGTTATTTTCTTTTAAGAAATGGATGGTAAATGACAAGATGATACTAAACCCTCATAACATAAAGTCATGAAATTTATTGATCCACCTCAAAACTGCTGGAGTTTCCATATATCAGGGCTTTCAAGTAGTAGTCTACTCTCTGTATATCATGCACATTAAGGTTTTATTAAAAATTCAATGAAATATTTATATCTCAGTTATAAATCCCTGATGGGTAGATGAATGCAATCAAGACATAGTGATTTTCCAATGTGAGTTTTATACATAGAACATTTTGCCATGGCGATGATTGTCTTTTAGTTTTTAAAAAGATAACAGTTGTTAAGTGTCCTACTTCTTACACAGGAATGACTTATTTGACCACTGTTTCAACTCTTCTTCCCCACCCCTGTCCCATTCCCATCTTGAAGAGTAAAATTGATTTGCAAGAGAATTCTCATAGGGCCTATTTCAAATTTCCCTGGGTGATTCAGAAATAATTCCAAATTTCCCTAGGTAATTCAGAAATAATTTCATAATAATGCATAATAAATTTCATGAAGATTTTAAAGTTATAATCCTTTCTATTAAAATTCCCAAGATAACATTTCTTACAATAATTCCATTATGTAAGTACAAAGGCAATTGTCAGTGATTCCAAATGATGTCGATATTAGCAGATAGGGATATCTAGCCCTCCTGAGTTCCACCTTCAGGGTCGCCCTCCTTTTTATCTCCAGGGACAGTATTCTCACAGAACAGAAAGTCAGTGACATCCTAGGAGTAATGACACTGCAACCCTGACCAAGGGACTTCTCTTGAAAAAGTCACAATCAGATGATTTGGTTATAGGTTTAAAATTAAATGATTATATCTTTCTAGAAAGTCTTTTCAGAATTTAAGAGACTTTTGTGTCTACATTGACTACTAATAAAATCCAGAATAAAACTTATTTCTGAACCATTTTTAAAAATTTACAATAAGCATCACTACTTAACATGAGAATCTTTTTGCTAGATCTCCTTTCAGGACTTTCAACAATATTCAGTGGTATAGATCCTGGGACAGCACATTACAAAATCTAAAAGAGAAGAAGAAAACTCAATATCTTTTTCCAAATTATTTCATCCTGAGTTTCTTTATAAAACACAAGTTTACAACATTATAACCAAAGCCTGGTTTAGAAGGGCAGGAGGATCGGAGCAACCAAACTGGATCTCTAACTTATTCCTCTTCTTCCCCCTGAATGTCTCTGCTGATAATGTTCTTTCCTTTCAGTTTTAAAATGTTCATAGTCATCTAACAAAAATGACACCTTCTATTGTATCTTTTGTCAAATAATTTATAGTGCTATTTAGAAGTTTTCAGTCAACAAATCATTTGCACATGAACAGACAATTTAAAGTATAATCATTAGGATTCTCTGCCTTGCGTTTGGAGAAAAGGTAGTGTCTTTAAAAATAATAATGTTAAAAGATAAAAATAAAAATAATAATGTTAAAACTGATTATCTCCAGTGCTTTCTTCCATAATATAGTTCAATTCTTGAAGTGCACTCCAGGAAACATTTATTTATATTTTTCTAAAACCTTCACTATAATCTCCTTAGTCTTTACCTACCTTTACACTTGTAAAAGGTAGATACTGAGTAATTCTTAAAGGACCGAGTAGACAAATGAGGCCATGGATAGAGCAATAACTTGCTGTACACACCTGCTTCAGAGAACACATAGGATTTTAATTGATAACATTCTAAGACTCTCCCAGAAAATCTCTCTTATCTATTGTTTTCTTTATTTAATTCTATCCTTGAATCTTCTTCCTGTGTGTTAACTTTAGGGAAGTAGAGAATGAGGAGTGAGATAATTTCCTAGAACCATCTTCGGGGTAGAGAGACATAGTGAGCGCATTTGAACTAGGTGGTGTTCGACACCCTGGAAAGAAAATTCAAATGGTATGATTTTTATACTGCAATTAAAAAAAAAAATCAACTTCTAGAAGAAATAAGGGAGGACAAAGGGACTATAAAAGAAAGATTTTATTGAGACAGTAAAACTCACTTTTTCTGAATAGCTCTCCAATCTTTTATTCTTGAAGCTTCTGAGGAAGGGAAGTCTATTAAAAACAAGGCCAAATACTGTGCCTCTGCCTGTCCCTAGGTTGCTCTGTCATCACTACCATGTCATGGCACAACAGCAAATGTCTGACATGGGCTGTTTTTCCTCCAGAACTATACTTAACCTCCATAAATGTTGTTGATGTAACTGGCCGTCCTTGTACCTCTCCCATTTCCCCTCCAACCTGCATTATAAATTAAACTGATTTCATCTCAAGTCTCGACATTCTAAGCAGACTCCTCACAGATTAATTCTAGACACAACAGACTAGTAGCTGAGACCTTGAAGTTTTATACTTGAAAGCGGTAAGTGGAATGCACAGGAATTCCAAATTTTTGCATTTCTCTTTGTTTTTCTCTTTTTTGTCCAAAAAAGAAGTGAATTCTCAAACTTCCTTCATCTAATGCTGGCACTCAGCAAGTATTAGAATTCCTCTGAAAACGTAAAATCACAACTCCCGGTATAGCTCAGATCAGCGTTGGGCAAATCTGATCATCTCTGACATATTTATGGTTATGGTTGCATTGCTAGATATCTTTCATTACCATACTAATTATCCAACTCTAACAGGACTTTTGAATCTAAAGAAAAGTGTGGTTGCTGTCTCCTGAATGATTTCCTTGAGGTCAGTCGGAGGAGAGTGTACTTGCTGGAAGTGGGTTGATTGTCATTTGTTTAGCTTAAGGGATGATGAAGCTTTAGAATATAAAAGCAATTCCTGCATTCACTTCTCAGCATTCATTGCTGCCAGAAAATCGGTGGAAAACTTGGCTGTTAGGACGGCCGGTATTTTCCTGGACAATTTCCAAAATTTACATGAGTTGCTATTAAAAGTAAAGTCTGTCTGGTTTATAAAGACATAGAAGTTTTGGTTATATGTTTAGGACAAAAATTCCCAAGAATTCTGTGACTTTTCTGAATTACTTGGCTACCTTTTCAAATTACCTGTCTTAGATAAAAGCTAAATAATATAACCTTGGTTTTTCTGAAAGTGCTTTACCTAATATGCATCATTAAAATATATATATGTTTAAATGTGAATGAGGAACAAAGATACATTCATGACAGTCAGTAGTACTATCTTGAGAAATGAAAATAATCCATAAATTAGAATTTTTCTCTGTATTCTATGCATTTTTAATGCCTTCAGTAATTATTTTCCGTTTTTTTAAAGATTTAACTTATTTATTTGACAGAGAGAGAATGCATGGGAGCACACAAGCGGGGGGAGCAGCAGAGGGAGAGGGAGAAGCATGCTCCCCACTGAGCAGGGAACCAAGACACAGATGCCAGATGCAGGGCTCGACCCCAGGACCATGGGATCCATGACCTGAGCCAAAGGTAGACGCTTAACCGACCAAGCCACCCAGGAGCCCCCATCTTTTTTTTTTTTTTTAAGATTTTATTTATTTATTTGACAGAGAGAAAGGGAGCACAAGCAGGGGGGGCCGGAGAGGGAGTCAAATAGTTTTAACATGGTAACTCTAAAGCACAGTGCCAGACGTCGCATAGACCAGAAAGATGTGGAAAGCATAATGCCTGGCCTCAGGTCTCTGACATTCTGTTTAAAAGGTAACATGTATAATCAAAAACCGGTGTGGGATGCAATAAAAATAAGTACTATTATTCAAAAAAGGAACAGTGATTCTCAGTTACAAGAGTTAGAATAATCAAGGCATATTTTGTGACTGTGCCTTAAAGAATATAAATGTTTCAAATAGACAATAATCTCAGTGGATAGCATTCCAGATGAAGAAAGGAGTATGCACAAAGGTAGAAAAGCAAAGGATACATATAAAATAGGGAATGGTCAAGTTCAAATTCCAAAGCCTGACATATAACACTTTTCAGTTTAGCTATTGCTATGTATTATGTAACAAATCACTGCAAAACTCAGTAGCTTGAGACAGGAATCATTGTATTGCCTGGGAGGATTTCTGTATGGCTTGACAGTATGGGCTTAGAGTCTTTCATGAACTTGCAGTCAGACAAGGGTTGAAACTGAAAACGTGGGGGGCCAGTACAGCTGAGAGTTGGCTGAGCCTCTTCTCCTCCTTACGCAGTGTCAGGTCCTCTACATGTGATCACTCCGTAGGTTCTAGTTTGGGCTTCTTCACAGTATGGTGGCCACTGGGCAGTCAAATGGCTTACAGTACGGCTGAAGTCTCCAAGAGCAATTATTCTAGGGGATTGTGCAGAAGTTGATTCACCTTTATGATTTTGAAAAGTCTTGCAGAAAGTTACTGAGGCCACATTCCCTTGTTTACAAGCAGGTCACAAAGGGAAATCTAGTTTCCCTTTGAAACTAGATTCAAAGGGAAAGGAGTTAGAATCCCTTTCTTGGTGGATGAATGGCAGTCTTGTATAAGAATACATGAGATAGGCAATAGTGTTATTGTCTTTGGAAAATACACTGCCACAGACATTCTTCATGACCCGATTTTAGCTAAACTTTTCCACATTTAATTCCTTCCATTTCTTCATGCATGACCATGTATCGCCTATCACAGAGAATGTGTTTGCATATCCGTCCGCCATTGAGACTCTTGTGGCTCTACAGGAACTACCCTTCCTGTTTGTGTCAACCAGCAACATCCTCTTCGGCTTCACAACTAGCTGTCTTACACAGCCTGTGCTGACTCTTGCAGAAAGTCAGTGTGTTTCTCTGTGGCCCAGAGGATTTATTTTTCTTTCAACTTTTAAACTCACTGTCTAATAGACCTAACATAAAGTTTACCATTTTAACCAAATGTCCAGTTCCGTAGCATTAAGTACATTCATATTGTTGTGCAATCAACACCAGCATCCATCTCCAGAATTTTTTCATCCTCCTGAGTGAAAACTCAGTACCCATTGAACAACAACTCTCTGTTCTCCCTGCCCCCGCAACCCCTGGCAACCACTATTCTACTTATTAACTCTGTGAATTTGATTATTCTAAGTACCTCATATAAGTAGAATTATAAGATTTTTATCCTTCTAAAGAAGATGTGGTATATATATATACAATGGAATACTATGCAGCCATCAAGAGAAACGAAATCTGGCCATTTGCAACAACATGGATGGAACTGGAGGGTATTATGCTAAGCGAAATAAGTCAGTCAGAGAAAGACAAGTATCACATGATCTCTCTGATATGAAGAACTTGAGAGGCAAGGCAGGAGTTTGGGGGTGTGGGGGAGAGAAATGAAACAGGAAGGGATGGGGAGGGAGACAAACCATAAGAGAATCCTAGACTCAAGAAATGAACTAAGGGTGGCCGGGGGTGGGGGGGGTGGGGGGGGTGGGTAGGGATAGGGTGGCTGGGCTGTGGACATTGGGGAGGGTATGTGCTGTTAAGTGCTGTGAAATGTGTAAGCCCGAAGATTCACAGACATGTACCCTGGGGCAAATAATACATTATATGTTAATAAAATAAAAAAAAAAAAGATTTTTATCCTTCTCTGTCTGGCTTATTTCACTAACATAATGTTTTCAAGTTTCATCCATGTGGTGGCTTGGATCAGAATTTTGTAGAATAATATCCCATTGAATGGATGGATAGGCTGTATTTTATTTATTATATATTTGGGTCATTTTCACCATGGCTACTTTGGCTACTTTGAATAATATGGCCATGAACAGGCGTGCCTGGGTGGCTCAGTGGGTTAAAGCCTTTGCCTTCAGCTCAGGTCATGATCTCAGGGTCCTGGGATCAAGCCCCACATCGGGCTCTCTGCTCAGCAGGGAGCTTGCTTCTCCCTCTCTCTCTGCCTGCCTCTCTGCCTACTTGTGATCTCTCTCTGTCAAATAAAATAAATAAAAAATCTTTAAAAAAAAATATGGCCATGAACATTGGTGTATTCTAGGAGTCTTTCACATTAATCTGCTAAGGAAATTTATCACATTGTGTCATAAACATTTTTCTACATGCCTATTTGAGCATCCTTTCAAACACCCAAACTCCTCAAGTTTTAAGTTTAAAAACATTGAATTGTTAATTTCTATATCTTTGTAACCTAGAACATAATAGATATTCAATAAAGATATATTGGATATTGGACAATAAACAATTGAGACAATGTCTGTAGCATAGGACCCATTTTTGGCCTCCCATCTTTATTTGCCAAAGGCTTTCTCAGTTATTTGATCTGAATTTGAAATCATTTTATAGATCAGAATGTACTAGATGCTATAATAAACACAGCTAAAAGAAGGCCCGATTTTCAGGAGCTCACATTTTTAAATTGAGACTGTTCTTCTATATGGTTTGAGAGAAAAAAAGATAAGCACAGAAAGAAAGAGTAGATTTATTTCCTGATGGGCTTAACGTAAGATGGCATTCTGAAAATTGGATTACGATGCATTAAATTCTTAAGCTATATGAATGTAATTTGTCGTTTCCCCCATAAATATATGTATTATAGTAATTTGTATGGTGTTTAAGCTGGTCACATATTACTTTATAATCTGTAAACGTGGGTACTTTGAATTTAAAAGTTATACCATAAATTGAGTTCCAACATTAAAGACTAGGCCCTATGTAAAAATAAAGAGGCAAATATTAGGTTCTAAGAAACTGAGGGGAAATTATTGTGGTGGCTGTAGGATGCATAACATAGCATAACATACCTGGCCACTGATTTATGGCAACAACCTCAAAACACCATTGTGTAGGGTTCTTAGATCTGTGGAGTCTGGAGCTCAACAAATTCAGAGTTTCATTTATATATAAAATATATGCATAGTGAGGAAAGGAGGAAGTATATGCTTTTATTGGATTTGCTGAATGAGAGGAAAAAATATATATTTTTTTTAAAGACTTTATTTATTTATTTGACACACAGAGAGAGATCACAGGTAGACAGAGAAGCAGGCAGAGAGAGAGGGAGAAGTAGGCTCCCTGCTGAGCAGAGAGCCCAATGCGGGGCTTGATCCCAGGACCCTGAGATCATGACCTGAGCCGAAAGCAGAGGCTTTAACCTACTGAGCCACCCAGGTGCCCCAGGAAAAAATATTAAGTGAAGTTTCATGTTATTGTTTGTTCTCTGGGTGTGAAACCTGTATTGATCAAAATATTCTGATAACCCATTATATAGAAAATACAATAATTAAGAAGAGGTTGTACTTAAAAAACTTCCTCACTCATATTAGCTTTTACATATCTTTTTTGTTTCCACATAGTATACCCAGCCCCTAGCAGACTGCCTGAAATATTTAAGGCATTCAGTCAATGTGTAAATGATTTATGAATGTATAGATCTCAAATTTTGTCTCTAAAAATAGACATTTTACTATTTAAAGAAGTGGAAAAGCAAAACTACTTAAATGCCCAATAATAGAAAGTGGCCAACTTATGACACATGCTTAAGCTAAAATATTATGAAGTCATTAAAATTATATTCCTGAAATTTTTTAACAATGTATGACATCGTTCAAAAAGATAATAACTTAAAGGGGCACCTGGCTGGCTCAGTTGGTAGAAAATGGGACTTTTGATCTTGGGGTTGTGAGTTCGAGCCCCATGTTGGGTGTAAAGATTACTTAAAAAAATTCTTTAAAAAATGAAAATAACTTGAAAAATACACATTGTAATGGCTCTAACTTTGTTTTGAATTATACACACACACACACACAAATACTTTGAATATATATGGATATATATACAAACGTTTTAAATATTTTTGTGTATGTTTACTCACATTTTCCACATATATATTCACCTACATAATTAAAAAAATTAAAGTTCTATGTCTTAAAAACCACACCATGTAATCAGTTCTCAGATATAAGAGCAGTACTTCATTATTATTTTACTTGCCAATAAGAAAAAGGAACAAAGTGCAATGCATTTTTGTCAGAACATAAGTCCTCTTAAATGAGATATTTGTGAAAGAGCATCTTTTCAATGATACCCTTAAAGTAGACATAGATGTAAAATTGTAGGTAGAATTTTCTTTTAATCACTTGGAGGGACTTTAGTCATAGAAGAAGAATATTATTTTATGAGAAAAAAATTGCATCTGAATTACTATTAAATATGCATTTTCACAATGGAAGTTACAATATTCCTTATTATCATAAGATAATTTTCAGTTGGGCTTAAATTTTTTAAAAATTCTATTTATGGGATTCTTATTTGGAGTAAATATGAACCTAAAGAATTATAACTCCTATTTTTTTTTTGTAACAGTGAAGAAATGAACAAAGCAATCTAACCCAAGTTATGGAATGGGACAATATATTATAACATAAGTAAATATGAAATAACTCAATATCTTACATGATAAAATTAATGTGGAACAAAGAAATCCTATAGCAATCCATATCCATAGTTAATAACGAAGAAAATATGAACAATATGGCAATTTGCTTTTATTGGATTATAGACCACAAATTTGATCATGTAAAAAGAACATGGCACATCTGTTTATGATTGTTTAATGAGCTATTATACATTGATTGACTTGCCACTGGAAACAACTATACATCTTAAAATCCAAGGTAAAATTTGTATCATTATACTTAAAAAATAAACATTAAATCAAAAAGACTTAGACCATAGAATGTCTAATTAATGATGCAAATAATGTAAAATAAAATTTCACTCTAATCATTGTAAATACTTTTGAAAAGTTAGTATGGAAATAACAATATTAAAATTAAGGGTCAGTAGAGGGATCTACACTTGTTTTTTTTTTTTTTTAATTTATTTTGGCAGAGAGAGAGAGATCACAAGTAGGCAGAGAAGCAGGCAGAGAGAGGAGGAAGCAGGCTTCCTGCCAAGCAGGGAACCCGATGCGGGGCTCGATCCCCAGACTCTGAGATCATGACCTGGGCCGAAGGCAGATGCTTAACCACCTGAGCCACCCAGGTGCCCCTACACTTGTTTTAAAGTAATGCAATTATAGAACTATAATTATTGTCTATTATTGATCCCCATAATGCTACAATTATTTTTTCATTCTGCCCATTCATTGATATAAAGATTTAATCACTTTTTAAATAAGAGCTGCTTTGGGGCGCCTGGGTGGCTCAGTCCTTAAATAAGAGCTGCTTTTTCGGGTAAGATGAAAACTTAGATGATGATTATATTCTCTGTATATAAGATTTCACTATGCAGACAGGCATAAAATTTTTAGATTTGTGAAAAGATAAAAAAAATAGGTCTCCATGTTTTGACATACAAGATTCTCAAACTATTTCATTGTTTATCTTCATAATTTTTCATAAACTTATTAACTATCTACCAAATAATTACTTTGGTTTAATTTCACTACCTCTTGGATCATCAAATTCTATCCCTAAATTTAAGTCATTCTATAGGAAAACTTACATATTGATCTTTGAAGGATAATGCACACCAAAGACTCAATCCACTGTACTGACAATAACAAAGGAAATCAATACCAGCCAGAGCACAAGGTTCACGAAAAATTTAAAAAGAACGACACTGCTAAACTAGTCATCATCCGTTAAGTTTTACAATTTTGATATGAAAAGAGAAAGAGGGCAAAGCCAGGGATGTGGATGAACCAACCTCCTAGTTTTTTCACAGCATCACCTCCAACATACTGAAATATGTCAAAGTCTGTGTGAAAAATGAAACCCAATGACAACGAAAGCCTTCAGCTTGAAAGATATATTACCTCTTTCCCATGTTGCACTTCAGAAACAATACAAAACATGATTACTAGTCTCAGAGGACGGAAGGACTCTTTACAAGTGATATTACCATTTCAAAATATCGTTGTATAAAAGCAGAGCTAGTAAAGACTCTGAAACGTCAGGACTTCTGAGACAGAAGCTGGAATTTCTATAAAGAGATATATTCCTGGATAGAAGAAGGAGGGCAGATGGGAATGGAAAGGAGTCACTTCGTACATCACTGGTTCATGCTTAGTTGGAATATAGTCAAGGGAATAAAAAATTTGTGAATATAAAGGCCATAGATGTATTATTACCATGAGTATTGTGAGTTTCAGAGAGCATACCATTTAAATCAAATGTTTGTATGTCACTGTCAGAGAACACTCACAATACTTCTTCAGGCACTAAGCAGTATGAATTCATTTTAACAAAAGAGAGGTATTTGCTATGAACTATGGAAAAAGTTCAACTTTTTAATGAACCGTCTTAGTGTGTTTGGGATGCCATAACAAAATTCCACAGACTGGATGACATTGTTTAAATTTATTTTCTCCAAGTTCTAGAGACCAGAAGTGCCAGATCAAAGTATTGCAAGGTTGGTCTCTGGTGAGAGCTCATGTTCTGGCTTGTAGATGGCCACCTTTTTACCGTGTCCTCACGTGACGGAACAGGAAAGAGAGGTGGAAAAAAATGCTCTCTAATATCTTTTTTTAAAAAGACACTAATCCTATCAGATCAGGCCCTACCTTTGTGACCCCATTTAACCTTAATTACCTCCTAAAAAGCCTGTGTCCAAAAATAGTCACATTGAGGTTTAGAGCTTTAACACGTAAATTATGGCAGCACATGATTTAGTCCATAGAATAAACAAAACAAAAAATGGTTACAAAACTCAACCTAATAAAGCTAAATATGAGATGAAAGAGATAATTACTCCTAAACCGTTTAAACTAAATTGAGCATTTTAAAAATGATTCTACTGTCCTTGTTCTGGTTGAGGAATGCCTCCCCCAACTCCCACCATTGTGAGACATGCAAATTTTCATGGCTGCCTTTCCCAGTTGAGTTATTACTGTGAGGATCATTCATGTTTGCATGTGTGCAAATGTGTCCGTTTTAAGTCACTTTTCATTGTCATCACCCTTTTGGAGTAATTGTTAGTGCTTAAGAAATACAATTTATTTATTTGTTTTAAGATTTTATTTATTTATTTGAGAGAGAGTGAGAGAGCAGAAGTAGAGGGAGGGACAGAGGGTGAGATAGAGGCAGACTCCCTGTTGAACAGGCCCTGGGATCATGACCAGAGTTGAAGGCAGACACTTAACTGACTGAGCTCCCAGGCGTCCTGAGAAATACAATTTATTTTTATGTGCTGTCATATCCTGAACAACTTTATTTAGAATATTTGTTGAAGAAAAAAAACTTTTGGTACATTCTAGAACTAAGATATGGGACTCTGCTTTGCTGAAAGTAATCTAGTACCTACCCTTAGCCAAGATGCCCAGATGATAACTACACTCACAAAACATTTCTTGCATCTTCTATTCATCCTAAAAACTAAAAAAGATTATATCTTTTGAGTACTGAGTAAATGAACATTAAATTGTTTTCTACTGTAACACAACAAAGTGTGTGACTAGGAGTATAAAAAATCTTTTCCCCTAAACTCAAAACTTATAACTTAATGAGAAAACCACAGTTTAAAAATGATTATTTTTAAAAAATTGTAATATAATAGTGAGATAGAACTATTTTGAAAATTTTGGATAAGCATCATTAAAAAAAAATCTCCTGTGTACCTAATCTTTCTCACAATTTCCCCATTTCAAGTATAAAGATAACATGCACTCAGCTCACTTTATTGTTTGGTAAGAAAATATTTCTACAAATAAATGAGTATGATACAATATGAAGGTTTTTTTCCTTTTTTTCCAACCTTAGGCGGTATTTTTGTTTGTTTGTTTTGTTTTGTTTTGTTTTTGGCAGGTTTTGACATAGAGGCACTTCCAAACATTTATATTGTTTGAATGAACCTTTTTCTGAGGTGCTGGTATCCAATGGATATCAGAAGAGTAATGGCTGCTGTCTTCCTCAAGAGATATGGTTTTCGACGGAAAACATGGTAGGCCTACAGTGGGAGGACTCATTCTTACCGCCAATGATTCATTAATTCCCTCACACAATTTTATCTATAGTTTACACATTCAGCCATTAGACATCTACCAAAGAATTCTGACTTCTTTGTATTTTAAACCCAAACTTTATGACTACTTTTTAAAATTCTTTGGCAGGATCTACTAAAGCTGAACATTGGCTTAGCCAGTAACCCAGAAAAAGACACGTACTAGAGTGTCCATAGCAGCATAGTGCTCAATAGGCCCAAATTGGTTGCTTTCAAAATTCTCTTCATTTTTGCCCATCTGTAGTAAAATGGATAATTATATTGTGCTATATTCACAGAATATAATACTACACAACAATCAGAATGAGTGAACTACAAATACATGTAAAAATGTGAATAAGAGCACTCAGTGTTATATGTAAGTGATGAATCACAATTCTACTCCTGAAACTACTATTATACTATATTAACTAACTGGAATTTAAATAAAAGCTTGAAACTACAAAAAAAGAAATAAAATAACTATTTTTGATATAAAAATATATATGAGTGAGCCTCACAGGCAGAAAACAGAAGGCTGAACCAAAAGTTCAGCTTCTATGTTCCATTTATGTAAGTTCTATGATTCCATTTATGTAAAGTTCAAAATTGTCAAAACAATCTATACTGTTAGAAGCCAGGAGAGCAGTTACCCTTGTGTTGGGATTAGTGACTAGCAGGAACATAAGAGGACTTTGATCTTGGTGCTGGTTAAACAGCTAGCTTTGGCTTGTGAAAGTTCACTGAGCTAATGATTCACAAACTTTTGTATACTTATGATATAATTTATTCAAAAGTAAGAACAAGACAATTTAAATTATAATCTCAGGAGTGAGTATGTTCAGGGATGGTGAAGGTAGCTTTAAATGATATATATAACCTTAGTTCTCCTGTTCATACAGGAAAGCTTTTAAGCATCTGACTTGTATTTCTTATAGATGCAAATTTTTTAAATCTAAGAATTTCAAAACTAGTTATTGAGCATCTTAGATAGATTTAGTATTATATAATGAAACCATGTCTTCTCAGTTTATAGTTTTATCAATCTTTTATCTTTCCAAGAATACTGTAGGAATGTTCTCTGTGAAATGACTGATTTTCTCTTCTTGATTTCTGCCTTATGTTTACTCACCCTCCCACTTTTGTCCCTTGCATTATAGCTTTAGATTTCAGAAATTGATTTCCTTGATTTTTGGTTCTTTAAAATTACTCTAAAATACATTCTTAGGTAGAAAGTGAAATATGTAGCATATGGCTCAAATTAAAAAATTCTAAGCAAACATCAAAATCAATAATCACCACTGCTTACCCACTTGCAATGTCTAGACAACAAATGCCCTTCATCCATCTCCCCATCCACATTTTACCTAATTTAGATTTCTAAACCTCAGCACAATGCATAAACATTCTAGAAATGAAAGTGATATAAACAGTTCTCAAATTAAATCAGGGTATTATAAACAGAAGGAGTCAATAAGGTCTATCAAATAATTCAAGGGTGATCTTATTTGGCTAATACAAGCACCACATGAAACAATCTCCTAGGAGCCTATCTGGTTTCTTGGAGCCTCAGTGATTAAGGACAAAGGTGGTGGAAAAAAAATGCAAGTTCTAGCACATGCTATTTGAAAATCTTTAGTCAATTCTATCTTTTTTAAGATAGAATTAAATTAAATTAAATTAAATTTAAAAAAAAAGGTTTTATTTACAGAGAAAGATCACAAGTAAGCAGAGAGGCAGGCAGAGAGAGAGAGAGAGGGAAGCAGTCTCCCCGCTAGCAGAGAGCCTGATGGGGGGCTCAGTCCCAGGACCCTGAGATCATGACCTGAGCCAAAGGCAGAGGCTTTAACCCACTGAGCCACCCAGGCGCCCCTAGTCAATTCCATCTTGATGCAGTGAAAAGCTCATGGTCATGCTAAACAGAGAGCAAAGAGTATGCAATATGTGTAAAAGAAATTTCCTGGAGACATTTTAGATCATTTTTCTGTTTCATATATAATAGAAACCGGATCAAGGTATGAGTCTAGGTCAGTTGTAAGCCCTATTGTTTTCCTTTTTCTTTCCCTCTGTATTCCCACAGCCCAGCATAGGGCATATAGCATACAGTAGGCACCACAAACATCTTTTGACTATATGCATGCATAACTTGAAGAATGAGTGGAGCCAAAAGGATTCAAGAGTGGGTAATTCACTCTGGGCCTAACGAGCAGAACTGTGAATGGCCTATAAGAGTTAGAGACATGTGGGTGTGCATTAACAGATACTTAATGAGCAGTTTAATTACCATGCTGAGCCTGGCCTATATTACAATGCATTATTGTAAGGCTATAAATTATTTATATGGCTTAAACATATGTATCTGCTTTCATCCTTGCTTATTTTTTCTAAGTACTTTGTATTAACTAGCATCTTGACAAAAAATACAATTATGTGTATTTCCTCAAGATAAGGGAGAAAATATATCTCAAACGGAAAATCAATTTGTTAAATCTATATTTTTCATGTTATAAAGTATTTTCACTTTGAGAATTACCAGGATTAATTGCCCTCATTTGTTCTCCATGTGGCAGTATTCAGACCTTCCAATAGATGTATTCCCCCTGCCCCAAATGAATGTACAATAATTTCCTAAAGCTCCTTTTGGAAACATTCCCAGATGTAAGTAAATATGTTGAAAATAATAGAACTGAGAAAATAGTGTTTTTCGAAGGGAAATTTCATAAAGGTAACTTTTAGATGGAAATTAATTTCTGTTGAATTAAAGAGGAAAGTGTTAGCAGGGGCTCATGAAATATAGCATAATGGTAGGTAGTGAGTGAGTACACGGCTCATCAGGACTGCAGCAGAAACTTCAAACATGACTTTGAAGATAGAAGTGGGTATAATTGCACCAAGTTCTCAAAATAAGCACACTTGGATCTGTTGTATGGGCCTGAGCAGCACTGCCCTTAGTGAAAACATAGGTGAACTGGGATCCATCAACTTAGAGCCACAATTGAAGTAAACCCAATTTTGTTAATGGATATAGGTTCCCAGAAAGATTTCATGGGAGTATAATTAACTACTTAAGAAAGACAGGCAGGATGTTAGTAAATGTGGTAGGTTCAATTCTAAAATTGTGACAGAAGCAATAAGCAGTCAGAATAGCAAATGGCCCCATGACTTTTTTTTTTTTTTTTTTTTGTAATTTAGGGATAATGGTTTTCTTGCACTGCTGAAATTCAAAGAAAAACATTAAGAAAAAGATCCACATTTGTTACAGCAAACTCTTTCTGTGTGTATTATAGAAAAAATGGTCAAAAATGTATCCAGGAAATTTCTTGTATGCGTACTTAATGGCTACTTCACTCTCTAGCTTCTGAATATACCATGCTAAGACCAAATAAGCAATTTCAGTTTGAGCCACAGAGCTTTGGATTGTCCAACAGTCATGAATTAAACTATATAATTAATAGTTGTGACGAGAGATGAGAGATGCACCACAGAAGGAAAACAACTACAAATATATGGCTACTGAGAGTATGCGACCATAAGAGGTATATGTGCACACAAATATATGAACCCATTCAGTCCCTTAACCAACATCTGTCTGTAGAGTACCCACTAGGAGACTGAGGGTAAGGTACTATGGAAAGTTTTTATAGAGTTAAAATAAAAAAGATGGTTGACTCTGGCCTCAATAAGCTCAGGACACAATATCACCCACAATGCAACAAATAATATATACTTTTAAAATCAAACAAAAACTAGAAGACCCTCTTTTAGGATTAAAAAAACACCCACATTTGCACAGATATTTATATAATTCTACATGTAATTTTGGGGGTTTACCTTATCTCTAAAGTCTATGTATGGGGCCAGGGATTCATGGATCACAGATTACAAATCTGCCAGGATATTCTTCCTCTTCCTACTTAGCTACCATGATTCCTCATTTCATAGTTGTCTGACAAACTAAGGAAATTTTTGACTATCACATTGTACTAGTTCTACATTGCTGCATAAATCTTAGCAGCTAAAGCAAAAATTTAATATCTCATGGAGATTCTGAGGGTCAGGAATCTTAGAATGGCCAACCTCAGTGGCTCTGGTGCAGGGTCTTTCATGAAATTGCAGGCAAGATGTTGGCTGGCATAGCAATCATGTTGATGTTTGACTAATTCAACAAAAGCTGCTTCCAAGCTCAGTCACGTTGCTGATGGCGGGACATCTCAGTTCCTTGCTGGCTGTTGGCTGTAGTCCTCTGCTCTTCCTAACATGAGCCTCTTCTTATGACTGTTTAGACTTGGCACTTGGCTTCTTCCAAGAGAAGCAAAATCACTGTGAAGAAGAAGCCATAGACCCTTCTTTGATCTAGCTTCAGAAGTGAAATACTATGTTGTAATTTACCAGTGACGCAGACCAACGCCTTTACAGTGTGGAAGGGAATTTCACAAGGGTGTGAATACCAGGTGGTAGAAATCCCTGGGGACTGTCTTGGAAACTGGTTACCATAACATTCAAATTAGAATAATAAAAATAAAATTGATGTGCTCAAGGGACATGGAGCACAGTCCAGTTTCTGAAATTAGTTTATAGTGTGATATTGACCAAGTCAGGTATCCTTCATTTATAAAATGAAAGGCTTTGGTTGACAAACTATCAGATAGTTTCCAGCTTGAGTATCATGTGATTAGATGACCTTCCCATTGTAATTCCAATGTCTAGCAGTTATATAGCCATTAGGGAGGGAATTCTAAGATTCAGTCAAACCCCCTATAGAGTCAATCACTAAATGCTCCCAATTTGCACACTCAGGAAGACACAATTCATCTTAGTTTGTTATGTTAAGTAATAAATATTGATGGTACTGCTAGCCACAAATATATCATTTTTACTCTGAATTTTCTTTTAAAAAATATTTTTTTATTTTTTATTCATTCATTCATTTATTTATTTGAGACAGAGAGAGAGAATGAGCTGGGGGCAGAGGGAGGGACAGAGGAAGAGGGACAAGTAGACTCTGTACTGAGCACAGAGCCCACATGGGGTCCATCCCAGGACCCTGAGATCATGACCTGAGATAAAATCAAGAGTTAGATGCTTAACCAATTGAACCACCCAGGCATCCCTATTCTGAATGTTCTTATTTATCTGGTGATTAATTGTAAAATGACAAAGGAACAAATTATCAACAATTTCTTTTAAAATATTTAGTGTTGCTGAACTCTTTAAAAATTTTTTTTAGTGAAATCTGGTACATATTAAGGCTCTCCAGCTTATAGATAACTTTTAACACAAGGCCTACAAAGTTTTCTGAAATCCATTTTAGGTCATGTTGGGTATGTTGTCATCAGGAAGCATGAGTTCATGAACGACCGCCTCAAGGACTTTTGAGGAGGATTGCAAGTTATTGAAGTGGAAAAGCCTTTTAGGAGATCAAATATATCCTAATATCAACCCTGAGGTCTCTTGTTGCATAGTCAAGCATGGCTGCATAAAATAGATTGAATAAAACTGGAACCATTAGATAGTCCTGCTTCCCAGGATTAGTGATGGATGACTCCAGCCAGATGCCATCAACACTAACTTGACCAGTCATTTCATCATGAAACTTTCAAGCTGTTGGTAAACTTCTCTGGAAAACCAACTTATATTGTCATTGTCAGAACAGAGATTTTCTGCTGTCAGCAGAAGTTGTGGTAGATTAATAATCACAATGTTGACAGTTGAAGGGATGTCATGTTCTTGTTCATTGCAAGATGGTATCACTGGATCCAGTGACATAGCCTTAAAAATCTCACTGTGAGCTGGTCTCAACTTTTCAAAATAATTAAACTCAGTAAAGTACTCTTATCATTCAATGTGATTCACCAAATATTTAAGGAGCATACTTTAGTAAGATCAGCAGGATCTTTGCCCTCGGGTAGTTTACAATCAAATCTTTGGAGGGAAATAGAACATAAATATTTACAGGACTAATGAATAGTAATTACCATAGTCAGTTTTCATCGTTCTTGTAATTAAAACCATTCCTAGCGTTCATTAAACTTTGACAGCTAGCTACAACCTCATGCATTCTTCCTACCCATCTCTTTCTTCTTCCTGCCCTCCCTTCCCTCTCCCTCTCCTTCTCTCCCTCTTACCTCCTTTCGCTCTTTCCCTTCTGGACCATATATCTTCTTCTTGCCTTTCTGCCCCTCTCTACCCTGTTTTTGGCTCAGGATGCTGATTCTGAATGGGTTACACCAATAGACTCCCCTGCCTTCTAGCTTTCATTTGGGTTTGGCCAATGAACAGCCACCCAAAGAGTAGAGAGAAAAGAGCAGATGAAACTCAGGGTGTTCATTCCTTCAGCTTCTTACTTTTCTCGGTCATCTCCAATTGGCCAAGTCCTTGAACCAGCGAGTCACAAAGTCTCACCCTTCATCCTTTAATCCCAATATGGCAACAGCTCAAGTATTGCACTCTTTCCTGTGGTTTCTCAACACATGTAACTATCTTTCAGCATGGTTATTTTATCAACCCCCTCTTCCACTATCCTAATTTGAATTTGAATATTCTGTTTTCTGCTGAAAAATAGAAAAATTCAGCTCCCTCTATGAGAACTCTTTGCCTTTAATTCTCTCTTCCCTTTATATTAGCTTCACTACTGAGTCATTTGTCTTTACTCTAGGACAGATCATAGCTAATTTCAGAGATAAGTAAAACCAAATAAAGTAACAAAACAAAAAGCTAGGCTCTGCAAGCAAGCTTTGGCTAAGACTCATCATTTGGCTCACTGGATAGTAGTTCCTTTGAATTTTTGCTTCTGTCTCTTTGCTTCTGCTCTGGTCAGGACTGGAAGAGGGAACTGGTTTTGGAGTCCCATTGAGAGGGAAGAGGTAAAGCACAGAGTAAACAAGATAAGTACTAGAGACATAATTCTACCAGGACACAATTAACCCATATTACATTGGTAGAAATTTCTAGAACTGAGAGATCTCAAACTTGGGGTATGGGGGGAGGAAAAGTAGAGGTGCTGTGAGGGGACAAATATTTTCTAAGAATTCAGCAGAAAAGCATGGCCTTTCTCCACAATTAATCTGAAAAATGAAGGCTTACTTACATTTAATAAGAAAATTAATCATTGAATTCATTTTGGTAGAAAACTAAAGAGTAATTACCGCAACCATTTAGAATAATTCATATCTTTTCTCTTTAAATTTCCTTTTAGTAGGACACTACTACATAAAGTAGAGAAGATTTTGCCACTAAAATGGTGAATGACAAATGTTTGTAAGGAAGAAAGATTTTTAATTCTATTAAAGCTACCCACAGACACATGGAAGATAATGCAATTTTTAAAAGAGATTTTATTTATTTATTTGACAGAGAGAGATCACAAGTAGGCTGAGAGGCAGGCAGAAAGAGAGGGGGAAGCAGGCTCCCTGCTTAGCAGAGAGCCTGATGCGGGGCTTGATCTCAGGACCCTGAGACCATGACTTGAGCCAAAGGTAGAGGCTTTAACCCACTGAGCCACCCATATGCCCCAAGATAATGCAATTTTATCTAAGTTTATTTACTCTTTGTGCAGAAGTCATTAGTGCCCACTTGTAAATAACAGCATGTGCACACTTCACATGCCTTTTGGAATTTCACATCTGGAATGAATCTTTTTGTAGAGATTGAAACTTATTCAAATATTTTTTATATGTTATAGGATCATTCCTAACTAACCAGTAATCACATTTCATTATAAAAATTGAAACAGGCTCTTGTGTAACTCAAAGATACAGATGGGAATTAGAGAAAAAAGGAGGAAAAAGCTTAGCACTTCTTTTTATTTTTCTTATTATTCTTATTAAAACAATTAATGCTTATTATAACACATTCAGTTAGCAGAGTGTATTAGATTAAACATGGCCACATGTTGTTACTGCTCCTCTTATCAAGAAATGGAGTCTATTTCCTCATTCTTTGAACCTGGGCTTGTCTTGCTATTTGCTTTGACCATACAGCAATAGACCACTAATACATACAGAAAATTGTGGGGTGCCTGGGTAGCTCACTCAGTTAAGTCACTGACTCTTGGGCGCCTGGGTGGCTCAGTGGGTTAAAGCCTCTGCCTTCAGCTCGGGTCATGATCTCAGGGTCCTGGGATCGAGCCCCACATCAGGCTCTCTGCTCAGCAGGGAGCCTGCTTTCCCTACTCTCTTTGCCTGCCTCTCTGCCTACTTGTGATCTCTCTCTGTCAAATAAATAAATAAAATATTAAAAAAAAAAAGTCACTGACTCTTGGTTTCAGCTCAGGTCCTGATCTCAGGGTCATGAGATCGAGCCTCACATCTGGCTCTGTGCTTAGCATGAAGTCCACTTGGGATCTTCTCTCCATCTCCTTATGTCCCTCCCTCCTGCTCTCTCCCTCTCAAATAAATAAATACATCTAAAAAAAAAAAAAAAATGGGTGGCTCCAATGGTTAACCATCTCAGGTCATGATCTCCAGTTTCTGGGATCAAGCCTTCGGACTCCCAGCTCAGCAGGGAGTCTGCTTCTCCCTCTCCCACTTCAGGCTCTCTCTGTCTCTCTCTCAAATTAATAAATAAAATCTTAAAAAAAAAGAAATTTTGAAAATGATACATAAAAATTCTCCCAACACAGATCTTCCATACTTCATTTCCCAAAAATTATCATTGTCATCATTTTCTTGTTGTTCATTCTTCCTGACGTTTAATGAGCCTTGGTGAATGGATAGAAAGAAAGATGAATGAGTAAATAGACAGCTAGATTAATAAATGATAGATACATATAGATAGAAAGCTATTTCACAACTGTCATACCATATGATACTCTTCTGTGATTTTCGCTTTATCCAAGAATATATTTTAGACAATTTTTCATTCTGAATCATAAATGCATTCCTCATTCTTTTCAACAACTGTGTAATACTAACATTATAACATAGTACTTTATTTAACATTCCTTACTGGTAGACAGTGAAGTGCTTTACATTTTTTTTCTTATACAAAATGTTATGGCAGTTAATATTATCATAGCCTTTTTGGGACACTTTTTATACATTTGAATGAAAAAGACCATAACTTTAATTGTTGGGTAGATCATATTTACTTTTTGAACTTAATAGCAAATTCCAAATTGTAATCCCCCCAAATCAGTACCCATTTAGTTAATTTTTTTTCCTGAATTTGGGGGCTGTTTGCTTATTCCTGACCAGTTCCTATGGAGATACAGATGCTCGCTTCCACCACGATTATATTTCGAAGCACACTGATTGTTGTGGAGACATTGCCTTTCTACGAGGCTTGGGCACAACCTCAACTTCTAGAAGATTGTATGTTCACATGGTTGGAGCAATCAGTTTACTCAGTAAACACAATCCACTTAAAACTGCATTCAGAGTCAAGGCAAGTCACCTAAGTACACGGAAATCTTCTGATGGCCAGGAAAATGTTCAGTGCTCTGCCAAATCCATTGAGCTTGAAGTCAGTCATCCTTGCAGTCATTTTCATTGGGTTCTAATGAGATGGTACACTATGGAAAATGACAAAAAGGATGGGGAAGTTTGTAGAACTGAGTCAAATAAACAAACAAACAAATAAATAAATAAGTAAAGGCTGAGAGTTTAGCTGCGAACTATGAAACTTGACACAAACAAAAATTTAAAACTTTTTTAGAGGGGGAAAGAACCCTATTTGCATATATACCATAATTTAGAATATACAAAAGAAAACTTAGTGAACTTTCTGAGATTTAAACTGCAGGTATGTGGCTCCTGCTGCTTCCCTTCCAGATATGTGATCAATCAAAGAGCTACCTTCTACTAACCCTGGTGGATAAGTAGGCTCTGTGAGACAGGGAAGAGTCATTTCCTTGGTTCTCCAGGGATACCTGGTAATCAGGCTTATGCAGAACTTTGCCCTTTCAGTGTACAAACCGAAATGGGCCTAACTAGCACTTAGTCCATAAACTCACCAGGTCAACAGCCTGAGAAGGCAACTGCAGAGGAGAGATGTTTCTTCTCTCAGTCTGGCTGCAGCTGATCAATTTCTACCCACCTCTCTGCAACACTTGCTTCCCGTAGCTCCAGAAGGGCCTGAACACAATTCTTATCCATGTGGTTCTGTGGACTACCTGTAGCGAGGGAGAAATAACCACCATTTAGTTAAGTTTATATTACTGTATCAAAAATCTAATTCCAACTATAATCATTTTACTTGCCTTTCAGCTCTTCTGTTATATTTTCCTGCCTTGATACCCCGTCCAGGCTCGTGAGAAGACATGACTACTCCATTCAGTGGTAAACTATCCACATCACTGAGACATATAAGCAAAGAAAGTAAGTAGCAAACCAAATTACCACTTTGGTAAAGGTTTTGTTTAATCCCCATAGCTAAAAGTTGAGTTTTGTTTAATTTGGAGAACACTGAAGTTATATCAATAAATGAAACTTCAAGTTCATCTGAAAGCAAAAAGGTCAAAAAATTCGAATAATTTCATCTTCTTTTAGACATTGTTTTATCAGAAAGAGTCAAGGAAGTAACTAAAATCATTAATCTTTTTTCTTCAAAACAAACATATTCTAAAATGTATCAAGGAGTCAGCACAGGTTTAAATGAAACTCCTAACTTATAAGAAGAGATTTAATCTTCACATTCTTGGGTATGAGGAAATATAGAGTCCTAGGTATTTAGGTTTAGCTAACTACTATTTTAGTGACAAGGGTTTCTTAAATAGTTTAATAACGAAAATAGTAAGTGCTTAATACATGTAAGCAATGTACTAACCAGTACTCTAAGCACTTTTGTTATACCACTTATTTTTTAAAACTTTTCTATGAATTCCCATAGTATTACCACCATTTTAATTTGAAGAAATTCTAGTACAAAATCTTGCACAAAAAGTAATTTACCCTAGTTCAAAGAGCTAGTAAGTATCAGAGTCAGAATTTAAATATGTGCATTTGATTAATTTATAAATGGTGACTTGTTACAGATAATTAAAAAAAGAAACTCAACAATACATGTAACACTTTTTCGGAGTTACAGTAGTTCATTATCTAGTTTGCTCTTCAAATAATCTTGTCAGTTAAGTTCAGAGCTGTTATCACTACCATTATGCAAATGAAATTAATGAGGTTCAAAGATTGACTTTTTCAAGGTCATCCAGTTACAATATTGAGGTACTTTTGGCACCCAAATCTAGTTCTTTTGAGATGATTTTTCTTAACTATCTCAAACCTAATCAAAGAGGCATTTGGTAGAAAGTAAATTACAACTAAAATGTTATCAAGAAGATGAAAAATTTGAGCATTGTGATCAATTGATATGTGATAAATTTTATTTCCAATTGGTGAAGTAAGAATATTATTAAGAGAAAGTTTATTTTTTATGATTTTATTCTCAGCACCAAGAATATGGCCTAACACATAACAGATGCTCAAATACTTGTCGATGGAGTGAATGAATAAATGAATAAATCTATTACAAAACATCACTGTATTAAGATATTTTTCTTGTTGTTCTTATTTAAGTCATAAAGAAATTATCTACCTATGAATTGAAATGTTGAATACTTAAAATTTAGTCCACCTCTGTTCAAAGTTAAGGAAAATATTTTTGGAAATAATTTAAAATTGATATATGTCCTTGTAGTTTGACTTCTTGTGAAAAATAGAATAATTCAAAGTACCAGACACATGAAGAGGTGTTAATAATTATGCTATTACAAATTATCAGTTCTCAATTTAAACATATGTTTTTCAAAATTAACCAATATCTCAATTTTGGCCAAATCTCAAAAAAAATATATAGAAAAAGCACAGCTGGAGTCAGTCCAATTAAAATGTAATTTTTCTGCCCAAATGTTACAAGTTAGTATCAAATATGCATTAGATTCACCTAGAGGGTTTGTGAAAATACAGATTACTGGGCCCTATCAGTAGGTCCAGAGCAGAGCCTGAGAACTTCTAGGTGCATTTCTAACCAGTTTCCAGGTGATGTTGATACTGCCCATCTAAGGACTACACATTTTAAATCACTACTATCAGGGAAAGTGCCACACTTACCTTGAACTCCAGCTTTTAAAATTAAGAACGGAAATAGCTCCTCTTAACCACCACCCTCCCTTCCCACATTATATCTCCAGATTTGGATACTTGATTTAGTCATATGCCATAGGCAATTTATGTTTGTAAGAACCAATAGATTTCCTAAGTTTAGAGGTTCCAACACGGCATCAGGGCTTTAGATTGAATATAGCTTATATATCATTTTTATGATATTTTATATCATATTTATAGTATATTTATATGGTATAATGTAATATTATATATAAAATAAATTATATATAATATATATATACCATATTATACCATATTTATAGGTTTAGCTTATAATGGAGGATTCAATGATTATAACAATGGTTGAAGAAGTCAAAATGCTAGATCATTACAATTGTTTTGTTTGTCTAATTGAAAGGTATATATAACTAAAAATGCAGTATTTTACCATTACTCAGCAAAGGTGTATTAGGTGTTGCTAGTGCTAGTAAATCAATCTAATGAGAGGTATTAGCTATTTCAATCTGACTATATACACTGAGGTAGCAGATCTAAACATCACTGCCACGAGTAGCACTGGCCAGAAGTAATTACTATGACCTTGAATATTTGACTTCATTTTCACTGCCTTGCTTTTGTTACAGTCAAAATAATTCTGGCCATATACTGTAAAATCTGTGAAACACATGCTATATGACTTCATGTGACTGTAGACAGAGGACTGTGTTCAATTCAGGGTTTAAAATTATATTTAGTTGAAAGAAAGAGAGGGAGGGAGGGAGGGAGGGAGGAAGGAAGGAAGGAAGAACATAAGGCAAAAGAAATGCTGTAGAACATTGTTAAAATGTTAGGATTCATGAAAAATAATGAGGATTTCAAAATCTCAGAAAAAATATAGAGATTTAAGACAGATATTGCTACTTGATTGGGAAATGTTAATCAAATGCCAGAATTAGAATAATAATGACCATCATTGAGGTGTCATTTATTAATTAGTACTGGTTCTTCTAACAATCCAGTTTTCAGATGAAAAACCGAGGATCAAATATTTGACTTGTCCAAGTCCACCTAGCCAGTATATCAAAGAATGTCTACATAATGTCTAAATAAGCTGCATATGTTATAATAATCTTATGTACTAAACAAGCCTGTGGAAGAGGGGAAAAAAAGTTGTTTTATTGAGTTTCAAATACACTCTCTTTAAGTCTTACATTTAAATAGTTCTCAGTGGCTTATACTCTGCTCTTCTATTCTTTTCTTCATTATAAATTTGTGTCATCGCAGCAGAATTGGTACACTAATTGATTAATGCACTATATAGCCAGCCTCCTTAACTTACCAAAGCAATGGAAACAGGAACTATTTGGGAATGATATAAAGTTGTAACACATCTACTTAGGAACCAATGACTGACTCAAAATTCTTTCCTTTTACGGAAACTTCAGCACTTGCCGTTCAGCACTGGCAGTTAAAATATAATATTTCTATTTAATCAAAGGAATGTTTTGAACACTATGGGGTTAACACATGTGAAGTCTATGTTGTTTTCCTGAAACTGATGCAAAATAGATTATTTCAATGTGCTTTATCCAACTCAGCCAAGTTTCTCAAGTGTGCATTTCCAGCTTTTATCAATTTCTACTTTTGTAAGATTTCTATTGTGTTCTAATTATCCACACTACTTTTCTTAATTTCTCTTATTAAAGTAGTTTAGCATCTCAGTCATTTGAGGTTATTACTGATTTCTTTAATTTCATACCTCTCCTAATTTATTAGTGAGCCTATTTATCTCTCTCTTTTTTTTTGCTGATATAATTATAAAACCACATCTTTTCTCCTCAATGCCTTTTTGCTTTCCTTATCTCAGACTCCTTTTTTTTTCCGTTAACTTTCTGCATCCTATTAACTTTCCTACAATCCTATTTCAATAAAATATATTCTTTCTTGGTTCACATCCCACTTCTCTGATGGTAAGTCTTTAAACTGTGTGTGTGTGTGTGTGTGTGTGTGTGTGTGTGTACACGTTTGTCCATATAGAAAGGAGATATTTTAAATTCATTCAATTCACATGATATAATTATAGTATCTCCAACATAGTCTAGTCTTCTATCTCAGGCTATTCTCTAACTATCCCTCCTCACATTTATTATATTAACTGTATTTATATTAGGATTTTCATTTTGGTTTTGCTCACAGACTCCTTTGATATTACATTCATTCTCCTTAGAAACTAAATGGTTAAATAGAATAATGAAAGTGACCCTAATTATTTATTTATATACTTTGGGAAAACAAGAGCCAGCATTGTAAAAATAATAAAGACTATAGCTTGTAAGAATTAATGGAAACTTGGGGGGCCGGGGTGGCTCAGTGGGTTAAAGCCTCTGTCTTTGGCTCAGGTCATGATCTCAGGGTCCTGGGATCGAGCCCCAAATGGGGCTCATTGCTCAGCAGGGAGCCTGCTTCCCCCTTTCTCTCTGACTACTTGTGATCTCTCTCTCTCTCTCTGTCAAATAAATAAATAAAATCTTTAAAAAAAATTAATGGAAACTTAAAAATAGCAAATTTCTTCACTAAGTAATTTAAACTCTAGGTTATCATTTTGAAAATATAAATGCTCTGTGATTAGAAACTCAGTATGGATAAAAACATAATTTGGATGACATCTTTTTATTTTCAAGTAACATTTCACAGGAAGTGTTGTATTTGATATACTACTAAGAGGTAAGACAATGCTTCAAGTCATTTATATGGGAGAGTTCCCCACCCACAGTCAGCTAAGGGACCATCACAAGTAGGTTATATGAGTGCCTCTCCCTCTAGACAAAGATCAGGTGGTCAAGGTACAGCAGAATCATAGGTTGTGGTCTGGTTTGAACGTTCTGCCCTAAGTTAGGGTAATCCTTATCCTAATCATAGGTTGAGTGGTCTGGTTTGAACGTTCTGCCCTAAGTTAGGGTAATCCTTATCCTTGAACCTAGAAATACAGAGAGAATCAAGTAATAAGCTATAATGTCTACAATGCAAAAACTACATTCAGAGAGGCAAGAGGAGTAAAAAAAAATCAAGAAAAATTATGTAGACACTAGAAAAGTGAAATATTGAAAGTATACATTATAACAGTGGTTTTCAGTGGGCAGGAGTGTGGAACGTACCTTCTGCAAAAGAAGATTGTCAGAGCATGGGTGGAATAAGCTTAAAAATACCTTGTAAGAGATTCAGATTAGAAAGTAGAAATCCCCAGGGATACAGACACTGTGGACAGCTGTGGAGAGACAGTAATAGTTAGGTGTGCTAGAGTGAAGATTCATGAACTCTTGCTGCTGAAATTGTCAGAACCCGATCAGACCTAGGACTTTCATCTACTTCTGGTACTTATGAGGCTACCTGCTAATCCATTTTCCAATCTTAGATTTTAATTAGCATCTCTCTTACTGTCACACTTATCTTTATAATAAATTGTCAATAAATGGGAGTTGTCTCAGGAGTTTCCTTTCCTTATAATCAATGGAAGCCCAGCAAAAGTATTTACTCTTTTTGATCACTCAGAATATGCAACAAACTATGGCTGATGATACAATATGATGTGACATGATATAGTATTATATAGATATTCAAGATATCTATTTTTATATATTCAAAAATGGATTGTGTACATGTTACATTCTCAAGGAGCTTGCCACCTAATACAGAAAGAAAACCCTTATAGAAATAATTGCAAATGATAAAATACCTGAAAGAAGGAAGGTCAATGCTTGCAATGTTTTATTTTATTTTGTTTGTTTTGTTTCTGCATTATATTTTGCTGATTAAGAGTGTTCCGTGTTACACCTCACATATAGCTAAAAGTCATGTTTGAACCCAAGCACTAAACTTAAGCAAAGAACACAGAAAAAGCTTTGAGGAAGAAAAATTTGGTTGTAATAGTTAAGAATTTTAGGAAACTGACTATATAGACTTATGGCATGATTTTATTTTTGAGAAAATGAAGATGAGTAATACCAATGCAGCTAATGGTAAATGTATCTAAGTTTTATATATCAAAATTTTTACCTTTTATTATTGAATCATATTATATTTTTCAAATCATATGTCTTAAAAAAATCAGCTTTCACAAAAATCTCTAACAAAACAAGAAAAAGACTTTCGTTCAGTATGACAGTTGTTCAGAGCCTGATGTTTATCTGAGGACACTGCAGGAATTATCTGCAGTCATCATAGTCATGAGTAATTATGAGTGAAGACTATTCTGATTGCATTGACAAGACAAGGAGAAGCAGGTTAAGAGAGCAGCAGATGGGATTCAGATTAAAAATTAGAATGACATTTCAACTCTAACTGAAACACACTTTTTTGGCAAGAAGAAAGAATCCTTCTTCCCAGAAATTTCTGAGGACAATAACAATGACTATGATATGGTGCTTCTCAGAAGCAGAAAGAGGGATTTAGGTTTCCATTTAAATTAACTTCCGATTCTGTTTCTAAATATATATTTGTTATAAAAGTCACTCATATGCTTGAGCCAATAATACTACACTTTACAGCAATAAATTAAATATATGGGCATAGACACTTATATATACACACATCCATAACTACTTATCGAGCTTTTCAATACAGCTTTACAATTATTTCTTGGAGGTATAGTATTTGTCTTACATGTTTACTAATCCATTCATAAAATATTCATTGAATGCCCCTTCCATACTATCCACGGAGATGGTTGCTGTGAGGGTACAAAGGTAATCTGCACTATATTCAAGGAAAAGATTATCAACTAAATTTACTGCTCTGATGTACTCTGTCTTCACTATCACATCTGGCAGTGACCAAGGGACCAGTTTTATCAAAGTAGCTTGTCTTTTTACCTTGTTGTTTTTAAATTATGACATTCTGACAAACGGTCCTATATATGGAAATTGAAAGAAAAAGCTTCATATACTCTATTACACAAAAGCTCAGGATGTTTCACAATGAGGACCCCCTACAAGTGAAACAAATTGACTCAAGCTAAGTTATAATATCGATTATACTCCTCTATTTTTATACAATCAACACTTTTTTTTAACTCTACAGTCAAGTTATTGGAATAACTAATTAAAATATTATTAAATTGGGTCAATAATAGAATGGTATATAGATCTAAATTGGCTTTTAATAATCTTGGAATTTTGTTTTATTTTCTTCAGCAATAAAAAGTGAAAAATGTGAATTAAATTAAGTGTATTCATACGCTGTACAGTGCAAATAGTTGGGATTAGATAGCTTATGAAAGCAATCTAACTTTATATAAATAAAAACAATAGCAATGATGAGTTCTTTAAAAAGGATGAATCAGACAGATAATCACAATTTAGTATTCAGAAATGTAAGCCATAAAAAGAATCAAGTGGATAAAATAGTCTCCCCACTGAGCATCATATTTTGTATTATCTTGTACAGGAGATGAAATTTACAGAAGAAACATTTTACCTTTAATGAACTCTAATTTTGATAATCGAGTTGCCAATTAACAGAATAATTGCAAGGGTAGATTAATGTCACAATTCTCATTCAGTTATCTTTCAGCCATTCTCTGTGTATGTGGTAAATATGCAGAGCACATTCTTTACTTTAGCATTTCCTCAACCCAGATTTTACCTTAACATAATTGACAAATTTGGAGGGCACATTTTACTACAAGAGCCTGAGGACCTGATCCTATCATTAAAAGCACCCCAGGAAGAAAAATTCAAATGCAAATTTCAACTGACCTTTGTCGAAACAACTCATATTATTTTGCATCAGTAGCCACTAGAGATTTTTCTGGCTATATATGGATTTCCACATCTGTCAGCTATAAGTGCACTTCATCTGTCTGCTAAATCAGAGAGCCAGAAATAGATGACAGTGATCAAGTCTTTGAGCTTCTCTTAAATTAGCCACATCATGAGGTAAAGGCGGTTTCTCCACTGGGCTTTCATTCTAAAGGTTTACTCTTAAGAAACTTAGAGAAAAGACTACATCAGAAAAGCAAATGGAGTCTTACCTCTTCCTTTCCATGAGTTTTTTTTCTCCTTGGAATGGAGTGCTGACCAGATACCCTATTTGGGGGTAGGTCCTGTTGGGAGAATTGAGCATAAATTACTCTTGTTTGCAGCTACCTAAACTGTGCCTACCAAAACACAACAGCAGCAAGAGAGCTATAATGAACTTCACCTGTGCCCAGGTTCTCGTCTTGGTCTGTATTCCCAACCCCCTACGGTTTCCTTCCTTTGTGAATTGATTTTAAAAAAATAAAAAATAAAACCTTACACACCCTTAGACTTGAGTCCAGGGTGATATGCACACCAGCTGCTAGTGTGGAAAATGCATTGATTTTTTTTTTCTCTTTATTCATTTCCATCTCTACTCTTCATTACATAAAGGGTCAATGTGATAAGATAGGGAAGTACAACCACCTGTATAAGATAGCACACTTCTGCCCAACATTTGGCTTCCCAGTTTGGCCACTAGACTTTAGAAAATATTTTCTAAACTAAGGTTAAGGAAAAGCAAGATGTCTCTGAGTCACTCCGTGTATCATCTGTGATTATTTTCCACAGTGTGGTCATGTGGAAAGAGAGGTTGTAGGAATAAAAACGCGTAGAGAAATGTCTTTCTGTAGAAAGTTCAAGAAAGAAGTTTTGCACTTACCCTGATAACTAAAGCCCTCCCCCCTTTAGAACTGTATTTTTGAGGTAGAGGCTCTTTATTAAGCACAAAGAGAGCAAAATAAGTTTAAAACCTTCAGTCATGATTCAAAACTTCATCCCTACCAATGTGTTCACTGTTGCTTAGGTTCAAGAAACTCGGGCCAATGTTGACACCTTGTCTCCTATGTCATCTGATATCTAGATGTATTCAGTGTTGAATATGGATTGGCCAGTTATGCACAGGATACCTTTCCTAGAAGTCCCATATTTTATTCTAGTTGTATGGTAGTGAACAATTGTGGTAATAAAGACTTAGGTCTTCATTCTTTCAAAGTTGATCAACTGTTCCTAATGGCCTTGATTTTATGGAAGGTTTGGGAGTTTTAAGGAGAAATATAGTAAGTAGCATATAACCAGCTTATTATAATTCATTATATGGGTGCTAGCATTGCACTTTTTGGCAAGCTGGGAATTCTTGATGCATGCCAAATGTCATTTTCAAGCCAAAAAGTCTTAAGGTAATATCATCAACTCCTTCTACATTAAGCTTAATAATTAAGCAGATCTTCCAAACTCATGCTAATGTATCCGATATGATTAATAAGACCAATTGTATATGAGCTACAACTCAGTACCTATTGCCCTTATAAAGTTAATATCTACATTAATAATAGTTCTACCTTTTCTCTAGGTGTGAAACAGTCTAGTGTTATTATTTCCTGTGTTATTAAAAAGAATCTTCACATGTCTACTTCTTAGGCCAGGTGGAATATAGCTTGGGCAAAAAGAGAAGAAGGAAGAGGAGAAGGAAAACCATCTGATGATAGAAAAGTACCCTTGTATCCATTTTTACTTCTCAAGGGATGTTTCCTATAACATTCCTTTTTATTTCTCTGATATTTCTATTAGAAAGAGATTTGAAGTTTTTTTAAAAAGATTTATTTATCTATTATTGGGAGGAGGGGCTGAGGAAGAGAAAGAATCTCAAGCAGACTCCCCAATGAGCATGAAGCCCAATGCAGGGCTCTACTTCACAACCTTGAAATCATGACCTGAACTGAAATCAAGAGTCACTTAACTGAGCCACCCAGGCACCCCTTATTACTAATTTTTTAATCAAGTGATAGATTTCAAATGAAAACTTTGAAGATAACAAGATTGGAATTCCTTTTTCTTCTTCTTCTTCTTTTTTTTTTCTTTTGAGAAAAGGAGAGAGAGAAAGGGGGAGGGAGTAGAGGGAGAGGGAAAGAGAATCTTAAGCAGGATCCATGCCCAGCAGGAGCCACACACAGGGCTCAATCTCACGACCCTGAGATCATTACCAGAGCCGAAACCAAGAGTGGGACACTTAACCGACTGAGCCGTGTAGGCATCCCATAAACAGATTAAAAGTTTTTAAGAGAGTCCAAAAGATACTCTTCTCAAGGAACTACATCTTCGTCTAGAAGGGCTGGTGATGGGTGATTAGTAGTTCTAGAATAATCAGGAAGGACCTGGCAAATATATTTACTTTGGTTACATTGATGAAAAATGTATGGATATACATCATAATCCTGTCAAATAGACTTTATATTTACATTTAAATAATGCATAATTTTGGGGGCCCATGCCCATGCCCATGCCCATGGATGACTCAGTAAGTTAAGCGTCTAACTCTTGATTTCATCTCAAGTCATCATCTCAGGGTCCTGGGATGGAGCCCTACATGGGGCTCTATGCTAAGTATGGAGCATCTTAGAATTCTCTCTCTCCCTATCCCTCTGCCCCTCCCCACCACTGGCATACTTGTGCTCTCTCTCAAAAACAACAACAACAACAAAATAATGCATATATTTTAGAACTTTATTTCATATTTAATAAACAGTATTTCCAAAATTACTGTTACCAGAAAGAGAGGCCAACTATGGAAGAAAACATATCTGTTATTCCAAATGATAGACAAGAAATGAAGGCAACTCTGTAACCCTAGGCAAACCATTTTAACTATATGTTCCTCACCAAATAATGGAGGAATTATATCTATTTCATAATATTGTAGAAATTGAATGAAATAATACCTATAATTACTTAACACATTATAATCAATTATAACAAGTATGTAAAAAACAATGACAAAGCCTATGAATCAATAATTTCCAGGTCAACAATTACCACTCTTATTGCTCCATTTTATAATTATTTTATTCTTACTATTTAAAGATTTTCTTAGATCAAATTTTCAAAATATGGCCCCATCATCTCCAATATGTTGTTATAATTGCTGCAGTGTTACTGACTTTTCATTGCAACTCACTCTTACCGCTAAATGCCAAAAAGCAGTTTGTAATATCCCTTTCCCCAAACTGATCTCTCCCTTTTTCTTTCTCTCTCTTTCTTCTCAGAATTCTTATGCTGATATATCCTTTATTTTTCTAAGATTAACCCTATCAAAATACTACCAACCTTTTTCTGTAGAGCTAGAACAAAAAATCCCAAAATTTGTATGGAACCACAAAAGACCCCAAGTACCCCAAAGAAATCTTGAAAAAGAAAAACAAAGCTGGAGGCATAGCAATTCCAGACTTAAAGCTAAATTACAAAGCTGTAGTCATCAAGACAGTACAGTACAGGGACCAAAAGAGACATAAATCTCAATTTCCTTTAGAATAGACTTGGACTCTTTTTTCAAACGATATCTTTATAGGAGAGTGCAACACAGCATCTACTAATTTTCCACAAAAAACAAAACAGACCAACCAACTAAACAACAAAGAGCATACAAACAAACAAAAAAAAAACTAGGAGAACTCAAAAAAAGACAAAATTCATATCTTTTAGCTATGTTAACTTTAGCTATGAAGAGATAGAGAGAAAACTTAATACCAGACTCTAGAGCAAGCATAGATCCCAAGGGTAATGAAGCCCATCTCTCTTCAGCACTTTAGAGTCTCTGGGAATGTGAGACAGCCAAGCAAGGGTCAGATTTAAAGCAAATACTGATGAGGAGTCCTCACTGAACGATAGAATTGAAACCACCTGGCGAATTCTGTGTGTTCTGGAAGCAGACCAAGAGCTGCACACATTATACTCTCTTCTAGTTCTGTGCCCCCAAACATTTGATAACTATATAAGCCCCAAATCCAGACAACAACAAGCTATATACCCTATCTGACTCAAACACCAAGCCTGCCTGGAAATTATTCCCCTAAGAATTTATAAACAGAAAAATAAAAGGACACAAATATTAGCAAACATAGAAGGAAAAAATAACTTTTATAATTAGGGCCACAGAAAACAGATTAATCATACATGTTTTTTAAACAACTTCTTCAAAATAGAATCTAACCTAACAAGACATGATGTAATGAAAAACGTTTTTACTGATGATGTGCACTGAAACCAAGTTTAAAATTTACTACTGATTAAGAATCAGATTAGAAGAGCATGTAAAAAAAGAAAAGGATTAAAAAGATGCCATTTCAAAATTGGTCCCAACAATTAGAAAAATGAAAATTATAGAATGTGTTCGAAAAAGGTAAAAGTAAGTAACCACTTACAGAATTTAAAAGAGAACCTGGAATTAAAGCATTAAAAAGTATAAAAATAAAAAAGAGAAGGAGAGTAATAAAAAGAGTAGAATTAAGTGATGGAAATCAACAAACCAAAGCTGAAATGAAAGGAAAAGTATGCTAGATAAACACAAACTAAAAGAAATCAGGAATTATTCAGAACTGAACAAAATATTAAGCAAGCAAAAACGAGCTAATTCATACTACAAATGGGACCATTGTGAACAACCTAAATATATTCAATAACACTACATTGGAATACACTAAAAAAAAAGCTCTCACGAGAGAAAAAGTAGAATAAAGATCAGAAGTAGAATAAATTGAAAATTTTAATAAATTTTCTCAGTCTTGAAGAGGTTAAGGTAGTAAAAGTAATTAAGGATGTGCAGATTTAGAAAATATTATTATTACCTATGGTTTCAATAGTTCCCAATTAAAATCTTTACCCCAAAATTGAAAAAAAATTACTTAAAATACACAGATCACTTTTTTATTGAAGTATAAACTTATAAGTTCATAAAAAGAAAGTAAAGCTCAGTTACTTATTCCATAGTGGACTTCCCTCCAGGTAACCATTATCAGGCAAAACAATAGAAGCTTCTCAATACCCTAGAAGGCTACTTTGTGGGTATTCTGTAGTCATTATGTCCTCCTTCTTCCCCAAGAACTATTATTATGATTTCTAATACTATAAGTTTATTTTACTTATTTTTCAGTTTTATTTAATGGACTAAATAGTAGGTATTCTTTTTTTTTTTCCCCTAGCTGCTTTTGGGAAAAATATAATGAGAATTATACGTTTCATAAAAAGGTCATTCATTCACTTTCACTGCTCTTGCTTATCATCCTTTATTGCTACATAGATTAAACCACATGAATAAATCAGAATTTATATTTTTCCTACTGTTGATGGATATACGGTTATTTCATTAGGCTTGTTTATCATTATCAGTGTTGCTGAGGATATCATTTTACATGCCGCTAGGTTCACACATGTATCTATTTCTGTAAAATATATATACCTTTAAATGGAACTGCTGGGTTGTACCACATGTATACATACAACTTTAGTAGATACTGTCTAACTTTTTCATAAGTGGATCTACAACTAGAATTACCATAAGCTTTTTTTTTTTTGAATTACCATAAGCTTTAGTGAGAATTTCCCATAAGCAAAATCTCCATTGCTCCCATCCTCTCAACACTTAAAATTGTTATTCTTTTTGATCAGAGCCATTCAAATAGGTGTATAATACTATCTCATTTAATTTTAACAGTTGTAATTCCTTCACAACTAATGAAATTGAATACCTTTCATATGCTTATTTCAACAAGTGCCTGTTTATGCCTTGTATCCATTTCCCTACGGGGAGTTCTTTCATTTTCAATTGATTTTAGGAGTTCTTTATATAATTTGTACATAAGCATTCTCTCACTTGTGCACATTACAAATGGCTTCTCTTGCTCCACAGGGTGTCATCTATCAACTTTCATAAAGCAATAGTCTTAATTTTAATGTAACACAAATTAATCATTTCCTCTAAGGTTAGTGTTTTTCACATTCTGCGCAAGCAATCTACATCCATCCCAAGTTCATGAAAACACTGTTCTGTATTTTCTTCTAGAAGAAATTTTAGAAATTTTATTGTTTTGCTTTTAGATTGATATCAACAATACACCAGGAATTGATTTTTGTGTATGATGTTAGGTAGAGGTCAAGTTTTATCTTTTCCCACTATGGATATTCAAGAGGTTTTATAACATTTATTGGAAATAATTTTTTCTCATTGCTGTGTAATATAACATTTGTCATAAGTCAAGTATCACCACATAAAAGTGTGGATCTCCTGCTAGGCTGTCTATTCTTTTTCATTGATAAATGTTTCTTGTCTTGTACCAATACCATCTCTAATGATCAGAACTTTATAATGTCTTGATACTTGCTTATATAAATACTTTCCCTCTCCCTGTCCCTCTTTTACAAGGTTTTTCCTCTTCTGACTCATTTGTGTTTTTACATTAATTTTGTATTCAGAATGTCATTTCTCCCTCTTTTTCTCTCTCTCTCACAAACACACACACACACACACACACACACACACACACACACACACACACACTACTGCTGGCATTTCTATTGGAATTTCATCAAATACAACAATTTAGAGAGAATTGAAATTGTTTTCAATATTGAGTCTTCCATATTATAGAATATGACATATCTTTTCATTTCTTTGAGTCTTTAAAAATTACTCTTTTTTTAAAGATTTTATTTATTTATTTGAGAGTGAGAGAAAGAGAGAGAGAGAGAACAAGTGGGGTGGGGAGACAGAAGGAGAGGGAAAGAGAGTCTTAAGCAGACTCGGGGCTGAGTACAGAGCCTGATTCGGGGCTCCATCTCAAGACCCTGAGATCACAGTCTGAGTCAAAACCAAGAGTTAGACACTTAGCAGACTGCACTGCCCAAGCACCCCAATTCTACTTCATTTTCCTTGTTACAACAGAGTTCAATGAATTTTTGTATATTGATATATAAATCTCACATCCAGGAATCTTCCTAAACTCATTTCTTAATTTCTATAATTTATCTATAGATTCATTCTAATTTGCTATACACACACACCATCCACAATAATATTTTTGAGGTGCATGGGTGGCTCAGTCAGTTAAGTGTCTGACTTCAGCTCAGGTCACAATCCCAGGACCCTGGGATCAAGTCCCCAGGGGCTCCTTGCTTAGCAAGGAGTTTGTTTCTCCCTGTGCTAGCCCCTCCTTCTGCTTGTGGTGGGCTCTCTCTCTCCCTCTCTCTCTCTATTCTCCCTTCCCCGTACCCTGGCCCTACAAGGACAGAAAGCAGATTTAAAGCTATACCTGCCATTTCCCAAATAATACTTTAGTACTGTTTTTAGGTGATGGGTGTCAAAGAAAATTCACAAATATTACTATGAAAAATAAAGTAATTAATATTCTGCCTTTTAAGCAAACAAGAAATTGAAAAAAAAATGATATTGCACTTTTGTAAACATATATGATATATAAAAAAGAAAAATTCTTAGAAGACATGAGTAACAAAAATAACCCTTGTAATATTCATACTAAGAAGAATCTAATAAAAATATGAATTCAATAAAACAGTGAGATTAGAAAGCAACTAATTTAGATGAAAAATTAGAAACAATGTTATTACAAAACTAATTAATAATTGGAGACAACAGGCCTAGAAATTCAAATTATACACATAGGCAAAAGGCTTGAGGTAATCACAATGAACATAGAAGAAAAATACAAATATGTAAATATTTACAGAGGATTATTGATACACACATATTTATATGTGTATTGTTCATGTACATATGTACATGAACACCTAACTGAATGTGGAGAGTAGGAGACAGAGATATAATGATGAAAACAACAGGAAACGCATATTTTGAACAGAAAATATATCTAGGGGCATCCAAGAGTGACATTTCTTTTAAATAGAGAAAGAATGAAATGTGCTAAATTTGAATATATCATGAATAATTTGCATTCAAACAGAAAAGAAGAAATACAAAACAATAAGGAGACATATCCTGGTTGTTTTTCAAATTCAAGATTAAAGGAAATTATTTAGAGATCTAATTAGGAATAGAGATCTAAAGAAAAAAAGATCAGCTACAAGAAGGGAAAATAGAGTTAGCTTTATATTTTGGCATAGCAACTTTCCGGACCAAAAAACACACTGAACAATGTCTCCCAGTTTTGAGAAGAAGACAATTTGATCCATGAGCATTAGACTCAGTCAAATTGTTGTTCAGGGTATAAATCAACAGATAGACATTCTAAAGATGAAATGACTCAGGGAAATGCCACCCAGGGGTCCCTATTGGAAAACCACTGGGTGAGAATAAGTCAGTTAAATAGATGAATCAAAATATATAACTCAGAAGAGAAGAAACCATGATATAAAAGCTGAGTGTGAAACAGATCCATTTCAAATATAGAACCTCAATAAAACAACAGATGTTGTGTTTGCAGAACAAATCTAGATGTGATACATTGTGAAAAATCATTATCTATCTGGGGTGGAGAAGGAGAGAGGGATGAAGAATCCAAGAACTAGAGATTAGTCTTGGTGAGTAAGAGATCTATTAACACAAAAAAGATGCATGTAATGAAAAGAAAAGTAGAATTATTTCAAACTTTATGTTCTTAGTATACTTTTTTTACTTAACCTGAGATAAATATTTTAGACGGTCATATATTTTTTGGTAAAATAATACTTAGGTTTTTTTCAGCTTCATGTCTATGACTTTTTTTCTATTAAATTAAAATTAAATGTGAGATTTTCGTCAAAATCCATAGCATGCTGCCATTTTTATCTTACTAATTTGGTTTTCATGTCTGCCTGTCAACACTTGTGTAAGTTTGTAGAGATAAATGAGTTAATATTGCTTGCTAAATATTTGGGGTGGTATTTGTGCTAAGTTAGTGTCTGTTTACTTTTTAATAGTTTTCTGTATTGTTTAAGTTTTAAATTGTTTAATTTTTAGTAAGAATCATTTGCACTTCATAAAAAAATGCCCTTAGAATAGTATAATCAAAAATATTTGGTGACAAAGCAAAAATAATATAAAATTGCTAGCAATATAAAAGAATATTGAAAAAAATGGGGCGCCTGGGTGGTTCAGTGGATTAAAGCTTCTGCCTTCGGCTCTGGTCATGATCTCAGGATCCAGGGATCGAGCCCCGCATCGGGTTCTCTGCTCAGCAAGGAGCCTGCTTCCCTCTCTCTCTCTGCCTGCCTCTCTGCCTACTTGTGATCTCTCTCTGTCAAATAAATAAATAAAAAATCTTAAAAAAAAATAACCAGAATTTTATTATAGGTCAATACAGAAAAAAATATACCATTTATAAGATGGGAAGGTTAAATAATACTAAAGATTACTTTATCACAATTAACTCATGTAATTAAGTAATCTCAATTTAATCCATTTGGAATTTAAAAAATTATTCTTCCTTTTTCTTAGAAGAATAAACAGGTGAGGGAAGCCAATAAATACCTGAAAAAAGAGTTTGTGAGGAAGAAAACACTTGAAATTATTTTTACCAAAACATAAGCAAGCAAAAAATTGTGAAGAAGTAATATATAGCAGAGTAGTACTGATGTAGTAATAATTAGGTAGGTCTTATATTTACTTAGAACTATTTATTTATTTATTTATTTTTAAAGATTTTATTTATTTACTTGACAGAGAGATTGAGATCTCAAGTAGGCAGAGAGGCAGGCAGAGAGAGAGAGAGGAAAGCAGGCTTCCCACTGAGCAGAGAGTCTGATGCAGGGCTTGATCCCAGGACCCTGAGATCATGACCTAAGCCAAAGGCAGATGCTTAACCAAATGGGCCACCCAGGCACCCCTACTTAGAATTTTTTAAAGGGTATTTTGCATATCAATGAGGGACATTGACTTAGTGTTAAGATATATGAGGCTTTTGGAAAAATATAACCAATATTTTTACAACATACAGGCAAGGTATAGTCAACATAGATTATAGAATTTAAAATTTTCAATAAAGTCGTTAAAGAACTGTAAGAAATTGGTTTGGCTATAATTTTGTTGTGTGAAAGGCCATTCCCAAACAATAGTAACAATCATCAAGTGTAAGTATTTTATTTTCCCAGAAATATCAGTCGACTTTATGTCAAGATGGACTTGAATTTCTTTCTCAACCTTAAACATACCAATAATGGATAATATTTTTAGAACATTAGAAATATAGAAGCTTATTCAAAGAGTGAGGTTTACAATTCTAGAATAGATTAGAAACACATAGTGTTACACGGGGACACAAGCCAAGAGCATCTAGGACTCTAACAGTCGAAGTGACTGGAAGTTTGATTCTATGTATGTATGGAAAGTAGAGACAGGTTTATTGCTTGAAACCTGGGACTGAGATGGAGCTATGGAGTCCACAAAACAAAGCCAAGAATCTCCTGGAATAAGAGAAGAAGAAAACAAGAAGAAAACAAAGGGGAAGCTTTGGGGAAGAAAACAAAGAAATCCTATTACCTGAGACAAGCCATCCCCTGGTTCTGCCCTCAAGATTTCTGGGACCAGGTAGAGATAGGCAAAATGACTACCAAAGAGAAGAAACTGGTGCAGAAAGAAATAGTCACCCTCAATGAACTTACAAATATGTCATTGCACTGGAGGGAGAACTAGATTAGGAAGCACATCCATCAAATTTAGCAATCAAAATATAAATTCAATTCTGATGAAATTTGAACAATAAAATACTTTCAAATAGTTCTTAAAAATTTTGTTGGAAGCAATTATTCATTAGAAAATTAAGAAGGAAAACGCAAGGGTGTCTGGGTGGCTCAGTTGGTTAAGTGTCTGCCTTTGGCTCATGATCTCAAGGTCCTGGGATTGAGTACCACATCTGCTCTCTGCTCAGTGGGGAGTCTGCGTCTTTCTCTCATTCTCCCTCTGTACTCTCCTCTCTCTCTCTCTCAAATAAATAAATAAATAAATTAATTAATTAATTAATTAAAGAAGGAAAAAGCTAAATAAATTAAAACAGATATTATTATGAAGATGGACATAAAAAAAAAGAACCATTTAGAATTTCTAGATCTGAAGGGGCATGCCTGGCTCAGTTGGTACAGTGTGGCACTTTTTTTTTTTTTTTGCACAGCAGAATTTTTATTTTTTTTTAATTTTTTAATTTTTTAAATTAACATATAATGTATTATTTGCAGTGTGGGACTCTTGATCTCAGGGTCATGAATTTGAGCTCCACGTTGGGCGTGGAGCCTATTTAAAAGAGAAAAAACTTTTAAAGAACTTAAAAAGTTCCTAGATCTGAAAGTACTAAAAAAAGTACTTTACTAAAATTATCAAAATATTGAATATATAGGATAAGTTCTAAACTCAGCAGAGCTGCAATGAGAACTAGTGAATTGGGAAAATATGACTAGAGATTTTATGGTCAAAGGCAGTATGAGAAGATAATGACTGAGTATATGAAAGAGAAACTAAGATACAGACAAGAGAGATAAACAAACACACACAAATTGTAGGAAAGTAATATTTGAAGAGATAATAGCTAAGGATTTTCCAGGTCAAATGAGAGATATATTATCAGATGGGCTCTCTTATTCAGTCTAGCATGTGCCAGTGATATATTTCTATTCCTGAGACACAAGTCATCTCTAGGATATTCTTCTTATTGGTCTAATGAAATAAAAATTACAAAGGACACAATATGTATTTCACAGAAGAGGCACCAACCAATAAACCAATAAAAATTTTGTCTAACATCACTAGTAATGAGGGAAATGAAAATTAACATATAAATGAGCAACTATTTTACTCTCACAGATTGTATTGGTACTTCAGGAAGGAAACTACATCGGGTGAGGATCTAAGATCAAAAGAGAGAAAGATTTACTATTGATCGGCATTTGTGCTTTCTCCTGTATCCCCATATCATAATTAAAACCACAAAAATGGGTGTGTTGCCCAAGGGAGAATATTTATTGGGACATCAGCAAAGGATCAAGGACTAAATTTTATGTGCCACTTACAGATAAGGGAAGGACAGAGGCTAAGAAACAAACAAGTTATTGACAGAAAGAGGAGGAAAAGAATAAAAGTGTGATAGCTAAGAGAGAGTGTCTGGAAAGATATCATGGTCAATATTAAGTTCCCAGACTTAATTGACTGGGAAATTGACTCAGAAATTTATGTCTTCAGTGTGAACATCTGTCCCAGATGACAAGGAGAATGGACACTGAGGAAATGTCATTGAATGTGATAACTAAAAAATCTTTGGAAACTTCAGAAAACAGTTTCACCAATTTGCTGGAAGTAGAAACCAGATTCTAGAAATCTGTGAGTTAATGAAGAAGCAACTATAGTAGTAAGTTTCACTCACTTAAAAAATTTGACCAGTTTATTAGTTGCTTGGGGACAGAGATTGTTTTATTAGTCTATGAATTTGCAGTTCCTAGCCATTCCTTGGCATATAGAAAACCCTCAGTCATATGTTATGAACTATTAATTAGAGAAAGACAAAATGTGACTGTCTAAATATATGTTTTTCCCTCTACAACTTTTTCCCCCATTCCTTAGCCTCCTCCAATAGAGCTATATGCCCAAACATCCCTCCATACAAAGCTTTTGCTAAGGCTTCCAGTGATTTTCAGATCTTTATCTTATCTCTCTTTATGATAGCTTTTCAGCAGTTCACAAACTTTTTAAATACTCACTCCTGATACAACCTCTTTTCTTGGTTTTCAAGGAACAATACCTCTAGTTTTCCTCCTCTGACTATTCCTCTGTTCCCTCGACACATCCAAACTTCTTTTCTAAAATGTTAAGAGTTTTTCAAGACCTTAGGTTATAATTAAATAAAATTGACTCAGAAATTTATGTCTTCAGTGTGAACGTTTATTTATTCCATATTCCAGATATATCAACAGTCTATTTGAGATCTATTTTGGGGTCACATAAAGGAATTACAAAAATATATTTAAACTTTGAGCTTTATCTCAACACAGTGTTAGTCTTTCACAAGTTCTTAGCCCAATAAATGGCATAGTGATATCAATACAGTTAAGTAAGATAAAAACATGGATACATCCCTGGCTCCTTCCTCTCCGTCACTATCCATGTACAACCAATCTCAAGCCCTTTGAATTTACCTCCTAAATCTCTCTCTGTTACTTCCACTTCACTCCAAGTTTACCAAATCCTTCTAGGACCAAGCTAAATCATCTCCCAACCTAGAGTGCTGTGTTCAACCTGCTAATTGTCCTGCCTTTATCCCATCTGTCACATTCTCTAATTCATTCTTCACATTGTAATCACTGTGATTTTTCAAATCTAATCACCTTATTGCCACATAATGTTTCAATGGTTTCCTTGATTCATGTGTTAAAAATTGAACAAACAAAATTTAATAGGTTTATAAGAAATTTAACTGCACCGACCCTTGTTCATTTTTGGGCCCTCTCTCTGTTCAGGTCTGATCTACTATCTATCCATTCTCTACATTATCACACTTGCTGACATATGTTCATGTGTGGAAGAGTTCTTCCTGATAGATTTTTGTCTATTCTTTAATCATCATGACATCTCTTACATCATCTTTCACTTCAACTTTTATTTCCCATTATATAGGTGCTTACAGTACCAAACTCTTGACTAAAGTGAGCACCATCGTAATATTGCATTGGTTTGTGTAATTATTTAATTAATGTGGTTGTTCAATTAGACTGTACACTCCATGAGGGCAGAAATAGCACTGATTTGTTCACAACTGTGTTCAGTACCTGGTACAAAGTATATACTCAGTAAGTGTTCATTAAGTAAACATGACAAATCTGGCTAGAGGTTTATTGATTTTATTAATTTTTTTCAAAGAACCAGATCCTGGTTTCATTGTGTTCTATAGTTTTCACTGTTCTATAGTTTTGTAGTTTCTGTATCATTTATTTCTTCTCTAATCTTTATTATTTCCTTCCTTCTGTTAGCTTGGTTTTTTTTTTAGTTCATTTTTTAAATTTATTTTTTTATTAACATATAATGTATTATTTGCCCTAGGGTAATGTCTGTGAATCATCAGGCTTACACATTTCACAGCACTTATCATAGCACATACCCTCCCCAATGACCATAACTCAGCCACCCTATCCCTAACCCCCCACCCACCAGCCACCCTCTGTTTCATGAGTTTAGGAGTCTCTTATGGTTTGTCTCCTTCTGGATCCCATCTTCTTTCATTTCTCTCCCCCACCCCCACATGATCCCCTGCCCTGCCTCTCAAGTTCTTTATATCAGAGAGATCATATGATAATTGTTTTTCTCTGACTGACTTATTTTGTTTAGCATAATACCCTCTAGTTCCATTCACATCATTGCAAATGGCAAGATTTCATTTCACTCGATGGCTGCATAGTATTCCATTGTGTGTGTATATATATATATATATACCACATCTTCTTTATCCATTCATCTGTTGATGGACATCTAGGTTCTTTCCGTAGTTTGGCTCTCGTGGACATTGCTGCTATAAACATTCAGGTGCACATGCCCCTTTGGATCCCTACATTTGTATCTTTAAGGTAAATACCCAGTAGTGCGATTGCTGGATCATATAGTAGCTCTATTTTCAACTTTTTGAGGAACCTCCATACTGTTTTCCAGAGTGGCTGTACCAGCTTGCATTCCTACCAACAGTGTAGGAGGGTTCCCCTTTCTCCACATCCTCGCCAACATCTGTCCTTTCCTGACTTGCTAATATTAGCCATTCTGACTGGTGTGAGGTGGTTATCTCACTGTGGTTTTGATTTGTATTTCTCTGATGCCAGGTGATGTTTAGCACTTTTTCATGTGTCTTTTGGCCATTTGGATGTCCTCTTAGCAGAAATGTGTGTTCATATCTTCTGCTCTTTCTTGATCAGATTATTTGTTCTTTAGGTATTGAGTTTGAGAAGTTCTTTATAGATTCTGGATATTGGCTTGGGGTTTTTTGTTTTTTTGTTTGTTTTTGTTGTTGTTGTTTATTTGTTAGTTCTTCTTTTTCTAGATCTTCTAGGTGTAAGGTTAGATTGTTCATTTGAGATTTTTCTTGCTTCTTGAGCTGGGCCTATATTGCTATATACTGCCCTCTTAGGACAACTTTTGCTACATCCCAAAGGTTTTGGATGGTTATGCTTTATTTTCACTGGTTTCTAGGTATTGTTTTATTTCTTCTTCCATTTCCTGTTAGACCCATTCATTGTTTAGTAGCATGTTGTTTAACCTCCATGTATTTGCGTTCTTTCCAGATTTTTTCTTGTGGTCAACTTTGGGTTTCATAGTGTGGTCAGAAAAGGTGCATGGTATGATTTCAATATTTTTGTATTTGTTGAGGCCTCTTTTATACCCCATCTATTCTGGTAAATTTCCATGTGCACTTGAAAAGAATGTGACTTTTGCTGTTTTAGGATGAAATGTTCTAAATATATTTGTTAAGTCTATCTGTGCCAGTGTGTCATTCAAAGCCATTGTTTCATTATTGATTTTCTGTTTAGGTGATCTGCTCACTGATGTAAGTGGATATTAAAGTTCCCTACTATTATTGTGTTAATGTCAATTAGTTCCTTTATGTTTTTTTTAAGTGTTTTATATATTTGGGTGCTTCCAGGTTGGGTGTATCTTATGTACAGTTGTATCTTATTGTTGGATTGTTGGATTGTTCCCTTCATGATTATATGTTATTCTTTGCCCCTTTTCACCGTGTTTGTTTTAAAGTCTAGTTTGTTCAATATAAGTATTGTTACTCGAGCTTTTTTTGTGTGTGATGGTTTTCCACCCTATCACTTCAATCTGCAGGTATCTTTAAGTCTAAAATGAGTCTCTTATAGATGGGTCTTGTTTTTTTGTTATTGTTATTGTTGTTTTGTTTTGTTTAATCCATTCTGATATCCTGTGTCTTTTGATTGGAGTGTTTAGTCCATTTATATTCAAAGCAGTTACTGAGATATATATATCTATTGCCTTTGTCATTTTTTGGTCTCTCCTTTGCTCTCCCCTTAAATAGACTCCCCTTAAATATTTCTTACAGAGCTGGTTTAGGGGTCACAAACAACTTTAGTTTTTGTTTATCTGGAAAACTATTTATCTCCCATTCTATTCTAAATGATAGCCTTGCTAGATAGAATATTCTTGGCTGCAGATGTTTCCCATTCAGTACTTTGGGAATATATCATGCCACTCCTTTCTGGCTTGCCAAATTTCTGTTGAGCAATCTCTAGTTAACCTTATGGGCTTTCCTTTTTATGTTAAGGACTTCTTCTGTCTTGCTGCTTTTAAGGTTTTTCTTTTTCATTATATTTTGCAAATTTAATTACAATATGTTTTGGTGTTGGCCTGCTTTACATGATATTGATGGGAGTTCTCTGTGCCTCCTGGAACTGGATGTCTGCTTTCTTCTCTAGTTTAGGGACATTTTCAGCTATTATTTCTTGAAATAAATTTTCTTCCCCCTTTTCTCTCTCTTTCTCTTCTGGGTTTCCTATAATATGAATCTTACTATGTTTAATGGAGTCAATGAGTTGCATAAGTTTATTGTGTTGCATAACTGTCTTTTCTCTCTTTTGCTCAGCTTCATTGTTTTCTATTATTTTGTCTTTTAGGACACTAATTTTTTCTTCTGCTTCTTCCAACCTGCTGTTCATCACATGAAGCCTGTTTCCAATCTCATTTATAAGGATTTATTCCTTTTTAACTCTAATATCTCTGTGGTAAGGGACTCAGTGATGTCTTCTTTCCTCAAACCCAGTGAGTATCCTTATGATCATTTCTTTAAATTCTCCATCACGCATGTTACTTATATGTGTTTCAATTAGAACTCTGGTTGTAGCCTTATTTTATTCTTTCATTTGGCACAAATTCCTCTTTCTTAGCATCTTGTCTAAGTTTCAGCCTTCTTCTATGTATTAGAAAAGACATTTATGTCTCCTCGTCCAGAAAGTAATGATTTTTTTTTAAAAGATTTTATTTATTTATTTATTTATTTATTTATTTATTTATTTATTTATTTGACAGAGAGAGAGAGATCACAAGTAGGCAGAGGCAGGCAGAGAGAGAGGGGGAAGCAGGCTCCTTGCTGAGCAGAGAGCCTGATGTGGGGCTCAATCCCAGGACCCTGAGATCATGACCTGAGCTGAAGGCAGAGGCTTTAACCCACTCAGCCACCCATGCACCCCAATGAAAGTAATGATCTTATAGAGAAGAGTTCATGTAGTAATAAAAGTGATAAACTTCTATCCAGAATCTTCAAAAAGAAAAGAGAAAGGATCCAAATAAATAAAATCACAAATGAGAGAGGAGGAATCACAACCACTACCACAGAAATACAAAAGATTATAAGAGAATATTATGAAAAACAAATTGCTACCTACAGCAATCTATACATTCAGTGCAAACTCTATCAAAATACCATCAACTTTTTTCATAGAACTAAACAAAAAATCCTAAAATTTTTATGGAACCAGAAAAGACCCTGAATAATTAAAGGGATGTTGAAAAAGAAAACCAAAGCTGGTGGCATCACAATTCTGGACTTCAAACTCTGTTACAAAGCTATAATCATGGTAATGCTGGCTTCATAGAAAGAGTCTGGAAGTTTTCCTTCTGTTTCTATTTTTTGAAACAGTTTCAGGAGAATAGGTATTATTTCTTCTTTGAATGTTTGGTAGAATTCCCCAGGGAATCTGTCAGGTCCTGGACTCTTGTTTTTTGGGATGTTTTTGATCACTGCTTCAATCTCATTACTAGACATTGGTCTATTCAGGTTGTCAATTTCTTCCTGTTTCAGTCTTGAAAGATTATGGGTTTCCAGGAATGCATCCATTTCTTCTAGGTTGTTTAGCTTATTGGCATGTTGATAATAATTTTTGATGATTGTTTCTATTTCCTTTGGATTAGTCATGATCTCTCCCCTTTCATTCATAATTTTGTTAATTAGGGTCATCTTTCTTTTCTTTTGGATGAGTTTGGCCAGTGGCTTATCGAACTTATTGATTCTTTCAAAAAACCAACTTCTGGGTTCATTGATGCGTTCCACTGTTTCTCTAGTTTCTGACTTGTTGATCTCTGCTCTAATCTTGATTATTTCCCTTCTTGTGCATGGAGTTGGCTTAATTTGTTGTTGATTGTCCAGTTCTTTAAGGTGTAAAGAGAGCTGGTGTATTTGAGATTTTTCAATTTTTTTGAGTAAGGCTTGGATGGCTATGTATTTCTCCCTTAGGACTGCCTTTGCGGTGTCCCATAGGTTTTGGATTGATATGTCTTCATTCTCATTGGTCTCCATGAATTGTTTAAGTTCATCTTTGATTTCCTGGTTATTTTTCAAAGGGCAGGAACAAATAATCCTAAAATTTGTATGGAACCAGAAAAGACCCTGAATTGCTATTCAACATTAAGGAAATGTTAAAAAAGAAAAACAAAGCTGGAGGCATCACATTGCCTCATTTTAAGCTTTACTCCAAAGCTGTGATCACCAAGACCACATAGTACTGGCACAAAAACAGACACATAGACCAGCGGAACAGAATAGAGAGCCCAGATATGGACCCACAACTCTATGGTAAAATAATCTTTGACCAAACAGGAAAAAATATCCAGTGTAAAAAAGAAAGTCTCTTCAATAAATGGTGCTGGGAAAATTGGACAGCTATATGTAGAAGAATGAAACTTGACCATTCTCTTACACCATACATGAAGATAAACTCGAAATGGATAAAAGACCTCAACGTGAGGCAGGAATCTATCAAAACCGTAGAGAAGAACATAGGCAGTAACCTCTTTGACATTAGCCACAGAAACTTCTTTCAGGACATGTCTCCAAAGGCAAAGGAAACAAAAGCAAACTTTTGTTTGAACTTTTGGGACTTCATCAAGATAAAAAGCTTCTGCACAGCAAAGGAAACAGTCAACAAAACAAACAGGCAACCCACAGAATGGGAGAAGATATTTGCAAATGACACCACAGACAAAGGTCTGATATCTAAGATCTCCTCAAACTCAAAACGCACAAAACAGATAATCACATAAAAAAATGGGCAGAAGACATAAACAGACACTTCTCCAATGAAGACATACAAATGGCTAACAGACACATGAAAAAATGTTCATCATCTTTAACCATCAGGGAGATTCAAGTCAAAACCACACTGAGATACCACCTTACACCAGTTAGAATGGCCAAAATCAACAGGACAG